>JBBDGP010000839.1:2685000-3885000 GCA_037952835.1 Lithobates septentrionalis
CAGGCCACCATTCTGTGCTGCTTCCTTTGGTTATTGGTTTTGAACAGAGTGAGCAATGTCTTGTGCTGTGTCTAACTGCCCCCACAACAGCTGCCTCTACATCATTTTTACTAGCCTTTATTCTAAATATAGGCATGAAAATGTGACCATGGTCTCACTAAATATCATAAAATTGGGGTGAGGTTTGGTCAGATTAGATTTTTGTGCATCAATTTAGTAAGCCAAGAAAAGTTTATGTTCAAACCTTTGCAACACAGCATACCTGCTGAATGGCTGCAAGTCTCATTTTAGTCTCATTTTAGCATTCATCATGTGCAGATAGCTGCTCTGCTACTGTAGCTAGATCCCTATCCAGTATTCTATGGGCATGGTTCTTTATTCCCACCCATGACTTACTGAGTTATCTTTCCAGGGTAAATTAACGTAGAAAACCTTTCCTTATCACACCCCCATCATGTCACAAGTCCAGTCATTCACAGGTTTGCAGGCTGGCTGTTTGTGAATATGGCTAAATCTATTGGATTGCTTGACTACTAGTCTAAGCAAGTAGCCCAGTAATGATATCTACTGGAAAATATGTGCCTGTTTATGAACGGGGTCAAATTTCTAGTGGCTGCAGGTTGTTGATAGTTGTAATTTTGTAAAAGTGGAATTTTTTTAAAGTTATTTAACTATTTTGTGTAAGGGTCAGGTCTACTGTATATAGATAGCATGAGCTTAGGACTGGGCACCGAGGAATTATTGCACATGTACTAGGGACTGAGCACTTAGGGGTTAATGCATTGACATCAGGGGCGGATCCAGGGGGGGGCAACGGGGCAATTGTTGGCTGGTGGGTGAGTAAGCAGGCAGCATGGCGGGCGGGTGAGTAAATGGGCGGGCCAGTCGGCAGGTTAGCAGACAGCTGGCCAATCAGCGGGCCTTCTCACCGCCCAGCGCCCGTTCTGCATCCCTACAGTTCCGCCCTCACCATGCAGGCAGCCGCGGGCAGCAGAGAGAAAACATCATCTCTCTGTTGCCTGACTTCACTCTGGGACACAGGACATGACAATCCCCACCTTAGCAGGAAAGTGACAATTGTAGCAGGCAAGTGACAATCCCCAATCTGTGGCAGGTGACGTGGCAAGTGACAATCCGCAACGTGTGGCAGGTGACGTGGCAAGTGACAATTCACAACGTGTGGCAGGTGACATGGCAAGTGACAATCCACAATGTGTGGCAGGCGACGTGGCAAGTGACTATCCTCAACGTGTGGCAGGTGACGTGGCAAGTGACAATCCGCAACATGTGACAATCCGCAACACGTGACAATCCGTAACGTGTGGCAGGTGACATGACAAGTGACAATCCACAACGTGTGGCAGGTGACGTGGCAAGTGACAATCTGCATCTGGTGACAGGCGACGTGGCAAGTGACAATCCGCAACTTGTGGCAGGTGACATGGCAAGTGACAATCCGCAACGTGTGGCAGGTGATGTGGCAAGTGATAATCCACAATGTGTGGCAGGTGACGTGGCAAGTGACAATCTGCAACGTGTGGCAGGTGACGTGGCAAGTGACAGTCCGCAAGGTGTGGCAGGTGACGTGGCAAGTGACAATCTGCAACGTGTAGTAAGTGACAATCAGCAACGTATGGCAGTTGACGTGGAAAGTGACAATCAGCAACTTGTGGCAGGTGATGTGGCAAGTAACAATCAGCAACTTGTGGCAAGTGACAATCAGCAACGCGTGGCAGGTGATGTGGCAAGTGACAATCCGCAACTTGTGGCAGGTGACGTGGCAAGTGACAATCTGCATCTGGTGACAGGCGACATGGCAAGTGACAATCTGCAACTTGTGGCAAGTGACAATCCACAACTTCGGCAGGTGACATGGCAAGTGACAATCCGCAGCTGGTGGCAGGCGATGGTGGCAAGTGACATACTCAGGGCTCCCACTGATTCTGCATTATGGTGAGTTGAACTATTTAATTTTATATAACAATGTAATAATAGAAATAATGCGCTTCAATCATCCTGACACCATAACAACCATGGTGCCAGGATGACTGAAGCGCCAACACCAGCCATTTCCCCGATAAATTGCCCGCAAAAAAAGTATATTTTCTGGCAGTGCCCCTCCCGAGACTAGACTCTGGATCCGCCCCTGATTGACATGGACTTTCACTGTATTGTTCATTTAGGCAGAAGAGACTTCATCTTGTTCACACTGTTAAAATGTGTTCTGCAATCTTGACTTAATACACAGACACAAGTTCTGCTAGAAGCTCTCTTTGTCTTTACTCCCCCCTCCCCTCTCAAGGTTTTGCTTTTGCAATTGTTCTTTTCGCTAGCTTTTAATAACATAATTCTATTTGTTCGTTTTTAAACATCTCACACCACCCCTTTCTTATCTATGTATAAAATAACATGTAATACATTTTGGCAGAACAGACATTTTAAACAGTGATTGCATCCTGTGAATCTGTTCCTGCAATTGCAGAATTACCTTTTGTTAACCAGAAACATTCCCATAACATGCATATGCACTGGTAACTGGACACTGAGGGATTAATGCATATGCATTGGTGTCTGGAACGCTGAGGGGTGTATATACACTAGCTGGGTTCTCTGGGGTTAAGACACATATACTGGGAACTGGAATTTGGGACGTTAACACACACCTAATTGGGCATTAAAGCTTGTGTGCAAAAGGCCCCCAATGCTCTTTTTCTTTTTCTACCATATAGAACTTTACAAAATATAGAAAGGATAGCTGTACTGGAGAGACCAATACTGGAAAGTGAGGTGTGTGTATGGGGGTGGGATACAGTGGAAAGATCAATGAGTGTGCTGGGGGTAGAATCTTACTGGACTCAAAGCAAAATCTCCCATCTGAAAGTGGAAGTGGCACTTAACCTTAATATTATATACAGTAGGATAGGATAATATGGACATCCTAAGGGTCCTAAAGGGTCAAGACAGAAACCATCAAGGCTGAATTTGAGAATGCTTACAATCATTCTTTCACAACTGACTCACCTTGGGGATGTGATAACCCTTGAAGTTGATTTCTGTGGACGTGGCATGGGGTATATGCGGAATAACGTTGGCAAACCTCTGGATCTCATGTATCACAGCTAGGGTATATGGCATGGCTTTCCTGTCCTCAAAGGTTGGAGGACGCCTTGATTCAAGAATTGTGTGGATTTCTTTTTGCACTTGTTCTAAAAATACATGCACATTGAGTTTAGTTGTTGAAGTTGTTACTCATTTTATCTGTAGAGAGAGAAGCCTACATTTTGCTCATTCCCTGTGGCAGTGACTGAAAAAATTCAAGGTGTTATCCTTAGAAAATGAATCATATACCAGCTGGTGTTTTCATGCACGAGCTAAAAAATGGAGCAATAGTCTGATTATTTGCTCAATTTATCAAATATACAGGTGATACTCGAAAAATTAGAATACAAAAGTTCATTTATTTCACTAATGCAACTTAAAAGGTGAAACTAATATATGAGATAGACTCATTACATGCAAAGCAAGATAGTTCAAGCCGTGATTTGTCATAATTGTGATGATTATGGCTTACAGCTCATGAAAACCCCAAATCCACAATCTCAGAAAATTAGAATATTACATGTAATCAATAAAACAAAGATTGTACATAGAACAATATCAGACCTCTGAAAACTATAAGCATGCATATGTACTCAGTACTTGGTTTGGGCCCCTTTTGCAGCAATTACTGCCTCAATGGCATGGAAGCTATCAGCCTGTGGCACTGCTGAGGTGTTATGGAAGACCAGGATGCTTCAATAGCGGCCTTCAGCTTTTCTGCATTGTTCGGTCTCATGTCTCTCATCTTTCTCTTGGTAATGCCCCATAGATTCTCTATGGGGTTCATGTCAGGACAGTTTTCTGGCCAATCAAGCACAGTAATCCCACGGTCATTGAACCAGGTTTTGGTGCTTTTGGCAGTGTGGGTAGGTGCCAAGTCCTGCTGGAAAATGAAGTCAGCATCCCCATACAGCTCATCTGCAGAAGGAAGCATGAAGTGCTCCAAAATCTCCTGGTAGATGACTGCATTGACCCTGGACTTAATGAAGCACAATGGACCAACACCAGCAGATGACATGACTCCCCAAATCAACACAGACTGTGGAAACTTCACACTGGACTTCAAGCATCTTGCAGTGTGTGCCTCTCCATTCTTCCTCCATTCTCTGGGTCCTTGGTTTCCAAATGAGATGCAATATTTGCTCTCATCAAAAAAGAGGACTTTGGACCACTGAGCAACAGACCAGGTCTGTTTTTCTTTAGCCCAGGTAAGACGCTTCTGACGTTGTTTGTTGTTCAGGAGTGGCTTGACAAGAGGAATATGACATTTGAAGCCCATGCCCAGGATCCGGCTGTGCGTGGTGGCTCTTGATGCACTGACTCTAGCCTCAGTCCACTCCTTGTGAAAGTCCCCAACACTTTTGATTGGCCTTTTCCTGACAATTTTCTCTAGGCTGCGGTCATCCCTGCTGCTTGTGCACCTTTTTCTTCCACACCTTTCCCTTCCACATAACTTTCTATTAATGTGCTTTGATACAGCACTTTGGGAACATTCAACTTTTTTTTCAATTACCTTTTGAGGCTTTCCCTCCTTATGGAGGGTGTCAATGATGGTTTTCTGCACAACTGTCAGGTCAGCAGTCTTTCCTATGATTGTGATTCCTACTTAACCAGACTGAGAGACCATTTAAAGGCTCAGGAACCCTTTGCAAGTGTTATGGCCTAATTAGCTGATTAGAGTGGGACACTTTGAGCCTAGAATATTGTACGTTTTCACAATATTCTAATTTTCTGAGATTGTGGATTTGGGGTTTTCATGAGCTGTAAGCCATAATCATCACAATTATGACAAATCATGGCTTGAACTATCTTGCTTTGCATGTAATGAGTCTATCTCATATATTAGTTTCACCTTTTAAGTTGCATTAGTGAAATAAATGAACTTTTGCACGACATTCTAATTTTTCGAGTATCACCTGTATATACAACTGCCAACACTACCATGAATCTTAAAAAAAACAACCAGGCTCAATATTGAAATTTCCATTGTGATAGGCAGAATGAGTTATTGCATTTCTCATAGACTCCAGAGATGAGATTCTCTGGCAGCATATTCCTTCCCCTCTAATGTCACTTTTTTCAGCTAATCTCCCAAATTATTTTCTACATTAAGAAAAATCCAACAGGCAGCATGGCAACATCATTTGATTATGCCATTCCTCCAGCCATAGGCAGATATTAGGAAGTCTGAATTCTGGGATATTTTGCCTTTAGATTCCTCCAATGATAGACAAACCCAGAAATGTGACTCTGTTATATATTTTAGAATATCAGCCTTCTGATGAATTTGATTCTAATTTGATGAAAAATGCCTTTAATATGTTGTGACTTAGTATGCAGTAATTTACATGCTTTCTACTGAGGTGCATTATTAAAAACTTCAAGAAATCATCAAAGCTGCCCATACCAAGCAGAGGTATTAGGACACAGCAGTGACATATGTACTTTTATTTAAAACAGAACTCCACCCCAGAGATTTCGCCCACAATACTTTTTCTTCCACTAGATGTTCTATGATTGATGGCCCGCAGCATTCAACCCACTTTTCTGAGCCCAGGTCATCCTGAACCCACCCCAGCCCATGACTGTACAGCAGAGGGAGAAACATCCCAGTGATGCACTTATCTCCCCGCCACTCTGCTTTCTCTTCCTATTAGCATGCTTGTTGTCAGCACAAAAACTGGTTGGCTCCCTGTGCTGCTTCTACATTCCAGCTCTGCTGTACAGGGACTGCAAGAGGCTGACACCAGGTCAAACTCAAGTACTTGCACTGTTTGTATTTCAAATATAAATTTAATGATGTATTATTGTATACAGAACTTTGTTAGTTTGTGTATGTTATATCTATCTAGAATTCCCCTTTAATTACTTAAGTATTTTAATGATGGAAAGTGTAAAACAGGGTTGTTAGCTCCCAGTCACAAAGCCCCCAGTGAAACCTTTCAGGTCTATTAACAGACTCACAGATTAAATATTTCTCTTATACAGAGTAATACCTGGTAGTGGAGTATATGCCTTGCCAATAGACCGTGAACACAATTAGTAGAGGACACAAAACCTACTTTGTATGTCAGGATATCTCATCATTAGCAGTATTCCCCACTGCAGTGTTGTAGCGGTGGACTCTGTGCCAGCCATCACCAGGTCCAGTACAGTGGCCAACATGTTATCATCATCAAACAGAGTGTCCTTATTTGTCCTTTCCTATGACACAAACCCACATAAAAATGACATGTTAAACTATGGTGCATGTGATTGCAATAGGGCCCAGAGTTGCATGAATTTGGTACAATAGTAGTGGAGTTAAGTAGATAATAAAGAAAGTACTCCTATTATTTAACAACTTAAGGACCACCCGCCATCGTTGTAGAAAAGGAATCTAGTGTGAGTGGGACTTTAAAGGTACTACAAAGATCAACAATAAAGCAGTAATAAAAATGTAAATCGTTTATTTAAATACAAACAAGTACATTGAATAGCATAAAAAATGCAGCTGCAGTTTCAGTCATGGTCCTGGGTATGCACACCTAACTGAACCCTGACCAAATGATAGGAACTGGAGCCGCATGCACAAAAGATGCTACGTCCTAAAATATCGACATGTTTCGCCAAGTCGGCTTCATCAGGAATAGGACGAAGATATTCAAACACAGCGTGTTAAAACCAATAATTTTATATGGAGCCTTAGGTGTATAAAAAGAGACACAAAATTATATTATGATCAAAGAACAAAATGAAAACAAACAAATTTCGTAATAATGAATACAATATTAGTGTTATAAATGCATGGTACAAAGATCACACAACAAGAAAAGGGGGGAAAACAGCCCCCTCCCATACCTTGATGGATCCCGCGAACCCACAGTCGGGGGAGGAGGGAGGGAGAAAGAAACGGGAACAAGTGCATGCCCCAAATGCCTGGACTCCAGACCAGCTCCTAAAATGTCAAAACTTCCCATAGAGGGGGATGTAGTTTCCAGACAAATGAAGCAAGAAAAGCAGAGATGCAATATCTGCAATGGATAATGCATCCAAATTGAAATAAAAGAAAAAATTATATATATAAATATACACAAGAGGTGACTCGAAGGTAGGGAGATACTAGTCCATACCTGGCTGTAAATGAACCGTACTCACCTCACTATCACATTTCTATGAGTACATAGATTGGTATACATGTCCAAGAGCGATGCCGGCAGGACAGTCATAAGCAAAATAAGTGAGTTCACTCCATGTGGAAATTTTTTTTTTTTTTTTTTTTTTTTTTGTGTGATCTTTGTACCATGCATTTATAACACTAATATTGTATTCATTATTACGAAATTTGTTTGTTTTCATTTTGTTCTTTGATCACAATATAATTTTGTTTCTCTTTTTATACACCTAAGGCTCCATATAAAATTATTGGTTTTAACACGCTGTGTTTAAATATCTTCGTCCTATTCCTGATGAAGCCGACTTGGCGAAACATGTCGATATTTTAGGACGTAGCATTTTTTGTACATGCGGCTCCAGTTCCTATCATTTGGTCAGGGTTCAGTTAGGTGTGCACACCCAGGACCATGACTGCAACTGCAGCTGCATTGTTTATGCTATTCAATGTACTTGTTTGTATTTAAATAAACGATTTACATTTTTATTACTACTTTATTGTTCATCTTTGTCGTACCTTTAAAGTCCCACTCACACTAGATTCCTTTTCTACCATATTTCAGGGATGTTGGTACGTTTTCTATATTGTGTACTCTTTGCTCACTGCCGTGCTCTCTCCATACATACCTGCCGTCGTCGTACGTCGGTTGTTTGAAGAGGAATACCGTTGTTATCGCAGCAGATAGCTGCCATAACCCTGGTATCCTCTTCATCAGCGGGCGGTCCTCTTTCAGATAAAAGTGGTCTCTGTGGCAGATTTGCCGCGAGATATCTTTTATCGGGTGCGGGAGAGGGCCCCCCCTCCCGCCACACTCTGGTGGTCTCCACTGCTTACCGGACCCGCCGGTAGCGGCCGAGACGATCAGGTTCTCTTCCCTGACAGGCCTGGAGCCGAGTGAGGGAAAGATAGCCCCCTCTCGGCTCCACACCATTGGATGGCAGAAGCGTCATTAAACGTCACTTCCCTACAATGGTCTTAAAGGGGAATGTTTTTTTATTTTTTTTATTGCATTTTAGTGTAACATTTAAGAGGTCCTGTCATGCTTTTTTTCTATGTTTACATTCCTTGTAATAGGAATAAAAGTGACCCAATTTTTTTTTTAAAAAGGACGGTGTCAAAATAAAAAATAAAAAGTAAAATAAATACGTAAGTCATGCCTGCATATGATATATGTTCAAACCACACGTGAAGTATTGCCGCGATCATTAGAGTGAGAGCAATAATTCTAGCACTAGACCTCCTTTGTAACTCAAAACTGGTACCTGTAGACATTTTTAAACCTCGCCTATGGAGATGTTTAAGGGTAAAAATTTCGAAGCGTGACATGTTGGGTATCAATTTACTCGGCGTAACATTATCTTTCACAATATAAAAAAATACTGTTGTCTTATTTTTTTATTCAAAAAAGTGTATTTTTCCAAATAAATTGTGCTTGTAAGACCACTGCGCAAATACGGTGTGACAAAGTATTGCAACGACTGCCATTTTATTCGCTAGGGTGTCTGAAAAAATATATATATAATGTTTGGGGGTTCTTTCTTGCTACCTAGTTCCATTTGAGCTGATCCATCATGCCTAATGTAAACTCCTGAGTCCAACAACAGCCCATATCTTTCTACAATCAAGAGCAGGTGTGTCAAAATCAATTTCATCATGGGCCGCATCAGCATTATGGTTGCTGTCAAAGGACAGGTTGGGTTGTATTTGTAAGACTTGATGTCCAGAGCACCCCACCCCCCTTACATCAGATGTCAAGAGACACCCCCACCATCAAAAGTCAAGAGTCCCACACCCTCCCTTACATGATGGTGCACCCTCCTACTTTGTGCTGCTGCTGGGAAGAAGTTGGGGGTGGAGCTTGGGAGCAGAAAGAGCAGGAGTAGGATCAAAGGAGGGCTGGTGTCAGCTGTCGAATTCTGCTGAATGCTGAGACCAGGGGAGGCGGTGACGAGGGTGTGCTGCGGCTGCACAGAGAGGTGCAGGATTTGCAGGGGAGGTGCGAGGGCCACAAGAAATGGAAAAGATGGGCCTTGTGTTTGACGCATGTGATCTAGACTATCAACTGCTCTGCAACATAGACAATTACTGCTCTACTTGGGTGGATGCAAGTATAATTGAAATAAAAATCACAGCTGTGTAATTCTCAAAGTCATATCAAAGTTAAAGCAGTTGGAAAGGATTTATTTTTCGAAGGAAACTGTAATTAAATGTTTATAGTAGATGGAAGGTTATTATGGACAGGAGCAGAAGCAATAAAACTACATCGCTTGCTAATCATCTCAATTTATTGTCTTTGATTTATTGCATATATTTCTCTTGTTAAACTTTCACTGTAGATGGGTTAAATTTGGAGCAAAATGTTTGAGTTTATTTGATTCTGTAGACCAGTTGTCTCCAAACAGCAGCCCTCGGGCCAGATGTGGCCCTTTGCTTGCCTTTAACTGGCACTTGAGACATTATTCCTCCCTTGGACATCAACACTGGGGTATTATTATTCCCACCAATCAGGGAGTATAAATTCTTCCACTGACACCAAAGATGGAACACTATTTCTCCCACTGACACCAACGATGGGAGCACTATTCATCCCACTGACACCAATGATGGGGGCACTATCCCACCCACTGACACTAATGATGGGGGCACTATTCCTCCCATTAGCATCAATGATGGGGGCACTATTCCTCCCACTAATACCAATGATGGGTCACTATTCCTCCCACTGATACCAATGATCGTGCACTATACCTCCCACTTACACTAATGATGGGAAACCATTCCTTCCACTAATACCAATGATGGGGCACTATTCCTCCCACTGATACCAACAATGGAGCACTATTCCCCCCACTGATACCAATAATGGGACACTATTTCTCCCACTGAACCAATGATTGGGCACTATTCCTCCCACTTACACCAACAATGGGGCACTATTTCCCCCAATTGACACTAAAGATGCGTCACTATCATTCCCACTGATACCAATGATGGGGCACAATTCCTCCCACTGATACCAATGATGGGGCACTATTCCTCCCACTAATACCAGTGACTGAGCACTATTTCTTTGCCTCCTGACCACAGGGATGCCATGTAATTCATTTTTACTCCCACTGACCACCAAGCCTGATGCATTATTTACTCCCACTGCCCACAGTCCGGCCCCCAAAAGTCTGAAGGACAGTAAACTGGCCCATTGCTTAGAAAGTTTGGAGACCCTTGTTTTAGACAAATAAATCTATCTCAGACATTTTTGCACACATTTGCAACTATGGCTGTGAAGGAACCGCAGGGCAAAAGTGTAACATTTACATTTTTGTGTTGTTTATTTCGTTTTATTGTTGCTTATGGCTATCCAGCCTTGATGAGTGAATCTTTCTACTTGGACAAGATTACACCTTAAGTTCAGTTACTGCCCAATTACTGATTTTGTGGAGCATATCTGGCTTTTTAACCGTTTGTTTAATGATATATTATTATTATTTATTGTACAGGATTTATAAAGCGCGACAGTTTATGCAGTGCTTTACAACTTGAGGGTAGACAGTACAAATACAATACAATTTAATACAGTTGGAATCAGAGGGCCCTGCTCGTTAGAGCTTACAATCTAAGAGGGAGGGTCAAGAGATACAAGAGGTAATAAGTGTAAGGGATGAGCTGATGGAGAAAATAAATGTACAGTTGTTAGGTGGAGGCTTCTCTGAAGAGATGAGTTTTTAGGGATTGTCTGAAAGTAGACAAAGTAGGAGATAGTCGGACAGATTGGGGTAGAGCATTCCAGAGAATGAGAGAGGCTCGGAAGAAGTCCTGGAGGCGAGCATGGGATGAGGTGACAAGGGAGCTAGAGAGCAGGAGATCTTGGGAGGCACGAAGAGGACGATTTGGTTGGTATTTTGAGACCAGGTTAGAGATGCAGCTGGGGGCCCGGTCGTAGATGGCTTTGTAAGTTACTGTTAGTATCTTGGATTTGATTCATTGGTTGAGTGGCAGCCAATGGAGGGATTGGAAGAGAGGGGTAGCAGACGCCGAGTGGTTTGTAAGGTGGATGAGCCTGGCAGCAGCATTCATTATGGACTGAAGGGGGATAGCCTATTTAGAGGTAAGCCAATGAGAAGGGAATTGCAATAGTCGAAGCGAGAGATGACCAGGAAGTGGATTAGAAGCTTTATGGTGACATTGGTTAGGAAGTGGAGTATCTTTAAGATGTTGCAGAGGTTGAGGTGGCAAGCTTTGGACAGTGATTGGATTTGGGGCTGAAAAGATAGTTCAGAGTCCAGGATTACACCTAGGACCTTGGCATGGGGGACGGGTTGATAGTTAAGCCGTTGATTTTGACAGAGAAATCGGGGAAGTGGGGGAGGAAATATCAGGAGCTCAGTTTTGAATAGGTTGAGTTTGAGGAAGTGATGTGAAATCCAAGCTGATATATCTGTTAGTAAGTTGGTGATGCGTGAGGAGACAGATGGAGGGAGTTGGGGGGTGGAGAGGTAGATTTGGGTGTCGTCCGTGTAGAGATGATATTGAAAACCATGGGAGGCAATCAACTGACCCAGGGAGGAGGTGTAGATTGAGAAAAGAAGAGGTCCAAGAACAGAACCTTGGGGGACCCTAACGAAGAAAGGAAGAGAAGAGGAGGAAGTAGAGTTGTAAGTGACACTGAGTACAGTCACGGAGACCAAAGGAGTGGAGTTTTTTGAGGTGGAGGGGGTGGTCCACTGTAAGCAGAGAGGTCCAGGAGAAGTAGTACAGAATAGTGTCTGTTGGTTTTAGCCGTTAGTAGGTCGTTGGTGAGTTTAGGGAGAGCAGTTTCTCTGGATTGTTGAGGGGGAAATCCGGACTGAAGAGGATCAAGCAGTTTATTCATAGTCAGATGGTCACTCAGTCGGTTGTAGACCAGTCTTTCAAGGAGTTTGGAGGAGAAGGAGAGTAAGGAGATGGGGCATAGGTTATTAAGATTGGTGGGGTCCAGTGAGGGCTTTTTAAGAATAAGGGGGACTAGCACATGTTTTAGAGAGTTGGGGACGATGCCAGAAGAGAGGGAGAAATTGAAAATGTAAGTTGGAGAGTGTAGAATCGAGTCAGAGGGTGAGCGTAGCATTTGCGAGGGAGCAGGATCCAGAGGGCAGGTGGTTAGGTGGGCATTAGAAAAAAGTTTAGCAACCTCGTTAATACTAGCAGGGTTGAATGAAGGAAGCAATGATTGTACCTGTGGAAATGGGGTGTTGAGTGGGGGAGGTTTCTGCGCGTTGGAGATCTCCTCAACGAATTGTATCAATCTTATTTTTGAAGTGATTGGCGATCTCCTGGGCAGTGAGTGAGTTAGAGGGTGGAAGCAGTGGAGGACAGAGTAGAGTGTTAAAGGTAGAGATATTAAATCCATACTCAATGCCTAGGCATAGGGCTGGTGTTTCCAGAATAGGGACCTATAATAACACTGTGTGTCCCATCTTTTGAAATACTCAAATGGCACCAGGCACCAGGAGTAGGCACCAGACATTTGGTGGGGGGTTTGGTTAACTCAACCTGTGGGTTGGTAAGCTGGACGCTTTTCCATCAGTTATACATAGAGTTACCAAACAGGCCAAAAAACATTGAAAAACATGTATTTGAAATAAAAGAAAAACAATTGGTTAATAATTATAAACGTAATTAAATGTAATTCTAAGGAATTATCTCTTTTCTTTCACTTCCCATGCTGGATCTCTTCCCATTTAAACAAAAACCCATCCAAGTAGGTGTAGTAAATACAATGTATTCCATCTGTGAATTGACACATTAAGCAGAATGTGGAGCTTTCCCATAATCCTTTTATCTTGACATCAGCTTTTTGGTTATGTTTTACTTGCCCTTTGACCATTTTCTCTTGAAACATTGGCCTGCTCCTGATGTACACATTGTGCCCCCCTTCCCCCTTTAGTTGAACACCAATGCCAATGAACAGCTTTTAAAGTGTTACTAAACACACAACAGTAAAATCAGCCTGTATATGCAGTAAAGCATGCTTGTTATACTCACTGTGGAACCTAAGGGGTTAATCCTCTGCATTGTGTAAAAAGGCTGTTTGATCCTGTATGCACAGATCCTCCTCTTCTTCCACTGACTCAAAAATAAGTCCCGATAAGCCAGAGTTTCTGGAGTCAGGCTGGAGTCAGGCTGCTTGGTGTGTATTGCTAGAGAGTTTTTTTTAATTCTCGGGAGAGTGCATGTGATCAGCACAGGGCCAATCAGCACTGTCCAGACAGAGGGTCAGGAGTCCTGCATCCTGATAGGACAGCTCAGTGCAGTATGAAAACTCCTCCTACAAGCTTTAACCAGACACTGATAGAAGTCACAAGACTGCTATATACTGCTGATGAGAAAAGGTATTTAGCAGTTTATAGCAGAAAAGATGTAAAAATAAAAACCTCAAATGAGACACAATTAAAACATCAAAGCGGCGCTTCTATCAGGCAGGTATTATAGACCTGATATATTGATTTGCAATCACTCAAAATTACAAAACTGGAATAAACAAAGAGTCTCTAGTGCATATGCAGGGTATAACTGGTAATAGATTGATGAGTGCACCGTTCACCAAGCTCTTAGCCACCGCGTGCTCCACACACCCACAAGGGGTTCAAACTCACCAGAACCCGGAGGTTATCAAGCCCCAAACAGCATCCTATGGACTGTAGATCTGGATGTCCTAGTAGGGTGGTTCAGCCTCATCTCCGAAATCTCTTTCACTTTTGACTGAACCTGTAACTTCTTCATCCTTAAGGTGCCGCTTAAACTTTGGAGGCATTGTGTTCAATTACCAAAACACAGCGATGGAACAGGAACTTTATAGGTGTTTCCCTTATAAATTATCCAGCTATAGGGCCCAGCACCTCTATACATCATTCACTGCCGGGCCTAAGTATGACGTCATCAGCAGTACACGGCATTAAAAGAACACGGCATTCTTTTAATGCCGTGTACTGCTGATGACGTCGTCCTTAGGCCCGGCAGTGAATGGTGTATAGAGGTGCTGGGCCCTATAGCTGGATAATTTAAAAGGGAAACACCTATAAAGTTCCTGTTCCATTGCTGTGTTTTTGTAATTGAACATAATGACTCCAAAGTTTAAGTGGCACCTCAAGGATGAAGAAGTTACAGGTTCAGTCAAAAGTGAAAGAGATTTCGGAGATGAGGCTGAACCACCCTAATAGGACATCCAGATCTACAGTCCATAGGATACTGTTTGGGGCTTGATAACCTCCGGGTTCTGGCGAGTTTGAACCCCTTGCGGGTGTGTGGAGCACGCGGTGGCTAAGAACTTGGTGAACGGTGCACTCATCAATCTATTACCAGTTATACCCTGCATATGTACTAGACTCTTTGTTTATTCCAGTTTTGTAATTTTGAGTGATTGCAAATCAATATATCAGGTCTATAATACCTGCCTGATAGAAGCGCCGCTTTGATGTTTTAACCCCCCTGGCGGTATTCCCGAGTCTGGCTCGGGGTGGATTTTTCATACCAAAAGCGGTATCCACGAGCCAGACTCGGGATCGCATCGCAAGATCCAGGAAGAGTTTACTTACCTTGTCCCCTGGATCCTGCGATGTCTCCCCGCTGTGATCGGCGAGCCGCTGTGTCTCGCTCGATTCAGAGTGCCGAGCTCCGTTCCCTGCGAGCGTTGCGACGCACGGAGACGGAGTTCGGCGGTAAATTCAAAAGTGAAACACACAGTACAGATACAGCATACTGTAATCTTACAGATTACAGTACCGTTACAAATAATTACACATCCCCTTTGTCCCTAGTGGTCTGCCCAGTGTCCTGCATGCAGTTTTATATTATAAAACTGTTCTTTCTGCCAGGAAACTGGAGATTGTCCATAGCAACCAAAACTGTCTCTTTACATCAAAAGTGGTTTTAGACCAGCTAGAAAAAAGCGATAATAAATTATAATCACTTGCAGAATTGAGCGATAGTGATTTGTGAGGAGATCCGTCATCAAACACTGAAAGTAACAAAAGCTACAATTCTGCAACTGAGCAAATTTCAGTGTTTTTGATTTGATTACATTATTATATAATTTTTATTATTATTATATTATTATTTGTTATAATTATTTATAGTTATTTATTATATTATAATTTTTTATTTCGTTTTTCAAACTTTATCATACCCGGGATGTCTACTAGACTCTGGTTTGGACAGATTTAAGTGAACTATTCCTAAGAATTACAGGCCTACAATATAAAACGCCAAATTTCTGTGCAAAATAATGGTACCGCTTTCAGCACCTAAAATCTGAAATAATCATACCGCCAGGGAGGTTAATTGTGTCTCATTTGAGGTTTTAATTTTTACATCTTTTCTGCTATTTTAATCTACTTTAGTGGCTGCTGAGGGAAACCTCTCTTTAAATATATACATATATGCACTAGTGATCATCTAATATATAACAATTTGGATTCTAGTGTATATTTACTAATATTTATGTCTTTAGTGTTCTAAGACCTGATTTTACATAGCGCTGAGATTGGAGGAGTGAGTTTGGTTTATAAGGGTTTTTTCCTTCATTTTTTGTACATATTTAGCAGTTTATATTTACAAAAATAGACAGATAGATATAGTGAATGCAGGCTCTTGGATTTAGCATCACTTTAAGTCTAAAGATGGCAGATTGGCAGCCCCAAACCCAATGAAGAGGATGGAATGAGCAGCTAACGAACTGCTAGAGTAGATGATTTTAAAGTCTAACCTCAGCAACACATTTTTCTTGTATAGGGTGAGAAAGGTTAGAATATCTATTATAATTTGTGTCCACTTTGTGGATACTTTACCTTACTTACTGTCCTGATGACAGGGGTCACTGGAGGGGGCATTTATACGATGGGAACAGAGACTGCAGCCAAAAACATTTCTAGCATACGTAGGAAAGATTAAAGGTTTTGAAGGTTTTATAACTTTTTGTGTCTTACTGCTGCTGTCATCCACCTTCCATTCTTTTATTATCCCGGATCTTTGTGGATAAATCCAGCAGCAGAATTGAAAGGTAAAGTGGATGCAAAAGCTATTCTTAATATTCTCAAGGCTCTTTGTGGTTTTTCAATTGGTGCTCTGTGTACATGATCCCTATTCCCTAAATACAGAGGTTGGCAGCTCAGTTGTTGTGGTCAGCCCAAGTTATTCTCTGTGTTACTTTTTTCAGGCTATTTATTTTAGTCATAGTTTTTTCAATTTAAAAATGTTAAGTTTTTAGTGTTAGGTGAGGATGTCACAACAGCTGGAATGTAGTATATCTTCTCTATTAACTGTCTCAGATATAGAAATTCAAAACAACACATACACTATATTGTCAAAAGTTTTGTGACACCTGCCTTTACACGCACATGAACTTTAATGGCACCCCAGTCCCCAAACTCGCTCATCCATGTCTTTATGGACCTTGCTTTGTTCACTGGTCCAAATCATTTGGTGGAGGGGGGACCACACAGCTACCCACGCCGTTGATCTTTTGTGATACTTTACCCAGGAATACAATTTTATGCTCCCAACTTTATGGGAACAGTTTGGGGATGACCCCTTCCTGTTCCAACATGACTGTGCACCAGTGCACAAAGCAAGGTCCATAAAGACATGGATGAGCGAGTTTGGGGTGGAGGAACTTGACTGGCCTGCACAGAGTCCTGACCTCAACTCCATAGAACACCTTTGGGATGAATTAGAGCAGAGACTGCCAGCCAGGTCTTCTCGTCCACATCAGTGCCTGACCTCACAAATGTGCATCTGGAAGAACGGTCAAACATTCCCATAGACACACTCCTAAACCTGGTGGACAGCCTTCCCAGAAGAGTTAAAGCTGTTATAGCTGCCAAGGGTGGGCCAATTCAATATTGAACCCTACGGACTAAGACTTGGATGCCATAAACATTCATGTGTGTGTAAAGACAGGTGCCCCAATACTTTTGGTAATATAGTGTAGTTAGATTTGATTAAAAAATTCATACAGAATCATGTCTTTTTTTTGGCTCAGAAGGCCAAGAATTCACCTAGGAAGAGTATCAATCCATTGCCAAGGAAAGCTCTGACCTGACCTGCCCTGCCACTCTAATAGATGACTATAATGAGGAAGATGAATAAAACTGTGATCAGTGATACCAATGAAAACAATTACCAATTCTTGCTTGGCAATAAAAGCTTCAATAAATGTGTGCAAGTAGTTGTAATCCATTGTCTGCCTTTTGGCCTTAATATCAGCTTTCAGCATCATACATATTTCGTCGATCTTATATAATATTTTTTTGTGAGTCTTCATAAAGATCCCAAGCACAGGATACATATTGAATATCTGAAAAAGAAGAGTTTGAGACTTAATGTTTATCAAGTAATGATTGTTTCATTTTTTGTAGTTTTGACCTATAGATTTATCCTGTCTCATCTTGGACTTCTAAAAATGGAATACCTCTTACTTACTGAAACAAATTTAGAATCAGGGAATTGGAGTGGAACATGTAAATAGTACTCACCTGCACAAGTCCCAGAAGCAGAATTCTTGCAGCCAGTAGATTTGGAACAATATAATTGGACTTAAATTATATATTTGTACAATCTGCTCAGCTCTCCTGGTCTTGACTTTCTGTTTTTCCGGGTAAGTGCTTCTCTAAGCCCCAGTCCACACTGCTAAGACTTGTCACGCGATGTGCTGTGACTTGCGACAAAGAAAGTCGCATGATAAGTAAAAACACATTCATTTCAATGGGTGCCGACTTGAGTCGCAGCGACCAAAAAACTGTTTCTGCACTACAATAGACTGCAATGTTAAAATCACAAAAGTCGCAAGGAAGTTGTATCTTTGTCTTATCAATGCGCCTTTGGCTGCAACATGATCCGACTTCAGAGGGATTTTTTAACCCTGTACTCCATCCCAGTCCATTGTCTGCTGTGTACTTGTGGCCCAGCCCATCCATGCAGCTCAAAATTTCCTTCCAAGCATTGTCACTTCCCGAAGCACATTGTCCACCAGCCAGGGTACTGCTAAGCACCATACAACACAGGGAAACAAGTAGGTAAAAAGTAAAAGAAAATCAGTGTAGAAGGAAAAGGAATTGTGTCACACACTCTATTATTATGACTGGCCAAAGGCAAGGTCGCATCAAGTCACAGTGCAATGTCACACTGAAAGTTGCATGACTTTGGGGTCACAGCAGTGTGAACTGAGCCTAAAGGTGTTGTAGGTGTGTAGATAAGAGAGCTGTACTGGGGGAGGTGGGGGGATGTGTACAGGGGAGCTGTACTAAAGGGGAGATCTTCACCAGGGGGTGCCACACCAGTGAGGGGAGATCTGTACTGGGGGGAATATCTGTACAGGGGGAATATCCATATGGGGGGGGGGGGGGGGATCTGTAATGGAGGAGCTGTACTTGGGCAAAGATATGTACTAGGGGAGGGGAGAGCTGTACTGATTCTGCACTCCTGACCCCATCTGTGTGTTATGTACTCCTGAACCCTGCACTCTCTGCGTTATGCACTTCTGACCCCTGTGCTCTGTGCATTGGTCACTCTTGATCCCAGCATAACAACGTCATCATTTGCTGATGAAATGTGCAGGGAGGAGTTGGAGATGTGTGACGCCATTGCGTTCCAGGATGCAGCGGCCATCTTGCTGGTTAGCAATGCTAGAAATTTTGTAAAGACATGCAAGCTTTGTGTTATCTAAATGTGAAGGTTACTCTTTTTATATAATACATTTGATTGGGATTTCTGCACCATGAGGAGTGTTTCTTTTGTCTCTTCATGAGATTGACTAAGCCTTGGTGGAGACATCTGAGAGTCCTAGAGGTGGATTATTAATACTGGAGATCTTACTGGATTGCTTTCCACTTCGCATTTGACCTTTGTTATGAGGGTCTATATTGGATGATAAGAAGCAGAGTGATCGGGTGTTGATGATGGCAGGGCCGTCTTAATAGCATCATGGGCCCCTGGGCAAAGTAATGCTCTGGGGCCCCTACAATGGAAACAGTGCAGGTAAACAGACATCAAGTAGGTAGGAGGCAGACAAGCGGAGCTTCCCCTTTTGGGTGGAGCTCCGTATTAACTACATGAACAATCATTGTGTACAGCAAATAAACAGTGGGAAAATACCACATACATTAAGTAACAAAGCTGTCCTGTGCATATAATATATTTACTAGATTGATGCCTCCCCAGCACTATGGCCCCTCTACCCCCCAGATACCCCCCCAGCACTCTGACCCATCTACACCAAAGATATCCCCCCAGCACTCTGACCCCTCTACACCCTAGATACCCCCCCAGCACTCTGACCTTTCTACACCCTAGATATCCCCACAGCACTGTTACCAAATACCATAAGATACCCCTTGTATTGTGACCCCACTACATCCCTGATACCCCCTACACTGTGGCCTCTTTACATCCCTGATACCTCTAGCACTATAGCCACCCAAGCTAACCCAAGCATTGCTACCTCCTATACACCCCAGATCCCCCCTCAGCATTTTTTTCCCCCATACACCCTTGATATCTCCCAGCACCATTATTCCATCCATGTAGTACCCCCTTTTCCAGTGGAGATGCAGGGCATGTAAACTTTTGGCTATGTGCCCACCTCCAGCACTGGACTCACCTATACCAATAAAGCAGGCAGAAGGAGGGGAGGAAGAGGGAGCATCCCTCCGGGCATTCCAAGCCCTTCAGTGCAAACAGTGCTGGACTGCTGGGCTCACCATAACACCATCCACAATACTACTTCCGCAGACGGGTTCTCAGTGCTGCCAACTCAGCAGCAGCTCCCACTCCAGCTCCTACTCGAGTCCCGAGCATTCAAGCTGCATGGGGTGGGGTCAGAGCATCACTGGCGCTCCGGCCTTGCCCCTCCCTGCTGGCTGTGAAATAATAGGTATCATTCTGCACAGCACTGCGCACCACTGCCAGCCCCTGTGTATCCATCACTCCCAGTGCCATCATGGGGCCCCCAATTTTGGGGCAGCGTGGGCTCAAGGACCAGCTACTTTGGGGAAAGTGCAGGGGGACCCCATGCAGCTGGGGCCCCTGGGCAGTGCCCAGGTGTGCCCACTCATTAAGCCAGCCCTGGATGATGGTCTCTTCATAATTGTGGTACTTAGCTGCACTACAGTATCATTACCTCCTCTGAACACTACATGTGGACTCCTGTTTACATGGACTTTTAACTTTATGAATGTTTTAATCTTAAATTCTTAGACGTTAGACTGCCATAGAATGAAGATCCACAGCGCCTTGAAAAAGTATTCATACCCTTGAAATTTTCCACATTTTGTCATATTACAACCAAAAAAGTAAATTTGTTTTATTGGGATTTTATGTGATTGACCAACACAAAGTGGCACATAATTGTGAAGTGGAAGGAAATTGATAAATGGTTTTCAAAATTTTTTACAAATAAATATCAGAAAAGTGTGGCGTGCATTTGTATTCAGCCCCCTTTACTCTGATACCCCTAACTAAAATCTAGTGTAACCAATTGCCTTCAGAAGTCACCTAATTAATAAATAGAGTCCACCTGTGTAATTTAATCTCAATATAAATACAGCTGTTCTGTGAAGCCCTCAGCGGTTTGTTTAGAGAAACTTAGCGAACAAAAAGCATCATGAAGGCCAAGAAACACAACAGACAGGGATAAAATTGTGGAGAATTTTAAAGCAGGGTTTGGTTATAAAAAAAATATCTCAAGCTTTGAACATCTCACAGTGCACTGTTCAATCCATCATCAGAAAATGTAAAGAGTATGGCACAACTGCAAACCCACCAAGACGTGGCTGTCCACCTAAACTGACAGGCCGCACAATAAGAGCATTAATCAGAGAAGCAGCCAAGAGGCCCATGGTAACTCTGGAGGAGCTGCAGAGATCCACAGCTCAGGTGGGAGAATCTGTCCAAAGGACAACTATTAGTCGTGCACTCCACAAATCTGGCCTTTATGGAAAAGTGGCAAGAAGAAAGCCATTGTTGAAAGAAAGCCATAAGAAGTCCCGTTTGCAGTTTGCAAGAAGCCATGTGGGGGACACAGCAAACATGTGGAAGAAGGTGCTCTGGTCAGATGAGACCAAAATTGAACTTTTTGACCTAAAAGCAAAACGCTGTGTGTGGTGGAAAACAAACACTGCAGAACACCCTGAACACACTATCCCCACCGTGAAACATGGTGGTGGTAGCATCATGTTGTGGGGATGCTTTTCTTCAGCAGGGACAGGGAAGCTGGTCAGAGTTGATGAGAAGATGGATGGAGCCAAATACAAGGCAATCTTAAAAACCTGTTAGTCTGCAAAAGACTTGAAACTGGGGCGGAGGTTTGCCTTCCAGCCGGACAACGACCCTAAACATACAGCCACAGCTACAATGGAATGGTTTAGATCAAAGCATATTCATGTGTTAGAATGGCCCAGTCAAAGTCCAGACCTAAATCCAATTGCGAATCTTTGGCAAGACTTGAAAATTGCTGTTCACAGATGCTCCCCATCCAATCTGACAGAGCTTGAGCTATTTTGCAAAGAAGAATGGGCAAAAATGTTTCTCTCTAGATGTGCAAAGCTGGTAGAGACATCCCCAAAAAGACTTGCAGCTGTAATTGCAGCGAAAGGTGGTTCTACAAAGTATTGACTCAGGGGTGCTGAATACAAATGCACGCCACTCTTTTAACATATTTATTTGTAAAACATTTTGAAAACCATTTATCATTTTCCTTCCAATTCACAATTATTCCCACTTTGTGTTGGCCTATCACATAAAATCCCAGTAATATACATTTATGTTTTTGGTTGTAACATGACAAAATGTGGAACATTTCAAGGGGTATGAATACTTTTTCAAGGCACTGTAGATGGCACCATTTCCATTGGAGATGATGGGTGTGTGTCCTACCTCTAAGTCATTCAGCTAACTTGTCTATCTATGTGTTTATGTAATCTGAGATCAGTGTTGCCAACCACCAATAAAAAATGGATACTCTTCTGCTGTTAGTAAAGGCCAGTAACAGGAAAAGGTTGCCAGCAAAACATATGGCTCTGGTTCAGAGCCAGTAGAGACCATCTGAGTGCCTGCTGCAATGTGTTTTGGACGGTCTGGCGTAGGCGGTGCCTGAGTGTGTTGTGTGATTTCATGGTGCAAGAAAGCCGAGCTGAGCGGCTGGAGCCTCGTGTGCGGGTCTGCGGGATGGGAGCAAGGCAAGCCGGGAGTGGGACTGTCAGCGCTGTTTGGACTGGAGTGGACTAAAGGGACCACCTTGTGTGGAGTGAGACTGTCACTATGACTCAGGAGGGGAAATGTCGTGTCAGTGAGGTGTCATCATCCTCTGTGCTGCTGCACACTGCTGTCAGTGTCACTGTGAGAGTCATTTTCATTTTTTCCCTAATATCTACCCTAGTCCTTTCACACTGACAGCGCGGCCGCATCAGCGGTAAAGTGCCACTAGCTGTAGCGGCGCTTTCTGGCCGCTAGCAGGGCACTTTTACCCCTGCTAGCGGGCGAATAAGGGGTTAAAAGCACCCGCAAAGTGCTGCTGCCGAGTCGCTTTGCAGGCGCTTTTGGCGGCGCTGCCCATTGATTTCAATAGGCAGGGGCGCTTTAGGAGCGGTGTATACACCGCTCCTAAAGCGCCCCAAAGATGCTGCTTGCAGGACTTTTTTACATGTCCTGCCAGTGCAACGCCCCAGTGTGAAAGCACTCTGGCTTTTACACTGGGACTGCAGATGAGGCATTTTTCAGGTGCTTTATAGGCGCTATTTTTAATGCTAATGCACCTGAAAAACGCCTCTAGTGTGAAAGGGGTCTAAATCACATTGCATATTGCTCTTGTTTGCAGCCTAAATACTAAAATTTTAACTTAAAACTGTAATTTTGTAACCTTTGGAAATGCCAGTAAAAACTTGGCTGTGCTAGTAAATTTTGGGTGTTATGTCAGTAAATTTCAATCTGGTAGGTTGGCACCACTGTCTGAGATCCTGCTTCTAAACCAACATGTGCCAACCTTTTGCCATCTCCTAGCTGCAAGGAAATAATTAATATTTACATTTTCCAAAAATATTTTTTATCCATGTTTAAAAAAAAAACACTATAAAATGCCTTTAACAGGCCCATATACATTTCTAATAAAATGCAGTTTGTTATGCTTATTTACATTTTGTGCAGAATGTATGTGCAGAAAATTGTAATCTCCTAAATAACTTTCATAATTTAATAGAACAAAGTAATATTTGTTTTCTTGGCAGTCCAGACAGAGGTACTAACCTGTAAGTAGGGTGAGCCAAGCAGAACAACAATATCATCAATTAGTTCCAGTATACGCATATAAGTTGAATCCTTGTAGTCAAAACGACTACCAAATAACATAGAAAAGGTAATATTTGTTGGTGCACAGGCAAACTCTCTCAGTCTGAATTGTTTGCCTTAAAAATAAAGAAAATAATTTATAATTTCCTAAAAGGTATACTGAACGTTATCTCCATCTAAATGCATTCTTTAATTTTGCTTTCTAAAGCTCACTACACACGTTGCAATCTGATTGAACAATCTCCTTATTACCTACCAACAAGCTTGTAGTGCAAGGGCCTGCTTGGTTGGATACCAATTCATTGGGTCATTTAGGTAAGTACTCATATTACATGGTGTGCGTGTGAGCTTAGCTTGATGTTCAGTTTGCAATGCTTCTCTGACAGAAAAAGAATACAAGTAAATAATAAAAAAACCTCACCAAATATAAGCAATTGTATGAATGTTATATCATATTCATTACCCTTTCAATAAAAATATTACAACAGAAAAAAAAAATTTACACCTAATACATATCCCTCTAAAACCTAACGCTAAACAAAACCTAAATGAACCTTTTACACTAAATGAACTACTCCAGATACTGGCTAAACAGTAACACTGAATGATCTTCTGATAGACACTAGCAGGGGTTTTCTGGGAAAACCTTTGGGATAATTATACAGTATGGCCCCCAGATGGTATATATTTATTATTGTAATCCTACTGAGAACAAAGGGTAAATATTCCTTTTTCATTCTGGTTGACAACCTCTAAATGAATGAAACAAAGGACAATGTTGAACCTTTATACCCTTTTGGATTGAGGATGTGATGTCTTAATTATGTCAATTAATTTCACATAATGCACTTACCGTTAAAAGACTGAATTTTGTCATTAAGAAACTGAAGCTCCTCTATCATCTTATCCTCAATTATTTTCTTGCCCATTCCAAGGTTCTTCATGCTGGATATTGTGAATCTTCTTGTTGTCTTCCACTTTTCTCCCGATGTAAAAAACACACCTTCCAAATATCAAGGGAATTTGTTTGAAAACATTGCAAAAGAAGTACTATTATCATAGCTTTTGGGCCCCTTTCACACTGGGCAGACTGCGGCTTCGATCTGCTTGCTCAGCAGGGAATCTGTCCGCTGATCCCCACTGAGAAGGTGGATGGCAGGTCTGTGTCCACTTCGCTTCTGCAGAGTTGACACAGACCGCTCTCCTCCAGGACTGCCTGTTCGTTTACACCTGGTTGCCATTCGTTCCGATCCCCTGGATGGAAGGGGAACAGATCCCAATCCGCCTCTTTTTGGCAGATCGGATTGGATGTAGGCGGGTGTAAACAGACACACCCACCGCTCCATAGAGAAGAATGGAAGTTTCGATTGGGTCCACTTGAATAATGGACAGACAGACCCGATCGGAACATCCGTGTGAAAGAGGCCTTATTCTAAAATGTTGCACACAAGTTCTGGTGCTAAATGTTTGAGGGCACCTGATCATTACACCTACCTCTATGGCCAAAAGTTTGTAAACACCTTTCCAAATTATTGAGTTCAAGTGTTTCCAGTGAAGAGTAACTTTAATACTACAGCATTCAATACTACAGACAATTTGGACAATTGCTTGGGGAGTTATTTTCTGTTCCAGCATAACTGTTCCCCTTTGCACAAAGTGAGGTCCATAAAGACATGGTTTATTGGGTCCAGTATGAAAAAAATAAATTTGCCTGCACAGAACAGTGACTATAACCCTAATAAATTCAATTAGGATGATTTGGCAAGCTGAATACAAGCCAAGTCCTCTTATCCAGCATCAGTACCTGACCTCACAAAGGTGCTTTTGGCTGAATGGGCACAAATCCCCACAGTTATTCTCCAGAACATTGTAGAAAGCCTTCACAGAAGATGGGAGGCTGTTATAACTGCAAAGGATGGGGGGGGAGGGGGGGGTAATAATGTCTATAGTTTTCAAGTGGGATGTCCAACAAGAAAATAGGTCAACTGTCCATAAACCTTTGGCCAGCTTGTATAACAAAATCATTTTAGGGAACTTGGTCCATGGAGATGCCCTATTATCTACATGAAATCTGACCTTGGAATACAGCATTTTGAGAAAGAAGCCAGAAGGGGTTGAGAATTTTAGGAAATCCAGATTACAAATAATTTTCCACGTGTAAATTTTAAAGAAATTTGCTTGTTGCTTTGGTAGACATACTGTAGACAGGTATGGAGGACTGCTCAGTGAAAGGGAGGTTCATTTCAGGTTTTTTTCTTGCAGCCAGAGCCAGATTTTTACTACCTACCTGCCTAGGAAAACTGTCTTGTACCAACCTCTCTTCTACTTCATTCAACAGGCTAGCCTTAGGATTGCCCTAAGGGCTCATTCGCACAACTATTCATGGCTGTACATCAACCAGATCATCATTTTCCTGTAGGAGGTATGGCCAGGTGGTTCTGATTAGTTGTGGATGCTCAGTCTTTACAAATCAATGACAGGCTGACGCTCTTAATAGCTGTTCGCATGTAATAACACATAGAGTGATTATCTGCAGTTAGGGACTGATGAGTGACCCTGGGTTGATCATCTGCTTTTAGATGCATGTATCTGCTCCTTCCATGATCAATTATTTATGGACAGCTGCAGTCAGTGTCAGCCTGTTGTAGATCTGTACAGGCCTCCTTGTCTGCAGCTAATCAAAAACACCTGGCTATACCAGTTGCAGAAATACGCTGATTTGAGGATGTAGGGCCATGAAGGGCCATATGATTGAGTCATTACAAAATCATACAACATACTGAACAATGAACAGGCTCAAATAGACCGTTTCCCATACTTAATTACTGTACCTTATACCAAAGTAATATTCATATATGTTCATAAAATATAATTTCGCCAAAAAATACAAAAACTTTGCACAGACAGCAACAATAAGAAATCAGCCCAATGTATGCAGTTTTCTTATGCTAAAGGAGGCTTTCTATAGCCAGTGCAGGAATTTCCTTCTGTATTCCAACCTTGGAAAAGAATTCAGAGACATATAATAAAGTATACCATTATTATCATAACTATTTTTTTACATATGAAAAACTTTGTGAAATATTGGCATATTTATTTGTGTATATTGCTAAAAGATGCTTTATATAAATGAACTTATAAATTATGTTTACATTTACACATCCTTTAACCACTTGCTTACTGGGCACTTAACCCCCTTCCTGCCCAGACCAATTTTCAGCTTTCAGCGCTGTCACTCTTTGAAAATGACAATTGTGCGGTCATGCTACAGTTTACCCAAATTACATTTTTTAAAAATTTTTCACACAGATAGAGCTTTCATTTGGTAGTATTTAATTGCTGATGGGTTTTTTATTTTTTGCTAAATAAAACAAAAAGGGACCGAAATTTAGAAAAAAAAATGAAAACTGTTTCATAGTTTGTTATAAAATTTTGAAAACAGGTAATTTTTCTCCTTCACTGATGTGCACTGGTGAGGCTGCACTGATGGGCACTGATAGGCTGCGCTGATGGGCACTGATAGGCGGCACTGATGGGCACTGATAGGCACTGATAAGGCGGCACTAATGGGCACTGATAAGCACTGGTGAGGTGGCACAGTTGGTTGGCACTGATGGGCACTGATAGGTGGTACTGATGGGCACTGATGGGTGGCACTGATGGGCACTGGTAGGTGACACTGATAGGCAGCACTGATCTGTGGCACTGATTATTAGGCACTGATGGGCATTGATTGGCACTGATAGGTGGCACTGGTAGGTGGCACAGTGGGCACTGGCAGGTGACATGGTGGGCACAGCCACGGCTTTCTGAGTGAAGGACCGATGTCCCTCTGACAGAAGCCAGTGATCTGCTTTTTTTTCCCTTCACGCTGACAGCGTGAGTAAAAAAAAATACTGATTAAAGAGCTTCTGTTGTTTACATATTGTGAACAGCCATCATTGGCTGACAGCTGATCACGTACTAAGGGGCCGGGATCGACCTCTTACTCGGATCAGTGATCAGCCGAGTCTCATAGACTGCGCTTGCTCGGGAGGACATCCATGGACACCCTCCCGGCAATTAAGGCACATGGTGCAGCCGTCTTTCAGCTATAGCGCGGGCGGCGAGAAGTTAAAGTGATACTAAAGGTCTTAAAAAAAAAAAGATAACAAACATGTCATACTTACCTCCACTGTGCAACTCGTTTTGCACAGAGTGGCCCTGAACCTGGTCTTCTGGGGTCCATCGGTGGCTCTCTCGGCTCCTCCCCGCATCAGATAACCCCCTGAGAGAAGTGCTCTCCTGGGGGGTTACCTTGCGGGCGCGCTCCCAAGTCCAGCATTCGGCGTCCATAGACACCGTATGCAGGACTCGGCCCCGCCCCCGGCGGCTTCATCATAGGATTTGATTGACAGCAGCGGGAGCCAATGGCTCCCACTACTGTAAGTTTAAAGAACAATTAGATGTCAGTTTAACTGCTTGCCGCCCACCCACCTTTAAATGACGGCGGGGCGGTGCGGCTCTCGTTCTGGGACGATGTCATATGACGGTGTCCCAGAACGGCCGCTCTCACACGCGATTCTGTGGGGAGAATTTGATAAATAAAAATTGAATAATGGCTGTGTGAGGTTGAGGGGTGAAAAGTGCAGGGGTGGAGAAACCAACACTGTGTACTAGTCAAAAAACAATATTCAGGATAAGTGAGGGAAATGTAGAAAAGTGCCCATCATGTTACTACGAAGCAAAACTTGTATGATAGACTGATTAAATAAAGGTAACTCGTGATGTGCAGGGTTACCTAGTGCTGAATAGGGAGGACATGATCCAAGGGAGTGCATCGGGTCCGATGAGTGAAGTGCCCCAAGTGCAGAATCCCCCCGGAAGGACGCTCATATAAGCGCCGCCGTGGGACAGCCCACCAATGTCACGCACGCGTAGTGAGTGGGAGGGAGGCACCACAAACCAAGCGATATCAACACGAATACGGAAGGGGTAAATAGAACCCCCCCCCGAAATACATGTTTTACAATGATAAGTAATATATCTATAACATATGACATAACATGAAGAGATTTATGAGACTTTGTGTAAAATCTTAAATTATTGTAAGTTCTCTCAGCTGAGGACAAGCAAATTCTGGAATACAATTCAAATAGCACTGTACTTCTCAATGCAGTTCTCAAACAAGAGAAATATGCATTTCTGCCAATAGGGGGCACTGCAAGGGGGGGGGGGGGCTCCAGTTTAGTTTGTTTGTGGGCTCCATCTTTTACCCCCAACAGCTGGGTGATTGTTGGGATACAGTAGGTGATAGTTTCTGTCCACTCAGGCCTTAGTTGGAAGGTAAGAGGGTAAATTTGTGTGACAAATTAGTTTGACTTTGTTCACCTTTAAGTCATTCCTATTAATGTTCTCCGCCATCACAGAATAATGTTTACCTATAGTCTGGTCAGTAAATTGCTTTTTCTTTTCCTCCTCTTAGTAAAATGGTGAGACCAACGTTTAGAGTTTGGAAACATTTCTGTAATTTCTGAGAGCAAAGCTGCAATTTTCAAATATTGTGAGAAGAAATGTACTTTTCCAAATGCTACAAGGATGACAAAACACATCCTTGTATGCCAGAGGTGCCCTAAAGACATTAAAAATACTTTATGGAATTAAATGATGAGGACCAGAATGAAAGTGTGAGTAGCTTTTCCCTGCAGACTTCTCATTCCAGAAACACTTTTTCTGCTGCTTCTGGATCATCACAAGGTCATTTTTCACCAGCAGAATCTTCAAGTAAGGAAGTGTTACAAACCACGGGCCTCACAAAAATACACAATTCCTTAATTTATAGAGAAAATGACACCTGAAAACCAGGAGAACATTGATCAAGTTCTTGCAAGAGCAATATATGCTTCTGGATCAGCATTGTCAATAAATGACAATGCATATTGGCAGGAAGCTTTTAACTTATTATGAGGGAAAGTGGGGTGGTTACCTGTTCTCATGTATAGTTCAAATGTTCTTAACATATACAGTCCTTGTTATTCCATTTGTAATAAAAGTTAAAAAGCAAGTCTAGTTTATTTACTGAATAAGCTGTACTTTTCTTTCAAACATAATACTTTATATACACTGCATTTCATGTTCCCACTGTAAGAAAATTACTTTCAATTTGTAAAACTACTGCAAACTGAGTTTTTTAAAAAGCATTTCTTAAAATTAAAATTTTTTCTGAAAAAAAATGTTTCCATGGCTTCAAAATTCCCGGAAATTTTACATCTCTGGGAGAGACATACTGTATGTTTAGTAGCAAACATCCTCCATAATTATATTGGTGAAGTTGCATACTTCCGATCTTCATTCAGATCAGTGTGATTTGCACTTGTTTGAAGGTGGATAAAGATTTCCTTAATTAGATGGACTTCAAGTAAAATTTTTACATTTTGTTTTGATCATTCTGTTTATTTTATATATTTTATGTACAGTATATACTGTATTTGATATACCGGTATATAATTTTCGATAGGACATGGTGTATTTTTGGAGTGTTTTTACTATACCACTTTTAGTGGCCTGCCCAGTACTGCCTATTATTTATCTACTCTCACAGGCAGGTTTGATTTTACATTATTATGCTTACCTGCCCTGGTGGTCCGAACCTACTTTTCTAGGTTCCCCTGTAGGTGCTCAAGGCAACCCCTCTTCTCTGTGTGCCACCATAGGAAGCTGCTTTCCTATGGTGGCACACCTGTGGGCTTGATCCATTAGCGGGCTGTGTGTGACTATTGACACACACAACGCGGTATATCCCTCCCCCACTCTCTGCTCACGGGATTTGATTGACAGTAGCAGGAGCCAATGACAAAGAGAGAGAGCAGAGAGAGCTGCTGCAGACAGGCACAGTGCTCGATCGAGATAGGACTTAGATAATTATACGGGGGTAGGGAGGTTAGGGGGTAATACAAATACTGGGACATTTTTTACCTTAATGTAGGGAATGCATTAAGGTACAAAATGTCTAGCCTTTACGACCACTTAACTTTCATCTTGTACATGACATCTCAACATACATAAGGAAAGACTTCATGGAATTACACTGTTTAAATTAAAAAAATCATGTTCTACCTTTTATATTTCATTGAAATCTACATTTTAAAAATATATTTCATTTTACAACAGTAGCACATTGTGGAGCATCAACTGTTAAAGTATAACTAAAAGCAAAACTTTTTTTTTCGTTTTGGACAGAAGCTCCCTTGTCAACACCTGTCAGTTTTTATTGCTGTCTGTGTCCCCATTAGGGAGATTCACCCTCTCTATTTGTCTTGTTTACCATCATCATTGAAAGTGAAAGTAAAAGAAAATCCCAAATTTGGGTTGTTCCTAGAAAAGAAATAGAGGGGAAATCTTCCAATGGGGGCACCAATTCTAGTAAACTGGGGGTCCCCAAGAGAGTACCTTAATTTGCAGGGATTTCTTCTCACTTCCTGTTTGGTTATGGATCAGGAAGTGAAGGTAAAACTCCCCAACAGGACAAAGATGACAAAAATAAACCTTTCAGGGGTTACAGCCCCCCCTTACGCTATTCAAAATGAAAAGAAAGTTTTGCCAATAGTTCTACTTTAACCTTTGCTATTTTGATCCCTCCTGCAGGAAAGTAGACATTTTTTACAAGTGTTGGCCAGAAATAAAGAAATACAAGAAAGAGATTTTCAATTGGCTACCATTTCCACACTGGATGGCATAAAATATAGGTAAGACGGTTCTGTCGGAAAATGTATCTCCAGCCTCCACCAAGGCCTCTTTTATGGTTTCCAGTCCTGTGAGGACGACGGCTCTTTTCATACCCAGATGAATGGTAAATATCGGGCCATATTTTTCTGAAAGCTTTAATGAGACACATGGCAGCTAAATATTTGATCTTTTGTAACTATATATGCACACATAATACGAACAAGCAATATACTTATTGGACTTGGAACACCAATTGGATGAGCTACAGTATAGGAGCCCACCACAAGAACATTACTATTAAAAATTATAATTTTATTATATTATAATAAAATTCAACCTTTTGCCACCTAACCAATAAAAATATAAATTTTCCATGTCTGATGCTGGATATAGAGAAGAACTGCAGGTAAGACTTAAGCTGACCATAGATGGATCTTTTTTTTTTTTGTGATCAGCCAGCGGGCTGATAGAAAAAAATTAACCACGGAAGATTTGGCTGCTCAATGACCAGGCCATTTTTTGCAATTCTGCACTTCGTCGCTTTAATCGACAATTGGGTGGTCGTGTGACGCTGTACCCAAACAAAATTGATGTCTTTTTTTTCCCCCACAAATAGAGCTTTCTTTTGGTGGTATTTGATCACCTCTGTGGTTTTTATTTTTTGCGCTATAATCAAAAAAAGAGCGTAAATTTTGAAAAAAAAAACCACAATATTTTGTACTTTTTGCTATAATAAATATCCCCAATTTAAAAAAAAAAAAAAAGCTATTTTTTTCCTCAGTTTACTCCGATATGTATTCTTCTACATATTTTTGGTAATAAAAATTGCAATAAGCATATATTGATTGGTTTGCGTAAAAGTTATAGCGTCTACAAAATAGGGGATAGATTTATGGCATTATTATTATTGTTTATTTTTTTTACTAGTAATGGCGGCGATCTGCAATTTTTATCGGGACTGCGACATTATGGCGGACACTTCAGACACTTTTGACACATTTTTGAAACCATTGACAAATATACAGCTATAAAAATGCACTGTGTAAAGTTCACTGGCAGGGAAGGGGTTAACACTAGGGGGCAATCAAGGGGTTAACTGTGTTCCCTGACTGTGTGTTCTACCTGTGGGGGGAGGGGACTGACTATAGGAGATGACAGATCGTGGTTCCTAGCTATTAGGAACTCACAATCTGCCTCTCCTCACAGAACAGGGATTTGTGTGTTTTTACACACACATGTCCCTTTTCTGCCTCTCATGCCCGCAATCGCGTGCGGCCGGTGGTCATCACGAGCGCCAGCCATGAGCATCGGCACCCCCGCAAAGCAGGGGGTGCGCGCCTGCCATCCTGCTTGAAGGAGCCGACGTACAGCTACGACGGTTCGCGGGATCATGCCGACCTGCCGCAGTATAATGACAGCGGCTGGTCGGCAAGTGGTTAAAAGCATTCCCCCATCCACACATTAGAGGTGGATAAAGGAATCCCCCCTGCCATTCTGACAGGAGGGCTCCTCTGCTGTCAGCATACACTGATCCACACTGCAACTGATTGGCTGAATGCGCTGATTAAACACAAATTTTCCAGCAGTCCCGTTAGAGAGGAGTTGATCAGTAGGTGGACTCCTCTCAAACTGGAATGGCCATAAATAGTGAAATTTGGCTGGTCTCAGCTGATCCAGCCAAATTTCGACCCACCAATGGCCAGCTTTACAATTCAGCCATAAACAAACCAAAAGGCATCTTTGGAAAGTGTTACTTTCTATATAATCTCTACCAAATCTATTTCTATTTCATAGTAAAAAAAAGGTATGCCCAGCCTATTGCATTAGGATGTGCACCCCAAAGCTACTTGGCCAACCCCCCCCCCCCCAAACTGCCAGTCCTTCGGGAAAAGTAAAGCAGTGCCATATAATCTGTGCATTGCAACGAGATGCAAGGTTTAGGAATGTGTAACACAGAGTATCACACTCAAGCTCACCTCTTCTTCCCCATTCACAGCTCATCTCTTCTTCCTCCATCCACAGGACACCTCTTCTTTCTCTGCCTACAGCACATCGTTTTCTTCCTGTGTCCACAGCTCATCTCTGTACCCCCCTGTCCACAGCTCACCTCTGCAACCATCTTCCACAGCTCACCTCTCCAACCATTGTACAAAGCTCACCTCTTCTTCCCCATTCACATCTCACCTCTTCTTCCTCATTCACAGCTCACCTCTTCTTCCTCCATCCACAGCACACCCCTTCTGCCCCATTCCACAGCTCAACTTTTTTTCCTCATTCAGAGCTTACCTCTGTACCCTTGGCCAGAGCTGAACTCTGCACCCCTGTCCACAGTTCACATTAGAACTCCCCTATCCACAACTTACTTTTGTACTCCTCGTTAACAACTCACTACTGCACTCCCCTATCCCCAACTATAGCTTATCTCTGCCCCCTTCCACAGTTCCCTTCTGCACCCCCATCCACATCTCACCCCAATCCACAGCTCTCACCCCCATCTTTCATCACCTATACCTCCAGCCACCTTTACACAACCTCCAACTTCCCCCCACTCCACAGTCTTCACCTCCGCACAACACTCCAACCTCCCCGCAGCTTCTTTTCTGCATTTTCTGCACAACAACACCCCTCCCCCTCTCCATCTGAAGCTCTCACCTTTCCAACCCCCCCCCCACAGCTCCCACTCTGCACAAATTCCCCCTCCCCAACTCTCACCTCTGCAAATTTCCCCACTCCCCAGCTGCTACCTCTTCACTACACCTCCAACCTCCCCCCAGCTGCCTTTCTCCATAACCGACCCCCACTTTTTCACAGCTCTTTTTCACCTCTTCACAAAAGCTTCAAAGTGGTGCAGCCAACAAAGTGCAGTCTCCACCTATCAGAAGTGTAGCAAAGAGCAGAGGAAGACTTTTAGAGCTCTTGGCTCTGTGCTACATGTCTGATGGGCGGGAACAAAAGCCGCCTACTGAAGTGCCACAGGAATTCAGACAGTTGCAGAGTTGGGACCAGGGGCACCCACTAACATATGCCCTTCTCTGGGTGCCTAGCGATAGCACACAGAAGGTGGTGGAGGAAGTAAATAGTGCAGCAACTTCCTCTATCGCCGTTTGTGTATAATGACAGGTTAGAGGCAACAGACTTCCAGGTTGACACATTCTGGCTGATAAGAAGCCATGCATAATGCTAGTGCGCATGGAGTGATTAGGGGGTGCCCAGGCACAGCCAGCACACCCAATGCACTAGCCTTTGATAGTAAATATTTTTGTCCTTCCACACCTTTATTTTAGATGAAGACCACTGAAGCACAAATAAACAAACCTCTAAAAAATTACACTCCCTGGAAAAGCAAAAATGTACTTTCCTAGTTTTGGGCCTGTGCAAGTTGATAAATGTCTTCTTTAGCATTCTCATGTGGACTTATACTGATCAGCCATACCATTATGACCACCCACCATAACATTATGACCACACACCTAATATTGAGTAAGTAACCCTTATGCAACGGAAATAGCCCGAACTCATTGAGGCATGGACTCCACTAGACAAAGCATCACACTGCTTCGGTAGGCTTGACTTCTTGCTAAAGTGCATCCTGAAGCCATCTCTTCCCCAGGTAAGCGAAGCACACGCACCCGGCCATCCACATGATGTAAAATAAAGAACTTCTTCTTCTGATCCTCATGTGCCCACTGTAGGCACTTTTGGCTGTGGACACATGTCAACACAGGCACCCTCACCGGTCTACGGCTATGCAGCCCCATACACAACAAACTGATGCACTGTGTGTTCTGACACCTTTCTATATGAACCAGCATGCACTTTTTTGGGAATTCGAGCTACAGTAGCTGTTCTATTGGATCAGATTACACAGGCCAGCCTTCGCTTCCCATGTGCATCAATGAACTTTGACTGCCCATGACTCTTTTGCCAGTTCACCGGTTTTCCTTCCTTGGACCACTTTTGGTAGGTGCTGACCACTGTAGACCAGGAACATCCCACGAGAGCTGAATTATTGAATTTGCAATGACTCAATTGTCTAGCCATTACAATTTGACACTTGTCAGAGTCACTCAAATCCTTACGTTTGCTAATTTTTTCTGCTTTTAACACATCAACTTCAGGGTCAATATGTTCACTTACTTCCTAATATATCCCATCCACTTTCAGATGCCACTGTAATGGTCTAATCAATGTTATTCACTTTAATGTTATGGCTGATCGGTGTGTAGTCGAAGAGTGATGGTAAATTGAAGATGAGTTAAAAAGATTTTTTTAAATTTTTTTTACTATGATACAGTATTAGGTCATGCGAACACTGATTACTGTAAATAAATATAAATAGTTTATAGACTACTTCTGTTTATTTTGAGTAATCAGTGTGAGCACGACCTAATACTGTTTCTGGGTCTAATATTGTTTCCGAGTTTGATTTGAGATTTGGGTGAGCTGCTGCACACATTTCGCTTGAAACTCCTTTCGCGCTGTGGGATACCCTTTTTTTTTTTTCTCAAACAAAAGGTTTTATTGAAATTGAATGATTGCATACAGTTCCAGAGCATAAACAACAATTTACAGATTGGAAGTCATATCTTACATAGAAAAGGCAGATAGCACATTACATCAAAAAACTCTTATCAAATAGAGCTTACTGTGGGCGATCCACACTCCCTCAATGAATTTTTCGCTTATTATCTCCTACCGTAATAGCTATTGATGTAATGCTCACCATACATTCTGTTTGTATTAAAACTAAGAAAAACCATCTTTAGAATAAAAGATCAATCACTAAATCCACTGGCGCTAGGCCTGGTACATCTAGCCACTGAGCCCATAGTTTCTCGTATTTTTTAGAAGCTCCCCTATGCTGGTATATAATTTTTTCCATGCGGAGCATGGCCCCCATTTGTGTGATCCATTCTTGCACCGTGGGAGGGTCTGTGGATTTCCAGTGTCTGAGGTTAAGCAGACGGGCCTGAAACAAAGCTCTTCTAATAGCCTGTTTAAGGATATCCTCAGTCAGGAGATCATCCACAATCCCCAGCAAACATGGTTTAGGGTCTAAAGGTATCAATATCTGAAAAACTCTATTAATAGTGTTAATGACACCACTCCAATAGAGGTGCAGTTTTGGGCACCTCCACAGGAGATGTATGAGATCTCCATGATCTCTGGAGCATCTGGTGCAGGTAGAGTCAGTGCCCAATCCCATACGGGCCAATCTAGCCGGCGTGTAATGCACTCTGGAGATAATATAAAGCTGTGAGAGCTTTTGAGCAGCGTTCAGCGAACACATGGGAACTGCCTGCAAGGCTTCCTCCCATTGTTCCTCCTCAAAAGCACCAACATCCTGTTCCCAATGAGATACAACTCTTAGGGGCGCGTCTCCTAGGAAAAGATTCAGAAGCATGGCATAGCAGTCAGATATAAATCCTCTATAAGTAGTTATAGCAAATAGGTGGTTGAAAATGGAGGTGGGCTCCAAGTTCCAATTGTCAGCACTCCTCTGTGCATCTACCGCATGTTTAAGTTGCCTATAATAAAAAAACATAGATCCCGGCAATTGAAAGGCCTCTCTGAGCTCCGAGAAGGATCTCAATTTGCCGTCTCTAAATATATGTACCATGTGGGACACTCCGTATTGTTTCCATTTTAGACCATAAGGTATTTTAGCTATCTCTGAATAGTGATTGTTTTCCCAGATGGGGCTATACTTGGTGAAGCCTTCCACCCCTGAAGCATCCTGACCTTGTTCCAGATCTTCTGCATAAGAGCGTAAGTTGGGAAGAGCCCATTGGATTTAGTGTATTGTAGGGTCTCTAATCCATCCACTACCTCTCTCTTGGAAGTGAACCGGAGTATTTGGGCCGAAGAGTCCCTCAGGTTCATTTCCAAGTCTTGTCTGGGACTTATGACTCTTGCAATGTGTTGCAGTTGGGAGGCTAAATAATAAACTCAGGGGTTAGGCAACGCTAAGCCTCCATTGTCTTTGGGACGCTGTAGCTGCTCAAGTTTAATTCTAGGGGGTTTTGAAAGCCATATAAATGAACGGAAAAGGGAGTTAATGATTCTAAACTTTTTCAAAGTAATAACCATTGGAGAGTTGTGAAGCACATAAAGCAATTGTGGCATGAGGATCATCTTTATTAGGTTTATTCTACCTACTTGGGACAGTTTCAATTTACTCCACACTTTGACACGATCGCGACATCTATTGATCAAAGGGGTTAGGTTTAGATTAACATAGTCCAGTATGCGGGCTGTAACCTGTATGCCCAGATATTTAAAGGATGTCGAGACTGGGATGTCCTGCATATTTCGTTGGGTTGGGGGCGGGTCACGGTCTAGCAGTAGCAGAGAGGACTTGGTCCAGTTAATAACTAGACCTGAGTACTTCCCGAACTGTCTAATTACTCTCATTGCTTCCGTCAGTGAGGTAGATGTATCACCAAGTAGCAGCATGGTATCATCTGCATACATGATGACCTTCTCTTGAATGTCCCCATATCTAAAACCCTGTATCAAGGGATTAGTGCGTACCATAGCCGCTAGGGGCTCAATGGCCATAGCAATTAGGAGGGGAGACAGGGGGCAACCCTGCCTCGTACCTCTGTATAGTTTAAAGGGTGACAAAATCCTTCCTCCTTCCCTAATGGCTGCTATTGGAGACGTGTAAAGTAGTTGCACCCACTTAATAAATCCGTCACCAATTCCAAATTTTCGCATTACTGCCCATAGATAGTCCCACTCAACGCTATCAAACGCCTTGTGGGCATCCAGTGACAGCAACGCTCTATCTCCCCTATTGTCTGCCTGGGATTGGATATTGAGAAAAAGCCTGCGAAGGTTTATTGCAGTCGACTTTTGGGGCATAAACCCGGATTGATCCGAGTGGATTATACTGGATATGACCTTATTCATGCGGATTGCCAATGCTTTAGCTAATATCTTTACATCAGTTTGTAAAAGAGATATAGGGCGGTACGACCCCGGGTCAAGGGGGTCCTTATTAGGTTTTAATTTCAGAACTATATTTGCTCTAGTCATTGATTGAGGGAGGTTACCACTCTGTCTCGCTGCATTGAATACCTTCAACAGGTGTGGAAGTATATGCTCGCCATATTGTTTATATACCTCGATGGGAAGTCCATCGTCTCCCGGAGCCTTGGAATTGGGGAGCAGACTGGTCGCCATCTGCAACTCCTCAACGGTTAAAGGGGCATCGAGTTCTATCTTAACTGCCATTTGCAAACTAGGGAGCTGGATATTGTCCAGATATTCAGATAAGATTGTTTAGATTCGTACAGGGAAGAATAGAATCTTACCAATTCTGCTAAGATTTGGTCCGGAGCATTGGTTAGCCCGCCAAGGTGCGTACGTAGGGGGAGGTTTGATGGGAATGGGCAATGGTTGCTAACAGGCGTCCAATGTGCTCACCCTCTTCATAGAATGCTGTTTTATGAAAAAATCTCTTTCTCTCCGCTGTAGATGTCGTGATTTTATACAGCGCATCTTGCGCCGAAAGCCACGCCTCTTTGTTAGCTTGGGTTGGATCTGTGATAAATTTGTTCTCAAGATCCTCTGCCATGCTTTCTATTCCCTCCCTCTGAGCATGTGTCTTTCTTTTAATAGCTTGAATTTCAGTTATGAAAAGGCCTCTCAGGACAGCCTTAAAGGCTTCCCAGTTCATGGCCAACAATTCGTCGGCTGTATGTATGCGCCAAAAGTCTGTAATATGAGATTCTATTTGTTCATGGGAAGGGAAGAGATTTAACCAAAATGCATTCATTTTCCATGGGGCATTTGCCATCGTAGAAGGGGGGCGCACCTCCAAAGTTACAATCAAAGGGGAGTGATCCGACACACTCCTGAGAGCATAAGTCACCTCAGAGATGTGTCGTTCAGCTGCATTGGAGCATAAGCATAAGTCTATCCTTGATAGTGATAAAAAGCTTTTAGAAAAACAAGAGAACTGTTTTACTCCCGGATTTTTAGCTCTCCATGGGTCTTTCCATCCTACTTCCTCAATAAATTTCTTAAGAGCAGTACGGTGTACCCCCTTCCCTCCCACCACAGGCGGATGCTTATCTAACAACGGATCCGTATAGTTGTTGAAGTCCCCGAAGGCATACATCGGTATCTCCGGATACTTCATTTGGAACGCCACCAGGACTCTCAACACCTGATTGTTATACGGAGGGGGCACATATACAAAAGCTAGTATACATTTAAAGGTAAACAATTTGCAAGATAGAAATACATATCTCCCCTCTGCATCAATCTCAGAATCCAACTCCTCGTAATCTATGGAGCCGTGTATCAATACACTCACCCCCCAAGAATACGAGGTGTGAGTGGAATGATATGCCTTGTTCACCCATCTAAAATTAATGCATGACAGAGAGTCGGCTGTAAGGTGAGTCTCTTGTAAAGCACATATAGCCGGGAGACGTTTCCTTAGCAAAGTTGATACCATAGTCCGCTTTAGGGGATCTTGCAGGCCCCGAACGTTCCATGAAAGAACAGTCACTGTCATCATTTTTGGGTGACTAGTAAGCAATTAACAGGGGAAAACCATGTGTTGCTCCTCTGACTCCCAACCAGGGGGGGAGAGGGGACCGTCATGTCATACCCTGAAAGGGCTAACAAGTGACGAATCTGCCAGCAAAAGAAAAATAAAGTCATGGATCTATCCGAATACCAAGATACCTCAATCGCTCTGGAACAAACTTGTATGAAGGAGTACCTTAGAACGCACAACGGTGCGTAAACCAAACAAAAGTGCCTCTTCTGACATGGGTTATCCATCAACATGCACTTGTCGCATCGAAGGGCAACCATTTCCTGTAATCCACGACACCGATGTGTCAACAGAGATAACAAAACTGTATGGGACAACCGGTCCCTCCAACCCCTGACGGGGTTCTGAATAGCAATGACATATTTCCTGGTACTTACTAGGAAGTACATTGCCATGATCCATCACATCATCGAACTCGCATTTTTGTAAGGAATAAATCGATGTATGTTTCCGGCACTACCCTCAGCCGAGGGAAAAACAAAGAAAGAAAAGTCCCCTGGGCCTTTGTTAAAGATGTCAATCTATCTCCGCTTCTGGTCTCCTATCTTGACGGAACTCATTTTCATTGGCGTCCAGCCAGTCTGCAGCCTCCGCCGGGTGTTCAAAAAAGTGTACTCTGCCACTTAGGGTAATTCTAAGTTTCGCAGGATAAAGCATTGCATAGGAAGCTTGTACTCGTTTTTTGATCTCAGAGAACTGCGCGCGATTCTTCTGAACTGCAGCCGAGAAATCTGGGTAGAATGAAATCCGCGTGCCATTGTACTGGATATTTTTCTTTTCTCTGGCTAATTTCAGAATAATTTCCCTGTCTCTATAATTCAAGAGACGGGCCAGTATTGGGTGAGCTCTTTCTACAGCATACAAATGAGTGAGAGCTTCCTTGCCAAATATCTCAGCCATCCATTGTTCTATGAATTGCGTGGGGTCACAGCCCTCCACCCTCTCCGGTAAGCCCACTATGCGCACATTGTTGCGCCTGAAACGGTTTTCGAAATCCTCAGCGCGGGTATCTGTGGCTCTCGCTAAACGTGTGGTGGATTGGGAGTCTCTAATCAGTGTAGGGAGTTTATCCTCAAGCTCACTTATTCTGCTTTCTGCTGCAGTGGTACGCTCTCGGATTTTCTGAATATCTTGTCTGAGGAGACTGACCTCCTCCTTCAGTCCACCAAAACGTACTTGTAAATTGTTCACAGAGGCTGTACATTTATTGACTGCTTTTAAGATGTCTGCCAGTGTGGGCTGTTCACCCCCCTCCTCCTCCTCAGGTTCTTCAAGCTCATCAGCTATAGCGTCACTGACCTCTCCCTGTGTCAACATGGCCCCTGCTCCCTGTTCTCTTACACCCTCTTCCTCCTCAGTGTCATTAAAGTCAGAGCATTCACTTAGCGGCTGGGCTGCAGCCAGGCCTGATTTCTCAGACAGTTTTTGAGCATAGTACCTCATATCCTTAGGGTGATCAGCGGAGCCATCCTTAGAGCCTTTCTGCTGCTTGTTCTGTCCCTCCTTCAGCTTGTCACGTTTCTGTGTGGACGGCGGAGCGGCGCCATTTTGAGGATCCATCCTGGAACCTTCTCCTCTCTGTCCTCAGGTCATCATACCCTCCAAGTAAACCTGAGCTGGAGCGGAATGTGGAGGGGGGTCTCCCCAAACGATCAAGCCAAAAACGGGGGTTATAAAGTGCCGGTAACCGGATCAAATCAGGATCACTGCGGGAGCTCTGTGACTAGACGTCTGTTCACATGCCGCGCTGGCCACGCCCCCCTCCTGTGGGATACCCTTAATTGTATTTTTAACATGAATTACTGGACTTCACACTGCTTTATTTAAAGGACTCATGTGCTCAATGAAATATTGAACTACTATCATTGGCTTCCCCCTGTAAATGTTATTGCCATATTGACCCTTTGACTTCATTATTTGCTGAATCACTGACCTGGAACAATGATGGAGGCAGCAAAGTCAAAGCTCTTGAGGCACATACATTCTCCTGTTCAAAGACTGGAAAATGTTGCAGATAATGACACCATGCAATGATGTGGGCACAGTTCTTTGTGACATTCTCCTGTGTCCAGTTCCTTGACATACTGAGGTTACCAGATAAGGGTTGAATGATTCTGGGAATCATTCAACCTGGAAGAGGACCAGCACTGGATCATCCTTTTTTCCCACAAATAGAGCTTTCTTTTGGTGGTATTTGATCACCTCTGTGTTTTTTATTTTTTTGCGCTGTAGACATAGAACGACCAACAATTTTGAAGAAACAAAACATTTTTTTTTACTTTCTGCTATAAAACCTATCTAATAAAAAAATGTAAAAAAATCAAATGTCTTCATCAATTTAGGCCAATATGTATTCTGCTACGTATTTTTGGTAAAAAAAAATCCCAATAAGCGTATATTGATTGGTTTGCGCAAAAGTTATAGCGTCTACAAACTATGGGATATTTTTATTTATTTATTTATTTCTAGTAATGGCGGCAATCAGCGACTTATAGCGGGACTGCGATATTATGGCGGACAAATCAGACACATAACTGACACTTTTGACACTTTTTTGGAAACCAACGACACTAAAACAGTGGTTAGTGCTAAAAATATGCACTGTCACTGTACTGTTGACACTGGCAGGGAAGGGGTTAACATCAGGGGTGATCAAAGTGTTAAATGTGTACCTAGCTAATGTTTCAGTGTAGTGGAGAAGGTGCTTTTACTAGTGGAAGGCATAAATCGGTGTTCCTGCTTTACAGAAAGACAGGATCCATGCCTTCTGCACTGACAGAATTGCAATCTGCCTTGTTTACAGTGGCAGACTGGCATTCTGCCTCTGTACCGAACGATCAGCAGGTGCCGGCGGACATCGGGTCAGGACCCACTATGTAAAATAACAGCGGGAGTGAGCTGCCGGCGGCGCGCTCTTGCGCCCAATACCCGGAAGTGCAGGATCACGTATATATATATATATCCTGCGCAGCATGGCCACCCTGTAGCAGTAAATCTAAGTAATATTTAAAAAAAAACAAAAAAACTTTAGTTTGACTTTAAATCTTTTCCCTCTTTTCAGCCTTAAAGAATAAACTAATACATTACCTGCTAAACATAGGTGTGCACAGCCTATTGCATTAGGGTGTGCACCCCAAAGCTCAAACACATGGTTGTATGTGCATGTGTGTATACTGACGGTGTCAGTAGAGCAGTCGACAGTGTCAGAAGGGCAAAGATTGGTGTCAGTAGGGCAATGAATGGTGTCAGTAGTTTTTATTTTTATTATTTTATTTTTTATTATTTTTAAAAATGTTAGTTTTTAAATTAATTTTTTACTATTTTTTTAGGAGCTCTGTTAGGGGGCGTTGGTGAAAAATCAGGGGTCTAAACAGGGGGAATCTGAGCCACACGTGGGTGATTAGAGTGTGCCCAGGCACACCTGGCACACACCTATGCTGCTAAATCTCTCTAAAGCTGGCCATTGATGGGCCAGATGAATTACAATTTTAAAGGAAAAGAAAAAAGTTTGTTAATTTTTCTAATCACTAGTGGGTCAACTTGATGTTCATTTTTGACCACAGTGACAAAAAAAAGTTCAAGGATCAGGATGGAAAATATTTTTGTCTGGTAAAGTCTATTCATTCCAAAACCAAAAATGTTAAAAGCAAACAAATTTTTTCCAGATTTGAATTGTTGAGAATTTTTGTATGGATTTTAAAGACTTTTCCTAAGAATTTTCATTTAACATTCTATTCATCTATGACCAGCTTTAGAGGGGTTATGTAAAACATCTGCTAATAGGCATTCTCTGTTGTCAATATGTCCTCCTCCACCTACAGTCTACCTTCCTTCCATTTAAAAACATACAACCTTCCCCTATCTCTATCTCTCCACCCTTTGCTCCCATTTTCCTTTCCATCCCTCTTTTTTCTTTTCATTTTCCCTAATTAATTTTTCAACTGTAAAACAAATTATATATATATATATACATACAACTGTAAAACAAATTATATATATATATATATATACATACATACATATATATATATATATATATATACTGTGCTCATACCTCCAACCTTCTCATAGGTATTATAGTCATTATGGACAATGAAAACACTATTACTATGTTCACTATGCTATCACAAGTTAATCTCATTGGGAGAAGTTACAGATACAATCTTATGTACAGTGCCTTGCAAAAATATTCACCCCCTTGGCTTTTTACATATTTTGTTACATTACAGCCTTTAGTTCATTGTTTTTTTAATATGAATTATATGTGATGAATCAGAACACAATAGTCTAAGTTGGTGAAGTAAAATTAGAAAAATATATACCTAAAACTATTTTTCAGAAATAAAAAACTGAAATTCACCCCCTTTGTTATGAAGCGAAGCACCACTAACCACCACTAACCAAACGCCGCCATGAAAACCAAGGAACTCTACAAACAAGTAAGGGACAATGTTGTTGAGAAGTACAAGTCAGGGTTAGGTTATAAAAAAATATCCAAATCTGTGATGATCCCTAGGAGCACCATCAAATCTATCATAACCAAATGGAAAGAACATGGCACAACAGCAAACCTGCCGAGAGACAGCCGCACACAAACAAAACGGACTGGGCAAGGAGGGCATTAATCAGAGAGACAGCAAAGAGACCTAATGTAACCCTGGAGGAGCTACAGAGTTCTACAGCAGAGACTGGAGTATCTGTACATAGGACGACAATAAGCTATACGCTCCATAGAGTTGGGCTTTATGGCAGAGTGGCCAGAAGAAAGCCATTACTTTCAGCAAAAAACAAAATGGCACATTTTGAGTTTGTGAAAAGGCATGTGAGAGACTCAGAAAATGTATGGAGGAAGGTGCTCTGGTCTAATGAGACTAAAATTGAACTTTTTGGCCATCAAAGAAAATGCTATGTCTGACGCAAACCCAACACATCACCCAAAGAACACCATCCCCACAGTGAAACATGGTGGTGGCAGCATCATGTTGTGGGGATGTTTTTCAGCAGTCAGGACTGGGAAACTGGTCAGAGTTGAGGGAAAGATGGATGGTGCTAAATACAGGGATGTTCTTGAGCAAAACCTGTACCTCTCTGTGTGTGATTTGAGGCTAGGACGGAGGTTCACTTTCCAGCAGGACAATGACCACAAACACACCGCTAAAGCAACACTTGAGTGGTTTAAGGGGAAAATGTAAATGTCTTGGAATGGCCTATTCAAACCCCTGCCTCAATCCAATAGAAAATCTGTGGTCAGACTTAAAGATTGCTGTTCACAAACGCAAGCCATTCAACTTGAAGGAGCTGGAGCAGTTTTGCAAGGAGGAATGGGCAAAAATCCCAGTGGTAAGATGTGGCAAGCTCATAGAGACTTATCCAAAGCGACTTGGATCTGTGATAGCCGCAAAAGGTGGCTCTACAAAGTATTGACTTTAGGGGGGTGAATAGTTATGCACATTGACTTTTTCTGTTATGCCCCGTACACACGGTCAGACTTTGTTCGGACATTCCGACAACAAAATCCTAGGATTTTTTCCGACGGATGTTGGCTCAAACTTGTCTTGCATACACACGGTCACACAAAGTTGTCGGAAAATCCGATCATTCTGAACGCGGTGACGTAAAACACGTACGTCGGGACTATAAACGGGGCAGTGGCCAATAGCTTTCATCTCTTTATTTATTCTGAGCATGCGTGGCACTTTGTCCGTCGGATTTGTGTACACACGATCGGAATTTCCGACAACGGATTTTGTTGTCGGAAAATTTTATATCCTGCTCTCACACTTTGTGTGTCTGAAAATCCAATGGAAAATGTCCAATGGAGCCCACACACGGTCGGAATTTCCGACAACACGCTCCGATCGGACATTTTCCATCGGAAAATCCGACCATGTGTACAGGGCATTATTTTGTCCTATTTGTTGTTTACTTCACAATTAAAAAAAAAAATCTTTAAAGTTGTGGGCATGTTTTGTAAATTAAATGATGCAAATCCTCAAACAATCCATGTTAATTCCAAGTTGTGAGGCAACAAAACACGAAAAATGCCAAGGGGGTGGGGTGAATATTTCTGCAAGGCACTGTATCTTATATAACAATGTTAGTCTTGTTGTTAAGGTATACTACCCCTCCACCCTTGAGAAATCTATTGGCAAATAAGCACTTATTACTTATTGTCTATACATTCCCATTTGTTATTTGTACAATTGCTTACAAAAAAGATTTGTAGGTAACAACAAAAAATAAGGAAGAACTGCAACAATGCAGTGAAAGCACATCATACATTCCTTTTGATAAAGCAGACAACTCAATACAGAAAATAAAAACATCAGCCTACCTTTAAAAGGGAGAGGTCCTGTCTTCTGAGATTTATCAAGTGCAGGTTTCCAATGACAGGTAGCGGAGTTGGACCAGGAGGAAGATTATACGTTTTCATCTTAAATGCATTGGTCAAGTGCATTAAGTAAATCAGCATGACTAACATGAGTATGAAATAGGTGGTGACAGAATCACACATCAAGCTAAGAAAATTCAACATTATAAGATAAAAAAATCCTTGGAGTGTTGCTGTCTAAATTTATGATGTAATTAACCTGCTGTACTGGTAATGTGCCTTTATATAGGGATGAGTAAAGGTGGAGACAGATTTACATATTGTATTTCGCAGCAGGATGCAGAAAGAAAAATAACGATTGAAGGATTTATAGAGGGTTTTATTATGTTTTATTACCATCTTCTGGCAGAAGAGCTCTAATTGTACAACCATTAAACAAACCATTATTTTCCATATTACTGCCAACAGTAGGCAGTTGGATCGCTCTGAGCACTTGCTTCACTTTGCTCCAGTTTTCTTTGCACTGACCATCGTAGCAGCCTCTCTGTGTTATAATAATGCAAATTTTGGGGAAATTATGATGGTTTAGGCCTTGTTCACATGGGGTAACTTGATCCCATAGATGTCTACTGGAGACATCGGCTGCACGGACACAGCTGCTGCCAATGTGACATACGTGTAGATGCATTGCCCTGCATGCACCCAGGGTGAGTTTGGGGAAACACACCCTCACTTACACGGATGTCATGTTGGGAGCAGTGGTTGTGTTCATGCAGCCACTGTGTCCCAAAAGACATGAATGGCACCACTGGCACGGGGAAACACAGAACACCAGTGCATACCCATGCAGGTAAACATGGCCCTGTATGGGGTACAGATCAAGTAATACAGCTGTCACCAAAACAGGAGGTGAAGAGAAATCCCACAATGGGGACACCTGTTCTGGTGACAACTGTCTATGCAGGGAATTTTTCCTCACCTTGGAAAGGTTTCTCATTTTCTGTTGGATTTTTACAATGGTTTGTTAAAGAGAAACTAGAAAGCATGTGCAAAGGACCCAGGTGCTCCACCTGCTGGCTTGATAAAAGACTACATACCATTCATAAGTAAAAGTTCATATTTACTGAAACATATTGTACAGCATGTTTTATTATGTGAGTGCAGAAAGGAAATGAAGAGTACTGGGGGATGTCACATGACCAGAGCAAAGACATGTGGCAAAAAATATGGATAGCAAAATGTTTTTTTTCTTTCAAATGCAGCGGAGTGTAATAAGGAAAATGGGATTTGGGCTTTAACCACTTGAATACATGAGATGTTTTCCCTCTTTATTCCCTTGTGTCTCAGAGAATTTATTTTATTTTTTATTTTATTTTCTCTAGATAGTCAGGGCTTTCATTTTGTAGCAGATTTGGATACATATATTTCTATTTCCTCTGGCTTTATTTAGGGAGGAATATGGAAAAAATTGGTAAAAAAAAAACTTTCTTGTAATTATTCCCACCCAACAAAATCAAGTTGAGTTAGCGCCGACAGAAATGACCACCATGCAACATTTTTATTGTTTCCAAAAATACTTACTGACATTGCTATTGCTTACAGAAGTGCTTGATGCTCATATAACAAAGGTAAATGCCATCAAAAGCATCCAATGTATTGCATGTAATGTATTTCACATCCCTTTTGTCCCTAGTGCTTTGTCCAGTGCCCTGCATGCAATTTTATATTATATATACTGTTCTTTCTGCCTGGAAACTTGAGATTGTCTATAGCAACCAAAAAGTGTCCCTTTACGTCAAAAGTGGCTTTAGACCAACTAGAAAACAGCGATAGTAAATTAGAACACTTGCAGAATTGAGCGATAGTGAATCGTGGGGGAAATTTATTTTATTATTATTATATTATTATTTTTTAAATTATTTATATTTATTTATTATATTATAATTTATGATTTTGTGTTTTGTGATTCAAACTTCATCATACCCGGGATATCTACTAGACTCTTGGTGGACAGATATAAGTGTGTTATTACTAAGAATTACAGACCTACAATATAAAACGCCAAATTTCTATGCAAAATAATTGTACCGCTTTGAGACGCAAAAATCTGAAATAATCATACCGCCAGGGAGAATAATACGATTAATATGTTGGGCTCATTTCTTTATTCCTTTTTTTCCTCCTCTTTTTCTCTTTCTTTCATATTGGTTAATTGTAAATTGATTTTGAGTGTATTTTTGTGTTTTATGATTTGTAATTGTAATGGAAAAAATGTTAATAAACAGATGAATTCAAAAAAAAAAAATCTCCCTTGGAAATTAAAGCAGGCATCTTCAGGTCCTGGGACATATTAGATAAGGACTGTGGGCTGTAGAGTCAATTTTTTTTTACTCAAGTTGAAATTATACATTTTTGGCACTTTTAGGTCACTCAACAGAGTTTAACCACTTCAATACAGGGCACTTATACACCTTCCTGCCCAGACCAATTTTCAGCTTTCAGTGCTGTCGCAGTTTGAATGACAATTGCGCGGACAACCATCACTGTACCCAAACGAAATTTTTATCATTTTGTTCCCACAAATAGAGCTTTCCTTTAGTGGTATTTGATCACCTCTGCGGTTTTTATTTTTTGCTAAACAAATAAAAAAAGACTAAAAAATTTTGAAAAAATAAATTTTTTGCTTTTGCTTCTGTTAAAAAATGTTGAATATAAGTTTTCTCTTTCACTGATGGGCACTGATAAGGCGGCACTGACAGGCACTGATAAGGCGGCACTGATGAGGTGGCACCAATGAGCGGGCACTGACGGGCACTGATGGTGGGCACTGATATGCGGCACTAATGGGCACTGGTATACGGCACTGATATACAACACTGATGGGCATTAATAGGCAGCACTGATGGGCACTCATGGGTGGCACTGGGTGGCACTGGTGGGCACTGATAGGCGACACTGATGGGCACTGAAAGGCTGCAAAGATGGGTTCTTATGGGTGGCACTGATGGGCACTGATAGGCGGCACTGCTGGGCACTGATAGGCGGCACTGCTGGGCACTGATGGGCACTGATACGTGGCACTGATGGGCACTGATACGCGGCAGTGATACACGGCACTGATAGGCATCCCTGGTGGCACTGGCAGTGGTAGGCATTGTTAGTGGGCACTGATTGGCAGCTGCCTGGGCATTGATTGGCAGCTGCCTGGGCACTGATTAGTATTTCCCTGGGGGTCTAGGGGGCATACCTGGAGATGCAGTGTGGATGGCTTCCCTGGTGGTCCTGGGCGGCTTCCCTGGTGGTCTAGTGTGGGATCCGAGGGGGGGGGCTGTGCTGATAAACAATCAGCACAGACCCCCCTGTCAGGAGAGCAGCCGATCGGCTCTCCTCTACTCGCGTCTGTCAGACACGAGTGAGGAAAAGCCTATCACCGGCTCTTCCTATTTACATCGTGATCAGCTGTGATTGGACACGGCTCATCACGTGGTAAAGAGTCTCCGTCAGAGACTTTTTACCTAGATCGATGTTGCGGGGTGTCAGGGCGCAGCGGCTCGATATCCTGCAGACGCCATATGATGCCCAGTCAGGATATTGAAACCACTTTGCCGCCGTCATTCTGTTTTATGGTGGGCGGCAAGTGGTTAATATACAGTACCTTGCAAAAGTATTCACCCCCTTGGCTTTTTACCTATTTTGGTACATTACAGCCTTTAGTTCAATGTTTTTTTAATCTGAATTATATGTGATGGATCAGAACACAATAGTCTAAGTTGGTTAAGTAAAATTAGAAAAATATATACATAAAACTATTTTTCAGAAATAAAAAAATGATAATTGGCATGTACGTATGTATTCACCCCCTTGGTTACGAAGCCCATAAAAAGCTCTGGTGCAACCAATTACCTTCAGAAGTCACATAATTAGTGAAATGATGTCCACCTGTGTGCAATCTAAGTGTCACATGATCTGTCATTACATATACACACCTTTTTGAAAGGCCCCAGAGGCTGCAACACCTAAGCAAGAGGCACCACTAACCAAACACTGCCATGAAGACCAAGGAACTCTCCAAACAAGTAAGGGACAATGTTGTTGAGAAGTACAAGTCAGGGTTAGGTTATAAAAAAATATCCAAATCTTTGATGATCCCTAGGAGCACCATCAAATCTATCATAACCAAATGGAAAGAACATGGCACAACAGCAAACCTACCAAGAGACGGCAGCACACAAAAACCCTCGGACCGGGCAAGGAGGGCAATAATCAGAGAGGCAGCACAGAGACCTAAGGTAGCCCTGGAGGAGCTGCAGAGTTCCACAGCAGAGACTGGAGTATCTGTACATAGGACGACGCTCTGTAGAGTTGGGCTTTATGGCAGAGTGGCCAGAAGAAAGCCATTACTTTCAGCAAAAAACAAAATGGCACGTTTTGAGTTTGTGAAAAAGGCATGTGGGAGACTCCCAAAATGTATGGAGGAAGGTGCTCTGGTCTGATGAGACTAAAACTGAACTTTTTGGCCATCAAAGAAAATGCTATGTCTGGCGCAGACCCAACACATCACATCACCCAAAGAACACCATCCCCACAGTGAAACATGATGGTGGCAGCATCATGCTGTGGGGATGTTTTTCAGCAGTCAGGACTGAAAAACTGGTCAGAGTTGAGGGAAAGATGGATGGTGCTAAATATAGGAATATTACAGCAGGACAATGACCCCAAACACACTGCTAAAGTAATACTTGAGTGGTTTAAGGGGAAACATGTAAATGTATTGGAATGGCCTAGTCAAAGCCCAGACCTCAATCCAATAGAAAATCTGTGGTCAGACTTAAAGATTGCTGTTCACATGCGCAAACCATCCAACTTGAAGGAGCTGGTGCAGTTTTGCAAGGAGAAATGGGCAAAAATCCCAGTGGTAAGATGTGGCAATCTCATAGAGACTCATCCAAAGTGACTTGGAGCTGTGATAGCTGCAAAAGGTGGCTCTACAAAGTATTGACTGTAGGGGGTGAATAGTTATGCACATTGACTTTTTTCAGTTTTTTTGTCCTATTTGTTGATTGCTTCACAATAAAAAGAAAAACATTTTCAAAGTTGTGGTCATGTTCTGTAAATTAAATGATGCAAATCCTCAAACAATCCATGTTAATTCCAGGTTGTGAGGCAACAAAACACGAAAAATGCCAAGAGGGGTGAATACTTTTGCATGGCACGGTACTTACATGATCTGTTTTTAGGTTCTTACTGTATGATAATAGCACAACATTCTTACTTTGTATAAGAGGGTATTTCATCATGAGCAGGATGGCCCACTGTAATGTAGTAGAGGTTGTCTCTGTACCACCAAGCATGAGATCGAATGTGGAAGCACGCAAATTTTCCTCAGTAAAGATTTTGTCTTTTTCATCCATTGCTTTTTCCTGTTGAACAAATGCTATATTATAAATAACCAAGCATATTATTATTTTTTTTAACAAAAACAGTGGTGCTTTATTGTTGTAATAGATAATCAGAGTTACAGAATACCATTCAACAGAGTACAATACATTACATACGTAGATTACATACTTGAGGATAGGGAAATTAATATACAAAACCCGCAAACAATACGTAAGGTTAATAGTACCATTCTCAACAAGTACCGTCCACCCTCCACCCTCCAAAACCCTTCCCTATTGGGGCAATAAACGTAATGAACTGAATGTTTCTCTACGAGGCCATCCACGGAGCCCAAACTTTTTCGAATTTCCACGGACAGCCACGGTTTATATATGTCATTTTATACATGGGGATTACTGCCTCAATCTGTGCCTCCCAGGCTGAAAAGGATGGAGGGGAAGAATCTATCCATTTCATGAGTATTTCTTTTTTGGCATAGAAAAGAAGGAAGGAAATCAGTAATTTAAGATGATATGGCCTTTGCTCATCATCATGTATCCCCAGCAACGCCATGGCCGGCAAGAGCGGAATAGAGGTCTGCAATCTGGAGTTGATTTCACCTATAATCTTAGTCCAAAACAGTGCAACAACTGGGCACTACCAGAACATATGTATAAATGTGCCTATGCGGACTTTGCATTTAGGACACATGGGGTCTCTCTCAGGAAATATGCGGTGGAGTCTCTGCGGGGTATAGTAGACACTGTGTATAAATTTAACTTGAATCAGTTTGTCCTTGGATGCTATCACTAGTTTCGGGCCATACTCTAGGCAGTCCTCCCATCCCACCTTATCCAGCGACGGGATATCAGCCCGCCATCTTTCCCATAATTCATTAATCTTAGGGGAATCTCTTCCCAGCAACGCATTATATAGAGAGGATAGGGGTTTAGACAAGTCTCCAGGAGATAGGAGATCTTCGATGGGGTCCGTCTGTAACAGGGGAGTTTGCGGGAATTGAGCCCTGGCCGCATGTCTCAGCTGTAGATACCGGAACCCCATCCAACGGGGCAGTCCAAATTTAGCCGTAAGCTTATGCAAGGAGAGCAGTTGCCCCCCAGACATTACGTGTTCCAACAAGGTTACACCATATCTGGCCCACACCTGTGGGTCCGGTATCATACGGAAGTGTTTAAGTCATGGGTTCCCCCATAGCGGATGAGCTGGAGACAATTGGCCAGGTCTCAAGTATCTACGCCTAGCCGCTTCCCATACTCTCCAAGTTGCTCTAGTAGGCCCAGGGATCGCACAATATGCCTTGGGTCCTCTATAGGGAAAATTCCGAAGGTCCGTCAGGGAACCCAGAATATTCGCCTCGAGACAGGTTGCCACATTGGATCTAGAACCCTGGAACCACCAGTGTACCGTCACCAACATGGCTGCCCAAAAATATAACTGGAAATTTGGGAGGGCAAGTCCACCCAAGTCTGCAGGTAAACATAACGTAGTGCGAGCCAACCTAGGGTTCCTCCCCGACCAAATAAAAGATCCCACTATACGGTCAATCTCCCTAAAAAACGAGGCGGGGACCCAGACCGGGCAATTCCTAAACAGATAGTTAAATTTGGGCAGTATCATCATCTTAAGGAGACTAATGCGACCCAGAAGATTCAGAGGAAGATTCTCCCAGGCAGCACATTTCGAACGTAAGGTGTTCAGGACAGGGGTCAGGTTTTTTACGATAAAATCAGAGAGATTCCTAGTGATCACAACTCCAAGATATTTAAATTCCCTAACCCTTTGTAGTGGGGAGGAGAAGGGTCCAGAGTTAACCTCATCATCTATAAAAAATAGGACTGATTTGGTCCAATTTATCTTAACTCCCGAGAGTCCACCAAAACTGTCAAAAATACGCAGGGCAGCTTGAAGAGAGGGTCCAGCATCATTAAGGTACAATAATGCGTCATCGGCATAGAGGGAGAGGTGCTCTTCCATCATACCCACCCGCAGGCCCAGAACGTCCGGTGCACTCCTAATGGCAATTGCCAGAGGCTCCAGCGCCAGGGCGAACAGGCTGGGGGAGAGCGGGCATCCCTGCCTCCTACCACGAAACAGAGCAAAGGAGTCTGAGACCCAATTGTTGGTGCGAACCCGTGCCCGGGGGGATCGGTACAGCAATCGTACTCCGTGAATAAATTTAGGACCGAATCCAAATCTACGCAAAGTTTCCCATAAGAATTTCCATTCAACAGAGTCGAAAGCCTTCTCGGCATATAAAGAGGGAATTATCCCTGGACCCCGTGTTGTCATGCGATGTTGCTAAGTTAAGGAATAGGCGCCTAATATTAATATCTGTGCCCTTGCCTGGCATAAATCCCGTCTGGTCTTCACCCACTAGGTCTTCTATTACATGGGATAGTCGGGTGGCCAAGACCTTAGCAAAGATCTTGGCATCAACATTAAGCAACGAGATGGGCCTATACGATGCGCAGTCAAGAGGGTCCTTTCCTGGTTTAGAAACCAGTACAATAACCGCCTCATTCATTGAGTCAGGTAGGGCTGGCAGATTTGCAAATTTAGAAAACAGTGAAGTCAACTTAGGGGCCAGTAGTTCAGAAAAATTGGAGTAAAATTCAGATGGTAACCCATCTGCACCCGGGGCCTTCCCTCCCTTGAGATGTCCCATGGCAACCTGTATCTCTTCAAGTGTGATGTCAGCCTCCAGCCCCTCCCTTGCTTCCTCAGACAAAACAGGGATAGACGGGGAGTCAAAAAAAGAGGACATGGATGAGTCCGATGCAACATCTCTAGAGGAGTAAACCTCCTGAAAGTATTCTCGGAAACGGTCATTAATATTAGCAGGGGCAGTAAGGATCTGGTCAGTATTGTCTCTAATGGAGCCTATGGGGGTTGAAGGTATGTTTCCCCTAGCCAGCCACGCAAGAAGCTTCCCATTTTTACCACCATGCTCGAACACGCCTTGAGCGGAGTATAACAAAGCCTTGTCTGTCTGGGCCATCCTAGTGGTGGATAGGTCACGCAGGGCCTTTTTCCACGACCTATACCGGTCCTCCCCAGGAGCAGAAACGTATTCAGCCTCCAACCTGCCTGCCAGCGCCTCCAGCTCATTCATGGAGCGAGTAGATTCACGTTTGAGCCGAGTGATACTATGCCCATACTCCCCTCGTATCCAAGCTTTAAATGAGTCCCATACAACAGGAGGGGCAGCTGATTCAGCATTATCCGTCCAGAAATTGCAGATAGAGGCCGTTAGGGGTTCCAACAGTCTCTCATCATTAGCCCAAAATCTGGATAAACGCCACAGGCGAGTCCCTGGTGGAACAGACAGCGTCAGTGTCAAGCACAATGGTGCGTGATCTGAAATTCCCCTGGGAAGCACAGATAGGTCATGTACATATTGTAATGCAGGGCCTGAAGCATAGACAAGATCAATTCTAGACAGCGTTTTGTGTGAGGCTGAATGGCAGGTGAAAACTTTTTAATGTCGGGTACAAGTGCCTCCAGGCGTCAGTGAGGGCAAAAGTTTCGGCCCAGTGCCTGAGGTCCGGGGTGTCCCGAGCCGAGGATTGCAGCCGATCAAGTTCCACCAGTGGTACCATGTTAAAGTCCCCCATGAGGTATACCAATGCGGTATCAAATTGCACCGCTATTTGCATGATCTCGTGAAGGACCCTGCCAGATGCTGGCGGAGGAACATAAAGCCCAACTAGTACCACATTCTTATCAAATATATTAGCATGTATAACAAAAAATCTCCCTTCTTTATCTGTTTTAACCTCAATCAGCCTAAACGGTAGTGTCTTGTGGACCAGGATGCTAACCCCTCGGGCATAGGTGGAAAAGGTGGAGTGATAATTAAGGCCCACCCAGGCTTTCCTAAGGCATACCGTCTTGTTTTGCGGCAGATGTGTCTCCTGGAGAATACAGATCTGCGGGTTGTGGGAGCGAAGGAAACGAAACACCAGGGAATGCTTAACAGCAGTATTAAGCCCCCGAACGTTCCATGAAATTACCTTTAACTAAGCCATGAAGTATGAGGTATAGTGGATATGCAGTTATGTAACATACCAGACAGGTAGCATCCCAGTTCAGCCACACATATATTATTCTACATAGCACTGTGTAAATGGTTCTGTTCAAATATGCGTCATATCTAAAGCACCTGAAACAACAAAATAGTGTTAACAAAAACAAACCCAGCATTAAACCCCGCCCCCACCCCGCATCCCCCACCCCAACCTAGGAATGCCTTGTTCCCCAAACATCAAAAAAAACAAAAATAAAACCCCAAGTTCAGGGAGCGTGAACCAGTGGGTGTAAACCCTTAGTGGAGAGGATTGTCCACGTAAGGTGACGAGAGACTCCGCCGCCAGTAGGAATTAGGAGAGAAATAGTGTTCCAACCAACAAAGGTTATTTCGGACCGTCTCATTTCGGACCAATGTGGGTGAGTAGATGTGTGGATTAAACTAGCAGCACATGAAGAATAGAAAAAATAGAAAAATAAAATAAAATATGTTCTCTGTTTAGGATAAATGAGGAGGATCATCCTGTAGCTCAGGAAGACAGGGTATGCCATACTCTAGGCAGTCAATCTGGCAAAGTGCTTTCTCCTTCCTATGCGGTTAGCAATTGATTGTCTCCCAGAGTGGAATTCCAGCCTAGGCAGTCGTAATGAAAGGTGTATATCACTTGCAAGTGAAAGAAGAGGGAGAAGGGAACCTGCAATATGTGTAATGGTCACTAGAGTCCGCCAGTGACCCTCCTTCAGGAATTACTGAAATCGGAGCTTCCAAGAGAGCCAAACAAGTCATTGCTGCAGTAAACCATTAAACATAGGTAATCTTAATCTCTAAAAGGTCCCAACATCTCAGGAACATCTTGTAAAGGGCAAAAAAGGTTATCCCACAGTAGATTCAAACAGTGGCAAGCTTGAGAGTAGATATCACCTGGCATAGCCAGGGGCACAACACTTATACTGTAGACCGACAGGTAATACAAAAGGCACAACGGGTGCAAGATTAAATCCCCTGTCAAACTTTGAACAATCAGCGGCCAATATTCAGAGCAGAAGAACAGAAGAGCATGTTGCAGCGTTTAACGGTTGGGGGGCAATGATTCCAGCCATGCATTAGCATCCCTGGGGGAAGTAAAAAATCTGGTAGTTTCCCCGTCTTGAACCCTCAATCGTGCTGGAAACAGAACACTGTATCTAATGCCCTTAAGACGCATGGCTGCCTTCACCTGGTCAAAGGAGCGTCTGAGCTTTTGAGTTTCTACAGAGTAGTCAGGGAAGATAAGTAGCTTGTTATTTTGATGGCGTATTTCTCCCTGCACTCTAGCAGCCCGGGGCACTTCATCCCTGTCACGGAAGTTCAGAAACTTTAGGATAAATGTGCGTGGCGGTGCTCCAGGGGGGCCCGGCTTGGGAGGGATCCGGTGAGCCCGCTCCACCGCATAGAAAGGTGAAAATTGAGCCCCTGGTAGGAGGGAACGTAGTAGGCCTTCAATAAACTCCGTCGGACATTTCCCCTCAGCTCCTTCCGCCAGACCTACAATACGGAGGTTGTTCCTCCTATTACGGTTTTCCGCATCTTCGGATTTATATTCCAGTGCTCTAATTTTGGTTTGCAGGGCCCTTAAGTCTGCTCCATGAGACTCTACAGTGTCCTCCACTTGCCCCAGACGCTGTTCTGCAACAGAAAGTCTGCCCCTTATTTTATCCATGTCCAGCCTTATTAGACCAACATCTAATTGCACAGCATCTACCTTGGAGGTAAGGGTAGTAAGGGAGGCTTGGCAATTTCCTATAGCAGCCAAGACATCAGCCAGGCCTGGCTGTGTAGAGGGGGACTGCTCTGGCTGCTCTGTCTGGGACGCCATGTTGCCACTGGCTCGCCTCCCGGGCCCCACGCGGCCCCTACACAGGCCGCCTCTGTCTCCACCGGTTCGGGGGGAAATTTCAACTTCTTACCCCTTCCTCTGGCTGGCCGGGATGATCGGCGGTGCATGTGAAGAAGTCCGTCGGCTTAAAGACCTGCTGCTGATGCTGCTTTAAGAATCTTCCACAAGTAAGTTGCAGGGGCGGAGGTGATCCTGGGTGCAGCAAGATGGCCACTGCTCCAGAGACCAGGTCAGGGCCCCAGACGCTCCAGCCAGCCGTCACAGGGTGTAGAAATGCTGTGGCAGTGCCCACAGGTGATCCGGTGGCCAGGACAGGCAGCCCGGGGTCCCTGGGGAGCAAGATGTGGCAGGGAAATGTGCAGGAGCTGCCGTCGGGTGTAGCAAGATGGCCGCCGCTCCAGGCAGCAGGTCGGCCTCAGACCCTCCAGCCAGCCTCTACAGGGCACAAAGTAGCTGTGGTAGTGTCCATAGGTGGTCCGGTGGCCAGGGCAGCTAATCAGGGGTCTCTGGGGAGCAGGATGCGGCCAGAAATTGTGTTGGAGCCGCCGCCGGGTGCAGCAAGATGGCCGCCGCTCCACAGACTAGGCCGAAGCCGCGGTCTGTCCTACAGGCCTTCCCCGGGCGGGGAGATCCGGTGATCGCGGCCGCGGATGACGCTCCAAACGGCTGTATTAGTCCGATGGCCAGGTCAGGAACAAAGCAGGCTTGTTGATGACTGCAGAGGGGTTAGGATCGCCCGGATTACAGCAGGATTGTATGGGCAAGCGGAGCTCTCACTAAACCCGTCCTACCCCATCACTCTCCAGGCCACGCCCCCAACCAAGCATATTATAGCAATCGTAACATCCATATGAGGCCAAGTCTTCACAGAACTGGTATTCCGTTTATTGCATTTTCCATTCATGCAAGAGTTACCTTAGGTCCCACATTTTGCTAAAAGGGATATAAAATGCATTTGTATAATTGAGTACTAAAGATTAAAATATTTGTATTTTATGACAAGGGCAGAAAACACTTTATGCTAGGCTAAGCATACGCTTTTTTACCCAGGGAGGTAAACCCAGAATGCTGCTAGTGGAAAAGTTAAATGTTAGGTATAGCTAAAATTGATTTGGCATCAGGGCCGGATTTCCCACAAGGCCACTGAGGCCAGGCCTCGGGGCGGCAGTGGTGCAGGGGTGGCGCCGCTCCTGCGGCGACTTATCGGCTTTCGCGGCCGCCCCCGGCGAGCGGCGGTGCCAGCACTCAGTGTTGCCAACCACCCGTACGGGCACCGGTGCCTGTAAAAAAGATGGCCGCGAGCCAACCACGCAACTGCGCATGCGCCGTTCCGAAAGCCAGCCGGACTTGGGAAAGCTCGTACGCGCTCGGCCGGGCGGCACATGCATAGTAACGTGATTTTTGGTGCAGGAACGCACCATTTTTAAAAAGATCGAGATTCTAGACCACGGCGCCCGGCGACTGTGCAGTGCACTCATCATACGCGAAGCCACGGAGGAGCTGAGCAGCCGGTGACGGTGAGGAGGACACTGAGGAGGAGAAGGAGGAGGAGAGTGAAGCTGGGGGGATATCCATAGTAAAAAAGGGGACAGAGAGAGAGAGAAGAGGATGTTACTGGGAGCCCCGGGAGGCAGAAGCCATGCCATGCAGGGGACAGAGACTGATGTGCCCTGTCCACCATCCATCACCATCCATCATATTATTTCTCCAGTCCACATCGTTCATCAGTGTGCTGTGTCCTCCTGTGCCCCTTTCACCTCTCCACAGGTCAGGGCAGCACTGTGCTGCCCTGACCTGTGGAGAGATGAAAGGGGCACAGGAGGAGGACACAGCACACTGATGATGTGGAGAAGTAATATGATGGTGGACAGAGAAGCTACTGTGAGGGGGTGAGGAGGACACTATCATGTCCGCAGCCTCTGTCCACCTCCTGTGGTATGTCCGCAGCCTCTGTCCACCTCCTGTAGTATGCCTGCAGCCTCTGTCCACTTCCTGTAGTAGGCCCGCAGCCTCTGTCCACCTCCTGTGGTATGCCCGCAGCCTCTGTCCACCTCCTGTAGTATGTCCGCAGCCTCTGACCATCTCTTGTCTTTTATCATGTCTGCAGTCTCTGAGGGGATCCTAAAAAGGTCAAGAGTGGGAGCGCCACCAGGATGGGGGTTACGGAAGAGACAGACATGTGTGGACTGTGGAGAGGAGACTATAGAATAAAACCAGAGCCGCTAAGCAGGAGCTGTCTGACTGAGCCCTGCACGGTGCACCTGAGAAGAGGTCAGTGACAGCACCGCCAGGCCAGTCTGAGGTCTGTTGTAGCAGTCATCGATAAAGGATGAGAATGGTGGTGTATGTGTGTGTGTGTGTGTGTGTGTGTGTGTGGGGGGGAGGGGCGGCATTGAAGGACCCGGCCTTGGGGCGGCAAAGGGAGTAAATCTGGGCCTGTTTAGCATGAGTACTATTTACCAGAACAAAGATTTAGTTATTTGGAGTTTGTCTTATACTGCAAAGATATACTAACAACTAGCACCACTCGATTAAAAATTGGATGCTTTCCTCCAAAATATTATGTTACATAGAATACAATAAGCTCATGTTGAGCTCATGGATAAGCGATACACTACTGTGGAAATCTTAGCTGTAAATAACAATTTTAAAAAATGGAAAAGCATCGGACATTTGCTGAATTTCTAGCTTTGCATCTTTGTATCTTTTAACAATCAGATTAGAAAGGGTGATATTCTGAGCATGACTGATGTGCAGAATGTACGTATTAATGTTCTTTCTAAGCCAGATATAGCTAATTTTAGACCTATATAATATTTTTTTTTCACAAGAAAAATATTTATTCAAATTTTTACAGTACAAGCGATGCATATACACAATTAGTCATAGTTGCATTATTATGTGGATTACCGTAGAAAAACTGTTTTGTTAATATCCACAGGAGAGAGGTGAGCAGAACCATTACACTGCAGTAAGGCAGCGGTTTAGTGGCAATACATTCCAACATAATTACCTAAGGAGGTCCAGGGGAGGGGAGGAGAAGGGGGGGGGGGCGCGAAGGGACCTCAGTTAAATAGTTAGATTACATATTATAGATGGTTAATAGCATTCAGGAGAGCAAACCAGTGGTCTATTCTCGTGGTACAGCTTCAATATCAATGCCCTGATCATCATCTAAGAGCTCCGCTCCCCAAGCATCTATCCATCCTGACCATATTTTGTTGAATTTGTCAGGGCAGTTTTGATTGATATAGGTAATCTTATACAGTTGTAGCACCAAATTTTATACCGAGCGCCATGAGGACACCGTGGGAGGTGTAGCATCCTTCCAATGGAGAAATATCTCCCTACGTGCATAGAATGTGGCATAGCTTAAGAACAGTCTGGTGTGTCTGCCCCAAACACTAGCGTCAAAGATATTAAGCAGCATCAACCTGGGGTCAGATCTTAAAGTTAGGGAGGTAATCTGTTCAAGACTATCCACTATCCCCAACCAATAGTCCTCAAGGCGGGGGCAGGACCAGACCATGTGAAAGAAGGAGGCAGCCTGCAGGTCACACATGGGACAGGACACCGGGGTGTCAGGATTCATAAATGTCAGTCGTTTCGAAGTGTAGTAGGCTCTGTGGAGGAACTTGACCTGCACAAAGCAGTCCCTAGCTGAGATCATATTGGTGATGAAGGAGGATACACATGTTTCCCATTCTTCCTATGTCAGATCAGGAATGTCCACCCACCATTTGTCTAAGGTTATTTCCAGTTTCTTTGTGGGAGCTATGGACAGACGGAAATATAGGGAGGATAGGGGTTTATCTATGGTTTTTGCAATAAGTAGTCCCTCCACAGAGTCTGATTCTAGGGTAAGAGAAGGTGGGAACTGTTTCCTATATGCGTGGCAGGGTTGGTAGTAGTGGAACAGCATCCACCCTGGCAGTGAATAGGCATCCCTGAGATCGGGGAACGATCACAGTTTACCGCCGGTGATAATGTGCTATCCCCTTCCCTGACCAAAGCTGTGGATCTGGAATTTTGTTCATATGTGGGAGATTAGGGTTGCCCCAAAGGGGAAACACCTATATATTATTAATTGTGATATTAATAGTGACCTCAAGTTTGGCTGTTAAACTGCTTGTTATTTGATGTTACACAGTTAGTCAGGTTGAAAAATTACACAAGTCCATCTAGTTCAACCAATAATAAAAAAAAATTGTTTACCCAGATCAGGCTGGCTTTTTAAGAGGTAAAATGGAGCCTGACCAAACTAAAAGTTCAGTGAATCTTATATCAAACTGGGACTCTAACCCCAATAGGGAGGTCATGCTCCTGTCTAGTGATCTACACAAATAAGTTGACAGTTTATCATGGGAATACCTTATATCTATACTGTAATCTTATGGATTTGACAAAGTTTCTTAAAAAAATATTTCAAGCTTTAAACGATACTCTCAAGGCTCAAATCTCCCTCGGTTATTAGGTCATTACCAGTAAATATTCAGAGGCACTCATTCAGAAGCACAAAGCAGGGGTGCCCGTTGTCACCATTTTTAATTGTGCTGATCATTAACTCTTGCTCTAAAAAACAAGCCCACCAATAAGGGTATTCGATGTGCCAGGGAAAAGCATATTATAAGTGTGATAAGGCTTGATAAGCCTTATCACACTGAAGCCTTATCAGCTGAGGCCTTATCAGTTGAGGCCTTATCAGCTGGTGAGTGAGCAATTCACAAGGGAGTGGAATCACGGCACTGAGGTGTGGTGTACACGGTGCAACAGCATTTGCAGATTGAAGACACTTGCACTTTTTGAACTTTTTTCTTCACCATTTAATATATTGGTTTTCATTATTCTAAACATATGTGGACTCACTTTTTATTATATAATTTTTATTTTTAATTTTTATATTTATTTTCACATGTTCTATTCTATATTTTTCCATCGTATATTTTGCACATGATCTGTGTATCTTGTAATTTTGCCTAATTTTATGACTAATTGGTCTATGTTTCTGGTATCACAATACCGTTTTTTTCACTGTTCACGGGGTGTCACTTGTAATAATTTACATGTCACTTTATGTTAAGGTAATGCCATATTATGTTCAACACTTTTAGGTTATTTTTATCACATTAGGAATCACTATCACATTGAGAAATTGATGTTTATGTGTGACTACTATTATTGAATATTGGTAATTCACTTTCAACTATTGTGATTTAGGATCATTTTATTATATTAGAGGTGGTGTGGTCACTTACCTCAAGCTCCACTTTAGGGGGGTAGCGCCACTCTTCATCTTTTTGTGTTTTTGACCTTATAGATGACCCAGATTTTATAAGTGTGAATTGTCTGCAGTCATTATTCTGTCTGTAACTTTCCCTGTCACAATGCTTTCAAATCAGTTCTTCGTAATACCAACTGCTCTAAAATATCCAAATATTACAAATTAATGATTTCAAGTCTCAGACACTTAATCATAATCTTCCTCCTCCAATAGTGGAGGCACTTAAGACTAATTACACATTTCAAAATGGTCTGATTCTGCACTATCATGTTTAAAAATCAACATCACCCCTACTATGCACACCTTGTACAAAGCAAATTTTCAGTCCATTTTCAAATGACTAACTGCAGATATGGTGATTTGTTCTATATCTCCACCATCCTGGTTTGGCAGGAATTATTCAATAAAGATAAATCTCCTCCCAAGACTTTTATACCTGTTCAGAACCCTTCCCATTCTAGTCCAACAGAAAGACCTGGAAAAGTTTCAGAGTGCGGTGGCCCAATTTATCTGGGGTCTGAAAGATTACTGTACCGTTAACATGGGAGGATGGGCTTAACAAACATACTGCAGTACTATGAACTAGTACCGCTGGTGCTGAGCAGCCGTAAAACAGATGCCCCACAATGAGACAATGTTCACATTTCGACCGGTGATACTTTGCCCTTCTCTGTCACACTTCTTGGCATTGTGGGACAGACTGCATACCAAACACAAATTATGCTCAACACTTTGAGCTGCATTATTTGGGAACCCTAGTTTTACCCCTAGATTCAGTTTTTCTAATGGTGGATTAATAAAGACGTTCACAACGTGTGAGACTTTTTATCTCACAAAGGCGTGCACACACTATATTAATAAAATGCACAACACCAATTACCTTACTCAAATATTTCAAATTCATGCAAATTGACTCTGTTCTTGCAATGAATACTTTCTGTACACAATACTGGTTGTCTCTGAATACTGTTTGAAATATTATGCAAAAATGTTTATAGTATAAAAAGCCATATAACCACTATATGTAGATTATACTCTACCATCTCAGAAGCTACCATATATGACTCTTTGGGAAAAGGATTAAAAAAAAAAAGATGAAATAAAGATTGGCACCTAAACTTATGAAATACAATGTAAAAGATTGGCACCAGGGCCATTGGCACCCTTATGTCTATTTTAATCAAGAGGTATACTATCTGTATATGTATAATAACAATTTTACATTATGAATTCATCTTCTCATTTTCTCTTCTCTTCTTCTTTAAGGATAGACAGAATTAACCTATGTTTTACTGGTTGTATGTGTTAAACATTTCTGCAGAACTCTGTTACATTGTACACTGAAAAAAATTACAATTGTTTAACTTACTGTATATCTATATTGAGATAGGTTTACTTACTTTCCTGTTTTGTCTGATCAGAAACAAATGTTATCTTTATGACCATAGCCTGTCTCTTCTTAATGTAAAAAATGTTATAGGATTGTCGGTGGTCAAGGGCGCAGTCTACTCTACCTGTATTAGACAAAGGGGAGCACGGAAACATGTGTTGCTCAATTGCAATCTGAGTTTATCTTTTTAGTATAACAATAATAGATTACAACATAGAGGCAATAACAGTACTTTCAATATAGTGCTGGCACAGGTCACAATGAAACACATTTTCTGTTAGGTCACCACGACTAACACATACTGTCCCAGAGCTACTAAATGTACACCTAATCTAATGTGTTTTTTGACACATAATGCAAGAACAAACTTATTAAATGGACAAGGGCAACATACTCAAAGTGTGACTAACTTGTATTAGGCAAAGAAAAGCACAACATATGTTGCTCACTTGCATTCTGAGTTTATTGCGCGTATGATGGTTTTGTTCTCCCGTGGTCACACACTAAACATTAGAGCTCCCCCTAGCTGTAGCCTAGTAATAACATTGGTGGGAGGCCTATCCATTTACCTGCTGCATGGTTTCTATTTGTAAATAAATATCTCCATAGGTTTAGTATAAAAAAAAAATTGTTCATAATGTATATAACTTTTGACTTGTGTTCCTGAAAATAAATCTGAACACGAGGGTATTTCCAGTGGCATTTATTTGGCCATTATGTGTCTGGGAGGTCTTGAATGCATGGCAAGGGGTATCGGTCAGGCACAGTCTTCTTGTTGAATTCTCTAAAGTCTACACATATTTTTTTCTTACACAAACTACACAGGGGGCGGGTGTGTGAATATTTTGTTTTTCGTATTTATCCTCTTTTCAACAGTTTCTGTATGTAGTCTTTTACTTTACAGTACAGGGGTTTTTGTATGGAGTTCAAGGACTTTTGCACTGGTGTCCTATACATCATGTTTATCTGAAGCTTTAAATTAGGAATGCATTCAATCCCCCCCCCCCCTGTTTTGCAAAGATGTCTGATTTTTCATTTACCATTTATCATTTAAAGTTTTATTGTGTGCACCAACAAGGACAATACAAATCCAGGATTGATATATGGTACAATAAGCATAGACTGTTACACAAACCAATAGTAGAGTAGAAATGTGTGTTAGGTAATATAGGGAATAGGATGAAGTCAACCGGCAACAAAGAAGCTACATTAGTCTGAATTAAAAGGGGGGGGGGGGAATTGTTAAAGAAAATGGTTGAGAATGCATGCACAACTATAGTTGCTCAATCGAGGAGGCCGCAAAGGTATTGTGGTTGATTTCATTCCCCACAGCTATCTACTGACCAACTGATGGGGGTTCCGAGCATTTCCATGTGTTGTAATGCATTTGTATTGCATTTTCGAATGATAGCTGTACTGATTAAATGAAAATCGTACGATCTGGCATCGTACGAAAAAAAATTTCGTGCACGTCCGATAGAATAACATTGGATGAACTGTCATGATCGGCTCTTGAAAGCTCTGTACTAACGATCCGATTATCGTATGATCGCTTCGAAAGCGGTATTTTCTATACGATTTTCTGATCGTGTGTACGGGGCAGCACTGTTCCCTCCCCAGGACAGGAACAATTGTTACAAAGTATTGTGTTACAACTCAGTGTTCCTAGTTAAAGAAGACAGTACAAGACTTACTAAAGCATTTGCTTTACATTTTTTATATACATTGCTTCACTAAATGACATTTTAATATAATTTTATTATGGTTAGAACTGTCAGAGTGCACCTGAACTCTAGAATTGGAGTGGCAGAGCAATTCTGGTATAAGTGCAAGGATTGTTACCCTGTTTCCACTATGATTTTCAATGGAATTAGTTCAAATTCCACTCACCCATCGAAAGGAAAAACAGAGCTATTTGTTGCTGTGATGGTTTGATTGCTATCTTTTCCTAACAGCCTTTCAATTGGCTGGATCACAGTCCATTTCTGGTGTTGATTCACCCAGGTTTCAGCTACAATGCTTATTTGGGAACCTGTGTCAATAAGTACTTTTGTGGGTTCTCCGCACAAATTACAAATGAGTACGAATTTTTCTCTATCATTCTCACTACTTTTTTTTGCTTACAGTACCAAGGTAGGTAAAAGGTTTCTTTAGTTTCTGCAGTGACTTGGGACTCTTTATTAAAGCTGGTCTCTGGTTATCCCACCTGTGACAACTTCTTTTTTATGAAGCTTTTTCTAATTTTGTGCACCATCATACCATATGGCCTTTCTTGTTACCAGAAAAAGCAGTGCCTACATTTTTCCTTTTCTTGTTTCGCAAATCGTTTATATCTCTACACATTCCTGCTTTTACCAATATCATCTAACAACCTTGCTGCACTGCATAGTCACGTTTTCTTACCGCACTTGCCTGCTTTAGGCATTTTAAGTTTTTTGCTAGAGCTGCAACTTGTACAGTTAATTTTACAAGTGAAGCATGAGTAATGCTACCATAGTCTATGGCCTGTTCCATTTCCTGTGCATGTATGACATTTGCCCTGCTGATTTTAGGTCTTACAGTGTCATTCAGTCGGACTTGCCTCTTGTCTTCAACTCTGGCTGCTTTACTAACTTTCTCTAGAATAGCATAATCACTCAATGATAAGTCTGAAATGTATGGTTCAATATCCCTTCAAATACCACTACAATTTTCACTAAACCCCTGATATCAGTGAAGAAATACTCCTTGTACCAGTGCCCACTTGTGTAGATGAACACTGTACTTTTTGCTTTAGTCCCATGATCCTATTAACCAGTGGCATCCAATCTGTGGCCCAAGGGCCAGATGTCTTGCCTTGCTTGCCTATTACTCGCCCTTGAGGCATTATTCCTCCTACTGACACCAACAATGAGGCACCTTTCCTTTCACTGGCACCATCAGTGGGACATTATTCCTCCCACTGACATCAACGATAGGGAATTATTCCTCTCATTTACTGTACACCAATAATGGTGCACTATTCCTGCCATTAATGCCAATGATGTGGCATTATTCCTCCCACTGAAATACATGATGGGGCACTATTAATCCCATTAATACCAATGATGGGGCACTTTTCCTCCTACTACTGACCAAGGGCGCTAGTTAATTTTTTTACACCCACTGACCAAAAAGCCTAAGCTATTGTGTACTTTCACTGACGCTAGGGTGCAGTATTTTCTACTCCCACTGGCCACAATGCACCCCCCTAAAGTCAGAAAGATAGTAAACTGGCCCTTTGTTTAGAATGCTTGGAGACTCCTGCTATAAACAACCTGCTGTGAAGTATAAAAACCTCTTAAGTGGAACTAAACTCTCTCAATCATCATTAACTATTTTTAATCCTTGAGCTGCTAGCATTACTATATAGATAGGAAGATATATTATATTTACAGGTCTGAATATTTTTTTTAATTTTTTTTAGTTGCTTCCTGGTTTTTGGGCTTGGCTAAAATGATGTCGTACATCACAGAGGTCTTCTTAGACATGTATCTTTTTTCATCTGCAGGAGGGGAGGAGGGGTTTTCTCAGCTAAGCACACCCTCCTGCCTGTATGTCTGACCTAAGGCTAGGTCGACCCAGGAGGTAAATGCTACATGAATCATCTGCCCTTACTCAAGATGGCTATGGCTTGAAATGCTAGGGGAGTGATTTTTAAAGTGATTTATTTAACAAAATAAAGCATGGAGACATAGATGGTTGGAGAGTTTGTTTTGCATATTAAAAATGAATTAAATAGCGTCTTTGGTTTGTGGTGCTCAAATACAATTTAGTTCTGCTACAGAAAGAGCTTCCTTAATAATTTGCATCTCTTTAAATGTCCCAGGCTTTATCATTTTCAGCGCAGTTCTAATGATACTCTTATGAGTATCTTTCCTTCACACCTTTATCTATCTGTTTACAGAAATTAATGTCGCAGTCTGAAATTTGCCCCATGTCTTGGCAAGTATGCTGCTACCGTATGTCCTTTAATGTGAACCCACCTTCTGTCAATTGCAATGGTCTGTCCTCTCTGAGGGTTGGTCCATGATCTTCCATCACACTTTCCTTATGATTTTTAAAGCAGTTTTCTTTTATCAAAGAGAAAACCTGTTCTTTTACCTACTAGAGGTATGCTACACCTCTGGTTTCCACACTGCATATTTCTTCAATAATGAAGATGGACCAACCTCTGTACCTTCTTTCTCCTGTATCAAAACAGGCAGTTTAGTGCAACTGATTCTCAGACAGCTTCTGAACATGGTACCTTCTTTGATTTTGGATCGGCTACTTTGTGTTCTGTGTAGCCTCCCTGAAATCTTCTAACTCTCACTTTACTGTAATAGGTGCATCCCTGTTCTGTGACCTTTGGCGCAACAAATACACCAATCCCAGATGGAACCCCCAAATGTTACATGATTGTGGTATGAGTGCAAGACTTAACAAGAATGCAGCCTACAGAACCTATATTAGGCAAAGGATAGCACAGAAGAATATATGTTGCTCACTTTCAAAAATAACTATTTTCACTCTCATTAACACCCTCTCATTGTCGGGGCTGGGCTCAGCCCTTCCTTCTCTGAGCTGGCCGCTCAGCTGTCTGCTAATTGCCAGCTCCCATCTCTCTCCACAGTTACTGAGCTGTTGTTGATATCCTGCTCATCAGTCCTGCCTACTTAAGTTGTCCAGTCCAGAGGAGCTCTGTCTTCACTTTGGTCAACATCACAAGAAACATCTCATGTGGTCCTGTTTAAAGACTGGCTTTGCTGACATCCCTTCTGGCTCTAGATCCTGCTTGCTGTTCCAAAACTTTGATCCCTGACTTCTGGTTTGGCTGACTATCCTTTCTGTTACTGAACTTTGGCTATGTTTTGACTACATTTGTTCTTTTTACTTTTATTATTAAACAATTAAGATTTAACTGTACTTCTGTCTCTGCCTGATTTCATGGTTTCTGACAGTAGGCGAAGGCGAAGGCCATGAATTCAGAAGATGCAGTCAATCCATTTGTTGGTAATATAATTTTCAGATTAGATGAACTGGATCACTGCATGGATCAGTTTGCCATGGCGTTACAAACGCTCCTGAGTCGCACGGCTCACCTGGAATCTCCCACTGTGGCTGCCCCGATACAACCTATGTTGCAGGCCGACCCTGCTGCTCCTCCAGTCTCTGTGCAGGCACCCGCCTTGAGTATTACCTCTATAAGAGGTATGTCTGGTTCCACTCCACTTTCCCAGCAATTTGGGAGCGATCCAGTCCAATGCAGAGGGTTTCTCAACCAGGTTGAGATATACTTTGAGATGCTGCCCCAGGCGTTTCCCACGGACAGAAGCCAAGTAGGTTTTGTGATATCTTTGCTTTCTGAGAGAGCCTTGGCCTGGGCAAACCCTCTATGGGAGATGCAAAAACCTGTAGTCTTAAGTTACCCTGCATTTGTGGCTTCATTTAAAAAGGGTATTTGACGTTCCCGGACACTCCGCTTCTGCTGCCAAGTGCCTCATGTCCATCGAACAGAGTACGAGAACTGTTGCCGACTATGCCATTCCGTACTCTGGCAGCAGAGGTTGCGTGGAACAATGAGGCCCTCGTGGCTGCTTTTTCTCATGGTCTCATGGTCTACCATCAAGGATGAGATAGCAGCCCGAGATAGACCCACTGAGCTGGAGAAGTTGATTACATTTGCCATCCTCATTGACTCCAGACTCAGAGAAAGACTCTCTTTTAAGGAGCGCTTGCGGAAGCCTCCTGTACATTTGTCTCCGAGCTTTGCAGTCCCACCCGTGCCTCCTTCACCTCCCATGCCTCCTGGTACCGAGTCGGGCAGTGAAGGTGAACCCATGCACTTGGGTTTCACACGTCTCTGTGCGGATGAGAGAACCTTTAGGAGGAGGGAGAAATTGTGCCTTTATTGTGGCCAGGCAGGTCACTTTTTGAAGTCTTGTCCTACTCGCCCAGGGTACGCCTGAACCTTGAGGTCCTGTCACGGACAGACCTTAGGTGGCGTTGTTTCATCCCGTTATCCAGAAGGATAAGCCCCTGGTTTCGGTCACCCTTTCTTGGGCTGAGTTGTCCGTCGAGATACAGGTAGGGGCTCTTCACCATGCGATAATCCAATTCCAAGTTATTTCCTCACCTAAGTTTCTGCTGGTTATTGGTTATTCTTGGTTACAGAGGCACAACCCCTCTTTTGATTGGCTCTGTGCTGAGGTTCTCTCCTGGTCACCCTAATGCAGTGAGACATGCTTCCAGAAGGTAGCCAAGGTCCTGTGCTCCCCCTGCTGGAGGAGTACCGCGATTTTAGCGATGTCTTTGACAAAGTTCAAGCCGGTAGTTTGCCTCCACACCGGCCGTATGATTGCACAATTGACCTTCAACCTAATGCCATACCCCCTAGTGGCCGGGTTTACCCTTTGTCGGTCTTGGAGGATAAGGCCATGGAGGAGTATCTTGCAGACGCACTTTCTCAAGGTTTCATCCACAAATCCTCGTCTCCTGCTGGTGCTGGTTTCTTCTTTGTGAAGAAGAGTGGTGATCTGAGACCTTGTATAGATTATAGGGGTCTCAATCGTTTCACGATTAAGAATGCCTATCCGATTCTGTTGATTACAGAGTTATTTGACAGCCTCAAGGGAGCAACGGTTTTCACGAAGCTTGATTTGAGAGGGGCATACAATCTCGTGAGGATTAAGGAGGGCGAAGAGTGGAAAACTGCGTTTAATACCAGAACAGGCCATTATGAGTACCTTGTAATGCCCTTTGGCCTTTGTAACGCCCCGGCAGTTTTCCAGGAACTTATTAACGATGTCCTCTGAGATTTGTTGCAGGTATGTGTGGTGGTTTATCTCGGTGATATCCTCATACTTTCCAAGTCCCTGGAGAGCCACCACACAGATGTCTGTCGTGTGCTTCAGAAACTAAGAGAGAACAATCTCTATAGTAAACTGGTGAAGTGCGAGTTCAATCATGAACAGTTTAAATTCCTGGGCTTTCTCTTTCTCTAGAGTCATTTCGACTGCCGGTTTTTCGATGGACTCATAGAAACTTTTGGTAGTCCTACAGTGGCCCCGACCCGTGGGTTTACGTCCTCTGCAGCGCTTCCTAGGCTTTACCAACTATTATCGGAAGTTTATTCGTAACTTCTCGTCTCTGGTCAAGCCCCTGACTGATATGACCAGAAAGGACGGTAACCCACAGAGTTGGTCTCCGGGGTCCATTAAGGCCTCTAAAAGTCTCAAGGCTGCCTTTGTTTCTGCTCCTGTGTTGGCACATCCTGATCCTACGTTACCGTTTATCCTTGAGGTTGATGCTTCTGAGACTGGTGTTGGTACCCTTCTGTTTCAACATCCTACCTCTGACAGTGCTATGCATCCTTATGGCTACTTTTCCAAGAAATTGTCACCTGCAGAGTGCAATTACGAGATTGGTGACAGAGAGCTGTTGGCGATCATTTTAGCCCTGAAAGAATGGAGACATCTCCTCGAAGATACCACTGTGCCCGTTCTCATTCTTACTGACCATAAGAATCTCACATTCTTGTTGGAGGCTAAACGCCTCTCTCCCAGAAGAACGCGATGGGCTCTTTTCTTGTGGAGTTTCAATTACATTGTCTCATTCTTACCCTGTACTAAGAATGTAAAGGCTGACGCCTTGTCACGACAATCTTCCTCCACTTCCAAGTTGGAGTCGGTTCCTGTGATTCCTCCTGATCGTATTCTGAATGTATTTTATCTCTACTTATTAAAACCTTTGGTCTGCAACTGCTTTACCACCTCGGTGCCACTTCCTCACCCTGTACAGGTTGAGAACCATGAGGAGTATGAAGTACAGTCCATTGGTGACTCCCATAGGTTCTGTGGGAGGAACGCTCTTGGGTCTCATCCTCGGATGTACATGCCCCTGTCCTCCTCTGTGATTTCCAGTTTTCCCCTCAAGCCTGGTGGTCCTCCGAGGGGGAAGGGTTGTTGAGGAGGGGATACTGTCAGGGCTGGGCTCAGCCCTTCCTTCTCTGAGCTGGCTGCTCAGCTGTCGACTAATTGCTGTCGACTCCCATCTCTCTCCACAGTTACTCAGCTGTTGATATCCTGCTCATCAGTCCTGCTTACTTAAGCCGTCCAGTCCAGAGGAGCTCTGCCTTCGCCTTGGTCAACATCACAAGAAACATCTCATGCGTTCCTGTTTAAAGACTGTCTTTGCTGACATCCCTTCTGGCTCTGGATCCTGCTTGCTGTTCCACTACTTTGATCCCTGATTTCTGGCTTGGCTGACTATCCGTTCCGGTTACTGTACATTGGCTATGTTTTGACTACGTTTGTTGTTTTTACTTTTATTATTAAAGTTAGATTGAACTGTACTTCTGTCTCGGTCTGATTTCATGGTTTCTGACACTCATCCATCCTATCTAGTCCTTGTCTACCTTTAACTCTATGCTGCATCCCCAAATGCCACCACCTACTAACTCATTCTCTGCCCAGGACATTGCCAATCATTTCAAAAACAATGTCTACCACCAAATTCAATACTTTTATCTTTTGACCCTGCCACAACAGAGAAGGTTGCTAAACATTTCTCTGATGTCTGCCTCCAGAACCCTATTCTCCCACATTCTCCCTATTCCCCTGACAACTACCTTGTCCACCCTCTTGTTTTCTACACCCTCTAACTCACATCTTCAATCTCTCCCCCTCTACTGGCATCTTCTCCTCCCTCTCATTGGATCTCACATGTCTGAACAACCAAGGACTCATCTCTATTCTCCTGTTTACCTCCATACTTCTAGAAAGCTTAGTCTAAAATCCTCTAATCTGCTAACTCGCTAAACAGTCCTGCTGGAAAACCAGCATTTAGTCAGAGCATGCAGCCAATCAGCTGCAGTGCTGATTAGTGATCTTATGTTGGGGAGTCATACTGTCAGAATACAAAGACACAGCAGAGAGGATTTTCCCATCCACCTCGAATGTGTGGATGGGGAAACTGGTTCAGTTTGTCTGGCTGATCGAAAAAAATTGAGCCATGTATGGCCAGCCTTACAAACAGATGTGCTTTATTGTCACAAAAGGGAAAAATACAAAATACCAATTGACATAGTACATAACACTTCATGGAAGGTTTACATGAATGCTCACAGATCAAGGTGGTGTGGACAGTCTAAGGGACAATGCATAGAAAATATCAATACTGTCAATACTATAGGTATAAAAAAAACTCCAGCACCCAGAAGCCTCCCCCACCCCACCAAAAGAGTATACACACAACAGACTGTATATCATTAGGAGGATATCCTTAAAGCCCATAATTTTTGGAATTTCCACGGACAGTCTCGGTTAATATATGTGATCCTATACATGGGTATAGCTGCCTCAATCTGTGCTTCCCAGGCTGAAATGGTCGGGGAGGAGGAGTCGATCCACGTCATGAGGATCTCCTTTTTAGCCTAATAGAGCAGATAAGAGATAAGCAATTTTAGATGATAAGCTCTTTGCTCGTCGTCATGAACCCCCAATAGAGCGAGTTCTGGTGTGGCTGGAATGGATATTTGTAACCTAGAATTAATTTCTCCAAATATCGCAGTCTAGTATGTCGCTATAATGGGACACTCCCAGAACATGTGGAAAAATGTTCCAATTTGAATCTTACATTTAGGGCACATGGGGTCTTTGTCAGGGAATATACGATGAAGTCTCTGTGGAGTGTAATACATCCTATGGATAAATTTAACCTGAATTAGTTTGTCTTTAGATGCCATTACTAGCTTAGGGCCATAATCCAAACAGTCTTCCCATCCCTCTTTATCCAACGATGGAATGTCTGCATGCCATCTGTCCCATAATTTCTCTATCTTAGGAGAGTCCTTGCCTAGGAGTACATTATATAGAGTAGAAAGGGGTTTGCCGATATCTCCAGGAGAGAGAAGCTCCTCAATGGGATCAGCTTGAAGTAGGGGTGCTTGTGGAAATTGAGCCCTAGTCGCGTGTCTGAGCTGTAGATATCTAAACCTCATCCATTGGGGTAATTGGAATTTATTCACTATGTCCGTCAGGGAAATCAACTCACCTCTGGGCATTATCTGCCCCAGGGTTATAATACCATATCTAGCCCAAAGCTGCGGGTCCGGGATAGTACGAAAGTGCTTTAGCGCTGGATTCCCCCATAGAGGATGTGCTGGTGATAATTGGCCCGGCTTAAGGTATCTACGTCTAGCAGCCACCCATACCCTCCACGTTGCCCGAGTGGGCCCAGGAACCCTCAAGTATGCCCTCGGTCCTCGGTAAGGAAAGTTACTAAGGTCGGTAAGCGAGCCCAAACAGTTTGCCTTAAGGCAGACTGCAGCGTTAGTTCTGGAGCCCTGGAACCACCAATGGACCGACACCAACATAGCAGCCCAAAAGTAAACCTGGAAACTAGGGAGAGCCAAGCCCCCCAAACAGGCAGGCAACCACAGGGTGGAGCGTGCTAACCTGGGGTTCCCACCATTCCAAATAAAAGATCCCACCAATCGATCAATCTCCTTAAAAAATGAAACAGGGACCCATACCGGGCAATTTCTGAACAAATAGTTAAATTAAGGCAGTATCATCATCTTAAGGAGTCTGATGCGCCCCAGTAAATTCAGTGGTTAATTAGCCCATGCAGAGCATTTTGTACGTAGAGTATTCAAGACAGGGGTTAGATTCTTTATAATAAAGTCGGAGGGATTTTTTGTGATCACTATCACGAGGTATTTAAACTCCTTCACCCATTGCAACAGGGAGGAGGGGGGCCCAGAGGCAGCTCCACCATCCAGAGGGAACAACACTGATTTTGTCCAGTTGATTTTTATACCTGATAATCCCCCAAAGTTATCAAAAATTTGCAGGGTAGCTAGAAGGGAGGAGCCGGCGTCATTTAAATATAAAAGCGAGTCAACGGCGTAGAGGGACAGCCGCTCTTCCATCATACCCACCCGCAGGCCCAGGACATCTGGAGCACTCCTAAACGAAATAGCCAGGGGCTCCAGCGCCAGGGTGAACAGGCTGGGGGAGAGCGGGCAGCCCTGCCTCGTACCGCAAAACAAATTGAAAGACTCCGAGACCCAATTATTTGTACGGAACGCGAGCTCTGGGAGCATGGTATAATAGTCAAATGCCGTGAATAAACTTAGGACCAAATCCAAATCTATGCAATACAGTCCACAAATAATTCCATTCGACCGAGTCAAATGCCTTTTCGGCATCAAGAGAGGCATTAACTCTGGTCCCTGGGTTATCATGTGGGATAGTAAGGTTAAGGAATAGGCGTCTTATATTTATGTCGGGTCCCTTGCCCGGCATAAAACCGGTTTGATCTATACCGATTAGGCCCTCTATAACGTGAGATAATCGGATGGCCAAGACCTTAGCAAAGATCTTGGCGTCCACATTAATTAAAGAGATAGGCCTGTAGGATGCACAATCAAGTGGATCCTTACCAGGTTTAGGAACCAACACAATTATTGCCTCATTCATTGAATCAGGTAAGGTCTCCAGTGTCGCGAATTTAGATAGTAGTGAGGTTAATTTAGGGGCCAGAAGTTCGGTAAAATTAGAGTAAAATTCGGACGGTAGGCCATCCGCCCCAGGTGCCTCCCCCCCCCCTGGAAATGTCCCATGGCAATTTGAATCTCTTCAAGCGTAATGTCTGCCTCCAAGCCATCTTTGGCTTCCGCAGTCAGGACTGGAATGGACAGTGAATCAAGAAACAAGGACAGGGCAGAGTCAGAAGTAGCAGCCCGAGAGGAGTATACTTCCTGGAAGTACTCTCTAAAATGGCCATTAATGTTATTGGGTGCCGTAAGTAGCTGGCCAGAACTATCCCTGATGGAACCTATGGGGGTAGAGGATATGTTACCCTTAGTCAACCATGCAAGAAGTTTCCCATTCTTCCCACCATGTTCAAATACTCGTTGGGGCGAAAATAGTAGAGCCTTGTCCGTTTGGGCCATTCTAGCTGTGGAGAGTCTGCGCAGAGCATATTTCCATGCCCTATATCGGTCATCTCCTGGGGCAGAGACAAAATCCGCTTCTAGTGCAGCAGCCTGTGTCTCAAGCTCTTCCAGGGTACGAGCGGATTCACGCTTGAGACGAGCAATGCTAGTCATAAATTCCCCTCTAGCCCAGGCCTTAAAGGAGTCCCATAAAACAGGTGGGGTGGCAGAGTCAACATTGTCCGTCCAAAAATTACAGATGGCGGCTATAAGAGGTTCCTGTAGCCTCTCATCATTAGCCCAGAATCTGGAGAGTCGCTATAGGCGGGTTCCAGGGGGGTAGTCAGCGTCAGACATAGGGGTGCGTGGTCAGAAATTCCCCTGGGAAGCACAGTCAGGTCCTGAACATATTGTAATGCAGGGCAAGAAGCATATACCAGGTCTATTCTAGATAGGGTTTTGTGAGAAGAAGAATGACAAGTATAGACCCTCAACGTCGGGTGCATGTGTCTCCAAATGTCAGTGAGGGCAAAAGTATCAGCCCACTGCCTAAGATCTGGAGTGTCACAAGCCGACTGGTGTACCTTGTCAAGTTCCACCGAAGGAACCATATTAAAATCCCCCAGTAGAAAGACCAGGGCTGTATCAAATTGCACCACAATTTGCATGATCTCGTGAAGGATTCTGCCAGTGGCTGGAGGGGGATATAGATTGCAACTAATACAACATCTTTATCATATATATTAGCATACACAATGATAAATCTTCCCTCCCTGTCAGTTCTGACCTCCAGAAGCCTAAACGGCAGTGTCTTGTGTACCAAGATGCTGACCCCACGGGTGGAGAAGGTGGAATGATAGTTCAGGCCAACCCAGGCTTTTTTAAGGCAAATAGTTTTGTTATCCTGCAAATGTGTTTCCTGGAGGATACAGATCTGCGGGTGATGTTTATGCAGGAAGCAAGACACTAGGGGGAGCTTCACAGCAGTGCTGAGGCCTCGCACGTTCCATGGGATTATTTTAAACTCAGCCATTAGATGGGAGATATGGAGGAAATGTATTCAGTAACCAGCCCGAGGGAGCAGCATCCGATCCCACAACCACATACAGCATCATATATAGTTCCATGTCAAAAACTTTGAGTATAGACAAACTAAAGCAATTGTTGTCACAGAAAGGTAGGCATGACAGCTGGTATGTATGACCGAATGGGCATAAAGAAGATGAGATTTGAGCTTGTAGTACAGTAAGCTAGCACTAGAGTCCACCAGAGGCCAGCTTTAACAACTCAGGAATTGCAGCAATAGGGATACAAAACTTTTAGGAGGAAAGCGTGTACTTTCAGTGCAGCGGCAAACAACAAAACCAGTCTCTTGCTTTCTCTGACCAGGTCTCTATTAGTATGCTGGCACCAATAAATTAAGGCAGATCAAGCTTTAATGCAAATATTGGCAGTCTTAGAGTCACATATCACCTGGGCTTGCCAGGGGCACAGTACTTGAAATTCCAACAGTTAATCAACCAAAAGGCACAACAGGTGCAAGCATGGACTCACTTGTTAGCAGGACAAGTTCATCTTGCAGCATATAGAGTAGGTAACTGACAGAATTCAATGGTTAGCAGTCAGTGATTTGGAGGAAGTGACTCCAGCCATGCGGTTAGGGTTGCCACCTTTTCTTCGAGCCAAACCCGAACACTTCAGCGGGGCTTGGCATTTTTTTTGTAGCATACACAATGAGATTGTAAAATACCTGGGACACCTTTGTGTGCCCTAGGGGAGTATTAATGTGGCACGCGCAGCGGTGAACAGTGGGTGTAGCCAATTGCATATAGTGCAGGTGTGTAATGTGCAATATAGTGTATATAGTGCAGGCGTGTGTAATGTACAACATAGTGTATATAGTGCAGGCGTGTGTAATGTACAATATAGTGTGTATATAGTGCAGGCGTGTGTAATGTACAACATAGTGTATATAGTGCAGGTGTGTAATGTACAAAATAGTGTGTATATAGTGCAGGCGTGTGTAATGTGCAATATAGTGTATATAGTGCAGGCGTGTGTAATGTACAACATAGTGTATATAGTGCAGGCGTGTGTAATGTACAACATAGTGTATATAGTGCAGAGTGTGTAATGTACAATATAGTGTATATAGTGCAGGTGTGTGTAATGTACAACATAGTGTATATAGTGCAGAGTGTGTAATGTACAACATAGTGTATATAGTGCAGAGTGTGTAATGTACAATATAGTGTATATAGTGCAGGTGTGTGTAATGTACAATATAGTGTATATAGTGCAGGTGTGTAATGTACAATATAGTGTGTATATAGTGCAGGCGTGTGTAATGTGCAATATAGTGTATATAGTGCAGGCGTGTGTAATGTACAACATAGTGTATATAGTGCAGAGTGTGTAATGTACAATATAGTGTATATAGTGCAGGTGTGTGTAATGTACAACATAGTGTATATAGTGCAGAGTGTGTAATGTACAATATAGTGTATATAGTGCAGGCGTGTGTAATGTACAATATAGTGTATGTGTAGTGTTTAAGGTTTGGTGGGGAGCCTCCCAGTGTAATTTTGGGGGGTGGGGGAGGTCTCCTGGTGTAGTATGGGGGGACAGGGGAGAGGAGGAGGGGGGCTGACAGAGGGGAAGGGGGGGCTGACAGAGGGGAAGGGGGGCTGACAGAGGAGGGGGGCTGACAGAGAGGAAGAGGGGGCTGACAGAGAGGAAGAGGGGGCTGACAGAGAGGAAGAGGGGGGCTGACAGAGAGGAAGAGGGGGGCTGACAGAGAGGAAGAGGGGGGCTGACAGAGAGGAAGAGGGGGGCTGACAGAGGGGAAGAGGGGGACTGACAGAGGGGAAGAGGGGGCTGACAGAGAGGAAGAGGGGGCTGACAGAGAGGAAGAGGGGGCTGACAGAGAGGAAGAAGGGGCTAACAGAGAGGAGAGGGGGGCTGACAGAGGGAAAGAGGGGGGCTGACAGAGAGGAAGAGGGGGCTGACAGAGAGGAAGAGGGGGCTGACAGAGAGGAAGAGGGGGGTGACAGAGAGGAAGGGGGGCTACAGGGGCTAACAGAGAGAAGAGGGGGCTGACCGAGAGGAAAGGGGGGCTGACCGAGAGGAAAGGGGGGCTGACCGAGAGGAAAGGGGGTCTGACAGAGAGGAAGAGGGGGCTGACAGAGAGGAGAGGGGGCTGACAGAGAGGAAGAGGGGGCTAACAAGGGCTGACCGAGAGGAAAGGGGGTCTGACAGAGAGGAAGAGGGGGCTGACAGAGAGGAGAGGGGGCTGACAGAGAGGAAGAGGGGGCTAACAGGGGCTGACAGAGAGGTAGAGGGGGCTGACAGAGAGGAAGAGGGGGCTGACAGAGAGGAAGAGGGGGCTGACAGAGAGGAGGGGTCTAACAGAGAGAAGAGGGGGCTGACAGAGAGGAGAGGGGGGCTGACAGAGAGGAGAGGGGGGCTGACAGAGAGGAGAGGGGGGCTGACAGAGAGGAGGGAGGATGAAAGAGAGGAGGGGGGGCTGACAGAGAGGAGAAGGGGGCTGACAGAGAGGAGAAGGGGGCTGACAGAGAGGAGAGGGGGGCTGACAGAGAGGAGAGGGGGGCTGACAGAGAGGAGAGGGGGGCTGACAGAGAGGAGGAGGGCTGACAGAGAGGAGAGGGGGGCTGATAGGGAGGAGGGGGGGCTGACAGGGAGGAGGGGGGGCTGACAGGGAGGAGGGGGGCTGACAGAGAGGAGAGGGGGGGCTGACAGAGAGGAGAGGGGGGGCTGACAGGGAGGAGAGGGGGGCTGACAGGGAGGAGAGGGGGGCTGACAGAGAGGAGAGGGGGGCTAACAGAGAGGAGAGGGGGGGCTGACAGAGAGGAGGGGGGCTGACAGAGAGGAGAGGGGGGGCTGACAGAGAGGAGGGGGGCTGACAGAGAGGAGAGGGGGGCTGACAGAGAGGAGAGGGGGGCTGACAGATAGGAGAGGGGGGGGGCTGACCGAGAGGAGGGGGGCTGACAGAGAGGAGAGGGGGGGCTGACAGAGAGGAGAGGGGGGCTGACAGAGAGGAGGAGGGCTGACAGAGAGGAGAGGGGGGCTGACAGAGAGGAGAGGGGGGCTGACAGAGAGGAGGAGGGCTGACAGAGAGGAGAGGGGGGCTGACAGAGAGGAGAGGGGGGCTGACAGAGAGGAGAGGGGGGCTGACAGAGAGGAGGAGGGCTGACAGAGAGGAGAGGGGGGCTGACAGGGAGGAGGGGGGGCTGACAGGGAGGAGGGGGGGCTGACAGGGAGGAGGGGGGCTGACAGAGAGGAGAGGGGGGGCTGACAGAGAGGAGAGGGGGGGCTGACAGGGAGGAGAGGGGGGCTGACAGGGAGGAGAGGGGGGCTGACAGAGAGGAGAGGGGGGGCTGACAGAGAGGAGAGGGGGGGCTGACAGAGAGGAGGGGGACTGACAGAGAGGAGAGGGGGGCTGACAGAGAGGAGAGGGGGGGCTGACAGATAGGAGAGGGGGGGCTGACCGAGAGGAGGGGGGCTGACAGAGAGGAGAGGGGGGCTGACAGAGAGGAGAGGGGGGGCTGACCGAGAGGAGGGGGCTGCCGCTGCGATCATACCTTTGGGTTCCCGCATCCCGCTGTGCTGACAAGGTCTCGGGCTCCCCTGTCACCTCTCGTCTCCCACGGTCCCCAGCTGTGGTGGAGCAGGAAGAGGGCGAGGCCGAGGCTCCATGTGATGAGGACCGTGAGGTCGGTCGGAGCTCACGGCTGTTCGCCTCTTACACAGACAGGCTACACCGGCGGTCTGTGATATGGAGCAGAGAGGCACGCGCCGCACAGCCGCCCTGGCCACATAATAAATACAGAGCTATGGGGCGGAGGACGGGACACAGACAGAGGCACTGGATATTAGTTGTGCCCAGGTTTCCAGGGGACAGAAACCCGGGCACAAGTTGCCAAACCCGTACTGTCCGGGTCAATCCCGTACGGGTGGCAACCCTACATGCGGTAGCGTCCCGGGGGGAGGTAAAAAATCTGGTAGTCTCCCCGTCCTGAACCCGGAGACGTGCAGGGAAAAGGATACTGTAGCGAATGCCTTTAAGGCGCATGGCTGCTTTGACGTGATCAAAAGAGCGTCTCAGTTTTTGAGTTTCAACTGAGTAATCAGGAAAAATAAGTAGCTTGTTGTTCTGGTATTGCAATTCTCCCTTCACTCTGGCTGACCTGAGCACCTCATCTCTATCCCTGAAATTTAGAAATTTCAAAATGAAAGTGTGCGGCAGCGCTCCAGGGGGACCTGGTTTGGGTGGAATCCGATGGGCCCGCTCAACAGCATAAAATGGCGAAAACTGGGCCGCAGGGAGGAGGTTGCGGAGTAAATCCTCAATAAATTCCATTGGACGCTGACCCTCAGTCTCTTCCGCTATGCCGACTATACGGAGGTTGTTCCTCCTATTGCGATTTTCAGCGTCCTCGGATTTATATTCCAGGGCCCTGATTTTAGTATGGAGGGCACAGAGATCGGCGCCATGACTCTCCACAGTGTCTTCCACATGTGCCAGGAGCTGCTCAGCAGTATTCAGCCTGGAGCGTATCTTATCCATATCCTGTCTGATCATCCCCACATCTGATTGCACTGCATCCACCTTAGTGGTTAGGGCAGTGATAGAAGCCTGGCAGGTAGCTATTGCTGCCAGCACATCAGCTAAGCCTGGCTGGGAAGAGGGAGATTGTCCTGGCTGCTCAGTTTGGGATGCCATGTCAGTGAGGGCATGCTTCCCGCCCCCCGGTCTGCGGTGGGGGCATCGGCGGTAAAACATCGGCTTTACCGTCGTTTTTGAGGCGGTATCTAGCCGCCAGCGGTGCAGTTTTAACCCCCCACTGGCGGCCGAAAAAGGGTTAAAACCGCTCGCATAGCGCCGCTACAGCCGCGGTATAGCCGCGGTATAGCCGCGCTGCCCCATTGATTTCAATGGGCAGGAGCGGTTTAGGAGAGGTGAATACACCACTCCTTCACCGCTCCAAAGATGCTGTTTGCAGGAGTTTTTTTTCTCTCCTGCCAGCTCACCGCTTCAGTGTGAAAGCCCTCGGGCTTTCACACTGGAGAAACAGCAGCGGCAGTTTTAGATCGGTTTGCAGGCGCTATTTTTAGCGCAATAACGCCTGCAAACCGCCCCAGTGTGAAAGGGGCCTTACAGTCTGGTTTTCACGTGCAACTCTCCACAGAAACTGTCCTTCTAAAACTCAGTGACAACCAGCTGTAAAAACCAATTGCTACACTCAGTACTTTTACTATTGTGCTGCTGGCTGTCTGGTGTGCTGCCCCAACACCAACAACCCCCCCCCCCCCCCCCCCGCCACTGCACAAAGGGATAGAGTGCAGCAGCAGATGGCGTGTATCTGTGTACCAAACACCTCTTTTTCCTAGCTCCTCCTCCCTCCCTCCTGGTAGCCGCTGCTCAATCAATCAGTATCAGGAGGATGACACATCAGCTGCCACTTTGCACACTGGGGAATCTAGTCATTGGGGAGGATGACACATTACACATGGATACTGCAGAAATTACAGATCCCAGGAGGCTGGAGGACTCAAGGAGGAGGTGAGGGCATTGTTGTTGAACTGCCTGGGAAAACGTAGGGCTTTTGGGCACCAGACCTGGAGGAGTGAATGCTGCTGCAGACCAGATCCTGAAAACTGGGGAAGAGAACTGACCCCGACGACTGGATTGGGTCAAGGGTAGGACCCACTAATTCGGGGTACTTTGTCGCAGTAAGTGGGCTTAGCACTATATGACCATATAGTTTGACCAAACCCCCGTATTTTTTTGAATATGTTCAGGTGTTTTTAACTAGCCTTGCAGAATAAATGTCATTCTTGAATGTGTGTGCTGTAATCTGTTTTGTACTGGATTGGGTCAAGGACACTTGACGCAGAACAGTGTCGGCTGCACTACCCACCACTCACTCACACTGCTTTCAACTGAAAGCCATATGAAGAATCTGAGGGGGGCCTCATCACCAAGAATGCCCGCAACTATATCTTGCAATTGGTGAGAGAGCTATCAGCCATTGCTTATACTGCTAGTAGAGACTGAGTGTCATGTACCTGGTGAAGATCAAGTTTGTAAAGGGGTCTTCTCTTGCACCTCTTGTCTAACACCCCTGGTAGTGATGACAGAAGGTGTGAGGACACAGAGTGGCACGAAGGCCAGTGTAACAGGCAGCGCCAGCTGAGGTTTGCAGGAAGCAGATGAACGTGGAACAAAGGAACCAGGAACTGTGACATGGTGACACTTGATCAGCAGGCAAAAGCATAGCCAGGGCACAAGCCAAAAAGTCATCAACAGCCGGGCAGCGAGGTACAGGAACATCAGGCAGAGGCAGAGTCAGGGTACAGGCTGAGGTACAAGAGCACAAGGCAGGAGCAGAGTCAGAGTACAAGCTGGGGTCACAGTAAACAGACAGCAATCCAGAGATTGGTCAAGGGCAAGCCGGGCAGTGCACGGGTAGCCGAATATAGCAGGTCAAGGCGCAGGTTAAACACAAACTACCACTCAGCAATCTATTCACGCCAAAGTCCAGCTTAAATAGGCCGTTTGGCACCTGCCAATACCAGGCATGCATGCGCGTGTGCATATGCACATTCAGTTTTGTGCACGTGCTAATACGTTTGTGCGGGCATGCTAATGCCCATTTTGCAGTAAGCCTTTGTTCAGAATTATGAGCATGTATTAGCCTTCTGGTTCCAATACGTACTGAGCTTCTCTTACACTGAGTTACAGAGAGCAGGATGCAAACCACACATGTGCTGAATCTACACTAGCCTCACACAGCATCTCTACCCGGCCTGGATTGCACCTACTCTAACCCTGTTCTGCGGTTCTACTGAACCGTCACTGTATCAGACCCACATCTACTCCATATCTGCTTGAAGGCTACACTTCATCTACAACCTACACCTACAGGTTCGTCAGGACTATTGTTAAGTGCACCAATGTGTCTTAAAGGGCCCCAACGATAGCTGGTAGAACAAACATTTTAAGGGCCCTTTCCCACTGGGGCGGTTTGCAGGCGCTATTGCGCTAATAATAGCACCTGCAAACCGACCTGAAAGTGCCACTGCTTTGATTCCAGTGTGAAAGCCCCGAGGGCTTTCACACTGGAGCGGTGTGCTAGCAGGACGGGAAAAAAAGTCCTGCTAACAGCATCTTCGGAGCGGTGAAGGAGCGGAGTGTATACCGCTCCTTCACCGCTCCTGCCCATTGAAATCAATGGGACGGCGCAGCTATACCGCCAGAAAAGCGCCTCTGCAGAGGCGCTTTACGGTGGTTTTTAACCCTTTCTCGGCCGCTAGCGGGGGTAAAACCGCCCCGCTAGCGGCCGAATACCGACGGCAAAGCGCCGCTTACAATAGCGGCGCTTTACCGCCGACGCCACCCCCGCCCCAGTGTGAAAGAGCCCTAAGGACTGCCCCTGTCATTTAACCTGTCCTATTCCTCACCCCTTGAGCTCTGATAGTGCTTACCAGATGGTCTTAGGCCTACCATAGCTGCCGCTAGTGCACTTTGACAGTATAGCTCTTGTGGTTTGTTTAGTGTAAGTCTTAATACTGATCATTGTTGTACTGCAGGTTGGCCGTGTTACTATTTATGCTGATCTGGACAGCAAGTCTCATCAAACTCTTATATAACCAAATGTATCATTACAGTTATTACTCATTTGATCCCTTATCTTTGCATGCTTATTATTTACTTTATTAGATGACATTGTATTAAGTTTCTTTTTCTAATGACTTGTGTTAAAAAGGTTAATAAGGCAAAAATAAAACAAAATAAGGAAAAGACTTTATGGACTACTTGGGCTTTTTCTGTTTCCATGTTTCTAATGTAGACTATTGCATATGAATGAGGGTGGAACTACCACTATAGCAGCCCAAAGTTGCTATTATGTTGCCTGAGGATCAAGGAATGAGAGGGGAGGGCAATGGCTAACAAAGTCACTGCTGGTCTGAAAAGAATGCCTTCCAACACACAAGCATGCCAAAACTCAATACCTTTGGGGTCAGATTGATCTCCCCATCTGTGCCTGCATAGTATGACATACACTATATTACCAAAACTATTGGGACACCTGCCTTTACACGTACATAAACTTTAATGGCTGCCCAGTCTAAGTCTGTAGGGTTCAATATTGAGTTGGCCCACCCTTGCAGCTATAACAGCTTCAACTGTTTTAGAGAGGCTGTCCACAAGGTTTAGGAATGTCCAGAAGCGCATTTGTGAGGTCAGGCACTGATGTGGACGAGAATGCCTGGGTCACAATCTTTGCTCTAATTCATCCCAAAGGAGTTCTATCAGGTTGAGGTCAGGACCCCAGAACCCCACACCATAATCACCCCTACACCAAATGATTTGGACCAGTGCACAAAGAAAGATCCATAAAGACATGGGTGAGTGAGTTTGGGGTGGAGGAATTTGACGGGCCTGCACAAAGTCCTGACCTCAACCCGATAAAACACCTTTGGGATGAATTAGAGTGGTGACTGCGAGCCAGGTCATCTTGTTCACATCAGTACCTCACAAATGTGCTTCTGGAAGAATGGTCATACATTCCAATAGACACAGTCCTAAACCTTGTGGACAACCTTCCCAGAAGAGTTGAAGCTGTTATAGCTGCAAAGGGTGGGCCAACTCAATATTGAACCCTACGGACTAAGAATGAGATGCCATTAAAGTTCATGTGCGTGTACAGGCAGGCGTCAAAATACTTTTGGTAATATAGTGTATATCAGTGGTATCAGTGGTCATCAACCCTGTCCTCAGGGCCCACTAACAGACCAGGTTTTATGTACTACCTTGGGGAGATGCAGACGAGAATACTGCAATCACTGAGCAGCAAATTATATCACCTGTGATGTATTTCAGTTATCTTGCAAACCTGGCCTGTTAGTGGGCCCTGAGGACAGGATTGATGACCACTGGTGTATATGACATTATACTGGAATTCTAAAGATAAAACGATAATTCTCCCACTCTACAAGACTCTGGTCAGGCTGCACCTGGCGTATGCCGTCCAGTTCCGGGCACCAGTCCTCAGGAAGGATGTGCTGGAACTGGAGAGAGTCCAGAGAAAGGCAACAAAACGAATAAAGTGTCTGGAGGACATTAGTTATGAGGATAGGTTACGAGCACTGAACTTGTTCTCTCTGGAGAAGAGACGCTTGAGAGGGGGTATATATGATTTCAATGTACAAATACCGTACTGGTGACCCCACAATAGGGATAAAACTTTTCCACATAAGGGAATTTAATAAGACGCGGCCATTCACTAAAACTTGAAGAAAGGCATTTTAACCTTAAACTGCATAGAGGGTTCTTTACTGTAAGAGCAGTAAGAATGTGTAATTCCCTTCCACAGGCAGTGGTTTCAGCGGGAAGCATCGATAATTTAAAAAAACTCTTAGATAAGCACCTGAACGACCACAACATTCAGGGATATACAATGTAATACTGACATATGATCACACACATAGGTTGGACTTGTGTCTTTTTTCAACCTCGCCTACTATGTAACTGTGTAACTATATGTAAAGGAGAAATTTGATCTGCAGTGTAACAGGGGAACTACATTGAGCATCAATGTACAAATGTAAGGGAGTATTTTTAGGCTGACCGCCTTTTTAAAAGGGGCACTTAAATGTCCACAAATATAGAGAATTAAATTCTCCACTGGCCATCAATCCAAGGAGAGATTTAGAGGGCCTACCAACATAAGGTCCATTTTATAAAAGGATCTTGTCCTTTCCACTTGTCACCAATGCTTACAATATGATAAGTGAGGTGAATATGAGGTACAAATAGCTGTGCAATACAGGTATCTGGCCACCGGTGGTAAAGCGGTCAGTTGTGAGAGAAGCAAAATGCCAAGTAGTGTAAATATTTTACCTGATAAGAAGAGTGGGGCAAAATGTGTAAGGGGTTCACAATATTGCTATGATATCTTTGTGTGAATTGAAGTTTCATTCCCTTGGACAAATATTTCCAATTTTTTTACCTACAGTCATCAGTTGGAGCTCTGGGTTCTTTTCAAATATTTACCAAGCCATTTTTAACTGCTTTATTAAAAATGCCCTGTTGTAGACAGAGTCGATTAGCTGTAGCCTAGATTATACACAGAGCTGAAACAAAAAGTGACCTACTCTCTGCCATGCTCTATATTGCTCTAAAACAGTTGTTACTGTACTCCTTGGAAAACCCATAATGCTCTGTTACAACAGTATCCAGGGTAAACTTCGTTTATATGTAAAATTAGGACTTTATAAAAATAGTTTAAAAATATATATATACACTTAAAAATAAAAAAAGTCCCCAAACCATTATAACTTCCATATAAGAAGGTCTTTGTTTAAGCCATAGGAAAATGCAGTACACTAAGAGCCCTTTCACACTGGGGCGGTTTGCAGGCGCTATTGCGCTAATAATAGCGCCTGCAAACTGACCCGAAAGTGCCGCTGCTGTGTATCCAGTGTGAAAGCCCCGAGGGCTTTCACACTGGAGCGATGCGCTGGCAGGACGGTAAAAAAGGTCCTGCTAGCAGCATCTTCGGAGCGGTGAAGGAGCGGAGTATATACCGCTCCTTCACCGCTCCTGCCCATTGAAATCAATGGGACGGCGCGGCTATACCGCCGGCAAAGCGCCTCCGTAGAGGCGCTTTGCGGTGGTATTTAACCCTTTCTCGGCCGCTAGCGGGGGGTAAAACTGCTCCGCTAGCGGCCGACTACCGACGGTAAAACCCCGCTAATAATAGTGGCGTTTTACCGCCGACGCCGCCCCCACCCCAGTGTGAAAGGGCTCTAATAGTAAATATTTGCGACTGCCCTTTTCAGTACCTGATTGTTGCTAGCAATGTAACATTTTCTAAGTAAATATTAACCCATTATTTGCTGAGAATGGGTATCATATGACAGATCCCTATATATGTCTCAGAATCTTTATATATGGGACTATTGGTAAGCCAAGGCAAGAGTATGCAATATTGTTATTGTATGAAGTAGACTACTTTAGGTTCTAGGCCTACAGAGGCCTATGACTGAAAGTTCCAGCACAGTATTGTACAGGTCCATGGTTATTTGATGTTACTTAGCCATTGGCTGTTTAATCATTATAAAAATGGACATTTGGAAGTTGGCAGCCCCATCTCTAATAAATATTAAACCACCAAATCTTGTGATCTGTAACTGATCTCTTTCCAAATATGCAATGAATAAATCTTCTTCCAAAATACATGTATTACATCAGGCTTGGTCACATCAGAGCCTGATTGTTTATTCTTGAATAATTTTTAGTCAGAGCCATCTGTAGCTCCATGTGACATTTGCAGTCATGCAGGACACCCTTCTCAGGAGGGTTCCTTTATGCTAAGTTCACCCATTCTCTCAGAAAAGTCACTCCATAACCCCCCTCCCCAGGAATCACACCTACTTGACCACTACTCTACTTTGTTACTGTATTAACTTGCTGCCTTACTGCTAGGAAAATATGCTTATACAGTACAGAGGTGGCAGCCATATACATCTTCTCATTATGAGGGAAAGGAACTAAGCTTTTATGGTGGGACTCTCAGAAGCTGGCATGGCATAGCACAGGGATATGTAATTAGCGGATCTCCAGCTGTTGCAAAACTACAAGTCCCATCATGCCTCTGCCTCTGGGTGTCATGCTTGTGGCTGTCAGATTCTTGCTATGCCTCATGGGACTTGTAGTTCTGCAACAGCTGGAGGTCCGCTAATTGCATATCCCTGGCATAGCATAACTGCTGTCTGTCTGAAAAATTATATGAAAAGTGCAGCATGCAAAGGTTGACTGCAGCCCTTTAGAGGTTTTTTCAGAAGTGGAGTTGCAGTAATTCTGGATAGTGAGTGTGTGGAAGGGGGAAGCTGGCTGTTATCTTAAATTAGGCTGCATTCACACCTGAGGGATGCGACCCGTTTTGCGTCACATGTTTAACCACTTAAGCCCCGCACTATTTGGCTGGCCAAAGACCAGAGCACTTTTTGCGATTCGGCACTGTGTCTCTTTAACTGACAATTGCGCGGTCGTGCGACGTGGCTCCCAAACAAAATTGACTTCCTTTTTTTCCCACAAATAGAGCTTTCTTTTGGTGGTATTTGATCACCTCTGTGGTTTTTATTTTTTGCGCTATAAACAAAAAAAGAGCGACAATTTTGAAAAAAAAAGCTATATTTTTTACTTTTTGCTATAATAAATTTCCCCAAAAAATATATAAAAAAAGATTTATTTTCCTCAGTTTAGGCCGATATGTATTCTTCTACATATTTTTGGTAAAAAAAATCGTAATAAGCGTTTAGTGATTGGTTTGCGCAAAAGTTATACCGTTTACAAAATAGGGGATGGTTTTGTGGCATTTTTATTAATAATTTTTTTTTTTACTAGTAATGGCAGCGATCAGCAATTTCTATCGTGACTGTGACATTTTGGCGGACAAATCAGACACTTTTGGTGCTATTTTGGGACCATTCACATTTATACAGCAATCAGTGCGATTAAAAATGCATTGATTACTGTGTAAATGTGACTGCCAGTTAAGGGGTTAACCACTAGGGGGCAGTGTAGGGGTTAAGTGTGTCCTAGGGAGTGATTCTCACTGTAGGGGGGATGGGCTACGTGTGACACGACACTGATCACCGCTCCCGATTACAGGGAGCTGTGATCAGTGTCATTAGGCAGAACGAGGAAATGCTTGTTTACATTAGCATTTCCCTGTTCTTCCTCTCCGTGAGATGATTGCGGGTATCCCCGCGGACATCGAGTCAGCGGGACCCGCGATCACACTCACGGAGCTCGCACCCGCAGGCCGCCTCTTAAAGGGCAACGTACAGGTACGTTAATCTGCCTGTACGTGCCCTTCAGTATATCTGCGTGAGGCGGTCAGGAAGCGGTTAACAGGTTACCTGTCAATGGGCTACCTGTCACACGACAAGCGTGCTAAAGACCAAAGAAGCTCAAGTATTGGCAATATTGGCATCTTTTGGCACTGAGCCAAGCATGTTTGGTGATGTATGTTTATGCATGTTTTGTTGCATGGAAAACGCACAATAAAACACACAATTCATACTTGCGCTTGAAGTGACATTAAGAAATAATGGCACTGCAAGTACGACGTGTGTTTTTGCAAAATTTTCATGCATTTCTGCACGGGTTCCTATGTTGCTCAAGTGTGAATGTAACTTAAAGTGGATGTAAACCCTCACATTTACCCAGTGAAGTAAACAGCCTGAGATGATACACAGAGATGATACAAATCCTCCAACATAAGTTTTACATGTATATCTGCTGTCTTCGGCTTTATATACTGTTTAGAAAGTGCACATCCTGTTAGAATTTTCTTTTTCTGATTCACCTGTGGGTGTGGATTCTTGCCATATACTGTAAGACAGCTGATTGGAGGAAAGGCACCCCCCTCCCCCCTTCCACATAGGTAGAGACTTGCAGAGCTGTGCTGTGAATAGATCAGCTTTCTGCTAATTTTTTTATAGCACCCACTCAGACACAAAATTCAGCCTGGTTTTATCACAATTGTCAGAGAACTTGTCAGAAGTTATCATGCTGATAACAGAAGAACAGAGCAGGAGAAAGCCACAGGACTTAGGGCTTTGAAGAGAGATAAGAAAATACTGCAGGTATACAGTATGTGCCCAGCTCAATTTTCATGAATGGGGTTTACATCCATTTTAAGGGAGGAGGTAAAGGTGAGAACATTTATTAAGAATTTCTTGTTACTTCAACTAATCAGAGAGTAATGGAAGCTTGTTAGCAGCCCTGATTCACTGTCAGCTCCCACCAAGCTTGCCAGGGCACCTCCCATCTTCTACATGCTTGGATGCAGTGGTGTATCATCCATGTGTGCAGGGTGTGCATTGCACACGAGCCCCCAAGGCCAGGGAGCCCATTGTGCCCTATCACACTCTGCACACATGGAGTAGGGGAAAAAACCCCATCATGCTCATTTTTTAGGGTCCCAAGTGGGCATACAGGCCAGGAGCTTTGGGGCTTTTATTTTTCACCCAAGAAGATAGGTGGCACCAGCCGCATTTGCCGATGCTTCCTCTTTAGATCCACCTAGCACTTCCCACTCCATTACAACTGGTGCCTGGCGGAGTGATATGGTTTGCAGTGCTGCGCCCATACTCTATATATTCCGAGGGCGGGGCTATGCTGCATGGGAGAATGGCCTAGGAGTTGTTGCAATATGTGCAATTAACTAGCCCAGTGGTGTAGCAAGCGAGTAGGGGGGAGGCCAGTACTCTTGTCCCGGGTGCAGACATTAGTTCCGCCTGTCAGTGTGTGTGATCCACCGTTGTCACCGGCCCTCCTCCCCTGGCCAGGAGAGGGAAGAACCTGACAGAGAGAATGCGAGTGGAGCTGTGCTCAGTGCAGACACATTGAGGCATCAGGTTTCCCTGTCTATCTGTCTCCCCAGGCCTGGGCCATGGGCTGCTGACTGAAGGAGAGGAGGAGGGGGTGGGGAGGAGGGCTGCCAGTGACCTCAGGATCTCAGCCAGTCAGATTGTCACACAGGAGGTGGAGGAAACCTGTTCACAGCACTTGGGACTACACAGTGTCCCATGTGTAAGAACAGAGGCTCCTGTTTCTGCACCATACTTCCTGCCTGGCCGGGAGAACACAGGAGGGGGGCTGAGATGCACCTGCAATGGATTAAGCCTCTAGTCCTCTTCATTCACAGCCAGAGCCCCTGTACTCCCCATGGCTCCAGGTGAGGGGGTAAAAAAATGAGTAAAGAAGGGACACTCCTCCCCAGGTGTCTTTTCTTTAATTCTGCCTACCTTACGTCAGGGTTATTATTAACTAGCTGCTTTGCTGTATAAAAGGGCTCCTCGTTATTTACAGCCTGAACTCAGATTCACTGCCTGCAGCCTTTTCTTATTGGTTGAATGTGAGAAGATATCTCTGAATACTGTAGTCAAACAGATATCTCAACCAATAATAAAAGGCTGCAGGCAGCCAAGCAGAGGCTCAGACTGTGAGTGGAGGAACCCTTATGTTTCCACAAGAAAGTACTACGGGGTAAAGCCCCGTACACTAGGGATGGGCCGAACGGACCCCTGTTCGGTTCGCACCAGAACTTTCAAACACCTCGAAAGTTCAGACACGAACAACGAACTCTATTAAAGTCAATGGACCCGAACATCAGAACTCAAAAGTGCCCATTTTGAAGGCTTATATGCAAGTCATTGGGCATACAATGGTTATAGGGGTCTGGGCCCTGCCCTGGGGGACATGTATCACTAAAAACAAAGTTTGTAAAAAACATCATTTTTAACCACTTGCCGACCACCTCACGCCGATATACGTCGGCAGAATGGCACGGGCAGGCAGAATCACGTACTAATACGTAACCTGCCTCCCGCGGGCGGGGGGTCCGATCGGACCCCCCCCCCGGTGCCCGAGGCGGTCGGCTTGTGACTGGGAGCGATGAGAGGTGAGGGGGAGACCATCCGTTCGTGGCCCCCCCTTGCGATCGCTCCCAGCCAATGAAAATCTTTCTTTGCTGCTGTATGCTAAACAGCAGCAAAGGAAATGATGTCATCTCTCCTCGGCTCGGTATTTTCCGTTCCGGCGCCGAGGAGAGAAGACTGTAATGTGAGTGTAACATACAAACACACACAGTAGAACATGGCAGGCACACATTACACCCTCGATCCCGCCCCGATCGCCCCCCCCGATCACCCCCCAATCACCCCTTCCCCCTCCCTGTCACACTGACACCAAGCAGTTTTTTTTTTTTTTCTGATTACTGCATGGTGTCAGTTTGAGACAGTTACTGTGTTAGAGCAGTTACTGTTAGCCCCCTTTAGGTCTAGGATACCCCCCTAACCCCCCCTAATAAAGTTTTAACCCCTTGATCACCCCCTGTCGCCAGTGTCGCTAAGCGATCATTTTTCTGATCGCTGTATTAGTGTCGCTGGTGACGCTAGTTAGGGAGCTAAATATTTAGGTTCGCCGTCAGCGTTTTATAGCGACAGGGACCCCCATATACTATCTAATAAATGTTTTAACCCCTTGATTGCCCCCTAGTTAACCCTTTCACCACTGATCCCTGTATAACCGTTACGGGTGACGCTGGTTAGTTTGTTTATTCTTTATAGTGTCAGGGCACCCGCCGTTTATTACCGAATAAAGGTTTAGCCCCCTGATCGCCCGGCAGTGATATGCGTCGCCCCAGGCAGCGTCAGATTAGCGCCAGTACCGCTAACACCCACGCACGCAGCATACGCCTCCCTTAGTGGTATAGTATCTGAACGGATCAATATCTGATCCGATCAGATTTATACTAGCGTCCCCAGCAGTTTAGGGATCCCAAAAATGCAGTGTTAGCGGGATCAGCCCAGATACCTGCTAGCACCTGCGTTTTGCCCCTCCGCCCGGCCCAGCCCAGCCCACCCAAGTGCAGTATCGATCGATCACTGTCACTTACAAAACACTAAACGCATAACTGCAGCGTTCGCAGAGTCAAGCCTGATCCCTGCGATCGCTAACAGTTTTTTTGGTAGCGTTTTGGTGAACTGGCAAACACTAGCCCCAAGCAGCGTCAGGTTAGCGCCAGTACCGCTAACACCCACGCACGCAGCATACGCCTCCCTTAGTGGTATAGTATCTGATCGGATCAATATCTGATCCGATCAGATCTATACTAGCATCCCCAGCAGTTTAGGGTTCCCAAAAACGCAGTGTTAGCGGGATCAGCCCAGATACCTGCTAGCACCTGCGTTTTGCCCCTCCGTCCGGCCCAGCCCAGCCCACCCAAGTGCAGTATCGATCGATCACTGTCACTTACAAAACACTAAACGCATAACTGCAGCGTTCGCAGAGTCAGGCCTGATCCCTGCGATCGCTAACAGTTTTTTTTTGGTAGCGTTTTGGTGAACTGGCAAGCACCAGCGGCCTAGTACACCCCGGTCGTAGTCAAACCAGCACTGCAGTAACACTTGGTGACGTGGTGAGTCCCGTAAGTGCAGTTCAAGCTGGTGAGGTGGCAAGCACAAGTAGTGTCCCGCTGCCACCAAGAAGAAGACAAACAGGCCTGTCGTGCCCATAATGCCCTTCCTGCTGCATTCGCCAATCCTAATTAGGAACCCACCACTTCTGCAGCGCCCGTACTTCCCCCATTCACATCCCCAAACAAATGCAGTCAGCTGCATGAGAGCCATTTTTATGTCCTCCCGAGTACCCCTACCCAACGAACCCCCCCAAAAAAGATGTCGTGTCTGCAGCAAGCGCGGATATAGGCGTGACACCCGCTATTATTGTCCCTCCTGTCCTGACAATCCTGGTCTTTGCATTGGTGAATGTTTTGAACGCTACCATTCACTAGTTGAGTATTAGCGTAGGGTACAGCATTGCACAGACTAGGCACACTTTCACAGGGTCTCCCAAGATGCCATCACATTTTGAGAGACCCGAACCTGGAACCGGTTACAGTTATAAAAGTTAGTTACAAAAAAAGTGTAAAAAAAAAAACACTAACAAAAATATAAAATATGTTACCTTGTCTGGTGCTTTCTTGTTAGTAACCTCTCTCTGAGTATCTAGTTACTGAGAACTTATTGCAATGACCCTGAGTAGTATTTTTTTTCCCTCTCTCTCCCCTTTTTTCCCCTCTTTTCTTTCCCTGGGGGGGGAGGGGGGGGGGTTTATTTGAATTTCCTTCCAGGATTGAGACCTAGGGTCGATTAAGGGATAGGCCTATATGATTTAGTGCTTCAATGCTGGAATAATTGCTGTTTATTATTGTTTGACTTATTTCCTATTAAAATGTTATATTTACTTAAGGGTATTTACACTAAGGCCCCTTTCACACTTACACGACTTGTCCCACGATTTTGTACTGCAGGGCCCTCTGATTCCTACTGTATCAAATTGTATTTGTACTGTCTACCCTCTAGTTGTAAAGCGCTACGTAAACTGTTGGCGCTATATAAATACTGTATAATAATAATAATAATAATAATGACAAGTCATTCTCCATGATTTTCAATGACTACCATTCATATTGGCACGACTTTAAGTCGTGCCGACTTGAAAGTAGTCCCTGCACTACTTTGGTCCAACTTCTATGCGAGTTGTACTCCATAGACCTCAATGTTAAACCCTGAAGTAGCATGCAAGTCGTGCCTGAATAATATAGACACGACTTCAGCACGACTTTGTAAGCACAAGCCTGGCTCGCTGATCGGGAAAGGAAAACTTTTTTTTCCTTTCCCGATGAGCGACAGGCAGTGCTGACAGCTGTCTGGTATGAATCCAGAGGGGGAACTCCACGCCAAGTTTTAAATGAAAAAAAAACGGCGTGGGTTTCCCCCCCAGGGGCATACCAGGCCCTTAGGTCTGGTATGGATCTAAGGGGAACCCCCTATGCCGAAAAATCGGCGTGGGGTCCCCCCCAAAATCCATACCAGACCCTTATCCGAGCATGCAGCCCGGCCGGTCAGGAATGGGGGTGGGGACGAGCGAGCGCCCCCCCCCTCCTGGACCGTACCAGGCCGCATGCCCTCAACATGGGGGGGTGGGTGCTTTAGGGCATGGGGGGCACCCTGCCGGCCCCCCCACCCCAAAGCACCTTGTCCCCATGTTGATGAGGACAAGGGCCTCTTCCCGACAACCCTGGCCGTTGGTTGTCAGGGTCTACGGGCGGGGGGCTTATCGGAATCCCCTTTAATAAGGGAGCCCCCAGATCCCGGCCCCCCACCCTATGTGAATGAGTATGGGGTACATGGTACCCCTACCCATTCACCTAGGGAAAAAAGCGTCAATAAAAAACACAGTACACAGGTATTTAAAATAATTTATTAGGCAGCTCCGGGATCTTCTTCTGACTTCGGGGGTCCTCTTCCGACTTCGGGGGTCTCTCCGGCGTCTCCTCCCGGTGTCCTGATCTTCTGCCGGCTCCTCCGCTTTCTTCTGCAGCTCAATTGCTAGCGGTGGTCCGGACTTCTGTCTTCTGCCTTCTTCTTTTCTTCCAGAGATGTTGACAAGACGCTCTCTCCAGCTGGAATGGTCTCTGAACGCTCCGCAACAGACTTATATAGGCGGTGACCCCACCCCCTTATGAGGTCACTGTCCCGGGGCATGCTGGGACTGTGCCGTCATAAGGGGGCGTGGTCATCACCCGGTGACCACGCCTCCTAAAATGTCACAGTCCCAGCATGCCCAGGGACTGTGACGGCATAAGGGGGCGGGGTCACCGCCTATATAAGTCCGTTGCGGAGCGCACAGAGACCATTCTGGCTGGAGAGAGCGTCGTGTCAACATCTCTGGAAGAGAAGAGGGAAGAAGACGATCCAGAGGTCCGGACCACCGCTTGCAAAAGAGCGCCAGAAGATAGCGGTGGAGCCGGCAGAAGATGCGGACACCGGGAGAAGACGCCGGAGAGACCCCCGAAGTCGGAAGAGGACCCCCGAAGTCGGAAGAAGATCCCGGAGCTGCCTAATAAATTATTTTAAATACCTGTGTACTGTGTTTTATTGACGCTTTTTTCCCTAGGTGAATGGGTAGGGGTTCCATGTACCCCATACTTATTCACATAGGGTGGGGGGCCGGGATCTGGGGCCCCCTTATTAAAGGGGGCTCCCAGATTCCGATAAGCCCCCCGCCCACAGACCCCGACAACCAACGGCCAGGGTTGTCGGGAAGAGGCCCTTGTCCTCATCAACATGGGGACAAGGTGCTTTGGGGTGGGGGGGGCCGCAGGGCGCCCCCCCATGCCCCAAAGCACCCACCCCCCATGTTGAGGGTATGCGGCCTGGTACAGTCCAGGAGGGGGGGGCGCTAGCTCGTCCCCACCCCCATTCCTGACCGGCCGGGCTGCGTGCTCGGATAAGGGTCTGGTATGGATTTTGGGGGGACCCCCACGCCGATTTTTCGGCGTAGGGGGTTCCCCTTACAATCCATACCAGACCTAAGGGCCTGGTATGCCCCTGGGGGGGAACCCACGCCAGTTTTTTTTATTTAAAACTTGGCGTGGAGTTCCCCCTTATGATTCATACCAACTACTGTATGTTTTCATTTGTTAATGCCAAAAACGTGGCAAAGTAGTACTGCTCCCAAATCACGGTAAAATCGCAGCAAATCGCGGTAAAATCGCGGCCGCGAAATCGCGGTAAAATCGTGCGACTTTGAAGTCGTATAAGTGTGAAAGGAGCCTAAAGGGAACTATTATATATTGAGAATATGTACATAACCTCTCCCAGGGAATGTAGGGGTTGTATGAGGGCCGCTGCTCGATAGATATACCAGTTGCCTCAGTGTTCCCCGCCTAGCTGCATCTAGGCCTACCATGATTATGAATGATGAATGTATGAGATGCTTAAGAGGGAAATGGCTCTGGGTTCCCCTCTACTGAATAAGCTCTCCAGTGTGATAGGAGGTATCAGCCCCAGTTGAGCAGAGTGCCCTCTCTTACTGCGGAGGATGAGATGCTTGGAGACCTGGAATCGAAAATCTCAGAGAGGAGTTTTCGCTATTCCCTTAGTTGAGATGAGGTGGGGGGGGGGGGGGGTCGAGGCGGGGAATACTGAGGTAGCGACACTGGAATGATAAAATGTTCCTTACGATTCGATGCCCCGGGTTGAGTCGATCTCTGGTGGTGAGCCATGGATTAAAAAACCGGGTCTAAATCATCTCTTGGAGAGAACAAGTAAATTATCTTAAAGTTAACCCAATTCACTGGGAGAGGTACTTATCAGGGATATGGGGGTCCCCAACACGGGGCGGGGGAATTTCATGCACAGGAAGACATGGAGGACAGGGGGAATCCGGGGGTGGTCTGCCCCCCCCCCCCGGTCAGACAGGCCCCACCTTATTTTTGGGGGGTGTCGGGCTGGGGGGGGGCTGCGGACCCCTCCGGTTAATATTAATATTACTTTGAGATTATTGTTATTAAGTACCACTACCCGAAATACGGGTGGTAAAATAGTGATGTTCTTGGTTTAAGCTTAGCAAACGCTTTGAATATATATTCCTATAAGGATAGAGGTGGGGTGGGAAGGATAGGGGTGGGGGGGGGGATACGGGACGCTCTCATGGAGTTGGTCCTACACACTTCCCCACATAGGTCGTCACACAAGCCCCCCAATTCAGTTTGGGGAGTAGATGTGACTTATTATTTGGTGTTTACCAATTTAGTGGTCTGAAGTAGAGTGGCGTGTGGAACGGATTGTTTCCGTCCCCCGCTCCATTTCTCTTTAGATTTTTTTTTTTTTTTTGAGATGGATGGCCTTAAGGTGTTTTCACTCAATGCCAAGGGACTAAATACCCCAGAGAAACGGAAAATGTTGCTACACGACCTGAAGGCCTCTAAAACTAATATAGCATTCATACAGGAGACTCATTTTAGAGCGAATAAGGTACCTGTACTAAAGAACAGATTTTTTCCTGAAATATACCATGCCACTAATAAATTTGCTAAAGCCAGAGGGGTATCTATTCTCCTATCTAGTAAGTTTTCATGGGTATGCAGTGAATCTCTGTTAGATGAAGGGGGACGTTTTGCGTTTATAAAAGGGCTTCTGGGCGGAGTACGGGTGACTCTAGCAACGATTTATGCGCCTAACGATCACCAGGATATCTTTATCCGTCGAATATTGGTCAAACTGATGGACTTCATGGAAGGCCCACTGATCTTGGGAGGGGATTTTAATGTCCCCCTGACTCCCCAAGTAGATACATCATCAGGGAAATCATCAGTTTCTATAAGCTCCCATAAACGGATTAATCAGGCTATACATAATGCCCAACTCATCGATGTGTGGCGCCTTCAGCACTCGGGCGAGAGGGACTACTCATTTTATTCTCCACCCCACAAGGTGTATTCGAGAATTGACTTTTTTTTAATCCCCCACGCCCAGTTGCATGCTGTTCGTGAAACCTCTATTGGTTCGATCACGTGGTCCGACCATGCCCCTATATCAATGACATATGCCCTATCACAGGTGGCTTCACATGCAACTCGCATGTGGAAATTGAATGAAAGCCTCTTACAAATCCCAGAAGTAGTATCAGAAATTACCAAAGAATTGCCTCTATACTTTCAGACAAATCAAACTCCTGACAGTAACCCAGGCATAGTATGGGAGGCTCACAAGACAGTTATACGAGGCATTTTTATTAAACACGGCTCTAGAATTAAAAGAGACAAGGAACGACAATTAAATCTGCTCCTGACCAAACTTCAAGCTACAGAATCTAAACACAAAAACATACCCTCTCAGGTAATAGAACGAGAACTAGTCGAAATTCGGACACAAATCAACGACCTTCTACAATACAGAGCTAAGGCGGCATTGCAGAAATGCAGGAAAACCAGTTACGCATATGGGGATAAATGTGGGAAAATATTAGCTAAGTTAACTAAGGAACAAAGACTCCAATCATACATACCACATATTATGTCCTCAAAAGATCAGAAAATAGCTTTGCCAATGGAAATTTCGAAGGCTTTTCGAGACTTCTACGCATCTCTTTATAAAATACCATCTGTTACAAACCCCCAAACATTGATAGATGAATATGTGCAATCAGCTCAGATACCTACTATTACCCCTGAAATTAAAACGGAACTAGACAAACCAATAAGTTTAGAGGAACTGACATCAGCAGTAAACTCTACAAAACCAGGAAAGGCCCCCGGTCCGGACGGTCTTACCCTGCAATACTACAGAACCCTGCTTCCTATATTAGGACCCTTTATGGTAGACCTGTTTAATGGCTTGGGCAACGACGAGACTCTCCCTAGAGATATGTCAAAAGCATATATATCCGTTATTCCGAAGGAAGGCAAGGACCCGACCCTATGTGGCAGTTATAGGCCAATCTCCCTTCTAAACGCGGATATTAAATTGTTTACTAAAATTCTGGCGACTCGTTTAGCAATTCATTTACCAGATTTGGTGCATTTAGATCAAGTAGGCTTTGTTCTTACTAGAGAAGCAAGGGACAATACGACTAAAGTCTTAAATTTGCTACATGTGGCTAAAACTTCCCACACACCATGCGTATTCCTCAGCACAGACGCGGAAAAAGCATTCGATCGGGTGAATTGGCAATATATGTTTACGGTTCTTTGATATCTGGGCCTAGGAGATACGATTATTCAATGGATTACTACAATTTACTCACAACCTACGGCTCAGGTTAAGGTAAATGGGGTCCTTTCGGATCCCTTTCCTATATTAAACGGCACCAGACAGGGATGTCCGCTTTCCCCCGTGCTATTTGTTCTGTGCTTAGAACCATTTCTAAATAGAATTCGTCGGAACCCGGACATCCAGGGCATAAGTGTCGGAGGTGATCAGTACAAAATTTCAGCCTATGCGGATGATATGCTCTTTTCATTGACAAATTCTGCTATCTCCCTCCCCAATCTACTACGTGAGTTTGAGACTTATGGACGTCTATCCAATTTGGAAATTAATTTCCATAAATCAGAAGCTATGGGGATAGGGATACCCCTCTCTATGCTGTCTACATTCAAGTCTAGTTTTAAATTCAAATGGACAGCGACAGCTTTGCAATACCTAGGCACTTATATCCCGACGGAGACGTCTCGCATATTTGAAATGAACTTCCCATCACTGTTGTCAAAAACCCGTATACTTTTAGAGACTTGGAACAGGGGCCTGCATTCGTGGTTTGGCAGAATTAGCCTATTAAAAATGAGTATTCTACCGAAATTTTTGTATCTGCTCCAAGCCCTACCAATTAGAATCCCCATATCCTATCTTAAACAAGTTAACGCACTTTTTATCAAATTTGTGTGGGCGTATAAGAAGCCACGATTTTCTTTTCATTTAATGACCCTACCTAAACAACATGGGGGACTAGCTTTCCCAGATATCCGAGCATACTATCAGGCAATCCACATAGGTAGAATTGTAGATTGGTGCCGTCATAGTCGATCTAAACTATGGGCTTTGATAGAACAGGCCCAAACATGTATCCCACTCTCAAAGGCCCTGTGGTGCTATGACCATCTCCAACCACCATTGAAAAGTCACCCACTAATAGGGACGACGCTCCGTATAGGATCGGTAGCTAGTAAACAATACTCTCTTTCTTCTTCGGACTCTCCGTTATTCCCTATTTTAGGGAACCCACAATTCTCTCCCGGCCTCTGCCTTCACACGTTCGGCAAACTACGCCGGACCTGCATAACTCAAGCATCCCACTTTTTAGTGAATGGCAGATGGCCTTCCATCAAGGAACTAATGACGGAGGAGGGTCCCTTCAAATTGACCCTCTGGCCAGCACTTCAGCTACGACACTTTCTGGATACAATACCTAATCCACGTAATTTCACCCGCTCCCTGACGAGGTTTGAAGAATATTGCTCTGATGAAGGCAATATAACGCGGGTCCTATCTAAAATATACACTATGCTGAATTATCCGACAACTCTATCACATCCGTCGTTCTTGGAAAAATGGGAACAGGACCTACAACGGAAATTCACACCGGCACAAACCCAGAATATATTTAGATTAGCTTGGAAGACATCAATCTGTACAAAAACACAAGAATCTAACTACAAATTACTGACGAGATGGTATTATACCCCTTATCTTTTGCACCAATACTACCCTGATACCACTGATCTCTGTTGGAGATGCTTGGGGGACAGAGGTACATTACTCCACATATTCTGGTCATGCCCCAAATTGACCAACTTCTGGACGACAGTCCGGGAAGTGTCTCAAAAGTTCACGGAATATAAGATACCTGGTGATCCGGCATTTTTCTTATTTCATGTCTCTAATATTCCTGCCAAATGCTATCAAGAATCAATTCTGGGGCATCTTCTTAATGCTGCAAAGTCCTGCATTCCACTTTACTGGAAAAAACAATCATCACCAACGGCAGCCGACTGGCTACGTAAAGTGATAGACATCAGTAGAATGGAGGACTTGCTGGCGGCTGAGCGAAACCAACAAGACAAGTACTCCATGACTTGGAGTGTTTGGAAACAGTTCATAAATTCTACGGAGGGAATAGCCCTCCGTAGACAGGAGACTCATGTATGAATGCTATTCTTTACACACCTTGGCCATCCCTCTCGGCTTGAATCTTTTTTTTTTTTGTTTTGTTTTGTTTTGTTCGGTCTTGTTTTGTTTGTTTGTCTGTTTGTTTGGTCTTGTTTTCTTTGTTAATCGATTAGAAATAGGAAAAAAGAAACGAGCGTAGTTGGGTTTTTTTTTTAACCTGAATCCCTTCTATAAATGTCTCCCAGTAGACAACAAAGGGCGGTGCCGGTTGGGGACTGGCCCTAAAACAACTATACTGAACTGTATTGTAGACATAAACAGACGGGGTTATATTGCAGTTGTAATCCATATGTTATATTGTTTATTTTTTCTGCTGTACTGACCTGACTTTGCCCGTTGTGGGTGTTAATAAAAGTTATATTTGAAAAAAAAAAAAAAAATAGTTGTCGTTTTATTGTTCTCTCTCTCTCTATTCTCTCTCTATTGTTCTGCTCTTTTTTACTGTGTTCTATTCTGCAATATTTTATTGTTATTATGTTTTATCATGTTTGCTTTTCAGGTATGCAATTTTTTATACTTTACCGTTTACTGTGCTTTATTGTTAACCATTTTTTTGTCTTCAGGTACGCCATTCACTACTTTGAGTGGTTATACCAGAATGATGCCTGCAGGTTTAGGTATCATCTTGGTATCATTCTTTTCAGCCAGTGGTCGGCTTTCATGTAAAAGCAATCCTGTCGGCTAATTAGCCTCTAGACTGCTTTTACAAGCAGTGGGAGGGAATGCCCCCCTCCCCTACCGTCTTCTGTGTTTTTCTCTGGCTCTCCTGTCTCAACAGGGAACCTGAGAATGCAGCCAGTGATTCAGCCAGCTGACCATAGAGCTGATCAGAGACCAGAGTGGCTCCAAACGTCTCTATGGCCTAAGAAACTGGAAGCTATGAGCATTTTATGACTTAGATTTCGCCGGATGTAAACAGCGCCATTGGGTAATTGGGGAAGCATTTTATCACACCGATCTTGGTGTGGTCAGATGCTTTGAGGGCAGAGGAGAAATCTAGGGTTTAATAGACCCCAATTTTTTCAAAAAAGAGTACCTGTCATTACCTATTGCTATCATAGGGGATATTTACATTCCCTGAGATAACAATAAAAATGATTTAAAAAAAAAAATGAAAGGAACAGTTTAAAAATAAGATAAAAAAGCCAAAAAATAATAAAGTAAAAAAAAAAAAGCACCCCTGTCCTCGCGCTAAGGCGAACACAAGCGTCGGTCTGGCGTCAAATGTAAACAGCAATTGCACCATGCATGTGAGGTATCACCGCGAAGGTCAGATCGACGGCAGTAATTTTAGCAGTAGATCTCCTCTGTAAATCTAAAGTGGTAACCTGTAAAGGCTTTTAAAGGCTTTTAAAAATGTATTTATTTTGTTGCCACTGCACGTTTGTGCGCAATTTTAAAGCATGTCATGTTTGGTATCCATGTACTAGGCCTAAGATCATCTTTTTTATTTCATCAAACATTTGGGCAATATAGTGTGTTTTAGTGCATTCAAATTTTAAAAAGTGTGTTTTTTCCCCAAAAAATGCGTTTGAAAAATCGCTGCACAAATACTGTGTGAAAAAAAAAAAATGAAACACCCACCATTTTAATCTGTAGGGCATTTGCTTTAAAAAAATATATAATGTTTGGGGGTTCAAATTAATTTTCTTGCAAAAAAAAATAATTTTTTCATGTAAACAAAAAGTGTCAGAAAGGGCTTTGTCTTCAAGTGGTTAGAAGAGTGGGTGATGTGTGACATAAGCTTCTAAATGTCTCGCATGCCAGGACAGTTCAAAACCCCCCAAATGACCCCATTTTGGAAAGTAGACACCCCAAGCTATTTGCTGAGAGGCATGTCGAGTCCATGGAATATTTTATATTGTGACACAAGTCGCGGGAAAGAGACAATTTTTTTTTTTTTTTGCACAAAGTTGTCACTAAATGATATATTGCTCAAATATGCCATGGGAATATGTGAAATTACACCCCAAAATACATTTTGTTGCTTCTCCTGAGTATGGGGATACCACATGTGTGAGACTTTTTAGGAGCCTAGCCTCGTACGGGACCCCGAAAACCAAGCACCGCCTTCAGGCTTTCTAAGGGCGTAAATTTTCGACTTCACTCTTCACTGCCTATCACAGTTTCGGAGGCCATGGAATGCCCAGGTGGCACAAAACCCCCCTAAATGACCCCATTTTGGAAAGTAGACACCCCAAGCTATTTGCTGAGTGGTATAGTGAGTATTTTGCAGACCTCACTTTTTGTCACAAAGTTTTGAAAATTGAAAAAAGAAAAAAAAATTTTTTTTTCTTGTCTTTCTTCATTTTCAAAAACAAATGAGAGCTGCAAAATACTCACCATGCCTCTCAGCAAATAGCTTGGGGTGTCTACTTTCCAAAATGGGGTCATTTGGGGGGGGGGGGTTGTGCCACCTGGGCATTCCATGGCCTCCGAAACTGTGATAGGCAGTGAAGAGTGAAATCAAAAATTTACACCCTTAAAAATCCTGAAGGCGGTGATTGGTTTTCGGGGCCCCGTACGCGGCTAGGCTCCTAAAAAGTCCCACACATGTGGTATCCCCATACTCAGGAGAAGCAGCTAAATGTATTTTGGGGTGCAATTCCACATATGCCCATGGCCTGTGTGAGCAATATATCATTTAGTGACAACTTTGTGCAAAAAAAAAAAAAAAAATTGTCACTTTCCCTGCATTTTGTGTCAAAATATAAAATATTCCATGGACTCAACATGCCTCAAAGCAAATAGCTTGGGGAGTCTACTTTCCAAAATGGGGTCATTTGGGGGGGGGGGGGGGTTATGCCATATGGGCATTTTATGGCCTTCAAACCTGTGATAGGTAATGAGGAGTAAAATCAAAAATTTACGCCCTTAGAAATCCTAAAGGCAGTGATTGGATTTCGGGGCCCCGTACGCGGCTAGGCTCCCAAAAAGTCCCACACATGTGGTATCCCCGTACTCAGGAGAAGCAGCTGAATATATTTTGGTGTGCAATTCCACATATGCCCATGGCCTGTGTGAGCAATATATCATTTAGTGACAACTTTTTGTAATTTTTTAGTTTTTTTGTCATTATTCAATCACTTGGGACAAAAAAAATTAATATTCAATGGGCTCAACATGCCTCTCAGCAATTTCCTTGGGGTGTCTACTTTCCAAAATGGGGTCATTTGTGGGGGTTTTGTACTGCCCTGACATTTTAGCACCTCAAGAAATGACATAGGCAGTCATAAATTAAAGGCTGTGTAAATTCCAGAAAATGTACCCTAGTTTGTAGGCGCTATAACTTTTGCGCAAACCAATAAATATACACTTATTGACATTTTTTTTACCAAAGACATGTGGCCGAATACATTTTGGCCTAAATGTATGACTAAAATTGAGTTTATTGGATTTTTTTTATAACAAAAAGTAGAAAATATTTTTTTTCAAAATTTTCGGTCTTTTTCCATTTATAGTGCAAAAAATAAAAACGGCAGAGGTGATCAAATACCATCAAAAGAAAGCTCTATTTGTGGGAAGAAAAGGACGCAAATTTTGTTTGGGTACAGCATTGCATGACTGCGCAATTAGCAGTTAAAGCGACGCAGTGCCAAATTGTAAAAAGTGCTTTGGTCAGGAAGGGGGTAAATCCTTCTGGGGCTTAAGTGGTTAAATGAGCAGTGATTTTTTGATTTTTAAAGTGAAAGCATAAAAATGAAAAATTCCTTCCATTTTAGTGCCTGGGGGGTCCCCTTAGTCTACCTGTAAAGTGGAAGAGCTGTACCATGTCTAAAATCTGCTGAAGCAATAATTGCATTTATAAAGCCAAAAAAAAAATTTTTTCCCTGCAAGCTGCCTTTATTTTGCTCAGCAGCAGCTGGGAGCCAGTGTGTATGATGAGGCCACAATGTAGTTCATTGGGAACAAGATTAGAGATTTTTTGGATACATTCAGGTGTCACTTTGACTTTGGATAGAAGTAACGGGTGCGTAAAAATTGGTCTTTGGGTGTCAGTGGCGCCTTCCCACTGTAACCCTATAGAGGTAATCTTGATGAAAGCAAGAATTGGCCTTGCTGTAAAAATCCGCAATGATATGCACCTGTCAAACAGATGCAGAAAAACTGGTCTTTGGGTGTCGTGGCGCCTTCCCACCATAACCCTATAGAGGTACTCATGATGAAAGCAAGAACTGGCCTTGCTGTAAAAAAATTTCAATGATATGCACCTGTCAAACAGGTACAGGATAATTACTCTTTGGGTGTTGGGGGCGCCTTCCCACCGTAACCCTATAGAGGTACTCATGATGAAAGCAAGAATTGGCCTTGCTGTAAAAAATTGCAATGATATGCACCTGTCAAACAGGTGCAGAAGAATTGGTCTTTTTCGGTGTCGGTGGAGCCTTCCTACTGTAACCCTATAGAGGTACTCTTAATGAAAGCAAGAATTGGCCTTGCTGTAAAAAATTGCAATGATATGCACCTGTCGAACAGGTGCTGAAAAATTGGTCTTTGGGTGTTAATTGTGCCCATGAAACCTATACCAAAAGCATTCTTCCAGATGAAATGATTGAACACCCTCAAAGCTAGCCTCAAAATCCTGCAGAGATTCCACATCCCAAAAAGACTTAATCAGTGACATCGGCATCAGGGGCTTCATAGCTGGTAATCCAGGACTGATTCATTTTTAAAAAAGTCAAAATGTCCACGGAGTCTGTGGACAGACGCGTTCTATGATAAGTAATGAAACCTCCTGCAGCACAGAATGCCTGTTCTGAAAGCACACTGGATGCAGGACAGCCCAACAACTCAATAGCATACTGGGCAAGTTCTGGCCAGTGGTCTAGTCTCATGACCCAGTAAGTCAGTGGATCGTCAGCTGGAAAGCTCTCCATCTCTGTTTTGGCCCCAAGGTAATCGTCCACCATGTGATGCCGAGGCTGCCAATGGGATGTGGAAGCTGACAGCCCTGGGGAGTGAGGACTAAATAAATTACGAAATGCCTCACTTAGGCGGACGCCTTCCCCAACGCTCAATAAAATCCTCTTTAACGTGTTCTCAAGAGATTTTATGTTCTGCACTCTCTGTGGGGACGGAATTAGTTCTGAGACCTTCCCCTTATAACGGTGGTCAAGGAAGGTTGCCAACCAGTAATCATCCTTCTCCTTTATGCCACGTATTCTTGGATCTTTTCGCAGGCTTTGAAGCACGAGGTTGCCCATGCGCCTCAAATTTGCCGAGGCTTGAGAAGCAGACTCCTCGGGGTCACTCAGGATGACAGCACCTGGAATTTCCTCCTCCCACCCACGTGCTACTCCCAAGGGTCCTGGGGTTGGAAACCCATCGCTTACAGATTGATGCATGTCTTCCTCTTCTTCGAAGCCTATGAAGGTGCCAGAATCCTCCTCCTCATCCTCCTCCCCTCTCTCCTCCTGTTTGTTCTGTGACATAGGAATGATGGTGTCTGGATAAAGTGGGACTTGAGAGAAATAGAAGTCCTCTTCCTCCTGCTGCTCTGCCTCTAGTGCCCTGTCCATAATGCCACGCAGAGTCTGCTCCAGCAGGAACACAACAGGGATTGTGTCACTGATGCATGCACTGTCACTGCACACCATCCTTGTGGACTCCTCAAATGGTGACAATACAATGCATGCATCCTTAATGATCAGCCATTGGTGTGTGGAAAAAAAGCAGAGGCGGCCTGAGCCTGTCGGCCTGCCGTACTGTCACAGGTACTCGTTGACGGCCCTCTGCTGCATGTATAGCCACTGCAGCATTTTCAAAGTTGAGTTCCACCTCGTGGGCATGTCACAAATCAGGCGGTTTACAGGCAGGTGGAATTCTTGCTGCATTTCAGCCAACCGAGCACTGGCTGTGTATGACCGCCTGAAATGGCTACAGACTCTTCTGGCCTGCTTTAGTACATCTTGCAACCCTGGGTACGTACTTAGGAAACGCTGCACCACCAAATTGAGGACATGTGCCAGGCATGGCACATGTGTCAACTTTCCTTTAGGGTGAACAGGAGGTTTGAGCCATTATCGGACACCACCATTCCTGGCTCCAGCTAGCATGGTGTGAACCACCTCTGGGCCTGTACCTGCAGAGCTGCAAGAATCTCTGCTCCGGTGTGGTTCCTGTCCCTTAAACACACCAGCTGAAGCAATGCATGGCACCTTTTAGCCTGACTCTGGGAATAGCCCTTTGAACGCTTAGGGGGTACCTGATGTTCATAGGACAATTCTGCAGAGGAGGGCATGGAGGTGGCAGAGGATTAGGAGGAGGGGGAGAGCTCAAAGGTAGGGATGAGCCGAACACCCCCCGGTTCGGTTCACACCAGAACCTGCGAATGGACCGAAAGTTCGCACGAACGTTAGAACCCAATTGACGTCTATGGGACTCGAACGTTCGAAATCAAAAGTGCTCATTTTAAAGGCTAATTTGCATGGTATTGTCCTAAAAAGGGTTTGGGGACCCGGGTCATACCCCAGGGGACATGTATCAATGCAAAAAAAACTTTTAAAAACGGCCGTTTTTTCGGGAGCAGTGATTTTAATGATAAAGTAAAAAAAAAAAGTGAAATATTCCTTTAAATATCGTACCTGGGGGGTGTCTATAGTATGCCTGTAAAGTGACGCGTGTTTCCTGTGTTTAGAACAGTCCCTGCACCAAATGTCATTTTTAAAGGAAAAAATCTCATTTAAAACTGCTTGCGGGTTTAATGTAATGTCGGGTCATGGCAATATGGATGAAAATCGGTGAGACAAACGGCATGGGTACCCCCCAGTCCATTACCAGGCCCTTTGGGTCTTGTATGGATATTAAGGGGAACCCCGCACCCAAATTAAAATAAGGAAAGGTGTGGGGCCACCAGGCCCTATATACTCTGAACAGCAGTATACAGGCGGTGCAAACAAGACAGGGACTGTAGGTTTGTTGTTAAGTAGAATCTGTTTGTAATTTTGAACGGGTACATTTTTAACGTGTTTAGCTCCAGCCAAAAAATCTTTTTTAAGCTTTTTGGAAAACATAGGGAAGGGTTATCACCCCTGTGACATTTGTTTTGCTGTCTTTCCTCCTCTTCAGAAGATTTCACCTCACTTTTTGTCTCAATGAAAAATGTTTTTTGAAAATTTGGGTTTTTTTGTGGAACAAGGATTGGAAAGCATCAGTGGAAAGGAGAATTTTTTTTCCCATATTAACTCTTACAGGAGAGAATTTCCCTTCCTAGGGGTAGATTTCATCTCACTTCCTGTTGTCTCCTTCCGTTTGCAAGTAGGAGTCGTTTGTAAGTTAGATGTTTGAAAGTAGGGTCCTGCCCTATATACTCAGCAGAAATTTGGGCCTTAGGTGTTGCTGTGGCCACAACACTGTAAGCCCTCACAGGGCCCTGCTGTGAAATATTAGATCAAGAATTGTAATTACATGCCCCTGTTGAACAGGAGCTGAAAAATTAGGCCTTAGGCACTGGTGCTGGTGCCACAACACTGCAACCCCTCACAGACACTCTAGTTGGAACGCAGGAACGAGCCCTGCTGCAAAGTATTGCATCAAAAATTGTAATTACACGCCCCTGTTAGACAGGGGCAGAAAAATTGGGCCTTAGGCACTGGTGCTGGTGCCACAACACTGCAACCCCTCACAGACACTCTAGTTGGAACGCAGGAACGAGCCCTGCTGCAAAGTATTGCATCAAAAATTGTAATTACACGCCCCTGTTAGACAGGGGCAGAAAAATTGGGCCTTAGGCACTGGTGTTGGTGCCACAACACTGCAACCCCTCACAGACACTCTAGTTGGAATGCAGGAACGAGCCCTGCTGCAAAGTATTACATCAAAAATTGTAATTACACGCCCCTGTTAAACAGGGGCTGAAAAATTGTGCCTTAGGCACTGGTGGTGGCGCCCAGAACCAAAAATGTTCTTACAAGCTATCAGCGTGATGATTGAGGAGGAAGAGGATAATTACTCAGGGATAGTCACTCAGCATCAGCATAGGCAGTCTTTGAAGGGATCTGAGATTTCAAAAAAAATTATTCAGTTACATCAGCATCAGGTGCTTGGTAGCTGGTGGTGATCCAAGACTGATTCATTTTTATGAAGGTCAGTCGATCGACCGAGTCGGTGGACAGACGCACCCTGTGATCGGTTACCACGCCTCCAGCAGCACTGAATGTGCGTTCCGAAAGAACGCTGGATGCAGGACAGGCCAGTAGCTCAATTGCATACTGTGCAAGCTCTGGCCAGTGATCCATCCTCAAGACCCAGTAACCCAGAGGATTTTCGGTGGGAAAGGTGTCCAAGTCTGATCTTGCCCCTAGGTATTCCTGCAAAATGTGAAACAGACGCTGGCGATGGTTGCTGGAACCGATCATACCTTGGGGCTGCGGACCAAAAAATTGTCTGAACGCATCGGTCAGACGGCCACCTTCTCCACCGCTCCTTCTTTGACTGACCGAAGCCTCAGCAACACGTTGTCCAGAAACAGGAGTTTGTAACCTCCCAGTCTCTGGGAACGCGTTGCACAGACCTTTCTGCAAGGCCTCCCGAAGATGTTTCATCCTCTGCTCCCTCTGCAATGGCAAGATAAGGTCCGCAACCTTACCCTTGTAACGTGGATCAAGGAGGGTTGCCAGCCAGTATTGGTCCTTCTCCTTGATACCACGAATACGAGGATCCTTTGCAGGATCAGGGAGGCCATGCAGCGTAGGTTTGCTGAGGCATTCGGTCCGGAGTCCTCTGGGTCACTAAGGACGACCACGTCCGCAGCCACCTCCTCCCAGCCACGTACAAGTCCATGTGTTTCTTGGGACTGATCCCTTAAAGACTGCTGCTGATGCTGAGTGCCAGGCTCCACCTCCATACTGACACAATCTTCCTCCTCGTCCTCTTCCTGTGTGATCGGCGGGCACGCAGGAACACTGTCTGGATAAAGGGGGCCTTGAGAGCTAAGGAAGTCCTCCTCTTCCTGCCTCTGTTCTGCCTCAAGTGCCCTGTCCATTATTCCACGCAGCATGTGCTCCAACAGGTGGACAAGGGGGACAGTGTCACTGATGCATGCACTGTCACTGCTCACCATCCTCGTAGCCTCCTCGAATGGTGACAGGACAGTGCATGCATCCCTGATCATGGCCCACTGGCGTGGGGAAAAAAAAACAAGCTCCCCTGACCCTGTCCTGGTGCCATAGTCGCACAGGTACTCATTGATGGCCCTCTGCTGCGTGTGCTGCCGCTGCAGCATGGCCAACGTTGAGTTCCACCTGGTGGGCATGTCACAGATTAGGCGGTTCTTGGGCAGGTTAAACTCCTTTTGGAGGTCCGTCAGCCGAGCACTGGCATTATATGTCCGACGGAAATGCACACAGACTTTCCTGGCCTGCCTCAGGACATCCTGTAAGCCCGGGTACCTGCCCAAGAACCGCTGCACCACCAAGTTAAGGACGTGAGCCAAACAGGGCACATGGGTCATTTGTCCCTGTCGGAGGGCAGAGAGGAGGTTGGTGCCATTGTCGCAAACCACCATTCCTGCCTTAAGTTGGCGTGGCGTCAACCACCTCTGAACCTGCCCCTGCAGAGCTGACAGAACCTCTGCCCCAGTGTGGCTCCTGTCCCCCAAGCACACCAGCTCAAGCACCGCATGGCATCTTTTGGCCTGCGTACTTGCGTAGCCCCTTGAACGACTACGGAGCATCGCTGGTTCCGAGGAAGAGGCCATGGAGGAAGAAGAAGAGGAGGGGGTGGAGGAGAGAGGTGTGTCACAATCATTAGCATTTTGGAGGCGTGGTGGCGGAACAACCTCCAACACTACTGCACCTTGTCCTGCATCCTTCCCAGCTGCCAGCAGAGTCACCCAATGCGCCGTGAAACTTAGGTAACGTTCCTGTCCATGCCTGCTGGAACATGAGTCAGCGGTAATATGCACCTTACCGCTGACCGCCCTGTCCAGCGAGGCATGGACATTGCCTTCCACATGCCGGTAGAGAGCTGGAATCGCCTTCCGTGAGAAAAAGTGGCGTTTGGGTACCTGCCACTGAGGAACCGCACATTCCACAAACTCACGGAAGGGGGCAGAGTCTACCAACTGAAAAGGTAGCAGTTGAAGTGCTAGCAATTTTGCCAAGCTAGCATTCAACCGCTGGGCATGTGGATGGCTGGGAGCAAACTTCTTTCGGCGGTGCAGCAGCTGGGGCAGGGAAATTTGCCTGGTACAATCTGACATCGGTGTACCAAAAGCAGATTGCCCACAAGTATTTGGCTGTGACACACCTAATTCTACACCTTCATTCCTCTCACTGCAGGTCTCAGAGAGGACTGGAGGTCTAGTGGGGTTGGAAATCTCAGCTGATGAGGAGCAAGGAGAGATCCTCTTTGTTCTTTGGTGTGGGTCTTTTAGATACGCTTGCCAATGAACTGCATGGCAGGTCAACATATGTCTGGTCAAGCATGTGGTACCCAAGCGGGAGATGTTTTGGCCACGTGAGATACGCTTGAGACATATGTTGCAAATAGCAGCGGTGCGATCTGATGCACTCGCCTCAAAAAAGGCCCACACCAAAGAACTTTTTGAATAACGCGCAGAGACTGCAGCGCCCTGCACATGTGGAGCTTTGGGGTGTGATGCAGTCAATGTGCTGCCCTTAGGCTGGCCCCTGGAGGGCATCCTGCCTCGTTGGTGATGTGCCGCCTCCTCCTCCTCCTCTCTCCTATCAGGCACCCACGTTGAGTCAGTGACCTCATCATCCCCTCCCTCCTCATCACTGGAGCAAACCTGGCAGTATGCTGCAGCAGGGGGAGCATGACTGCCAGATTGCTGTCCTTCTTCGGCACCCCCTCTGTCCGTGCTCATGTTACTGCCTTCATCGAGCTCAGTATCATCATCAGAGCCTTCCAAACGCTGGGCATCCTCCTGGAGCATGTACCCAACACTGTGGTCAAACAGTTTGAGGGACTCCTCAGGAGGACATGGTGGAGCTAGGGAAGGAGTCACTGATGACATTGAGCCGAGGGAAGAGGCCGCTGCTTTGCCAGACAAAGCACCCTGGGCATGGGTGAGAGAGGATGAGGAGGATGAGAACGGCTTGGTCATCCACTCGACCAAGTCTTCCGCATGTTGCGGCTCAACACGGCCAGCTGCCGAAAAAAAGGCCAAGCGTGTCCCATGGCCACGTGCTGATGAGGATGCACCGTCTCCACGACCAGCACTAGACACAGAGCCTGCTTGCCCTCTCTTATTGGCTTGTGACTGTCTGCCTCTCCTTCTTGGCCTTCCAGACATACTAATGGCCTGTAGCTGCACTAAGCTGGGATATATATATATATATATATATATATATATATATATATATATACTGATACTGCAGCTAGCAAAATCAACTGCTTGCCTGTAGTATGAGAACACCACCAACCTTCTACAGGTAGCTTTAGCTGAACACTGTGAGGTGGACGCACTGCACTAACTGTAAATAGTCTAGCTGCCTGACCGTGGTACTAATAGGATCAAAAGAACACCAGTAATTTTCTTTAGGTAGCTGTTAATACTGTAACAAGACAAGCCTGCCTGTCAGTAGGAAGATAACAGGAACGGATCCAGCTGAACACTGTGAGCAGGACGCACTGTACTAAATGTAAATAGTCTAGCAGCCTGACCATGGTACTAATAGGATCAAAAGAACACCAGTAATTTTCTTTAGGTAGCTGTTAATACTGTAACAAGACAAGCCTGCCTGTCAGTAGGAAGATAACAGGAACGGATCTAGCTGAACACTGTGAGCAGGACGCACTGTACTAAATGTAAATAGTCTAGCTGCCTGACCGTGGTACTAATAGGATCAAAAGAACACCAGTAATTTTCTTTAGGTAGCTGTTAATACTGTAACAAGGCAAGCCTGCCTGTCAGTAGGAAGATAACAGGAACGGATCTAGCTGAACACTGTGAGCAGGACGCACTGCACTAAATGTAAATAGTCTAGAAGATAACAGGAACGGATCTAGCTGAACACTGTGAGCAGGACGCACTGTACTAAATGTAAATAGTCTAGCTGCCTGACCGTGGTACTAATAGGATCAAAAGAACACCAGTAATTTTCTTTAGGTAGCTGTTAATACTGTAACAAGACAAGCCTGCCTGTCAGTAGGAAGATAACAGGAACGGATCTAGCTGAACACTGTGAGCAGGACGCACTGCACTAAATGTAAATAGTCTAGAAGATAACAGGAACGGATCTAGCTAAACTGAATACAGTGTATATATATATATAACACCTGGGATGCATATATATACACAATACACTGTAAGTGCAGCTAACTGACTGACTGTTCTGCCTAATCTATCTAACTCAAATCAAATGACACTGTCTCTCTCTCTGTCTATCTCTTTCAACGCCGGAACACACACTACACAGGGCCGCCGTGCAGGCGGCCTTATATAGTGTGGGGCGTGTACTAAATCCCCTGAGCCATAATTGGCCAAAGCCTCCTTGGCTTTGGCCAATTACGGCTCTCTGTTCAGGCGGCGCTGTGATTGGCCAAGCATGTGGGTCATAGTGCATGCTTGGCCAATCATCAGCAAGCAATGCACTGCGATGCCGCAGTGAATTATGGGCCGTGACGCGCCACACGAATTTGGCGCGAACGGCCCATATCGTTCGCAATTCGGCAAACGACCGAACAGCCGATGTTCGAGTCGAACATGGGTTCGACTCGAACACGAAGCTCATCCCTACTCAAAGGTCTGGCATCATCGCCACCAGCTGTATGGAGACGTGGGGGCACCACAAGCTGCAGCACCGAGCCCTGTCCTGCATCCTTTGGAGTTGCAAGCAGCATTACCCAGTGCGCTGTGAATGAAATATATTGTCCCTGCCCATGCTTGCTGGACCACGTGTCAGCAGTAAGGTGGATTTTATGGCTGACTGCCTTGCCCAATGATGCCAGAACATTCCCTTCCAAGTGATGGTAGAGAGATGGAATATCCTTACGTGAAAAGTAGTAGCGACTAGGAACCTGCCATTGTGGTACAGCACATTGTGCGAATTCACGGAAGGGGGCAGAATCCACCAGGCTGAAAGGCAGAAGTTGGAGAGCCAACAGCTTTGACAAGCTTGCATTCAGACGCTGGGCATGTGGGTGTGCGGGTGGCAGGGACTGTATTTTTCTTTCCGCTGCAGCAAATGGGGCAGAGAAATTTGCCAGCTACAGACTACAGCTGGTGGTGTGCTGCTGGCAGATGTGCTGCTAGGACCCGGGACACCCTGTGCTCATCCCTGTCAGTGGAGGCTGCTGAGAGGTAATGACTCGGTATCACAGGGGCAGACTGAAGTGGGAAAGGAGGAGGAGGGACAGATTTGTGCCCTGTGGCTTTCAGGTGCTCTTGCCAACGGGCTGAGTGGTTGGATGTTAAATGCCTTTTTAAGCATGTGGTACCCAAATGGTTGGTGTTTTTGCCATGTTTGATGTGCCTGAGACACAGTTTGCAGATAGCAATAGTGCGATCTGCTGCAGATATGCTGAAAAAGGCCCAGACAGCTGAGTTTTGGGGAATGGGCCGGGAGATAACAGCTGCTGAATATGATGTAATAGGGTGGCTGCCAGTGGTGTATTTAGGTTTTGTGCTTCCCTAGGCCTGACTCCCTAATTTAACTATGACCCACCCCTTCCTGTCAAGGCCACACCCCTTCCTTTTTAAGATCCGCCCTGTCATCTTCATGGGAGGACAGAGGGACACCGCGGGAAGAGGACAAAGGGACGCCGCGGGAGGAGGACAGTCAGCGATACAGCATCTTTTCATTTGGGGGTAAGGGGATATGTGCTGGGTGCTTTGGGAGGCTCTTGCACTGAAGTCGTGTCCCTCCTCTGTGGCTCCTCCTCCTCCTGGCTGTGTACTGAGTGTGTGTGGCTGACAGTGGGGAGAGAGGTGTCGGCTGCTACGGAAAGCCCATCGCCGCTTGTGGGACTCCAGGCGGCAGTTGTCTTGGTTGCCCATGCTGGCGCATCCCTGTCTAGCCAGTTACCGAAACTCAGTGCCCTAACTTGTTGTGGGCTCTGGGACAGTGGCGTCACTAGGGTTGGCCTAGAGGATATCAGGTTAGGTACTTCCTAATGGCTCCGTTCCTGGCAACAGTAATGGATAATGGCCAACAGGGGATTATTGGACTCCATGAATGTCAATGATCGCAATATCTCTCTCACTTGGAATGTTAGTACAGAATGTATACATTTTCTGGATCTGGAGATTTTCAACACCAATGAGGGTATTATTACCAAATCCTTCTTTAAAACCACGGACCGCAATTCTTATATTCCGATTACAAGTTGTCATTACAAACCTTGGTTGAGTAACATCCCAAGAGGACAATATACAAGGATGCGGAGGAATTGCACTAGGGCGGTGGATTATGACACCCAGTCAGATAGGTTGAGTACTATGTTCTTGGAGAAGGGGTACCAGAAGGAGTTTTTGGAGAAAGAGAAGAGTAAAGTTGGGCGCATGAGTAGGGAGGATCTTTTAAAAGATGACATTAGGGTAACTGATAATGATAAACATGAGGGCATCAACGTAGTTCTAGATTACTCTGTACAAAGTCACGAAGTAAGGAGGATTGTATGTAAATATTGGAGTGTGTTGAAGCAGGATACTCATCTTAAAGATGTGCTTCCTGATAAACCCAAGTTTGTTTTTAAGAGAGCTCCCAATTTGCGGGATAGGTTAGTGCATAATGTAGTAGATCCACCCCCTCCAAAACCCAAAATGTTCTTGGATCTAGAAGGATTCTACAGCTGTGGTAGGTGCTACAGTTGCATTAGGATCCCGGATAACGCTAGAAGGTTAAAGGAGTTTTCGAATCCTAGGAATGGTCTATCCTATAAAATTAGGGATTTTATATCGTGCGACACAGTAGGGGTGGTCTATGCTTTGAAATGCCCATGCAATTTGGTGTACGTGGGGCGCACTACCAGGGCTCTAAAGGACCGCATGGAGGAGCATGTGAGGCACATACGTAATGGGTCCGATAAGCACAACTTGTATGTGCACTTTAAGAGGGTGCACAACCAAAGCACCGCTGGTATGAAATTTTGGGGGATAGAGGCACCTAAACGCCACTGGAGGGGTTCGAATTTCATCAGAGAGATAAGTAAAAGGGAATCCTGGTGGATACACCAGCTTGGATCTTTGGTTCCTGGGGGATTGAATAGAGAATTCGATCTGAGATGTTTTCTAAGTAATTACTAAAATGGTTTGCTCCGCCGACATACTCTATCATGATGTTGGTTCCCCTCGTTGATTGGAATTTAAAGATTCGTTTCTGGGCTGAGTTGGGCATGGATTATATATATTTTTTAGCATATGACTTTTTTATATCCGCTCATTCCTCTCGGTATTTAATTACTATGGTTGCTTCCCTGCAGTGTTTTTAGTGATTACCGCTTTTAAACATCTTTTTAGACTTTTTAAAATTATTTTATGGTATATTTTATTAAATAACTTTATTTTATTTTTATTTTTATTTATTCAAGCAGATATTTTTTAAAGCAGTTATTTCTCTTACACATTTGTACATTTAAGTGGATTTACTAGGTAGGATACTCTATTTGTAATATGGTTGTGATGGTTGTGGCTGTCTATGCGTGTGAGGTGCACGGCGGTGCTCTCTGTGCTTGCCTGCTCCGTCCTGGATTAAATTTATTTTCACATAGGTTTTTCATCATATTGTTACCATAATGCCTGGACAATGTTTAGTCCCACTGCTAATTTGTATGATCCGATTACCATTAATGTAGTAATGTAGTCCCACTGCTAATTTGTATGATCCGATTACCATTAATGTATGTACCTTGCTATTTAGCTGATTTACAGTCCAAGGGAAAATGGCTGCCAAACTCACGTCTGTAGCCTAACAGTGGTTATGTCTGTGGTCTAAGGCAAAATGGCTGCCGTGATAGATATGACCCATTTTAACTTGGTCTACAGTCTAGGGGAAAATGGCCGCTATGGACACAGCTGTAGCCTATTAGTAATGTTGTCCGCGATCTTAGGCAAAATGGCCGCCGGAGCTATAAATTTATCATAGAGCGTCCGTCCAATCAGATTCCCCCTGATGAAGGCACGTGATCCCGGTGCCGAACACGCGTAGGGGAGGGGCCTGGACGGAGCTGTCAGCAGAGAGAGAGAGGGAGAGTTTGAGTTACATACCGCACCGCACGCCACACTGCGAGATCGGCCGTTTTTAGTCTATTTAGGATGGTGCACTTACGCACCCACAGTATGTGAGTACCCCCGCAAGGGGAGAGAGCCTTTTCTATTAAAACTTTTTAATATATCATGCAATGTTGCGCTATGGAGTCTCTTTTCTTTTGCATATATAATCTTGACTGAGAGCATTGAAGGTCTACACAGCTGGGCCCTTTAGAGCACAGGAGTGTCTCCAAGGCTTGTTTTGACATAGTTTAATCACTGTGTCACACGCAGGAAGGTGAGCATATATGCCTGTGGGGGTCACTGGAAGACACTAAAGCACGTTTTTTTGGTGATACACCTTTGGAAGGAAAGATGTGCGAGCTTCACTGATTATGGACTATGTTTTTGGGCACTATTATATCTTTGGATGTGCACTATTTTGGACTTTATTAGATTCACAAGAAGATATTTTCTCTTTATATTCTATGTAATTTTTTATTTTTTTATTTATATGTTCCTTGATTGAGCACTCACACTACGTGTTTAATATAGCACTGTGCACTTTATAGTTTGATGCACTTATGGTTGCTTTTGATTTATGTTTATTTATTACTGGTCAGCTATAATATTTTTATACGTATTGATTTCTGCATTTATTATTGTAATGATTACTTTTATCTAGCGCAGACATATTTTTTCTATTTTTGCCACTTGCACGATTATGAAACGTGACTGAGTGTTTGCAGCTGGTTTCTACTCAGGATTGATTACACATTATTTTAACATTTTATTAGGCATTTATCCGTAAGTGGCTCGCAAGGTTTGTCTGTTATTATTTAGGCTCTCTTACCAGACCCGGTGAAACTGCAACAGTGATCCCTCCGGCTGGACGTTCGCTCACTCTGGGTTGCCCAGGCCAACTCTAGTCAGTAGTGTAGCATGTCTCTACCCTGGCAGTGGCTTCATCTTTCTCCCCCTCTGGTGGTGTGGGTACAGCGTGGCTCTCTGGTGGTGCGTGTACAGCATGGCTCTCTGGTGGTGTGGGTACAGCGTGGCTCTGGTGGTGCGGGTACAGCATGTCTCTGGTGGTGCAGTTACAGCGTGGTTCTGGTGGTGCGGGTACAGCGTGGCTCTGGTTGTGCGGGTACAGCGTGGTTCTGGTGGTGCGGGTACAGCATGGCTCTGGTGGTGCGGGAACAACGTGGCTCTCTGGTGGTGCGGGAACAGCGTGACTCTCTCTCTGGTGGTGCGTGGCTCCCTCTCTGGTGGTGCGGGTACAGCGTGGCTCCCTCTCTGGTGGTGTGGGTACATCGTGGCTCCCTCTCTGGTGGTGCGGGTACATCGTGGCTCCCTCTCTTGTGGTGCGGGAACAACGTGGCTCTCTGGTGGTGTGGGTACAGCGTGGCTCTCTGGTGGTGCGTGTACAGCGTGGCTCTCTGGTGGTGCATGTACAGCGTGGCTCTCTGATGGTGCGGGTACGGCGTGGCTCTCTGATGGTGCGGGTACAGCGTGGCTCTGGTGGTGCGGGTACAGCGTGGCTCTCTGGTGGTGCGTGTACAGCATGGCTCTCTGGTGGTGTGGGTACAGCGTGGCCCTGGTGGTGCGGGTACAGCATGTCTCTGGTGGTGCGGGTACAGCGTGGTTCTGGTGGTGCGGGTACAGCGTGGCTCTGGTTGTGCGGGTACAGCGTGGTTCTGGTGGTGCGGGTACAGCATGGCTCTGGTGGTGCAGGAACAACGTGGCTCTCTGGTGGTGCGGGAACAGCGTGGCTCTCTCTCTGGTGGTGTGTGGCTCTCTCTCTGGTGGTGCGGGTACAGCGTGGCTCCCTCTCTGGTGGTGTGGGTACATCGTGGCTCCCTCTCTGGTGGTGCGGGTACATCGTGGCTCCCTCTCTTGTGGTGCGGGAACAACGTGGCTCTCTGGTGGTGTGGGTACAGCGTGGCTCTCTGGTGGTGCGTGTACAGCGTGGCTCTCTGGTGGTGCATGTACAGCGTGGCTCTCTGATGGTGCGGGTACGACGTGGCTCTCTGATGGTGCGGGTACAGCGTGGCTCTGGTGGTGCGGGTACAGCGTGGCTCTCTGATGGTGTGGGTACAGCGTGGCTCTGGTGGTGCGGGTACAGCGTGGCTCTCTGATGGTGCGGGTACAGCGTGGCTCTGGTGGTGAGGATACAGCGTGGCTCTGGTGGTGGGGGTACAGCGTGGCTCTGGTGATGTGGGTACAGCGTGGCTATGGTGGTGCGGGTACAGCGTGGCTCTGGTGGTGCGGGTACAGTGTGGCTCTCTGATGGTGCGGGTACAGCGTGGCTCTCTGATGGTGCGGGTACAGCGTGGCTCTCTGATGGTGTGGGTACAGCGTGGCTCTGGTGGTGCGGGTACAGCGTGGCTCTGGTGGTGCGGGTACAGCGTGGTTCTCTGATGGTGCGGGTACAGCGTGGCTGCGGGTACAGCATGGCTCTGGTGGTGCGGGTACAGCGTGGCTCTGATGGTGCGGGTACAGCGTGGCTCTGTTGGTGCGGGTACAGCGTGGCTCTGGTGGTGCGGGTACAGCGTGGCTCTCTGATGGTGCTGGTACAGCGTGGCTCTGGTGGTGCGGATACATTGTGGCCCTGGTGGTGCGGGTACAGGGGTACAGTGTGGCTCCCTATCTGGCTTCCCCCAGCACAGTACTCTATTTTTCTCCTCCTGTAACCCCCCCCCCAGCAAAGTGCACGCATGCTGGGGCTGTAGCATGATGTCTGTGGACACACTTGGGCCGCCATTCTTCAGGGATTACTTTTCCCATGATGCCCCCAGAGTCTTCTGATTGGCCCTCTGCTGTGGCCAATTATGGGGTGGGAAACAGCGGGCAGGAAGCTGGGCAGCGGCGAGGCGAAACCAATTAGAGCCGCTCTCTCTCTCTTCTCCCTTTGGCTGACAGAAAGAGGAGGGGGGACGAGCGGGGGAGATACACAGACAGCCCGCATCTCTCCTCTCCCTGTCACAGCGCTGCTGCTCCATTTACCAGAGAACTCGGCAGCAGCAGAGAACTACCCCGCTCACCCCCCCTCCCCTTTCTGTCAGCTGAACGGAGAAGAGAGAGAGAGTGGCTCTAATTGATTTTGCCGCACCGCCGCCCAGCTTTTTCCCCGCTGTTTCCCTCCCCATGATTGGCCATAGCAGAGGGCCAATCAGAGAGAGAGAATCACGGCTTTAAGGGGGCGGCTTGACGGCTCCTGCTTTTACTGCTTTCTGGCCCCATCTGCAGCCGCGACGCCACTGCACTCCTAAGCTGTATTCTCCTGATGTGCCCTGCTGTGCGGGAGGAGAGCGGGTGCCGTTTTGGTGGGGGGGGGCGGATTTTTTGCCGCCCCCCTTGTTGGTCTAGGCCAAAACACAGCACTGGTGGCTGCTCTCTACTCTTTCTTGATGTCGGCCTCCTTGGAGTTGTGCCGCCTCACCTTCAGTTTCCTCCTCGTCTCTATCTGGCACCCAAGTCGCATCAGTGACCTCATCATCATCTCCATCTCCTCCATCTTCATCATTTCCACTGGAGACAACTTCGCAATACGCTGCGGCTTGGGGAACATGAATGCCAATTTGTCTATCACTGTTCCTCCCTCTCTCTAGGCTCATGTTCCTGTCATCCCCAACCTTAGAACCAACATCTGAATCCAATAATGGCTGGGCATCATCAAGGTGAAAGTGGCTGATGCTGTGGTCAAATAACTCAGCTGACTCCTCAATTGCTGATGTTGGGCTATGGCAGGAATAGATGTGGACAAGGAGGCAGGTTTATCCACTCTGGCAACTGCAGGGGACTGCACACTTGTCTCTGCTTGCGTGACAGAAGATGAGGAGGATGATCAAGGTTTAGTAAGAAAGTCCACCACCTCCTCTGCATGCTGTGGCTGGATAGCATGCTGTGGCTGGATAGCACGGGCAAATTCACTAAAACAGAGGAAATGATACCCTGCCTGAGGACTGACCACCACGTCCACCTTTGCCTGTGGACACATTTGTTGCTGGCCCCCTTACAGTGCCAAGGCAACGTCTGCCTCTCCTTGTCCTCCCAGACATTATTGGGAGGGAGGGGGCGGTGCTTATAAGCAAATGTAAAGAAGAAAGTAAAATCTGTACGTAGATGCACTTTAATCAATGTAAAGAGGTGTTTGGTGCACTTTAATTTGAGTACTCACACTACACAGACACACTCCTTGGATACACTATAATGTACTGCAATATAATGCGCCAAACGTACAGTGACGCACAGAACTATATGGCGTTAAACTGGCAGTAACACACACAAAGCTATATGGCGTTAAACTAGGATTAACGCACACAGAACTATATGGCGTTAGACTGGCAGTAACGCACACAAAACAATTTGGTGTTAAACTGGCAGTAACGCACACAGAAGAAAATTGCATTAAACTGGCAGTAACGCACACAGAAGTAAATGGCGTTAAACTGGCAGTAATGCACAAAACTATATGGCATTAAACTGCCAGTAACACACACAGAAGTAAATGGCGTTAAACTGGCAGTAATGCACAAAACTATATGGCATTAAACTGGCAGTAATGCACACAGAAGTAAATGGCATTAAACTGGTAACGCACACAGAAGTAAATAGCGTTAAACTGCCAGTAACGCACACAGAACTATATGGCGTTAAACTGGCAGTAAGGCACTCAAAGCTATATGGGGTTAAACTGGCAGTAATGCACGCAGAAGTAAATGGCGTTAAACTGGCAGTAATGTACAAAACTATATGGTTTAAACTGGCAGTAACGCACACAAAGCGATATGGCGTTAAACTGGCAGTAACACACACAGAAGTAAATGGCGTTAAACTGGCAGTAATGCACACAGAAGTAAATTGAGTTAAACTGGCAGTAACGCACACAGAACTATATGGCGTTAAAATGGCAGTAACGCACGCAGAACTATATGGCGTTAAACTTGCAGTAACGCACGCAAAACTATATGGGGTTAAACTGGCAGTAACGCACACAGAAGTAAATGGCGTTAAACTGGCAGTAACGCACACAGAACTATATGGCATTAAACTGGCAGTAACGCACACAAAAGTAAATGGCGTTAAATTGGCAGTAACGCCCAAAGAAATAAATGGCGTTAAACTGGCAATAACGCACACAGAAATAAATGGCGTTAAACTGGCAGTATCGCACACAGAACTATATGGCGTTAAACTAGCAGTAACGCACACAGAACTATATGATGTTAAACCAGCAGTAACGCACACAGAAGTAAATGGCGTTAAACTCGCAGTAACGAATGCAGAACTATATAGCGTTAAACTGGCAGTAACGCATGCAAAACTATATGTCGTTAAACTGGCAGTAACGCATGCAAAACTATATGGCGTTAAACTGGCAGTAATGCACACAGAAGTAAATGGCGTTAAACTGGCAGTAACTCAATCAAATAGACAGTGTTATACTGTCACTACACTGACGCTATCTGAACTGTCCCTACTCTAGCTATACACTAATGTAAAGATTACTGACACAGTCTCACTACACTACACTGAAACTATATGAGCTGTCCCTACTCTACACTAATGTATGTATGAATGACACGGTCTCACTACACTACAGTGAAACTATCTGAGCTGTCTCTACTCTAGCTGCACACTATGCAAAGCTGAATTATGGTCCTCCTCACTACACTCAAGCCCCATACACACTATCAGATTTTCTGCTGATTTTTGTCTTCAGATTTACCAAAACCATGTAGTGCAAGGGCCTGCCTGATTGCATACAAATTGAAACTCTTAAGGTTTGACCTCATATTATATGGTTTTGGTAAATTCGAAGACAAAAATCAGCAGAAAATCTGATAGTGTGTATGGGGCTTTACACTATCCCTAGACTGACACTAAACTAATATTCTACTGACAATTTAAGCAAAATAGCACAGTATAGCACACTAACTAACTAATAGCACTGAACAGATCCCTGTTCTATCTCTCTCCACTCCGAAATCACACTGAAAATGGCTGCCATTAAAAGAATACTTTTATACTGTGGGACGGGAATGAGCCATGATTGGATAAAGTTATGATGACAGTGTCCAATCATGACTCTGACAGTGCTCTGTGCCCTGATTATGAAGGAAAGAAGACCTGCGCTAACAACTCACCAAGTGGGTACTAAAAAAATATAATTTTTCTATAAAATCACATATCGTGAATGATTATTGCACAAAAACACATTGAGTGAATATTAGATGAAAATATGTACAAAACTGTGCTCAGGCGCACTACCACCACTAGGTCACTAGAGGTGAATACAGAAACGTGAATGAGAAATGGTCTAGATCAATCACAAAAAATCCAGATCAATTTATCCTGAGACTGTGATTTCTATAAAATCACATATCGTGAATGATTATTGCACAAAACCACATTGAGTGAATATTAGATAAAAATATGTACAAAACTGTGCTCAGGCACACTGCCACCACTAGGTCACTAGAGGTGAATACAGAAACATGAATGAGAAATGGTCTGGATCAGTCACAAAAAATCCAGATCAATTTATCCTGAGACTGAAAGATACCATAAATTCGTGAATCATAAAGTAAATCTATATAAAAAATTAAACAAAAGCAAAAACAACAACATAGGATCTATTATATCACACAGTTCCTTCACATGAGAACAATCTGCAGACTTCAAGCTTATTTGTTCATATGGTGAACTTGAATGGCAAATAGGCTGATGCCGGTGATGTTTTGAGAGGAGGTCTTTGGGATCACAAACCTCGCATTCCACCAAAGGGAGAAAAGAAAACACATAGCATAAAACCTATGGCACTGTGAGATCACCTGCGCATAAAAGCGCTACTCACGGAATCCATGTGCAGAGCAGGCATTCAGAAAATAGGCCGGTGTTCGCTGCTGGACGGCGTGCGTTCCACCAACACCAGGAAGTGATGTCACTGGTTCTCGAGTAAGCGAGCGTGGGCCGGATGTTACATCCGGCCCACGCTCGCTTACTCGAGAACCAGTGACATCACTTCCTGGTGTTGGTGGAACGCACGCCGTCCAGCAGCGAACACCGGCCTATTTTCTGAATGCCTGCTCTGCACATGGATTCCGTGAGTAGCGCTTTTATGCGCAGGTGATCTCATGGTGCCATAGGTTTTATGCTATGTGTTTTCTTTTCTCCCTTTGGTGGAATGCGAGGTTTGTGATCCCAAAGACCTCCTCTCAAAACATCACCGGCATCAGCCTATTTGCCATTCAAGTTCACCATATGAACAAATAAGCTTGAAGTCTGCAGATTGTTCTCATGTGAAGGAACTGTGTGATATAATAGATCCTATGTTGTTGTTTTTGCTTTTGTTTAATTTTTTATATAGATTTACTTTATGATTCACGAATTTATGGTATCTTTTAGTCTCAGGATAAATTGATCTGGATTTTTTGTGACTGATCCAGACCATTTCTCATTCATGTTTCTGTATTCACCTCTAGTGACCTAGTGGTGGCAGTGTGCCTGAGCACAGTTTTGTACATATTTTTATCCAATATTCACTCAATGTGATTTTGTGCAATAATCATTCACGATATGTGATTTTATAGAAATCACAGTCTCAGGATAAATTGATCTGGATTTTTTGTGATTGATCTAGACCATTTCTCATTCACGTTTTTGTATTCACCTCTAGTGACCTAGTGGTGGTAGTGCGCCTGAGCACAGTTTTGTACATATTTTCATCTAATATTCACTCAATGTGTTTTTGTGCAATAATCATTCACGATATGTGATTTTATAGAAAAATTATATTTTTTTAGTACCCACTTGGTGAGTTGTTAGCGCAGGTCTTCTTTCCTTCATAATATTACTAAAAGTACTAGCACTTTTCACCTAGCAGCTGCAACATATTAATTAGTTTAGTATATATCCACTTGCAAGCGCTGTCTTTTTATTTTTTTATTTATTTCTGTGCCCTGATTGGCTGAAGCTTTCACTGCTTCAGCCAATCAGGGCTTGCAATGCACTGTTCAGCGCCGCAATGGATTGTGGTCGGTTCGGGGGGCCGAACAAACGGTCGAACGACCCATTTGTTTGGCTGTTCGCTGATCGACCGAACAATGAAAGTTCGACCCGAACTTATGCTCGGGCTGAACAGTTTGCCCATCCCTACCATACGCACAGTCTGAATGTCGGGCGGCATTGACCAGTTCATTAAAAGCTGTCCAACATTCAGTGCGCGTGTACAGCAGCCAGTCTGACAGAAGCTGGCCGAATGGGGCATGAAGGGAAAAGATCTGCCGACAGGCAATCCCGTCAGCACTTTCAGCCAATGGCTAAGGGCACTGACCGGTGTGTTCTGGCGTGGGGACAGTCCCCCTGTCAAAACACAATAGCTCAGTGGGAAGATTGCTCTACTAACATCAGATTTTTAATACATTGGCTCCTCCTGAGCGCTTTCGTTTTTCTTTTCCATTCAGCACGCTAGGTTGAACAAGAAAAAAAATAATAATATGCATCAGGCTTTGGAGGGCACAAATTACTTGCTCTGCCCTGGGCACTGACAACCCACACTACGCCACTGAACTAACCACCTGCAGCCAAGCCAAGTCTGACGCAGACACACTGTGCTTTACCTGGACTAAGTAGGCATTGCTAGGCTGCTAGCTTGGTAAAGGAAACAAGGCAGGCTACAGACTCCTCACGTCTCTCTCTCTCTTTATCCCTCTCTCTCCTCCCTTCTCTCTCACTCTCTCCCTCCCCCCTTTTCTCTCTCCCCCTTTCTCTCTCTCCCTCCCCCTTTTCTCTTCCTACTTTCTCTCTCTCTCTCTCTCTCTCTCTCTCTCTTCCCCCATTTCTCTCTCTCCCCCTTCTCTCTCTCTCCCCCTTCTCTCTCTCTCCCCCTTCTCTATCTCTTCCCCCTTTCTCTCTCCCCCTTTCTCTCTCTCTCCCCCTTTCTCTCTCTCCCTCCCCTTTTCTCTCCCTCTCCCCCTTCTCTCCCTCTCCCCTTCTCCCCCTCTCCCCTTCTCCCCCTTTATCTCCCTCTCTACCTTTTTTCCCTCTCCCCCTTTGTCTCCCTCTCCCCCTTTCTCTCTCTCCCCCTTTCTCTCCCTCTCCCCCCTCTCCCTCTCCCCCTTTCTCTCTATCTCTCCCCCTTTTATCTATTTCTCTCTCTCTTCACAGGTTCACACTTGACATTTTGCCCCTTCATTCTGCACTGTACATTCCCCATTTAACATTACCACATTCTGCATCATATAAGTAATCTCAGACTCTCTTTAAAGACACCCCCTTTAACCACTTGCCGACCAGCCTCCGCAGTTTTACTGTGGTAGAATGGCATGGCTGGGCGAAACGATGTTATCTTACATTGCTTCGCCCTGTGGCCACTAGGGGCGCGCGTGCCGCCAGAGGCACGCTCACACGCCTGCTGCTCGCCCCCGGAGCCAATGCGGGTGCCCGGCAGGCGCGATGCTAGTGACACACCGAGAACCGGGATCTGTGTGTATAAACACACAGATCTCAGTTCTCTGAGGGGAGAAGAGACCAATTGTGCGTTCATACAAAGTATGAACAACAATCTGTCATCTCCCCTAGACAGTCCCATCCCCCCTTCAGTTAGAACACAGAGAGGGAACACAGTTAACCCCTTGATCGCCCCCTAGTGTTAACCCCTTCCCTGCTAGTGACATTTTTACGGTAATCAGTGCATTTTTATAGCAATGATCGCTGTATAGATGCCAATGGTCCCAAAAATGTGTCAAAAGTGTCCGATGTGTCCGCCATATTTGTCGCAGTCCCAATAAAAATCGCAGATCGCCACCATTACTAGTAAAAAAATAAATAAATAAAAATGCCTAAAATCTATCCCCTATTTTGGAGACACTATAACTTTTGCGCAAACCAATTATTATTGCTATTTTTGTTACCAAAAATATGCAAAAGAATACATATCGGTCTAAACTGAGAAAAAATTAGCTTTTTTTTAAAAAAAAATGGGGATATTTATTATAGCAAAAAGTACAAAATATTGTGTTTTTTTCAAAATTGTCGCTCTTTTTTGTTTATAGCGCAAAAAATAAAAACCGCAGAGATGATCAAATACCACCAAAAGAAATCTCTATTTGTGAGGAAAAAAAGGACATCAATTTTATTTGGGTGCAGCGCCGCACGACCGCACACTTGTCAGTTAAATCGACGCAGTGCCGAATCGCAAAAAGCGGCCTGGTCTTTCAGCAGCCAAATCTTCCAGGGCTGAAGCGGTTAAGCCACGCCCAATATTTAGCAGAGTTTAAACCACACCGCAGTTTTTTTATCCCACCAGGGGGGCCCACTTGGGATCTTGCACATGGGCCCACTGATTTGATGATACGCCCCTGCTTGGATGATAGGGTATGCACACACTTGTATAGGGAGAAACTCCACCATTTTGGTTACTCACACTCTTCTGGCTTGAGGCCCACCTCTGAAAATAGTGGAATAATCTCCACAGCCTTTTAGAAAAGTTTTCCTATAACAGTATAACAAGTCAACTGAACTGTACATCATATTCTTCACCTCCATAGCTTCATATTCAGCAGTATAATTTAATACAATGTAGAAACCCATGAATACTGTCTTTCCAGTGACTGGTTGTGTGCACCAGAGACTCTAAAATATGTAACATTTTGTTTCTAAAACCCAAGGAGATCAGAAAAAATCCAAGCAATGTTGAAACCAAATCAAGGATTTGGGTGGATGGGGGATTCCCAAATTATTAACAAGCTGTTGAGTCATCTTCCCTGCTAGAGTTTTCCCCAATTAATGAACCTACATTTAAAAACTTCTCACGGAGCTCCCGCTATCACCCGGCCATTGATCCTGTTCCCGGTCTCCTAGACCCAGCACCTAGCGACCCGCACTAATGCCTTCCGCGGGCAGCGGTGCTGTCTCTCCTTTGCTCAGACGTTATGCAGCGCAGGAAGAACAAAGAAGATCCCATGATGCCCAGGATCCAAAATGGCACCACGGCAGGCCTCCCACAGAGGAATCCTAAGGGAACTGACAAGCGCGCCACTGCGTGTAAAAAACTTAAACCCCCCAAGTCCTCCCCTGAAGAGCAGCAGCAGCGTGATATGTGCTTCTTCGCCCAAAAAACACCCAGCTGAGAAAACAGTAGAGAAGGGACTGGCATGTTACCCTAGGTCACCAAGAGCAGAGCTGGAGGGGGCTTAGCTGAGCCAAGATGCCATTACAGTGCAGGAGGACATGCAGCCAGAAGACACTGAAGATGGGTAAGAGGGGAGTGAGCAACCCACTCTCGCTGACATACTGCGTATAGTGAATAAATGCACTGCCTCTGTGGATCACTTAAAAGAACAATTTGGAGGGCTGAAGGAGGCAGTCGCCCTGGTCAGACAGGACTTGCAGAAGGTCAGGGAGAGAACAACAGCAGCAGAAGGCAGGATCAGCGACATTGAAGACCAACTGTTCCCCCTTTGTGAGAGAGTCCCAGATCACTCTTAGGCTGGCCAAGGCAATGGATTTAAGGGCAGAAGATATTCAGAACCGCCTGCGGTGGAATAACGTCCGCATTGTGGGTGTTCCCAAGAAGGTGGAGGGTAGAGATGCCACTGCTTTTGTGGACAGATGGCTGCTGGATATTTTTGGTAAGGAGGCATTCTCCCCCTTGTATACAGTGGAGAGGGCTCATAGGGTCCCCCTTCGGCCTTTGCAACCAGGCCATCTGCCGCGCACTATGCTGGCCTGCCTACTGAACTATAGAGACAAGTAAGTCATCCTGCGTCTTGCCAGGAAATGCCAGAATATTAAATTTAATGGAGGGCAGGTATCATTTTACCCTGACTTCTCTGCAGAGGTCCAGAAAAGCATAGCCAAATCCACAGCAGTCAAATAACATCTACAGAAACTGCAGGTCTCATACGCCATGCTGTACCCTGCTAAGCTCCGCATCTCGGCAGGAGGACAGACACACTTCTTTGAAAATGCCGCGGGGGCATCTGCATGGTTGGATCTCCATGAACATGCCCTTCGTCCCCACCACCCACCATCCGAGGGAGATGATTAAGGCACTGTCACCATAAAATATCACTCTGGTGAATCATGTCGGGTTTAATACATCTACTTAAGATACCTGTTTAGGATTATATCCGGAAACGTCTATCGCAGCACGCCGCGGTTTTGGCGGTGGGAGAGACCAGTTGTCCTCCACAAATGTTTTTCTAGTTGTTCAACTTGTTACTGTTAGCTATGGGCCTTTGGCAGGGAGGCAGAGCAGAGGAAGCCGGTGTCTACTCTTTCATGAGTGCTACTCTGGATCTTTCCTCTCTGCCTAAGTACCCCTCTAAGCGCGCTGTTGTGCCTCCTGATTCAACTGATTCAACTCCTGATTTGTGCCACCATTCCAGAGCATTGTGCATCATGAATATCACTTTCAGGGAAACCCTTGATAAACTATCGAATACCTTTTGGATTCTGTGGGCAGGGGTACCGGCCGTACGGCTTTACACAAATTTATAAGTGAACTAGGATACATTGATCCATGGCGTAACATTCACCTGGGCGAGATTTTTCTAAAACCCATTTATCCCTATCAAGGATAGACCTTTACATTTATTCCCCACAAGCTGCCTGATAAGTGTCTGAAGTTTCATATGCCCTCCGGGATATTTCAGATTACTCTCTCTTAATAGTTGGTCTGGATGTTCGACCTCACTCTAATTTGCAAAAAGCCCCATGGGTGGAGGTGTTGGGGCGTGTAGTAGATCATGTGCAGGATTTTGAATTGGATCAGTTTGTCCCTAGTAGCAACCAGCGGCTGGAGTGGATAGTCTCACATGTCTTCCCAGTCTTCCCAGTCTTCTCCGTCCAGTTTCTGCACCTCCGCCCACCGCAGACCATCCAGCCCAACCTGGATGGATGGTAGAAGTGCTCGGTAAATTTGGTTTTGAGAGATCAGCATCGTCTAAGAGGTTCTCCAGGTCATCATGTTCCAACCGAAGCTGAACTGTTTTAAATTGTGAATCAAAGGCGTGGTAGAGCTGCAGAAACCTGAATAAGAAACAGTTCGGAAGTTGGAATTTGTTTTTCAGCCTATCAAATGTAAATATCCCTGACTCATCACAAATATCCCTCAAATACTTGATGCCCTTACTGACCCACAAGCTGGGTCTTGCAGAGAGTGGAATTACCGTAACCTTGCATTACAGCAGAGCGGCGTTTCAGGAGAACACCTGTTTTTTACCAAATTAGCTTTAATCACTACCGTGTGCCATGCCTTAATAAACGCTTTCATAGCCAGTGTTAAAGGTACCGGAGAACCCCGGAGAGGACGTTGCGAAGGGCCTCAAAGGATCCCAAATTTGCTGTCTCTAGGACGACTGATGCATTAGTGTCGCCCGAGACCAGCCAGTTGTGTGTATGAGGGAGCATTGCCGCTAAATAGTAGGTGTGAAAGTCTGGGCAGGCAAGTCCCCCCTGTGTCCAGGGCCTACGCAAGATTTTTCTACTGAATCTAGCCAGTTGTGATTGCCACAAGAAGGAGGACACTGTGGAGTCCAACTGCCAGAAAAGAGTCTTAGGTATCCAAACCGGGGATTGTCGTAAAATATACAGTAAGACTGGGGGTAGTTTCATTTTCATTAAGTTAATTTTCCCTATAAGAGATAATGGGAGGTTCAATCAGGCCTTCAGCTTCAGTTTACACCACTGCAGCACTGAAAAGTTCCAATGCCGTCCTTTCACACTGTTCCAATTGAGTGGTCTGTGATGCACTGCCTCGATAGAGGAGACATATTCCCCTTGGGCATGAGCCTTACCTGCCTTCCATACCACATCAAGGGAAGATGACCCCTCATTAAGCACCCAGTATTCTGTGAGTTTGGGCCCTACTAACTCCTAGATTTGAGGATTGTCTATCCAACGGGATGCCTCCAGCATCTTGGCTACAGGAGGTACCAAGAGTCAAACCCAGCTCCAGCAGTGAGTGGTCTGAAGACCTGCCGGGAGATAGGAGACCGCTCCAACCTGAGACAGAGCAGACCCAAATAATAAGTCTATGCGATACCCTGATCTATGCAATGCTGAAATATGTGAATAAGGCCTATTCATGCTTCCACCGCCAAATCTCTGAAGACCAAAAGTGTCTGCCCAGAGGACTAAATTGGGGGGGGGGGTGTGTCAGATCTAAGGGGGTTAGTAGTGTCCTTGGTATGATCTAGGATGGTGTTAAAGTCCCCTCCAACTATAATATTGTGGACCTGGAGGAAGGCTATTTTTGTAAGGATGGTGTACAAGATGGAGGAGTCAAACGGAGGAGGGATATACACATTAACTATCGCCCAGCGTTGGCCATACATTTCAAGAATGAAAATTTTCCCCCAGATCAATGAAAACCTATTATACCGACCAAGAAGTGACTTGCTCAGCAGAATAGTCACTCCCCTTGCATAGGAGTATGTGGCATGAAACCCTTGTTTTACCCATGCCCGCTTGAGCGCTAGAATTTTGCTGCCCATTAGGTGAGTTTCTCGAAGAAGCAAAATGTGAGGTTTATGAGACTGAAGAAATTTAAACAACAAGGATCTTTTCACCCTGTCATTCAATCCTCTAATATTCCAAGATATCAACTTTAAATCTATACCCATTTAGAATAGAAAAGCTTAATGACAGTAGGAACATAGGAGACCCATACCCATTAGTGTCCTGTCCATAAGCCAGTTGCAGAGGCAGTCCAGATGATGTAGCCGTCCAAGGATTCTGGGGGGGAAGAGGTGAACAGGAGAAAAGAACAAAATGAGACAACATAGTCCAGCAAGAGAAAGGGTGTGGAACCTGAGCAGGTGTGGTAACCAACTAAAAGTACATTAACTCCCTACCGCCTGGCATAACCCCAACTGTCACCAAGGCAGTTTCGTACCCTAAACTTGATAGTAGAGGTCGCCTACTTGAGGCTCAAAGTTCCTGGGAAAACCCCAGTTCGTGTTCAATCTATAACAGTAGGCAAGGGAGGGGACATGTTTCCTATCACAGTGAGGGGGGCCGGGCAATCCGGAGCAATTGTATAGTTCCTCCAGATAGTGGAATTTCTCCAGGTAGATGGAGAGCCCCAGGTCTTTTACTTCTTAGAAAACAAACAAACCGTGGGGGGTCAAGTGTGGATCACGTGTAGAGGTACATTTGAGGTATCTCCTATGTTTACAGAAAGTTTAGTAGGATAGAGCAAACAAGGATGTGGAAGATCTGTGCAACAGATAAATTAGTGAGAAGAATCTTTCATTGCAAGGTGGTCAGCCAGTCGTCAGCATCCGCTGGGTTGTCAAAGAAACGGATCACTCTGTCATGCTGGACCCGCAAGCGGCTGGGGTAAAGCATGCTGTATTTAATGCTCTTATCTTTGAGTCATCTACGGACATCATTGAAGGTTTTTCTCTTCCTCTGCAAATCAGCCAAAAAAGTCAGGGAAAAGAAGAACATAGGTGTTGACATATTTGAGTGTGGGATGTTTGCGGGCTTCAGACAGAATCCTGTCCCTGTCCTGATAGTTGAGGAAGCAAACCAGAGAGGGCCTGGGAAGATTCCTTGGGATGGCACGGCCCGTGGGCACCCGATGGGCCCTTTCAACCACATAAGTAGGGGGAACATCCGTAAAGCCCAGGAGGTTTTAAAAAAAACTCCTCTGTGAATACAACAGGTTGATACCCTTCTTCTCTCTCAGACAGACCCAGGACTCTGATATTGTTGCTCCTCAGCCTGTTTTCAGCGTCATCTGATGTTGTGACAAGGGACTGTACTGTGTGCTGCAACTCAGCAATGGAGGTGGCATAGGTGGCAGTAAGATCTTTGGTGGCTGATACTTTGGACTCAGTTTCAGTCATTCCCCTCTTATTTTGTCAAGGTCGTTCCGTATAAGATTACACTTCTCAGTGAGGTGGTTGATGCGCACCAGCAGCGAGGTCCTACTCTGCTCGATCGCAGCAAGGATCATGGCTGTCTTGAGACAGTGGGGCTGACCCCTCTGCCATTGGAGTCTCACTAGGATCCATTTCCAAGTTGGCCAGCAGGGCCCGAAGCTGCCCAACCAGTATGGAGTCTGTTCGCAGGGAAGAGGGCGGTGGTAGCTGGAGCGATGTTTTTGGTCTTAGCGGCTATGGAATTCCTCTTCCCCTTTTTGGAGGAGGAGGATATCTGATAAGTCACCAAGGGGGACCACTATAGAGGATATTCGTCCGTGTCCAGATGAGCATCCAGGAGGCAACTAGGGGCGACCCAAGCTCGCGGCAGGTGTTAAACCCCGGGAGATCACAAGCCAGACAGGCAGTCAGTGCTTGCCAGCAGCCCTTCACTTTGCAACAGGCACACAAGCAGAGAGTAAGGATGTGAGGCTGGGAGTTCCACAGTGGAACATAGGCAGATGGATGGCAGAAGACTCTAGGCCCTAGGATACCACAGCCGGCTCATACAGGCAGTCTCTGCAGGGCAGCACACCAGGCCGTGGTAGGGATGTGGAGGGATGACAGAGTGGGTAAAAACAGAAGGTCCATGCTCCAGAGTCCGGGACGGATCAGTCGTGGTGCACTCCCACGGGAGGGCGGCCCAGGAAATGGCGGTGATCGCCAGGCCCCACTAGGCCGCGGCCGCCACAGATAGTTTCAATGGCCAGGCAGGCCTCCGTCTTGTGCCAGGAAGGTGGGTGAATAGGCAGGTAAGGGTGGAAGGCAGTCCCTTACCTCACAGTCAGGCCGGGAATCGGCTTGCTCCAGAGGAACACAGGCCTGCAAGATGGCGGCGGCCGCGGGTAAATGGAAGTTATGGCATCCAGGCAACCACAGGCAAAGCTACTCCACAATACTGGCCCATGGCACGGCAGGGGACAGAAAGGAACAGGCTGGCAGGGTATCAACTTATTTCAGGCAGGCAGATGCACGGATGGTGAAGGATTTAGTTTAGGATACCCGGAACTCCTTACAAACACGTCCGCCGCCGCTCACATCAGGCCACGCCCCCTAGTGATTTTTTTTATGCTGATCAAATATTTGCACTTCCACGTTTTCAGGAAAGTATAACATTTACAAAACAGAAACTTATATATGAAATGTGTTAGATAAATGATAAAAAAAAACAGACGATAGACTGATAGATACATTATTGTATTACACAATATTGTTTACTGTATCATTTTAAACAATTCTTATCTACTGTCAGTTAGCCTACACTTCATTCATGCAGGAGAGATCAGATAAACTGCTTTCCTATTTCAAACTGACCATGCCAGGCATGAAAGTATATCCATCCCAGCATAGTCAGTTTGCTTCTTTGCATCCATCTTGGGAGCTACAGGATGCTGTACTCACACACATCATATCAAGTACTTGCGTGGCCAGACTTCTGCTGACATGACCCCCTGCACAGTTCTTCCCTAGGTAGATCAGTGTACTGCTCTCCCTCTGCACCCATGATTCTGGCATCAAAATTGACAACAGATGAGCCATAAGAGCCTATGGGTGAGGTCAGTGCTCCCAGACATTTTAGCTGTTTAACGCTCTCTCTTCTCCTCTGCAATCACCATTGGCTGACAAAGGGGAGAGCATGTGACCAGACCAGAGTGGGCTGAAAATAGTTAAGTTATATACTTCTTTCTTACACAGGCTTGACAACATACTTGACAACATACAGTAGGTGTTAGGATTTAATTATTAGCAGTAGTTCTTCTTCTGTGCATGGTGCGTTTAATTAATCTGTTTGTGTTTGGGTTAGCTTTGGAATAGGGAGTTTATCCAACCAAGATAGTGCTGAAGATGGAATGCATGAAGTGGGCGCTGAGAGGAGATTTGAATAGAATTTTTTGAATATAGATAGGATTTCTTGGGGATGAGTGATTAATTGATTTGAGTTATTTTTGAGCTTATAAACATGGGTGGGTTTTACTGATTGATTCAGTTTGCGGGCAAACATTGTAGAATATGCATTGCTAGATAGGAAATATTTTGCTTTTGACCAGCGGAGTGCCTTTTCTGCTTTAAATGTGACTAGTGAGTTTATTCATTTCTTTTTTGAGAAATTATTTTGTAGGTGTCCGGGTCATGTGAATTTGTATGATCTTTATAAAGGTTGTAAAGATCTTTAGTGAGAGAGTGAATTTTTCCCCATTTTTTTTTATTACATGGCACTGCTCTTTTAATGAGGTGGCCTCTCAATACAGCTTTATGGGCTAGCAATAGTGTAGTTGGGGAAATATCTGGGGTTGAGTTTAGTGCAAAATAATCTTTTTTTTCTGATGCAATTTCATTTTGCTGTGTGGGGTCTGTTAATATTGATTAATTGATTCTCCATGAGTATGGGGTGGAAGTGAAGCCTATAAATTGAGTGCTAAGAGTTGTGATGTGGGGATCTGACCAGGAACAAGGGTGTATTGAGGCATCATAAGTGTTGTCTAGAATTATTGGGGTACAAAATATGTAGTCTATTAATGAATATGAATCATGTGGGTGAGAATAAGAGGTATACTCATGTGCGCCTACATTTAAAGCTCTAAGGGAGTCAATCAGTTGTAAATCATTTATGTGTGTAATAGTTGTTTTTGAGAATGTTTTTGAATTTTGGTTTTGTTTGCTACGATCAAGGTTAGGTTGTAAGGCTGAGTTAAAATCTCCACCCAAAATAATATGTGGTGAGTGGCACTGTTGCAGTGTATTAAAGAATTGTGTGAAGAAAGTGATTCATTTCATTAGGTGCATATACATTGGAAATTGTTAATTCTCTACCTGCTAAGGTTCCTTTGATAATGATGAACCCACTATCTTCATGCTTGTAAACCTGTTGAACCTCTAATGGGAAAGATTGATGGATAAAGATTGCCACTCCTTTAGTTTTGGAGGAGGTTGAGGTACAAAACGGTTGGTTAAAATCTTTGTGAAAAAAAGTAGGATGGCTGTCTTTCATGAAATGTGTTTCTAGTAACTTTAATATTTTGGCATTTAGTTTTTTATACTGTAAAAAGGCTTTTTTCCTTTTGTACGGGGAATTAAATCCTTGGACATTGTGTGACAATACAGTGATAGTCATAGTAATAGTGTCAATTTTGGGGAGTCATCAGGAAGTGATAATGTGTGATAAATTGAATTGTGACAGGTGCGTAGATGTCTAATAATTCTAAATATAGATGAGGTCAGCCAGGGGTACAAGGATATAATAAGACCTATATTATTTACTATTCTGTGCAACGTATGGCATAGCAAAAGGATTGTACCAACAAAAATAATTTTTGTTTATAAAAACTGAAATTGGTTTAACATTAATTAAGTGTAACATGTATCTGTAATAAGAAAAAAAACTGTACGGGGTTTGGAAAGAAAAAGGTTTTCCAACCGACGGTGAAAAATAATGAGACCTGATGGTCTTAAACTCAATCTTTGGGAGCTAGAAACAGGGTTTATGAAAAAAAAAAAAAAATATATATATACCGTATATATATATATATATATATATATATATATATATATATATATATATATATATATAAAAAGACAATGAACAGGAAATGTCTCTTTAGTGATAGAATATGTAACAACTGAGTGGGGGCAAATCATGTCAGAATAGGACGGGTAGACACAACAATTATCAAGGGTATGAATAGCTGTGCAACTTTTAACCAATACCTACAATTTTAAATGATCTGTAAATAATTCTGAACTTGAAACTGAGAAAAACTAATACATCAAGATGTGGGACCAGACATCTAGTGGATCCAAACAATTTCACCCTGGTTCAAAACAATTATAATTGATTAATGTATATGTTATCTGAATCAAATTGTATATCATATGTTGTTGTCCAGAGCCCATCAAATATAGTGGGTGAAAGTGACAGACCCCACCTACGCTCAGGTCCCATCAGCATTCAACTTATTTGAATGAGACACCAAAAAAAAATTGGAGATAATTCCACTGTTGCATATGGAGTTGCTATAAAGGAATATAACTTATGAGATGCTTCCATTAGGAACAACTGGAAGTAAACATAACTATTTAGTTTTTTCAATGGAGTCAGCTTTTCCTTTATAGTACAAATGATGGCTGTGTTGGGTTATAAATGATTATAAAAAATTCTGTTCCGAGTCTGTTAATGTAATGTGGAAAAAATATAAATGTTAAAGGTTGTAGTACCATTTTACGGCTGTAGATGTCAGTGTATCTTCAACTTCTGGTTTAGTTTGGTCATTCAAGCAGTGAAAAATAACTTTATATACAGTTAGTACATAGGGCTTATATCCCAGTTTATGTATAATCTGGTGTTTTGCGAACAGTTTTATAACCCTGAGGCCACTCAGATAAATCAGGATGAGTGGACATAAAACTATTAGCGAGAATAATTGTAGAAAAAACAAGAAAAAGAAAAAAATATATATATAAAAAAATAAAAAATATATAAAACTAAAACTAAACTAAAGTTTTATATATCTATATCTATATATATATATCTATATATATATATATATATATATATATATATATATAAACACGTATACATACACATATATATGGCCAAAAGAAAAATTGTAAAAAAAGAGGAAAGAATAATGGTCTTTTGGTTATCTCTCATAAAAAATAGTTAATTTTCTTCAGTTCCATTGACCTGCTTCATGTCTGGTTCTGCGTCTGTCACCTCTTGAAGCAGGAGTGTTCCAGATAGGAGCTGGACGCAGTGTAGATGGAGTACGTGGGAGGCTGCTGGGGTCGAGAAGGCCTAATTAGGTCAGGTTATCTTGACCTTCATTGATAGTGGTGGCGATGTAGGTTGTGCCGTTATGAGGAATAATAAATTTAAATGGGAAACCCCATCTGTACCGAATTCTTGCTGTGGAGAGCCCAGAAGTGATTTCTTTCATTTTCCGGCGTCTGTCCAGTGTTGCTTGGGAGATGTCTGGATAGATCTGCAGCTGTATACCGTCTAATGTGATATTTCTAATGTCAAGTGCAGCACGCATTATTTCGTCTTTGATTAAGAAGTCTTTCATACATAATATAATGTCTCTGGGCGGTGTATCTGGAGGGGGTTTGGCCCTTAGTGCACGATGAATACGATCACATATGATGGATCGTGGGTCTTGTTCTGGCAAGAGAGACTGGAATAATTTTGAGGAGTATGCGATTAAATCTGTGATCGGTTCTGGGGCACCTCTTATTCTAATATTACTCCTTCTGTTCCTGCTATCTAAATCTTCCACATGTGCTTGCAGCTGTGTAAATGCAGATGAAAGGGTTTTATGCTCTCTTGAAAGATCATTAAATGCGATCGCTAATTCATTGTGCTTATTTTCTAGCAAGTCTGTCTGTGTGCCTATTGCTGCTATCTCCTGAGATAGGGTAATTGTGGATTCTTGGACTTCTGTTTGAAATTTAGTGAAAAGTTTAGTCTATAGCTTATCTAAACTGATGTCCAGATCTGCCTTTGAAAGAGGAATGTACTCACAGCTTTTTGATGAATTTGAGTCCAGCTGCTGCAGGTCTGTTGCAGGAGAAGAGGAGGCAGATGAAGTGGGCAGGGAGCCAGCGCCATTTTTCACCATGCTGCCATGCTCCTGTGATCTCAGAAGATAATGTGTGAGAGACTTCTGATGGCCCCCACGTCTCTTCCCGGAATTTGGCATGCACAGGTAAGTATAGATAGGGGTGTTCCGTTTCTGGGCTGATTGCAGCGGTATATGTGCCCTATTTAGTGGCTGAGAGCCCTGTGAGGAGCGGAGCTCTCTTTAGAAGCGGCCGATCTGTCCCATGCCACGCATGCGCCCTCTTACACACATTTATTCTTAAAGTGATTTTAAAGGCAGATTTTTTTTTTTTTATCTTAATGCATTCTATGCATGAGATAAAAAGCCTTCTGTGCGCAGCAGACCCCCTCAGCCCCCCTAATACTTACCTGAGCCTCATGTCTATCTATCGATTAGCTAAGGCACAGCAGCGGCACCATTGGCTACTGTCGCTGACAATCAAAGTCAGTTAGCCAATCAGGAGAGAGTGGGGACAGGGCCAAATCGCAGCTCCGTGTCTGAATGAACACATGGAGCTGTAGCTCGGCTCGGGTGCCCCCATAGCAAGCTGCTTGCTGTGGGAGTACTTGACAGGAGGGAGAGGCCAGAAGCAGCAAAGAGGGACCCGAGAAGAGGAGGATCCAGGCTGCTCTGTGCAAATCCACTGCACAGAGCAGGTAAGTATAACGTGTGTTATTTAAAAAATAACAAAAAAACGAGACTTCAGTATCACCTTTAGTCTCCTTGTCTATCGCAGTAATAGCTATGTAAAAAACATTTCTTTCCTTAATCTTTTATTCTTTTTAATGTTTTTTTTTTTTTTAATGTAAATATGTTTCTTAAATTATTATTTAGTTTAATGTAATTTAAATCATTTTAATATAACCATTTCTAAAATATTTAACCACTTGCCGAACCAGCTCACGCCGATATACGTCAGCAAAATGGCGCTGCTGCACAAATCGCTGTACCCGTTCGGTGGCTCCTTTAAGAGCCGGCCACCCGCGATTGTGGGCATTAGAGCCAGAATGGGGATTTGTGTGTGTAAACACACAAATCCCTGTTCTGACAGGGGAGGAGAGACAGATCATCTGTTCCTACTAAGTAGGAACAATGATCTGGCTCCTCCTCTAGTCAGTCCCATCCCCTCACAGTTAGAAACACACCTAGGGAAAACATTAAAACCCTTGATCGCCCCCTAATGTTAACCCCTTCCCTGCCAGTGACATTTACATAGTAATCGGTGCATTTTTATAGCACTGATCACTGTATAAATGTCAATGGTCCCAAAAAAATGTCAAAAGTGGCCGATCTGTCCACCGCAATGTCGCAGTCCTGATAAAAATCGCTGATCACCTCCATTACTAGTAAAAACAAAATAATAATAAAAATGGCATAAATCTATTCCCTATTTTGTAGACGCTATAACGTTTGCGCAAAGCCATCAATATACACGTATTGTGATTTTTTTACCAATAATATATGGAGATGAATAAATATCGGCCTAAACCGATGAAAAATTTGGGGGATATTTATTATAGCTAAAAGTAAAAAATATTGTTTTTTTTTTTTCAAAATTGTCGGTCTTTTTTTGTTTATAGCATAAAAAAAAAGCAGAGATGATCAAATACCACCAAAAGAAAGCTCTATTTGTGTGAAAAAAAGGACGTCAATTTTATTTGGGTACAACGTCGCACGACCGTGCAATTGTCAGTTAAAGCGACGCAGTGCTGTATTGCAAAAAATGGCTCGGTCAGGAAGGAGGTAAATCCTTCCGGGGTTGAAGTGGTTAAATATATAATTTCAAATAAATATTCACACTTGTATGTTGCTTGGAGATTGCCTTTCAAAATGATAATAACTTAAGTCACATAACAAATATAAAGGAATGAATTTGTATGTTGAATACACAAATAGGACCTTATTTTCATCATTTTGAACCATACACATCATATCATAATAACCATAAGTGTTTGACGGCATTATTTCTAAAAGCATATGGACAATTATCCACATTCAATAAAATAGGATAATTTATACAGCATACAGTATACAATCACTGACAACATCAGCTAGCACTGTAGGTTGTAGTTAAACTATTCCAGAATAGTGTTGACATGTTTTGCAGACAGCATCTGCTTTTTCAGGACCAAAGTAATCAGCAATTTCCATATGATTATAGTCAGATGATTTTACCAATATTGATTATAGATAAAATGAAACATAATAGGTATATACTGTACATTATGCCCCAAGCATAAACCATATACATGTAGCCAGGTGCTTGGTTTAAATACAAAGAGCAATCTAGGATGCATTGCTGCAGCACTTCCTGTGTCTCCACCAGACTTCAGGCTGAATGGCTTGGCACTGCCTTACCTCAGTCCACCAGGGGTTGCTGAGTTGCTGACGAGTAGAAGGAGCTCCAGAAACTTGAATGCTGGTGGCACTGGACTGTAGGAATCGGAGTTCAGAGGAGTCATTCTGTGGAAGTCTATGGACCATTGGACTACAATTCCCAGTGGGAGCTGGGTATAAAGGGAGAGAGATTTGTATTTTCTCTGGGCTAAATACTGAGGAACTTTGCTGGAAGGAGACTAAGGTGTGCACATCGCTGCTCCTGTGTGCACATCAACCTGCTATAAACCTACAGCCATGTGCTGAGGACTGAAGTAGGTCCAGGCAGATCCAGACGTGAGCTAATATCTGAACAGCAGGACCCCTGATGCTGTATTGCTGGGACTGATGAGAGTACAATGCTGTCAATAACCTGTTGCTGCCAGCAGAGACTGAGCACATAGGCACAGGCCATTTAACCAGCAGCATTATTTATGCAGACTTTACTGGGACTGTACTCATGTGCACTACCATAAAGATTGGGTCCTAACGCTATCTGGCTGAAGAACTAGAGCTAAAAACTGCTTATTCAAATAGCTGCTTCACAAGGACTTTGCCTTATACTTAGCAAGAGGTTCCTCTTTAGGGAGTCTTAAATTTCATTGCTGCTGATTGCACTTTAAATCCTCATCAGAGGAGTTATCACAGTATTGCTTATCATTGCTGTTACTGTTTACTGTTTTCTAATGCCATTACTTATTTCTGATTTTGTGGATTACCAGTTTTACTCTAACTTAGCTGCATAGAAGTCCAATCTATGACTGGTGCTATACAGTGAACATATTTTCTAGTGAACTGTGTTTGACCTAATCCTTTACTTCTCATTTATGTGTATACAGTACAACATGTATTTACTACAACCCCTGACAATATATTGAGTTCATTTACCACTAACCAGTCTGATGTTTGCTTTTTGATACTGAACCTTAGTTGTGTGCAGGATATCTATATTTTTTCTCAGTAGCAGTGCAATGTCCATTTGCTTAACCTAGTATGTCAGTGGGTCTGAGGTTGTTATTAGAGTTGACGCAGAAGAACAGAGAACCCAAGTGGCTCCTGCAGGGGTAGCACTACATACATATTTATAAAAAATGCATCAAATTTGGTTAGAGTGTCTTATGCCGCGTACACACGAGCGGACTTTCGTCTGACTTTCGTCTGACTTTCGTCGGACTAAAGGACTTTTTGACGTAGTTCCGACGAAACGGACTTGCCTACACACGATCACACCAAAGTCCGATTCTTTCGAACGTGATGACGTACGACTGGACTTCAATAAGGAAGTTCATAGGCAGTAGCCAATAGCTGCCCTTGCGTCGTTTTTGGTCCGTCGGACTAGCATACAGACAAACATTTTTTTTGATAGGAATCAAGTCCATTGGAAAGATTTGAAACATGTTCTTTTTCTAAGGTCCTTCAGATTTTTCGACAGAAAAGGTCTGATGAAGCCCACACACGATCGAATTGTCTGACGGATTGGTTCCGTCGGACCTTTGATGCCGAAAAGTCCCGTCGTGTGTATGCGGCATTAGTATACTTACAAAACATGGTACATAAAACAAAGGTATTTTCTGTCCCAAAGAGGTAGAAACATCATCTTCCCCATAGCCTGTGCAGATACGTAAAGACTAAAGATTCAACAGCAAACAAAGTAAAAGAAAAAGAAGCCATGGTGGTTACCAAAAGATAAACTTCATAAGGATAACCACACAGACAAAATCCCCCTTTGTAGATTAAGACTTACTAACAGCCAAATACCCAAAGCATTTCCTCCAAGAATATCACCAAGCCAAGGGTTTTACAAAAGGCAGGAAAAGGGTCTTTGGATCACCCTTATGCTCCTTTACAATCCTGTCAACTGTCCACACAATATCTAGTGCGTGGAACTGGCAATTTCTCACTAGTGTATGCCATACCCCAAGCTTGTGCCATCTATCCTCCAAACTCCATACACCTAGAGAAGTCCACAGATGAAGTCTACAGATCCACTGCAGCCCTAAGCCTACACAGGAACCCAAGAGGCAGCAGAGAGAGACTAAACTTACCCCACAAAATGTAAAACAAATGAAAGGAACAAATAAAAAGAGAAAAATGCTAAGCAAGACAAAACCATAAACCACAAGAAACAAAAAAAAAAAACCATCACAAAAAACAAGCCAACCAAGTAAATAAAGTGAACAAAAAAGAAACAAAAACAATAGATGGAAAAAAACACAAGACAAAACACTGGGGTTACTAATATAAAATAGGCTTTTCACTTAGAAAGGAAACTAGCACTTTTCAGCGTAATTTTTCCCAGCGCTTAGTGAATGCAGTGAAATTTCACTTTGCAAAGAATACCCAAACATGTGCAAGGAAAAGTAAAAAAATTGCATTTTTGCTTGCATATAATTGGATGCTGCAGGGCACCAAATCTTAACCTCATTCACTAAGCTCTGGGGAAAATTCCCATGCCAAGTACAGCAAAGTGAACAGTTTATTTGTCTTCAGTAAATCAAACAAAATACTAAGAAAAGTAGATAGAAAAACTAAAAGTAGACACAGGGCATGCACTAGTGAAAAAATAAAAAATAAAAAAATAAAATAAAATGGTTACAATAAAAGATTCATGGGGCTCACATTCCAATAAATCATATATATTCACATATGGTACATGTGGTCATAAATGTGTTTCCAAAATTATCTCTTTGTTTTACAAATATAAAAAAGCTCTACATAAACAAACGAGAAGATAAACCACTCCAATTGTTTGACAATTTAAAAAGTATTTCATTCTATGTTTGATACCATTAGTTTGATTAATATATTTACAATATGAACGTAGACCACTTTTATTTTTTTTTACTCTTCCGTTTTCAACATAATTACTTGGAATTGGCATATTATGCATCTAAATGTTTATTTTGTATGTTAAACTGGGGTAATCATCAACAAAGTGTTTCATTGTGATATCAATGTTTAAAAGCTGCCAGTGTTTTTGCATAACCTGTTTTACTTAAGTAACTTGGTTGTCAAATTTAGTAATTATTTGTACCTTATCTCTCTTTAATTGATCTTTGCTTTGATAACATAAAAGGTCTTTTGGCCTGCTGTTGGCAGGTTTATATTACCTTTTTAAGTACTTTTTTACTCTATCCCTTTCTGAGAAATTGTTTGTCAAGAGTTTTTGCTTTATATTCAAACTCATCTCTCATACAGTTACATATAATCCACAAATATTGTGCAAAAGAAATTACACAGATGAATGGTATTGGATGGGAAATAGTATTTTCTGCAGTGTATTTCCTGAATAAGGTTGTCCCAATAGTACTTACAACCCCTTCTGACCAGGTGACCTGACTTTTATATGAGAGTCCCGGGTGTTACCAAGCAAATTAATGATTGGCCGAGACTAGCATACAAACTACCTGCCACTCAAATGGAAATTACCAATAGACAGGCCTGCTGTAATAGCACAAGCCTGTTTAAATTGACCTGACATAGAAACTACCAGGAAGGGTCACCTACCTAAAAGTAGGTGCCCGCTACATATACATGGCATAATGCTTCCAATTAATTGAGAAAAGGTGCAACTGCTTTCAATCACTTTACATGAGGCATACTTGAATATAATATTTCAGCTCTGATTGATACTAATATAATCTCTTGGGATACCTCTTGTCAGGTCACCTTGAGGCTAGGTGACAGATGCACACCGTTGGGATCAGTAGTGCACCGCAAGGCAGTGGACCCTACGGCAGACTGCTGCGGATGGCAGTCCGGGTGGTAAGGAAGGCAGGGCTGCTGGAACACCAACACGGATCCCACCGGGGTTAGAGCGTAAGATTCCCTGGGGTGCGGAGTCTAAGAGCCAGCAGGTGTTCATCAGAGCCTCTAGTGGTGAGGATGGACTGGGCTGCAACTGGCTCCAGGTCGCGACCCCCAGGGTCCCCCAGCTCACACCCACAGTAGGCAACAGGAGGATAGGAATAAGCCAAGGTCAGGGCCACAAGCAGACAAGGACAACAGAGTTCACGCCAAGGTTCAGGGTCACAGGCAAACAGGGATGGTCGGGGACACGCCAAAGGTCAGGGTCACGAGCAGACAGGAATAGTAGAGAACACGCCAAGGTCAGTAACAGAAACAAACCTAGAGCACACGGCAGGCAGGAACAGGAAGCCAAAACACACAAAGGTTGATCAGCAGGGCAGGCCTGCAGTGCAGAGGTTAATATAGAGTTCTCTGATAGGAGCTGGGGTGGAGCCATGCTAGAGGAGAGTTAATAAAAGCAGTCAGGTGAGAGTCAGCTGGTCTTTAGAGATGAACACATGGAGACAGGTAAGCTGACAAACAAAACTCTATTGCATAACCATGACAGTACCCCCCCTCTTACGAGGCCTCCCCCTTCCCCGCCTGGGACTAGGTTTAGAGGGGAACTTCAAATGAAACTTCCTCAACAGACAAGGTGCAAAGACCTCAGAAGCCTTGATCCACGACCTCTCCTCAGGACCAAACCCATTCCAATGCACGAGGTACTGGAGAATGCCTCTACAGAGTCGGGAATCCAAAATTTGGCTAACCTCGTACTCCTGATTAGGGATGACCTTTGTGTTCGAGTCGAACCCATGTTCGACTCGAACATCGTCTGATCGCCAGTTCGCCGAATTGCGAACGATATGGGCCGTTCGCGCCAAATTCGTGTGGCGCGTCATGGCCCATAATTCACTGCGGCATCGCAGTGCATTGCTGGCTGATGATTGGCCAAGCATGCACTATGACCTGCATGCTTGGCCAATCACAGCGCCGTCAGTAGAGAGAGCTGTATTTGGCCAAAGCCAGGGTGGCTTTGGCCATTTATGGCTCAGGGGGTTTAGAACACGTCCCACACTATATAAGGCCGCCTGCATGGCGGGCCTGTGTAGTGTGTTCCGGTGTGCTGAGAGATAGAGAGAGAGAGAGACAGTGTCATTTCATTTGAGTTAGCTAGATTAGGCAGGAGAGTCAGTCAGTTAGCTGCACTTACAGTGTATTGTGTATATATATGCATCCCAGGTTTTGTATATATATATATATATATATATATATATATATATATATATACACACTGTATTCAGTTTAGCTAGATCCGTTCCTGTTATCTTCCTACTGACAGGCAGGCTTGTCTTGTTACAGTATTTACAGCTACTTGAAGAAAATTGCTGGTGTTCTTTTGATCCTATTAGTACCACAGTCAGGCAGCTAGACTATTTACAGTTAGTGTAGTGCGTCCTCCTCACAGTGTTCAGCTAAAGCTACAAGTTAGTTTAGTGTGACCTCTGCACAGTGTTCAGCTAAAGCTACAAGTTAGTTTAGTGCGACCTCTGCACAGTGTTCAGCTAAAGCTACAAGTTAATTTAGTGCGTCCTCTGAACAGTGTTCATCTAAAGCTACAAGTTAGTGTAGTGCGTCCTCCTCACAGTGTTCAGCTAAAACTACAAGTTAGTGTAGTGTGTCCTCTGAACAGTGTTCATCTAAAGCTACAAGTTAGTGTAGTGCATCCTCTGAACAGTGTTCAGCTAAAACTACAAGTTAGTGTAGTGCGACCTCTGCACAGTGTTCAGCTAAAGCTACAAGTTAGTTTAGTGCGACCTCTGCACAGTGTTCAGCCAAAGCTACAAGTTAGTGTAGTGCGTCCTCTGAACAGTGTTCATCTAAAGCTACAAGTTAGTGTGGTGCGTCCTCCTCACAGTGTTCAGCTAAAGCTACAAGTTAGTTTAGTGCGACCACTGCACAGTGTTCAGCTAAAGCTACAAGTTAGTGTAGTGTGTCCTCCTCACAGTGTTCAGCTAAAACTACAAGTTAGTGTACTGCGACCACTGCACAGTGTTAAGCTAAAGCTACAAGTTAGTTTAGTGCGACCTCTGCACAGTGTTCAGCTAAAGCTACAAGTTAGTGTAGTGCGTCCTCTGAACAATGTTCATCTAAAGCTACAAGTTAGTGTAGTGCGTCCTCCTCACAGTGTTCAGCTAAAGCTACAAGTTAGTGTAGTGCGTCCTCTGAACAGTGTTCATCTAAAGCTACAAGTTAGTGTAGTGCGTCCTCCTCACAGTGTTCAGCTAAAGCTACAAGTTAGTTTAGTGCGACCACTGCACAGTGTTCAGCTAAAGCTACAAGTTAGTGTAGTGCGTCCTCCTCACAGTGTTCAGCTAAAACTACAAGTTAGTGTAGTGTGTCCTCTGAACAGTGTTCATCTAAAGCTACAAGTTAGTGTAGTGCATCCTCTGAACAGTGTTCAGCTAAAACTACAAGTTAGTGTAGTGCGACCTCTGCACAGTGTTCAGCTAAAGCTACAAGTTAGTTTAGTGCGACCACTGCACAGTGTTAAGCTAAAGCTACAAGTTAGTGTAGTGCGTCCTCTGAACAATGTTCATCTAAAGCTACAAGTTAGTGTAGTGCGTCCTCCTCACAGTGTTCAGCTAAAGCTACAAGTTAGTGTAGTGCGTCCTCTGAACAGTGTTCATCTAAAGCTAAAAGTTAGTGTAGTGCGTCCTCCTCACAGTGTTCAGCTAAAACTACAAGTTAGTGTAGTGAGACCTCTGCACAGTGTTCACCTAAAGCTACAAGTTAGTGTAGTGCGTCCTCTGAACAGTGTTCATCTAAAGCTAAAAGTTAGTGTAGTGTGTCCTCCTCACAGTGTTCAGCTAAAGCTACAAGTTAGTTTAGTGCGACCTCTGCACAGTGTTCAGCTAAAGCTACAAGTTAGTGTAGTGCGTCCTCTGAACAGTGTTCATCTAAAGCTACAAGTTAGTGTAGTGCATCCTCCTCACAGTGTTCAGCTAAAACTACAAGTTAGTGTAGTGCGTCCTCTGAACGGTGTTCATCTAAAGCTACAAGTTAGTGTAGTGCGTCCTCACAGTGTTCAGCTAAAACTACAAGTTAGTGTAGTGCGACCACTGCACAGTGTTCAGCTAAAGCTAGAAGTTAGTTTAGTGTGACCTCTGCACAGTGTTCAGCTAAAGCTACAAGTTAGTGTAGTGTGTCCTCTGAACTGTGTTCATCTAAAGCTACAAGTTAGTGTAGTGCGTCCTCCTTACAGTGTTCAGCTAAAACTACAAGTTAGTGTAGTGCGACCTATGCACAGTGTTCAGCTAAAGCTACAAGTTAGTGTAGTGCGACCTCTGCACAGTGTTCAGCTAAAGCTACAAGTTAGTTTAGTGCGACCTCTGCACAGTGTTCAGCCAAAGCTACAAGTTAGTGTAGTGCGTCCTCTGAACAGTGTTCATCTAAAGCTACAAGTTAGTGTGGTGCGTCCTCCTCACAGTGTTCAGCTAAAGCTACAAGTTAGTTTAGTGCGACCACTGCACAGTGTTCAGCTAAAGCTACAAGTTAGTGTAGTGTGTCCTCCTCACAGTGTTCAGCTAAAACTACAAGTTAGTGTAGTGCGACCACTGCACAGTGTTAAGCTAAAGCTACAAGTTAGTTTAGTGCGACCTCTGCACAGTGTTCAGCTAAAGCTACAAGTTAGTGTAGTGTGTCCTCTGAACAATGTTCATCTAAAGCTACAAGTTAGTGTAGTGCGTCCTCCTCACAGTGTTCAGCTAAAGCTACAAGTTAGTGTAGTGCGTCCTCTGAACAGTGTTCATCTAAAGCTACAAGTTAGTGTAGTGCGTCCTCCTCACAGTGTTCAGCTAAAGCTACAAGTTAGTTTAGTGCGACCACTGCACAGTGTTCAGCTAAAGCTACAAGTTAGTGTAGTGCGTCCTCCTCACAGTGTTCAGCTAAAACTACAAGTTAGTGTAGTGCGACCACTGCACAGTGTTAAGCTAAAGCTACAAGTTAGTTTAGTGTGACCTCTGCACAGTGTTCAGCTAAAGCTACAAGTTAGTGTAGTGCGTCCTCTGAACAATGTTCATCTAAAGCTACAAGTTAGTGTAGTGCGTCCTCCTCACAGTGTTCAGCTAAAGCTACAAGTTAGTGTAGTGCGTCCTCTGAACAGTGTTCATCTAAAGCTAAAAGTTAGTGTAGTGCGTCCTCCTCACAGTGTTCAGCTAAAACTACAAGTTAGTGTAGTGAGACCTCTGCACAGTGTTCACCTAAAGCTACAAGTTAGTGTAGTGCGTCCTCTGAACAGTGTTCATCTAAAGCTAAAAGTTAGTGTAGTGTGTCCTCCTCACAGTGTTCAGCTAAAGCTACAAGTTAGTTTAGTGCGACCTCTGCACAGTGTTCAGCTAAAGCTACAAGTTAGTGTAGTGCGTCCTCTGAACAGTGTTCATCTAAAGCTACAAGTTAGTGTAGTGCATCCTCCTCACAGTGTTCAGCTAAAACTACAAGTTAGTGTAGTGCGTCCTCTGAACGGTGTTCATCTAAAGCTACAAGTTAGTGTAGTGCGTCCTCACAGTGTTCAGCTAAAACTACAAGTTAGTGTAGTGCGACCACTGCACAGTGTTCAGCTAAAGCTAGAAGTTAGTTTAGTGTGACCTCTGCACAGTGTTCAGCTAAAGCTACAAGTTAGTGTAGTGCGTCCTCTGAACAATGTTCATCTAAAGCTACAAGTTAGTGTAGTGCGTCCTCCTCACAGTGTTCAGCTAAAGCTACAAGTTAGTGTAGTGCGTCCTCTGAACAGTGTTCATCTAAAGCTACAAGTTAGTGTAGTGCGTCCTCCTCACAGTGTTCAGCTAAAGCTACAAGTTAGTTTAGTGCGACCACTGCACAGTGTTCAGCTAAAGCTACAAGTTAGTGTAGTGCGTCCTCCTCACAGTGTTCAGCTAAAACTACAAGTTAGTGTAGTGCGACCACTGCACAGTGTTAAGCTAAAGCTACAAGTTAGTTTAGTGTGACCTCTGCACAGTGTTCAGCTAAAGCTACAAGTTAGTGTAGTGCGTCCTCTGAACAATGTTCATCTAAAGCTACAAGTTAGTGTAGTGCGTCCTCCTCACAGTGTTCAGCTAAAGCTACAAGTTAGTGTAGTGCGTCCTCTGAACAGTGTTCATCTAAAGCTAAAAGTTAGTGTAGTGCGTCCTCCTCACAGTGTTCAGCTAAAACTACAAGTTAGTGTAGTGAGACCTCTGCACAGTGTTCACCTAAAGCTACAAGTTAGTGTAGTGCGTCCTCTGAACAGTGTTCATCTAAAGCTAAAAGTTAGTGTAGTGTGTCCTCCTCACAGTGTTCAGCTAAAGCTACAAGTTAGTTTAGTGCGACCTCTGCACAGTGTTCAGCTAAAGCTACAAGTTAGTGTAGTGCGTCCTCTGAACAGTGTTCATCTAAAGCTACAAGTTAGTGTAGTGCATCCTCCTCACAGTGTTCAGCTAAAACTACAAGTTAGTGTAGTGCGTCCTCTGAACGGTGTTCATCTAAAGCTACAAGTTAGTGTAGTGCGTCCTCACAGTGTTCAGCTAAAACTACAAGTTAGTGTAGTGCGACCACTGCACAGTGTTCAGCTAAAGCTAGAAGTTAGTTTAGTGTGACCTCTGCACAGTGTTCAGCTAAAGCTACAAGTTAGTGTAGTGTGTCCTCTGAACTGTGTTCATCTAAAGCTACAAGTTAGTGTAGTGCGTCCTCCTCACAGTGTTCAGCTAAAACTACAAGTTAGTGTAGTGCGACCTATGCACAGTGTTCAGCTAAAGCTACAAGTTCGTTTAGTGCGACCTCTGCACAGTGTTCAGCTAAAGCTACAAGTTAGTGTAGTGCGTCCTCCTCACAGTGTTCAGCTAAAGCTACAAGTTAGTGTAGTGCGAGCTCTGCACAGTGTTCAGCTAAAGCTACAAGTTAGTGTAGTGCGTCCTCTGAACAGTGTTCAGCTAAAGCTACCTGTAGAAGGTTGGTGGTGTTTTCCTGATCCTATCACTACCGCAGGCAGGTAAAGTATTTACACGTTAGTGTAGTGCGACCTCTGCACAGTGTTCAGCTAAAGCTACCTGTAGAAGGTTGGTGGAGTTTTCCTGATCCTATCACTACTGCAGGCAGCTAAAGTATTTACACGTTAGTGTAGTGCGACCTCTGCACAGTGTTCAGCTAAAGCTACCTGTAGAAGGTTGGTGGTGTTTTCCTGATCCTATCACTACCGCAGGCAGCTAAAGTATTTACACTTTAGTGTAGTGCGACCTCTGCACAGTGTTCAGCTAAAGCTACCTGTAGAAGGTTGGTGGTGTTTTCCTGATACTATCATTACCGCAGGCAGCTAAAGTATTTACACGTTAGTGTAGTGCGACCTCTGCACAGTGTTCAGCCAAAGATACCTGTAGAAGGTTGGTGGTGTTCTCATACTGTAGGCAGGCAGTTGATTTTGCTAGCTGCAGTATCAGTGTATATATATATATATATATATATATATATATATATATATATATATATATATATCCCAGCTTAGTGCAGCTACAGGCCATTAGTATGTCTGGAAGGCCAACAAGGAGAGGCAGACAGTCACAAGCCGATAAAAGAGGGCAAGCAGGCTCTGTGTCTAGAGGCAACGGTGCTGGTCTAGGAGACGGTGCATCCTCATCAGCACGTGGCCGTGGGACACGCTTGGCCTTTTTTTCGGCAGCTGGCTGTGTTGAGCCGCAACATGCGGAAAACTTGGTCAAGTGGATGACCAAGCCGCCCTCATCCTCCTCATCCTCCCTCACCCATGCTCAGGGTACTTTGTCTGGCAAAGCAGCTGCCAACGTGGCCTCTTCCCTCGGCTCAATGGAATCAGTGACTCCTTCCCTAGCCCCACCATGTCCTCCTGAGGAGTCCCTCGAACTGTTTGACCACAGTGTTGGGTACATGCTCCAGGAGGATGCCCAGCGTTTAGAAGGCTCTGATGATGATACTGAGCTATATGAAGGCAGTAACGTGAGCACGGACAGAGGGGGTGCCCAAGAAGGACAGCAATCTGGCAGTCATGCTCCCCCTGCTGCAGCATACTGCCAGGTTTGCTCCAGTGATGAGGAGGGAGGGGATGATGAGGTCACTGACTCAACGTGGGTGCCTGATAGGAGAGTGGAGGAGGAGGAGGCATATCACCAACGAGGCAGGATGCCCTCCAGGGGCCAGCCTAAGGGCAGCACACTGACTGCATCACACCGCAAAGCTCCGCATGTGCAGGGTGCTGCTGTCTCTGCGCCTTATTCCAAAAGTTCTTAGGTGTGAGCCTTTTTTGAGACGAGTGCATCAGAGTGCATCAGTGCATCAGATCGCACCGCTGCTATTTGCAACATATGTCTCAAGCGTATCTCGCGTGGCCAAAACATCTCCCGCTTGGGCACCACATGCTTGACCAGACATATATTGACCTGCCATGCAGTTCGTCGGCAAGCGTATCTAAAAGACCCACACCAAAGAACAAAAAGGGACCTCTCCTTGCTCCTCATCAGCTGAGATCTCCAACCCCACTATACCTTCAGTCCTCTCTGAGACCTGCACTGAGAGGAATGAAGGTGTAGAATTAGGTGTGTCACAGCCAAGTACTTGTGGGCAATCTGCTTTCGGTACACAGACGTCAGATTGTACCAGGCAAATTTCCCTGCCCCAGCTGCTGCACCGCCGAAGGAAGTTCGCTCCCAGCCATCCACATGCCCAGCGGTTGAATGCTAGCTTGGCAAAATTGCTAGCACTTCAACTGCTACCTTTTCAGTTGGTAGACTCTGCCCCCTTCCGTGAGTTTGTGGAATGTGCGGTTCCTCAGTGGCAGGTACCAAAACACCACTTTTTCTCACGGAAGGCGAGTCCGGCTCTCTACCGGCATGTGGAAGGCAATATCTTGACCTCGCTGGAAAGGGCAGTCAGCGGTAAGGTGCATATTACCGCTGACTCATGGTCCAGCAGGCATGGACAGGGACGTTACCTAAGTTTCACGGCGCATTGGGTCACTCTGCTGGCAGCTGGGAAGGATGCAGGACAAGGTGCAGTAGTGTTGGAGGTTGTTCCGCCACCACGCCTCCAAAATGTCACTACTAATGATTGTGACACACCTCTCTCCTCCACCCCCTCCTCTTCTTCTTCCTCCATGGCCTCTTCCTGTGCTTTGCCCTCGGAACCAGCGGTGCTCCGTAGCCATTCAAGGGGCTACGCAAGTACGCAGGCCATGCGGTGCTTGAGCTGGTGTGCTTGGGGGAGAGGAGCCACACTGGGGCAGAGGTTCTGTCAGCTCTGCAGGGGCAGCTTCAGAGGTGGTTGACGCCACGCCAACTTAAGGCAGGAATGGTGGTTTGCGACAATGGCACCAACCTCCTCTCCGCCCTCCGACAGGGACAACTGACCCATGTGCCCTGTTTGGCTCACGTCCTTAACTTGGTGGTGCAGCGATACTTGGGCAGGTACCCGGGCTTACAGGATGTGCTGAGGCAGGCCAGGAAAGTCTGTGTGCATTTCCGCCGGTCATATAATGTCAGTGCTCGGCTGGCAGACCTCCAAAAGGAATTTAACCTGCCCAAGAACCGCCTAATCTGTGACATGCCCACCAGGTGGAACTCAACGTTGGCCATGCTGCAGCGGCTCCACACACACAGCAGAGGGCCATCAATGAGTACCTGTGCGACTATAGCATCAGGACAGGGTCAGGGGAGCTTGGTTTTTTTCCCCACGCCAGTGGGCCATGATCAGGGATGCATGCACTGTCCTTTCACCATTTGAGGAGGCCACGAGGATGGTGAGCAGTGACAGTGCATGCATCAGTGACACTGTCCCCCTTGTCCACCTGTTGGAGCACACGCTGCGTGGAATAATGGACAGGGCACTTGAGGCAGAACAGAGGCAGGAAGAGGAGGACTTTCTTAGCTCTCAAGGCCCCCTTTATCTAGACAGTGTTCCTGCGTGCCCGCCGATCACACAGGAAGAGGAGGAGGAGGAGGAGGATTGTGTCAGTATTGAGGTGGAGCCTGGCACTCAGCATCAGCAGCAGTCTTTAAGGGATCATTTAGAGTCCCAAGAAACACATGGACTTGTACGTGGCTGGGAGGAGGTGGCTGCGGATCATATCGTCCTTAGTGACCCAGAGGACTCCGGACCGAATGCCTCAGCAAACCTACGCTGCATGGCCTCCCTGATCCTGCAAAGCCTGCGGAAGGATCCTCGTATTCGTGGTATCAAGGAGAAGGACCAATACTGGCTGGCAACCCTCCTTGATCCACGTTACAAGGGTCAGGTTGTGGACCTTATCTTGCCGTCGCAGAGGGAGCAGAGGATGAAACATCTTCGGGAGGCCTTGCAGAAAGGTCTGTGCAACGCGTTCCTAGAAACTGGGAGGTTACAAACTCCTGTTTCTGGACAACGTGTTGCTGAGGCTTCGGTCAGTCAAAGAAGGAGCGGTGGAGAAGGTGGCCGTCTGACCGATGCCTTCAGACAATTTTTTAGTCCGCAGCCCCAATGTATGATTGGTTCCAGCAACCATCGCCAGCGTCTGTTTTACATGGTGCAGGAATACCTAGGGGCAAGATCTGACTTGGACACCTTTCCCACCGAAAATCCTCTGGGTTACTGGGTCTTGAGGATGGATCACAGTATGCAATTGAGCTACTGGCCTGTCCTGCATCCAGCGTTCTTTCGGAACGCACATTCAGTGCTGCTGGAGGCTTTGTAACCGATCACAGGGTGCGTCTGTCCACCGACTCGGTCGATCGACTGACCTTCATAAAAATGAATCAGTCTCGGATTACTACCAGATACCAAGCACCTGATGCTGATGTAACCAAATATTTTTTTTTGGAAATGTCAGATCCCTTCAAAGACTGCCTATGCTGATGCTGAGTGACTATCCTGAGTTATTATCCTCTTCCTCCTCAATGATCATGCTGATAGCTTGTAAGAACATTTTTGGTTCTGGGCGCCGCCACCAGTGCCTAAGGCCCAATTTCCTTAAGGATCTGGCTTTCCGCTTCGAGCAGCTCCAGGCCTCCTTGGGAAACCCGAACCTGCAGCCTCAAGTACAATCAGCAGCTGCACCTATCGCACCAGTCTCAGCCACACATTCATATTCACTGCCAGCTCCGTCCTGTTTTTCTGGGGACTCCAAGGCCTGCAGGGGCTTCCTCAGCCAATGCACCATTCATTTTGAGCTCCAGCCTCAAAATTTTCTGTTTGATCGGGCTAAGGTAGCCTATATAATTTCCCTCCTCTCTGGTGAAGCTTTAGCTTGGGCTGCCCCCCTTTTTGAGAAGAATGACCCGGTGGTTTCCAGCCTGTCCGACTTCTTGAAGCTGTTTCGTAATATCTTCGAGGAGCCAGCTCGGGTTTCTTCAGCGGCTAGTGCCCTTTTACGCCTTCGCCAAGAATCTTGTTCAGTGGGACAATATGCGCTTCAGTTCCGTATTCTCATAGCTGAATTGAGCTGGAACAATGAGGCCCTGGTCGCAACCTTTTTACATGGCCTCTCTGACCGAGTGAAGGACGAATTAGCAGGAAGAGCCATCCCCGCCGGTCTGGACGATGTAATCTCCTTGTGCAATCAGATTGCACGTCGCTTTGTGGAGCATCCTCTGCCTGCTGAGGAACCTATGCAGCTGGGCCGGACTAGACTAACCCCCGAAGAACGTGCTAGACGCAGAACTCTAGGCTTGTGTCTTTATTGTGGGGGCAAGGGTCATTTTCGTGACTCCTGCTCGCTTCGTCCATGAAATGCTCAGGGTCTAATACGTTTGGAAGGTGGAGTATTGGACCCAGAAACATCACCTTCTCGTCTTCTTCTTCCGGTGTTCCTCCATGTAGGCTCTTCTCCCCAATCGGTCCTAGCATATCTGGACTCCGGGGCTGCCGGCAATTTTATGGACTGGAGAACTGCTTCTTCTATGAAGCTTACCCTTTCTCCCCTCACTACACCACTGGTAGTTTCAGCAATTGATGGCACTGTGCTCCCAGGGGGTCCTATAAGTTTCCAGACGCTACCTATTAGGATGTCGGTAGGGATACTCCACCAGGAGTGGATTTCCTTCCTCATTCTACCCAAGGCCTCTACCCCCATTGTATTGGGCCTTCCTTGGCTACAGCTCCACTCTCCACATGTGGACTGGGTCTCTGGGCAGATCCTGGCTTGGGGTCCTTCGTGTTTCTCGTCCTGTCTTCTCAAGGTGGTCCCCAAGGAGAGACTTTCCATTGCTACCACATCCGTATCTTCTGATCTTCCCACGGCATACAGCGATTACCGGGATGTGTTCTGTAAGAAGTCTGCTGAGGTGCTTCCTCCCCACAGATCTTTTGACTGTGCCATTGACCTTGTCCCTTGAGCAACTCTGCCCAGGGGTCGTACCTACCCTCTGTCCATTCCAGAGACCCAGGCCATGTCTGAGTATGTCGCCGAGAATCTGGAGAGAGGTTTCATCTGGAAACCCTCGTTGCCTGCAGGAGCAGGGTTCTTTTTCGTTGCTAAAAAGGATGGTACCCTCAGACCCTGCATCGACTATCGAGGGTTAAACGCAGTGACCATCAAAAACCGATACCCCTTACCTCTAATATCTGAGCTATTCGACAGGTTGAAGGGGGCTTCCATTTTCACCAAGCTGGATCTCAGAGGTGCATACAATCTCATTAGAATACGGGAAGGTGACGAATGGAAGACTGCGTTTAACACTAGGGACGGGCATTACGAATACCTGGTTATGCCTTTTGGTTTGTGTAATGCTCCAGCTGTGTTCCAGAACTTTGTCAATGAAATCTTCAGGGATCTACTGTACCAGTTTGTTGTCATCTATCTGGATGACATTCTCATCTTTTCCGAAAATCTGCTTGCTCACAGAAACCATGTCCGCACCGTTCTTCAGCGCCTTAGAGAAAATAATCTCTATGCCAAGCTGGAGAAATGTTCCTTTGAATGTCCTGAGGTCCTGTTTATGGGATGTTTTGTTTCTAGTTTGGGTCTTCGCATGGATCCCAGAAAGGTCTCGGCCATTACCAACTGGCCCCTACCTGCTAGCCTCAAGGCCACACAGCGCTTTCTTGGCTTCACAAATTATTATAGGCAGTTCATAAGGAATTACTCTTCCATTGCCGTGCCTATTATCGCTTTAACAAAGAAGGGTGCGAATGCCAAAGACTGGCCTCCCGAGGCTGTCTCTGCGTTTCACGATCTGAAACAGGCCTTTGTTTCTGGACCTCTCTTGAGGAGACCAAATCCTGGGGATCCATTTTTTATTGAAGTAGACGCTTCTTCGATGGGGGTGGGAGCTGTGCTTCTTCAGTTCTTTGAGAAGAGACGTCAACCATGTGCGTTCTTCTCCAAAAAATTTTCTCAGGCAGAGAGAAATTATGCCATTGGTGATCGGGAACTTCTCGCAATTAAATTGGCGTTAGAAGAGTGGCGTCATCTCTTGGAGGGTTCCCCTCACTCCATTACGATCTTTACTGATCACAAGAATCTACAATACCTACAGAATGCTAAACGTCTGAACCCCAGACAGGTCAGGTGGAGTCTCTTCTTTTCCCGTTTTAAATTCACGATTACGTACAAACCTGGTTCCTGCAACGGTCGGGCTGATGCGCTCTCTAGGTCATTTGACACTTTGGACGAGGAGTCCACCCCTGATCCTGAGCCGATCATTCCGACCTCATGCATTGTTGCCCATTCCACCACCCTGGAATCAAAAATTCCTCCTGGCAAGACCTTTGTTCCCACGGAGCTAAGATCCTTCGTTGGGGACATTCCAAGGTGGCAGGTCATGCTGGGTTCCTCCGATCCTTCCTGCTCATCAGTCGTCTCTACTGGTGGCCTAACCTCCGCTCGGATGTTAAAGAGAACGTTAAGGCTTGTCATGTTTGTGCTCAGTCTAAATCTTCCACAATAGGCCCTGCTGGTCTTCTCATGCCCTTCCCCATTCCTAAGGAGCCCTGGTCTCACATCGCCATGGATTTTAGCACCGATCTTCCACTGTCGGAGAATAATACAGCCATTTGGGTGGTAATCGATCGGTTGTCCAAGATGGCTCATTTTGTTCCTCTTTCTGGTCTCCCTTCTGCCTCTGCCTTGGTTCCCATTTTCGTACGAGAGATTTTCCGCCTTCATGGTGTTCCTTCCCATGTCGTTTCGGACAGGGGTGTTCAGTTTACATCCCGTTTTTGGAGAGCCTTTTGCAAATCCCTCAACATTACTTTGGATTTTACCTCTTCTTATCATCCCCAATCCAATGGCCAGACTGAGAGGGTTAATTAAGAGTTGGAGGTCTTTCTCCGTACCTTAGTCTCCGCCCATCACGATGATTGGGCATCACTACTTCCGTGGGCAGAGTTCTCCCACAACAATCATGTCAACGTCAGTTCTCAGAAAACACCCTTTATCACTGTTTATGGAAGACATCCTCAACTCCCTCTTCCTTTGACCTGTTCTTCCAACATTCCAGCCTTGGCTACTGTTCAGGAATCATTCAATTCCATGTGGGCTGACGTTCATGATTCCCTCCAGAAAGCTGCCAACAAATTCAAGAGTTTTGCTGACCGTCGCAGACGTAAGCCGCCTTCTCTTCAGCCAGTAGTAGCAGTAGTCTGGCTCTCCACCAGGAACATCAAACTCCGGGTTCCTTCTCTCAAATTTGCCCCAAGATTAATTGGTCCGTACACCATAACTTCTAAACTGAATCCTGTTTGTTTCAAGCTCCAGATTCCCAAAAGCCTCAAAATCTCTAACTCCTTCCATGTTGCCCTTCTGAAGCCTTTGGTCCTCAATAAGTTCTCTCGTCCTCTCTCTACCGCAGCGCCGGTCTCTGAGGATAATCAGGAGTACGAGGTTAGCCAAATTTTGGATTCCCGACTCTGTAGAGGCATTCTCCAGTACCTCGTGCATTGGAAGGGGTTTGGTCCTGAGGAGAGGTCGTGGATCAAGGCTTCTGAGGTCTTTGCACCTCGTCTGTTGAGGAAGTTTTATTTGAAGTTCCCCTCTAAACCTGGTCCCAGGCGGGGAAGGGGGAGGCCTCGTAAGAGGGGGGGTACTGTCATGGTTATGCAATAGAAGTTGTTTGTCAGCTCACCTGTTTCCATGTGTTCATCTCCTAAGACCAGCTGTCTCTCACCTGTCTGCTTTTATCAACTCTCCTCTAGCATGACTCCACCCCAGCTCCTATCAGAGAACTCTGTATTAACCTCTGCACTGCAGGTCAGCCCTGCTGATCAACCTTTGTGTGTTTGGCTTCCTGTTCCTGCCTGCCGTGTGCTCTACATTTATTTCTGTTACCGACCTTGGCGTGTTCTATACTATGCCTGTCTGCTCGTGACCCTGACCTTTTGGCGTGTCCCCGACTATCCCTGTTTGCCTGTGACCCTGAACCTTGGCGTGTACTCTGTTGTCCTTGTCGGGTTGTGGCCCTGACCTTGGCTTATTCCTTTACTATCCTTATCCTTCTGTTGCTTACTGTGGGTGTGAGCTGGAGGACCCTGGGGGTCGCGACCTGGAGCCAGTTGCAGCCCAGTCCATCCTCACCATCAGAGGCTCTGGTGAAAACCTGCTGGCTCTTAGACTCCGCGCCCCAGGGAATCCTACGCTCTAACCCCGGTGGGATCTGTGTTGGTGTTCCAGCGACCCTGCCTTCCTTATACCCGGACTCCCATCCGCAGCAGTCAGCCGTAGGGTCCACTGCCTTGCGGTGCACTCCTGATCTCAACGGTGTGCATCTGTCACCTAGCCTCAAGGTGACCTGACAGTCGCACTACACTAACTTGTAGCTTTAGCTGAACACTGTTCAGAGGACGCACTACACTAACTTGTAGCTTTAGCTGAACACTGTTCAGAGGACGCACTACACTAACTTGTAGCTTTAGCTGAACACTGTGCAGAGGTCGCACTACACTAACTTGTAGCTTTAGCTGAACACTGTGAGGAGGACGCACTACACTAACTTGTAGCTTTAGCTGAACACTGTGCACTACACTAACTTGTAGCTTTAGCTGAACACTGTGAGGAGGACGCACTACACTAACTTGTAGCTTTAGCTGAACACTGTTCAGAGGAGGCACTACACTAACTTGTAGCTTTAGCTGAACACTGTGCAGAGGTCACACTAAACTAACTTGTAGCTTTAGCTGAACACTGTGAGGAGAACGCACTACACTAACTGTAAATAGTCTAGCTGCCTGACTGTGGTACTAATAGGATCAGAAGAACACCAGCAATTTTCTTCAGGTAGCTGTAAATACTGTAACAACACAAGCCTGCCTGTCAGTAGGAAGATAATAACAGGAACGGATCTAGCTAAACTGAATACAGTGTCTATATACTGTATATATATATATATATATATACAACACCTGGGATGCATATATATACACAATAAGATGTAAGTGCAGCTAACTCACTGACTGTCCTGCCTAATCTATCTAACTTAAATCAAATGACACTGTCTCTCTGTCTCTGTCTCTTAACGCCGGAACACACACTACACAGGGCCGCCATGCAGGCGGCCTTATATAGTGTACTAAACCTCCTGAGCCATAATTGGCCAAAGCCACCCTGGCTTTGGCCAATTAAAGCTCTCTCTACAGACGGCGCTGTGATTGGCCAAGCATGCGGGTCATAGTGCATGCTTGGCCAATCATCAGCCAGCAATGCACTGCGATGCCGCAGTGAATTATGGGCCGTGGCGCACCACATGAATTTGGCGCGAACGGCCCATATCGTTCGCAATTCGGCGAACGACCTAACAGACAATGTTCGACTCGAACGTGGGTTCGACTTGAACAAGAAGCTCATCCCTAGTGATGCCCAATCATCGTGATGAGCCGAGACCAAGGTACGGAGAAAGATCTCCAACTCCTGATTAACCCTATCAGTCTGGCCATTGGATTGGGGATGGTAAGAAGAGGTAAAATCCAAGGTAATGTTGAGGGATTTGCAAAAGGCTCTCCAAAAACGGGACGTAAACTGAACACCCCTGTCCGAAACGACATGGGAAGGAACACCATGAAGGCAGAAAATCTCTCGTACAAAAATGGGAACCAAGGCAGAGGCAGAAGGGAGACCAGGAAGAGGAACAAAATGAGCCATCTTGGAGAACCGATCGATTACCACCCAAATGGCTGTATTATTCTCCGACAGTGGAAGATCGGTGATAAAATCCATGGCGATGTGAGACCAGGGCTCCTTAGGAATGCAAAAGTATGAACAAGATATGGTGAAAAATACTCCTGCGCTTGTGAGATCGTTTGCTGTAAAACAAAGGTAGTATTGTAGTCAGAGGTAGGACTGGGGGAGATGATGGAGCGTGTCCCGCTGCCTTAGCTGACCAGGGGTGGTCTGGAAAGGACTGTTTAGTAGGAAGTGGATGGGAGGCGCGTGATCAGACGCTTACATCAAGAAATGTATGGTTTATTTATGTAAAAGAATACAGACATATAGTCATATAACTATAAAATCATACAAATACTACATAATATTATAAAAAAAGGAAAAACAGGTAACAAAATAAGTACTAGGAAGTTAAAATTGGGGTGTGCCCATATTGAGGCAGGTATTTAAGAAATGCTGACGCGTTTCGAGGAAAACCTCTTCATCAGAGCCAGGAGAACTGGAGCACAGTCTGTATGGGCCGGTAGGCCGACATGTGTACATGGGGAGAGGTGGTGTGGCTAGTAGGAGGATGTGTTCTGTGATGGACAATTGATTATTCCAAGTTCCATTCCCAGGTGCTCTGTCTCAGGAGAAGTGTGTAGACACAGCTGCAAACTGTAGAGACCCTTTGGAGTGGAGAGCCGTGTGATCCTGGCAGCAGAAGGGGGGGAGGAGGAGGGAGGAGGTGTCCTTGAGTCAGCTGATGCCTGGATAGAAAGCGTCTTGCTGCCTAGGGATAGGAAAGGTTTTTAGGAATGGGCAAGGGCATGAGAAGACCAGTGATAATAGGCGCAGCAATGGAAGAGTAATTCCTTATGAACTGCCTATAATAATTTGTGAAGCCAAGAAAGCGCTGTGTGGCCTTGAGGCTAGCAGGAAGGGGCCAGTTGGTAATGGCTGAGACCTTTCCGGGATCCATGCGAAGACCCAAACTAGAAACAAAACATTCCAGAAACAGGACCTCAGGACATTCAAAGGAACATTTCTCCAGCTTGGCATAGAAATTATTCTCTCTAAGGCGCTGAAGTACGGTGCAGACATGGTTTCTGTGAGCAAGTAGATTTTCGTAAAAGATGAGAATGTCATCCAGATAGATGACAACAAACTGGTTCAGTAGATCCCTGAAGATTTCATTGACAAAGTTCTGGAACACAGCTGGAGCATTACACAAACCAAAAGGCATAACCAGGTATTCGTAATACCTGTCCCTAGTGTTAAACGCAGTCTTCCATTTGTCACCTTCCCGTATTCTAATGAGATTGTATGCACCTCTGAGATCCAACTTGGTGAAAATGGAAGCCCCCTTCAACCTGTCAAATAGCTCAGATATTAGAGGTAAGGGGTATCGGTTTTTGATAGTCACTGCTTTTAACCCTCGATAGTCGATGCAGGGTCTGAGGGTACCATCCTTTTTAGCAATGAAAAAGAACCCTGCTCCTGCAGGCGACGAGGACTTCTGGATGAAACCTCTCTCCAGATTCTCGGCGACATACTCAGACATGGCCTGGGTCTCTGGAATGGACAGAAGGTAGGTATGACCCCTGGGCAGAGTTGCTCAAGGGACAAGGTCAATGGCACAGTCAAAAGATCTGTGGGGAGCAAGCACCTCAGCAGACTTCTTACAGAACACATCCCGGTAACCGCTGTATGCCGCAGGAAGATCAGAAGATACGGATGTGGTAACAATGGGAAGTCTTTCCTTGGGGACCACCTTGAGAAGACAGGACAAGAAACACGAAGGACCCCAAGCCAGGATCTGCCCAGAGACCCAGTCCACATGTGGAGAGTGGAGCTGTAGCCAAGGAAGGCCCAATACAATGGGTGTAGAGGCCTTGGGTAGAATGAGGAAGGAAATCCACTCCTGGTGGAGTATCCCTACCGACATCCTAATAGGTAGCGTCTGGAAATGTATAGGGCCCCCTGGGAGCACAGTGCCATCAATTGCCGAGACTACCAGTGGTGTAGCGAGGGGAGAAAGGGTAAGCTTCATAGAAGAAGCAGTTCTCCAGTCCATAAAATTGCCGGCAGCCCCGGAGTCCAGATATGCAGGACTGATTGGGGAGAAGAGCCTACATGGAGGAACACCAGAAGAAGAAGACGAGAAGGTGATGTTTCTGGGTCCAATACTCCACCTTCTAAATGTATTAGACCCGAGTGTTTCCCGGACGAAGCGAGCGGGAGTCACGAAACTGCCCCTTGCCCCCACAATAAAGACACAAGCCCAGAGTTCTGCGTCTAGCACGTTCTTCGGGGGTTAGTCTGGTCCGGCCCAGCTGCATAGGTTCCTCAGCAGGCAGAGGATGCTCCACAGGGCCACAGAGTTCTGGCTGACTAGGACCTAGGGGGTGCTGGCGTCATTTTTATAGGGACCTCTCCTGGAAACGAATGTCAATCTGATTGCACAAGGAAAATACATCGTTCAGACCGGCGGGGATGGCTCTTCCTGCTAGTTCATCCTTCACTCGGTCAGAGAGGCCATGTAAAAAGGTTGCAACCAAGGCCTCATTGTTCCAGCTCAATTCAGCTGTGAGGATACGGAACTGAAGCGCATATTGTCCCACTGAACAAGATTCTTGGCGAAGGCGTAAAAGGGCACTAGCCGCTGAAGAAACCCAAGCTGGCTCCTCGAAGATATTACGAAAAAGCTTCAAGAAGTCAGACAGGCTGGAAACCACCGGGTCATTCTTCTCCCACAGGGGGGCAGCCCAAGCTAAAGCTTCACCAGACAGGAGGGAAATGATATAGGCTACCTTAGCCCGATCAGAAAGAAAGTTTTGAGGCTGGAGCTCAAAATGAATGGTGCATTGGCTGAGGAAGCCCCTGCAGGCCTTGGGGTCCCCAGAGAAACGGGACGGAGCTGGCAGTAAATATGAATGTGTGGCTGCGACTGGTGCGATAGGTGCAGCTGCTGATTGTACTTGAGACTGCAGGTTCGGGTTTCCCAAGGAGGCCTGGAGCTGCTCGAAGCGGGAAGCCAGATCCTTAAGGAATCGCATCACCTGAGTCTGATTAGATTCCTGGGTCTCAAGTCTGCGAACTATGCCCTGCAATGGATCGGCTGCAGGAAGCGGCGCGTCAGCCGGGTCCATGACTGATCAAACTGTCAGGTCACCTTGAGGCTAGGTGACAGATGCACACCGTTGGGATCAGTAGTGCACCGCAAGCCAGTGGACCCTATGGCTGACTGCTGCGGATGGCAGTCCGGGTGGTAAGGAAGGCAGGGCCGCTGGAACACCGACACAGATCCCACCGGGGTTAGAGCGTAAGATTCCCTGGGGCGCGGAGTCTAAGAGCCAGCAGGTGTTCACCAGAGCCTCTAGTGGTGAGGATGGACTGGGCTGCAACTGGCTCCAGGTCGCGACCCCCAGGGTCCCCCAGCTCACACCCACAGTAGGCAACAGGAGGATAGGGATAGTAAAGGAATAAGCCAAGGTCAGGGCCACAAGCAGACAAGGACAACAGAGTTCACGCCAAGGTTCAGGGTCACAGGCAAACAGGGATGGTCAGGGACACGCCAAAGGTCAGGGTTACGAGCAGACAGGAATAGTAGAGAACACGCCAAGGTCGGTAACAGAAACAAACGTAGAGCACACGGCAGGCAGGAACAGGAAGCCAAAACACACAAAGGTTGATCAGCAGGGCAGGCCTGCAGTGCAGAGGTTAATATATAGTTCTCTGATAGGAGCTGGGGTGGAGCCATGCTAGAGGAGAGTTAATAAAAGCAATCAGGTGAGAGTCAGCTGGTCTTTAGAGATGAACACATGGAGACAGGTAAGCTGACAAACAAAACTCTATTGCATAACCATGACACCTCTAGCCATTCAAAATAGTTAATAAATGTATATTAATAATATTATACAGTATTTATAGAGCGCCAACAGTTTGTGCGTTATAAAATAAAGGGAGACAGTACAATAAAATACAAGAGGGTTAAAAGTATAGTATCTTTTACATAAGGTGGTGCCCTTTCAATGTGAAGATGCACGTATTTTCCAGAAATTGTACTAGCATTTTGCATAAGACATTCTACACCACAAACAATTGGTCTACCTGGAAGGATGACCATGTCCTTAAAACAGAACTTCATCAACCAGACCAAAATGGAAAAAAGTGACCTAAGGTAACAGGAGCTCCATATTAGTTTGACCTAATAATGTACTGCAAGGTGACTGCTATACACATTTAGTAGCACAAACCAAATTATTTGGCACTTGGCATGTGAGATAATAACAATGAACAAAGAATAACAATAAGCCAGAGACACTTCTGCACTATACTTTAAATACACACAGAAACTATTAGACCACTTGTCTTATAGTCTCTGCTCCTGGTCTGGATGAAATATAGCAGCAGAATCTCTTGTATGGATGGTCGTCTGGTCCAATTCTGCCTCTATTTCCTAGAATTTCCCTTTATAAAATGTTACAGTTCTCCAAGTACCTGTCTGTAACCAACTGACACTGATAAATAACAAGTAACAGCTATTTACAAATACAGACACTAGTGCGAAGCAGCTCCCTATTCATGTGTTAGGCAGTCTGGGGGGGGAGTCATATATGCAGCAGCTTTCTTTCTTTCTGGCTGCACACAAACACACAAACAAAAAGGATGAATATAAAGAATTACAACCAATATTTTAAATAAAATTAGGTACTATGCAAGGTTCATAAAGACTTAGTAAGATATTGACAATGACATTTATTAGAAATCGATGATGTAGTCATTTGAACTGTGCATACGTTTATACAAGAACAAGCTAAAAATTGAGATCTAATAACAAAATAATGTTTTCAAAGAAAAAAAACCTGATGCAGTGCACAAGCAACACAAACAATAATAGCAGAACTGGTCAAATAAAATCAAATGCAATCCCTGTGCATATAAGATTTTTACTAAAATTATTTTATCTGTCCATAGCAACTGTCTATCAAGTAGAAAAACTGTTCAGGAGACACAGATGACCACAACTACCCTATAAAATACAAGCATGAATAGAATTTAAGAAAACGACTGCATTTTGCACAAAGCATAACACTTGGCATGCAAGAACAGATTGGGGCATGCTGGTGATTGCCATTACATGGCTCTTGTACCTTAGGAATAGGGATGAGCTCGATGTTCGGGTCGAACATAACTTCGACTCGAACATCGGGTGTTCACTCGTTCGCCGAACAAGGAACATTATGGGGTGTTCACAGAAAATTAGAGCATCGCGGAACGCCCCATAATGCACTGCGAGATCGCAGTGCATTACTGTATGATGATTGGCCAAAGCATGTACCTGACCTGCATGCTTTGGCCAATCACAGCATGCTCTGCTAAGAGAGTCATAATTTGCAGGGTGCCTTTGGCCAATCATGGCTCAGGGTGACTAAGTCCACGCCCCACACTATATAAGGCTGCTTACACGGTGGCCGTGTGTAGTGTTGTTGGTGGACAGAGAGATAGCTTGATTTAGATTAAGCAGGCAGGTTATTCAGTTAGTGGCAGTGTATTTGATATGTATATACAGTCATTCTAGTATATATATAAATATATATTCACTTGTGGAGGAGAACCGCACTCTGCTTACAGTTTAGTGCCAGCAATCTTTGCTTTATTTCACAATATCTTCAGGAGAGATTTACAAAGCAAGTATAATCCTTTCAAGCAATATCAAAGGCAACAAATGCCTACACAGTTTCAGACATGAGTAGATTCAGATATGGATGGATGGATGGATTACGTTTCGGGCTAGTCAGCTTACGCCCTTCCTGAGATCCATTGAAGCACATCTGAAGGTTTCATTCCAATCATTCATTTAAATACAGGTTTAGTGAAGTACTTCACATATGGAATCAATATGGCTAATTAGTTCAAATCGCATACCATTTAACATCTATATATGCATATGTTTATCTATAACATGCCATTAACCACTTCAGCCCCGGAAGAATTTACCCCCTTCCTGACCAGAGCACTTTTTACAATTTGGCACTGCGTCGCTTTAACTGCTAATTGCGCGGTCATGCAATGCTGTACCCAAACAAAATTTGCGTCCTTTTCTTCCCACAAATAGAGCTTTCTTTTGATGGTATTTGATCACCTCTGCCGTTTTTATTTTTTGCACTATAAACGGAAAAAGACCGAAAATTTTGAAAAAAAATGATATTTTCTACTTTTTGTTATAAAAAAAATCCAATAAACTCAATTTTAGTCATACATTTAGGCCAAAATGTATTCGGCCACATGTCTTTGGTAAAAAAAATGTCAATAAGCGTATATTTATTGGTTTGCGCATAAGTTATAGCGTCTTCAAACTAGGGTACATTTTCTGGAATTTACACAGCTTTTAGTTTATGACTAGGGATGAGCTTCGTGTTCGAGTCGAACCCATGTTCGACTCGAACATCGGCTGTTCGACCGTCCGTCGAATTGCGAACGTTATGGGCCGTTCGCGCCAAATTCGTGTGGCGCGTCACGGCCCATAATTCACTGCGGCATCGCAGTGCATTGCTGGCTGATGATTGGCCAAGCATGCACTATGACCCGCATGCTTGGCCAATCACAGCGCCGTCAGTAGAGAGAGCTGTAATTGGCCAAAGCCAGGGTGGCTTTGGCCAATTATGGCTCAGGGGATTTAGTACACGCCCCACACTATATAAGGCCGCCTGCACGGCGGCCCTGTGTAGTGTGTTCCGGTGTGCTGATAGAGAGAGAGACAGACAGTGTCATTTGATTTGAGTTAGATAGATTAGGCTAGATCTGTTCCTGCTATTTACATTTAGTGCAGTGCGTCCTGCTCACAGTGTTCAGCTAGATCCGTTCCTGCTATTTACATTTAGTGCAGTCAGTGCGTCCTGCTCACAGTGTTCAGCTAGATCCGTTCCTGCTATTTACATTTAGTGCAGTGCGTCCTGCTCACAGTGTTCAGCTAGATCTGTTCCTGCTATTTACATTTAGTGCAGTGCGTCCTGCTCACAGTGTTCAGCTAGATCCGTTCCTGCTATTTACATTTAGTGCAGTGCGTCCTGCTCACAGTGTTCAGCTAGATCTGTTCCTGCTATTTACATTTAGTGCAGTGCGTCCTGCTCACAGTGTTCAGCTAGATCTGTTCCTGCTATTTACATTTAGTGCAGTGCGTCCTGCTCACAGTGTTCAGCTAGATCCGTTCCTGCTATTTACATTTAGTGCAGTCAGTGCGTCCTGCTCACAGTGTTCAGCTAGATCCGTTCCTGCTATTTACATTTAGTGCAGTGCGTCCTGCTCACAGTGTTCAGCTAGATCTGTTCCTGCTATTTACATTTAGTGCAGTGCGTCCTGCTCACAGTGTTCAGCTAGATCTGTTCCTGCTATTTACATTTAGTGCAGTGCGTCCTGCTCACAGTGTTCAGCTAGATCCGTTCCTGCTATTTACATTTAGTGCAGTGCGTCCTGCTCACAGTGTTCAGCTAGATCTGTTCCTGCTATTTACATTTAGTGCAGTGCGTCCTGCTCACAGTGTTCAGCTAGATCCGTTCCTGCTATTTACATTTAGTGCAGTCAGTGCGTCCTGCTCACAGTGTTCAGCTAGATCCGTTCCTGCTATTTACATTTAGTGCAGTGCGTCCTGCTCACAGTGTTCAGCTAGATCTGTTCCTGCTATTTACATTTAGTGCAGTGCGTCCTGCTCACAGTGTTCAGCTAGATCTGTTCCTGCTATTTACATTTAGTGCAGTGCGTCCTGCTCACAGTGTTCAGCTAGATCCGTTCCTGCTATTTACATTTAGTGCAGTGTGTCCTGCTCACAGTGTTCAGCTAGATCTGTTCCTGCTATTTACATTTAGTGCAGTGCGTCCTGCTCACAGTGTTCAGCTAGATCTGTTCCTGCTATTTACATTTAGTGCAGTGCGTCCTGCTCACAGTGTTCAGCTAGATCCGTTCCTGCTATTTACATTTAGTGCAGTGCGTCCTGCTCACAGTGTTCAGCTAGATCTGTTCCTGCTATTTACATTTAGTGCAGTGCGTCCTGCTCACAGTGTTCAGCTAGATCCGTTCCTGCTATTTACATTTAGTGCAGTCAGTGCGTCCTGCTCACAGTGTTCAGCTAGATCCGTTCCTGCTATTTACATTTAGTGCAGTCAGTGCGTCCTGCTCACAGTGTTCAGCTTGATCTGTTCCTGCTATTTACATTTAGTGCAGTCAGTGCGTCCTGCTTACAGTGTTCAGCTAGATCCGTTCCTGCTATTTACATTTAGTGCAGTGCGTCCTGCTCACAGTGTTCAGCTAGATCTGTTCCTGCTATTTACATTTAGTGCAGTGCGTCCTGCTCACAGTGTTCAGCTAGATCTGTTCCTGCTATTTACATTTAGTGCAGTGCGTCCTGCTCACAGTGTTCAGCTAGATCCGTTCCTGCTATTTACATTTAGTGCAGTGCGTCCTGCTCACAGTGTTCAGCTAGATCTGTTCCTGCTATTTACATTTAGTGCAGTGCGTCCTGCTCACAGTGTTCAGCTAGATGCGTTCCTGCTATTTACATTTAGTGCAGTCAGTGCGTCCTGCTCACAGTGTTCAGCTAGATCTGTTCCTGCTATTTACATTTAGTGCAGTCAGTGCGTCCTGCTCACAGTGTTCAGCTAGATCCGTTCCTGCTATTTACATTTAGTGCAGTCAGTGCGTCCTGCTCACAGTGTTCAGCTAGATCTGTTCCTGCTATTTACATTTAGTGCAGTCAGTGCGTCCTGCTCACAGTGTTCAGCTAGATCCGTTCCTGCTATTTACATTTAGTGCAGTCAGTGCGTCCTGCTCACAGTGTTCAGCTAGATCTGTTCCTGCTATTTACATTTAGTGCAGTCAGTGCGTCCTGCTCACAGTGTTCAGCTAGATCCGTTCCTGCTATTTACATTAAGTTCAGTGCGTCCTGCTCACAGTGTTCAGCTAGATCCGTTCCTGCTATTTACATTTAGTGCAGTCAGTGCGTCCTGCTCACAGTGTTCAGCTAGATCCGTTCCTGCTATTTACATTTAGTGCAGTCAGTGCGTCCTGCTCACAGTGTTCAGCTAGATCCGTTCCTGCTATTTACATTTAGTGCAGTGCGTCCTGCTCACAGTGTTCAGCTAGATCCGTTCCTGTTATCTTCCTACTGACAGGCAGGCTTGTCTGGTTACAGTATATAAAGCTACCTGAAGAAAATTACAGGTGTTCTATCCCAGCTTAGTGCAGCTACAGGCCATTAGTATGTCTGGAAGGCCAAGAAGGAGAGGCAGACAGTCACAAGCCAATAAGAGAGGACAAGCAGGCTCTGTGTCTAGTGCTGGTCGTGGAGACGGTGCATCCTCATCAGCACGTGGCCATGGGACACGCTTGGCCTTTTTTTCGGCAGCTGGCCGTGTTGAGCCGCAACATGCGGAAGACTTGGTCGAGTGGATGACCAAGCCGTCCTCATCCTCCTCATCCTCTCTCACCCATGCCCAGGTGCTTTGTCTGGCAAAGCAGCGGCCTCTTCCCTCAGCAGAATGTCATCAGTGACTCCTTCCCTAGCTCCACCATGTCCTCCTGAGGATTCCCTCGAACTGTTTGACCACAGTGTTGGGTACATGCTCCAGGAGGATGCCCAGCGTTTGGAAGGCTCTGATGATGATACTGAGCTCGATGAAGGCAGTAACATGAGCACGGACAGAGGGGGTGCCCAAGAAGGACAGCAATCTGGCAGTCATGCTCCCCCTGCTGCAGCATACTGCCAGGTTTGCTCCAGTGATGAGGAGGGAGGGGATGATGAGGTCACTGACTCAACGTGGGTGCCTGATAGGAGAGAGGAGGAGGAGGAGGAGGAGGCGGCACATCACCAACGAGGCAGGATGCCCTCCAGGGGCCAGCCTAAGGGCAGCACATTGACTGCATCACACCCCAAAGCTCCACATGTGCAGGGCGCTGCAGTCTCTGCGCGTTATTCAAAAAGTTCTTTGGTGTGGGCCTTTTTTGAGACGAGTGCATCAGATCGCACCGCTGCTATTTGCAACATATGTCTCAAGCGTATCTCGCGTGGCCAAAACATCTCCCGCTTGGGTACCACATGCTTGACCAGACATATGTTGACCTGCCATGCAGTTCGTTGGCAAGCATATCTAAAAGACCCACACCAAAGAACAAAGAGGATCTCTCCTTGCTCCTCATCAGCTGAGATTTCCAACCCCACTAGACCTTCAGTCCTCTCTGAGACCTGCAGTGAGAGGAATGAAGGTGTAGAATTAGGTGTGTCACAGCCAAGTACTTGTGGGCAATCTGCTTTTGGTACACCGACGTCAGATTGTACCAGGCAAATTTCCCTGCCCCAGCTGCTGCACCGCCGAAAGAAGTTTGCTCCCAGCCATCCACATGCCCAGCGGTTGAATGCTAGCTTGGCAAAATTGCTAGCACTTCAACTGCTGCCTTTTCAGTTGGTAGACTCTGCCCCCTTCCGTGAGTTTGTGGAATGTGCGGTTCCTCAGTGGCAGGTACCCAAACGCCACTTTTTCTCACGGAAGGCGATTCCGGCTCTCTACCGGCATGTGGAAGGCAATGTCCATGCCTCGCTGGACAGGGCGGTCAGCGGTAAGGTGCATATTACCGCTGACTCATGGTCCAGCAGGCATGGACAGGGACGTTACTTAAGTTTCACGGCGCATTGGGTGACTCTGCTGGCAGCTGGGAAGGATGCAGGACAAGGTGCAGTAGTGTTGGAGGTTGTTCCGCCACCACGCCTCCAAAATGCTGATTGTGACACACCTCTCTCCTCCACCCCCTCCTCTTCTTCTTCCTCCATGGCCTCTTCCTCGGAACCAGCGGTGCTCCGTAGGCGTTCAAGGGGCTACGCAAGTACGCAGGCCAAAAGATGCCATGCGGTGCTTGAGCTGGTGTGCTTGGGGGACAGGAGCCACACTGGGGCAGAGGTTCTGTCAGCTCTGCAGGGGCAGGTTCAGAGGTGGTTGACGCCACGCCAACTTAAGGCAGGAATGGTGGTTTGCGACAATGGCACCAACCTCCTCTCTGCCCTCCGACAGGGACAACTGACCCATGTGCCCTGTTTGGCTCACGTCCTTAACTTGGTGGTGCAGCGGTTCTTGGGCAGGTACCCGGGCTTACAGGATGTCCTGAGGCAGGCCAGGAAAGTCTGTGTGCATTTCCGCCGGTCATATAATGCCAGTGCTCGGCTGACGGACCTCCAAAAGGAGTTTAACCTGCCCAAGAACCGCCTAATCTGTGACATGCCCACCAGGTGGAACTCAACGTTGGCCATGCTGCAGCGGCTGCACACGCAGCAGAGGGCCATCAATGAGTACCTGTGCGACTATGGCACCAGGACAGGGTCAGGGGACCTTGGTTTTTTTTCCCCACGCCAGTGGGCCATGATCAGGGATGCATGCACTGTCCTGTCACCATTCGAGGAGGCCACGAGGATGGTGAGCACTGACAGTGCATGCATCAGTGACACTGTCCCCCTTGTCCACCTGTTGGAGCACACGCTGCGTGGAATAATGGACAGGGCACTTGAGGCAGAACAGAGGCAGGAAGAGGAGGACTTCCTTAGCTCTCAAGGCCCCCTTTATCCAGACAGTGTTCCTGCGTGCCCGCCGATCACACAGGAAGAGGACGAGGAGGAGGAGGAGGAGGAAGATTGTGTCAGTATGGAGGTGGAGCCTGGCACTCAGCATCAGCAGTCTTTAAGGGATCAGTCCCAAGGAACACATGAACTTGTACGTGGCTGGGAGGAGGTGGCTGCGGACGTTGTTGTCCTTAGTGACCCAGAGGACTCCGGACCGAATGCCTCAGCAAACCTACGCTGCATGGCCTCCCTGATCCTGCAAAGCCTGCGTAAGGATCCTCGTATTCGTGGTATCAAGGAGAAGGACCAATACTGGCTGGCAACCCTCCTTGATCCACGTTACAAGGGTAAGGTTGCGGACCTTATCTTGCCATCGCAGAGGGAGCAGAGGATGAAACATCTTCGGGAGGCCTTGCAGAAAGGTCTGTGCAACGCGTTCCCAGAGACTGGGAGGTTACAAACTCCTGTTTCTGGACAACGTGTTGCTGAGGCTTCGGTCAGTCAAAGAAGGAGCGGTGGAGAAGGTGGCCGTCTGACCGATGCGTTCAGACAATTTTTTGGTCCGCAGCCCCAAGGTATGATCGGTTCCAGCAACCATCGCCAGCGTCTGTTTTACATGGTGCAGGAATACCTAGGGGCAAGATCAGACTTGGACACCTTTCCCACCGAAAATCCTCTGGGTTACTGGGTCTTGAGGATGGATCACTGGCCAGAGCTTGCACAGTATGCAATTGAGCTACTGGCCTGTCCTGCATCCAGCGTTCTTTCGGAACGCACATTCAGTGCTGCTGGAGGCATGGTAACCGATCACAGGGTGCGTCTGTCCACTGACTCGGTCGATCGGCTGACCTTCATAAAAATGAATCAGTCTTGGATCACCACCAGCTACCAAGCACCTGATGCTGATGTAACTGAATAATTTTTTTTGAAATCTCAGATCCCTTCAAAGACTGCCTATGCTGATGCTGAGTGACTATCCCTGAGTAATTATCCTCTTCCTCCTCAATCATCACGCTGATAGCTTGTAAGAACATTTTTGGTTCTGGGCGCCACCACCAGTGCCTAAGGCACAATTTTTCAGCCCCTGTTTAACAGGGGCGTGTAATTACAATTTTTGATGTAATACTTTGCAGCAGGGCTCGTTCCTGCATTCCAACTAGAGTGTCTGTGAGGGGTTGCAGTGTTGTGGCACCAGCACCAGTGCCTAAGGCCCAATTTTTCTGCCCCTGTCTAACAGGGGCGTGTAATTACAATTTTTGATGCAATACTTTGCAGCAGGGCTCGTTCCTGCATTCCAACTAGAGTGTCTGTGAGGGGTTGCAGTGTTGTGGCACCAGCACCAGTGCCTAAGGCCCAATTTTTCTGCCCCTGTCTAACAGGGGCGTGTAATTACAATTTTTGATGCAATACTTTGCAGCAGGGCTCGTTCCTGCATTCCAACTAGAGTGTCTGTGAGGGGTTGCAGTGTTGTGGCACCAGCACCAGTGCCTAAGGACCAATTTTTCTGCCCCTGTCTAACAGGGGCGTGTAATTACAATTTTTGATGCAATACTTTGCAGCAGGGCTCGTTCCTGCGTTCCAACTAGAGTGTCTGTGAGGGGTTGCAGTGTTGTGGCACCAGCACCAGTGCCTAAGGCCTAATTTTTCAGCTCCTGTTCAACAGGGGCATGTAATTACAATTCTTGATCTAATATTTCACAGCAGGGCCCTGTGAGGGCTTACAGTGTTGTGGCCACAGCAACACCTAAGGCCCAAATTTCTGCTGAGTATATAGGGCAGGACCCTACTTTCAAACATCTAACTTACAAACGACTCCTACTTGCAAACGGAAGGAGACAACAGGAAGTGAGATGAAATCTACCCCTAGGAAGGGAAATTCTCTCCTGTAAGAGTTAATATGGGAAAACAATTTCTCCTTTCCACTGATGCTTTCCAATCCTTGTTCCACAAAAAAACCCAAATTTTCAAAAAACATTTTTCATTGGGACAAAAAAGTGAGGTGAAATCTTCTGAAGAGGAGGAAAGACAGCAAAACAAATGTCACAGGGGTGATAACCCTTCCCTATGTTTTCCAAAAAGCTTAAAAAAGATTTTTTGGCTGGAGCTAAACACGTTAAAAATGTACCCGTTCAAAATTACAAAGAGATTCTACTTAACAACAAACCTGCAGTCCCTGTCTTGTTTGCACCGCCTGTATACTGCTGTTCAGAGTATATAGGGCCTTTCCTTATTTTAATTTGGGTGCGGGGTTCCCCTTAATATCCATACAGGACCCAAAGGGCCTGGTAATGGACTGGGGGGGTACCCATGCCGTTTGTCTCACTGATTTTCATCCATATTGCCATGACCCGACATGACATTAAACCCGCAAGCAGTTTTAAATGAGATTTTTTCCTTTAAAAATGACATTTGGTGCAGGGACTGTTCTAAACATGGGAAGCACGCGTCACTTTACAGGCATACTATAGACACCCCCCAGGTACGATATTTAAAGGAATATTTCACTTTTTTTTTTTTTACTTTAAGCATCATTAAAATCACTGCTCCCGAAAAAACGGCCGTTTTTAAAAGTTTTTTTTGCATTGATACATGTCCCCTGGGGTAGGACCCGGGTCCCCAAACCCTTTTTCGGACAATACCATGCAAATTAGCCTTTAAAATGAGCAATTTTGATTTCGAACGTTCGAGTCCCATAGACGTCAATGGGGTTCTAACGTTCGTGCGAACTTTCGGTCCGTTCGCGGGTCCTGGTGCGAACCGAACCGGGGGGTGTTCGGCTCATCCCTATTTATGACTGCCTATGTCATTTCATGAGGTGCTAAAATGGCAGGGCAGTACAAACCCCCCACAAATGACCCCATTTTGGAAAGTAGACACCCCAAGGAAATTGCTGAGGTGCATGTTGAACCCATTGAATATTTTTTTTTTTTTGGCCCAAGTGATTGAATAATGACAAAATAAAAAAAAAATTACAAAAAGTTGTCACTAAATGATATATTGCTCACACAGGCCATGGGCATATGTGGAATTGTACCCCAAAATACATTCAGCTGCTTCTTCTGAGTATGGGGATACCACATGTGTGGGGCTTTTTGGGAGCCTAGCCGCGTACGGGGCCCCGAAAACCAAGCACCGCCTTCAGGATTTCAAAGGGCATAAATTTTTGATTTCACTTCTCACTACCTATCACAGTTTTGAAGGCCATAAAATGCCAAGATGGCACAAAACCCCCCAAATGACCCCATTTTGGAAAGTAGACACCCCAAGCTATTTGCTGAGAGGCATGTTGAGTCCATGCAATATTTTATTTTTTGACACAATTTGCGGGAATGTGACAATTTTTTTTTTTTTGCACAAAGTTGTCACTAAATGATATATTGCTCACACAGGCCATGGGCATATGTAGAATTGCACCCCAAAATACATTTAGCTGCTTCTCCTGAGTACGGGGATACCACATGTGTGGGACTTTTTGGGAGCCTAGCTGCGTACGGGGCCCCGAAAACCAAGCACCGCCTTCAGGATTTCTAAGGGCATAAATTTTTGATTTCACTTCTCACTACCTATCACAGTTTTGAAGGCCATAAAATGCCAAGATGGCACAAAACCCCCCCAAATGACCCCATTTTGGAAAGTAGACACCCCAAGCTATTTGCTGAGAGGCATGTTGAGTCCATGGAATATTTTATTTTTTGACACAAGTTGCAGGAAAGTGACAATTTTTTTTTTTTGCACAAAGTTGTCACTAAATGATATATTGCTCACACAGGCCATGGGCATATGTGGAGTTGCACCCCAAAATACATTCTGCTGATTCTCCTGAGTACGGGGATACCACATGTGTGGGACTTTTTGGGAGCCTAGCCGCGTACGGGACCCCGAAAACCAAGCACCGCCTTCAGGATTTCTAAAGGCGGAAAGTTGTGATTTCACTCCTCACTACCTATCACAGTTTTGAAGGCCATAAAATGCCCAGATGGCACAAAACCCCCCCCCAAATGACCCCATTTTGGAAAGTAGACACCCCAAGCTATTTGCTGAGAGGCATGTTGAGTCCATGGAATATTTTATATTTTGACACAAGTTGCGGGAAAGTGACAATTTTTTTTTAATTTTTATTTTTTTTGCACAAAGTTGTCACAAAATGATATATTGCTCAAACATGCCATGGGCATATGTGGAATTACACCCCAAAATACATTATGCTGCTTCTCCTGAGTATGGGGATACCACATGAGTGGCACTTTTTGGGAGCCTAGCTTCATACGGGGCCCCGAAATCCAATCACCACCTTCAGGATTTCTAAGAGCGTTAATTTTTGATTTCACTCCTCACTACCCATCACAGTTTCGAAGGCCATAAAATGCCAATATAGCACAAAACCCCCAAAATGACCCCATTTTGGAAAGTAGACACCCCAAGCTATTTGCTGAGAGGCATGGTGAGTATTTTGCAGCTCCCATTTGTTTTTGAAAATTAAGAAAGACAAGAAAAACGTATTTTTTTTTTTTTCAATTTTCAAAAGTTTGTGACAAAAAGTGAGGTCTGCAAAATACTCCCTATACCTCTCAGCAAATAGCTTTGGGTGTCTATTTTCCAAAATGGGGTCATTTGGGGGTGGTTTGTGCCATCTGGGCATTCCATGGCCTCCGAAACTGTGATAGGCAGTGAAGACTGAAATCAAAAATTTACGCCCTTAGAAAGCCTGAAGGCGGTGCTTGGTTTTCGAGGTCCCGTACGTGGCTAGGCTCCCAAAAAGTCTCACACATGTGGTATCCCCGTACTCAGGAGAAGCAACAGAAAGTATTTTGGGGTGTAATTTCACATATTCCCATGGCATGTTTGAGCAATATATCATTTAGTGACAACTTTGTGCAAAAAAAAAAAAAAAAATTGTCTTTTTCCCGCAACTTGTGTCACAATATAAAATATTCCATGGACTCGACATGCCTCTCAGCAAATAGCTTGGGGTGTCTACTTTCCAAAATGGGGTCATTTGGGGGGGTTTTGAACTGTCCTGGCATTTTATGCACAACATTTAGAAGCTTATGTCACACATCACCCACTCTTCTAACCACTTGAAGACAAAGCCCTTTCTGACACTGTTTGTTTACATGAAAAAAATATTTTTTTTTGCAAGAAAATTACTTTGAACCCCCAAACATTATATATTTTTTTAAAGCAAATGCCCTACAGATTAAAATGGTGGGTGTTTCATTTTTTTTTCACACAGTATTTGCGCAGCGATTTTTCAAACGCATTTTTTGGGGAAAAAACACACTTTTTTAAATTTTAATGCACTAAAACACACTATATTGCCCAAATGTTTGATGAAATAAAAAAGATGATCTTAGGCCGAGTACATGGATACCAAACATGACATGCTTTAAAATTGCGCAGTGGCGACAAACTAAATACATTTTTAAAAGCCTTTAAAAGCCTTTACAGGTTACCACTTTAGATTTACAGAGGAGGTCTACTGCTAAAATTACTGCCCTCGATCTGACCTTCGCGGTGATACCTCACATGCATGGTGCAATTGCTGTTTACATTTGACGCCAGACCGAAGCTTGCGTTCGCCTTTGTGCGAGAGCAGGGGGGGACAGGGGTTTTTTTTTTTTGTTTTTTTTTTCTTTATTATTTTTTTTGCTTTTTTATCTTATTTTTAAACTGTTCCTTTCATTTTTTTTTTTTTTTAATAATTTTTATTGTTATCTCAGGGAATGTAAATATCCCCTATGATAGCAATAGGTAGTGACAGGTACTCTTTTTTGAAAAAATTGGGGTCTATTAGACCCTAGATCTCTCCTCTGCCCTCAAAGCATCTGACCACACCAAGATCGGTGTGATAAAATGCTTTCCCAATTTCCCAATGGCGCTGTTTATATCCGGCGAAATCTAAGTCATGAAATGCTCGTAGCTTCCAGTTTCTTAGGCCATAGAGATGTTGGGAGCCATTCTGGTCTCTGATTAGCTCTATGGTCAGCTGGCTGAATCACCGGCTGCATTCTCAGGTTCCCTGTTGGGACAGGAGAGCCAGAGAAAAACATAGAAGACGGTGGGGGTGGGGGGTCATTCCCTCCCACTGCTTGTAAAAGCAGTCTAGAGGCTAATTAGCCGCTAGGATTGCTTTTACATGAAAGCCGACCGCTGGCTGAAAAGAATGATACCAAGATGATACCTAAACCTGCAGGCATCATTCTGGTATAACCACTCAAAGTCCAGCAACATACCAGTACGTTGCTGGTCCTTGTTGGGCATACATTGTAAACTTTTTTTTCATGCAGCCTGTGGGCTGAACGAAAAAAAAATATTGATCGGTGGGTATGCCCACCATTAGAATACCTCCCTTCATCCACCCACTTCTAATGATGGGCATACATGCACCGTTTATATATACCGAAGCATGGGGGCATCCTCCCGCAAAAGGCAGGAGCAAATCGCTCCTCCACCCACTGCTGCCCCCACGCTTCGGCATATATGCTGAAGTATGTAACTGTGGTGGTGAAATCACCTCCGACAGCGCTGGAGTCACGGCTTTATGTATCGTGGGAGCAAACGCTGTTGCTGTCAAGATAAATAAATCCGCGCTGCAACTGAATGGCGTACCTGCTAAGCAAATGATGGTTAACAAAAAACAAAGTAACATTACAGTATAACAGTAATACTTACCATACCTGCAAAGCAAAATACAAAAAAAAACATAGTAAAAAATAAAACATTTAACGCAACCTGTACCTACCTAAAATATATATATGCCGAAGCATGGGGGCATCCTCCCGCAAAAGGCAGGAGCAAATCGCTCCTCCACCCACTGCTGCCCCCACGCTTCGGCATATATGTAACTGTGGTGGTGAAATCACCTCCGACAGTGCTGGAGTCACGGCTTTATGTATCGTGGGAGCAAACACTGTTGCTGTCAAGATAAATAAATCCGCTCTGCAGCTGAATGGCGTACCTGAAAACAAAAAAGTGGTTAACAATAAAAAAACAAAGTATAAAAAAATTGCATACCTATAATGCAAACATGATAAAAACATAACAATAAAACATTGCAGTATAGAATGCAGAACAATAGAGAGAGATTAGAGAGAGAACAATAAAACAACAACTATTTTTGGTTTTTTTATTTTATATATTTTTTTGTGTTTTTTTCTTTTTTTTTACTTTTTTTTGTTTTTTTGTTTTTTTTACACTTTTTTTGTAACTTTAACTTTTTTAACTGGTACCAGGTTTGGGTCTCTCAAAATGCGACAGCATCTTGGGAGACCCTGTGAAAGTGTGTCCTAGTCTGTGCAGTGCTGTACCCTACGCTAATACTCCACTAGTGTATGGTAGCGTTCAAAACATTCACCAATGCAAAGACCAAGACTGCCAGGACAGAGGGGACAATAATACCGGGTGTCACGCCTAAATCCGCGCTTGCTGCAGACACGACATCTTTTTTGGGGGGTTCGTTGGGTAGGGGTACTCGGGAGGGCATAAAGAAAATGCCTCTCATCAGGGGCGTAACTAGAAATCACAGGGCCCCATAGCAAAATGTTGTATGGGCCCCCCCCCCCTGCAAACCGCCCCCCCCCCTGCAAACCACCCCCTCCACAAAAAAAAAGAACTAATGCCATTGAACAACAGATTACCGCACCCATGTGGCACAGTACCCAGGCAACAGCTTATATTAATTATGAACAACAAAGTATGCAGTATACTGTATGCAGCCCCTAAAGGACACACATTGCTGACCTCCATGCCTTCTAACCAATTTCTGTTCTGTTATATAAAATGAACTAGTTCAACTCACCATAGTGCTGAATCAGTGGGAGCCCTGAGCGTGTCACTTGACACCGTCGCCTGCCACCAGATGCAACTTGTCACGGAATGTCACTTGTCACATCACCCGCCACACATTGCGGATTGTCCACTTGCCACGTCGCCTGCCACCAGATGTAGATTGTCACTTGTCACACGTTGCAGAATGTCACCTGCCACATGTTGCCGATTGTCCACTTGCCACGTCACCTGCCACACATTACTGATTGTCACTTGCCACATCCCAGATTGTCACTTGCCACACATTAGATTGTCACTTGCCACGTCACCTGCCACACATTACGGATTGTCACTTGCCACTTTCTGGATTGTCACTTGCTACACATTACGGATTGTCACTTGCCACGTCCCGGATTGTCACTTGCCACATCACCTGCCACACATTACGGATTGTCACTTGCCACTTTCTGGATTGTCACTTGCTACACATTACGGATTGTCACTTGCCACGTCCCGGATTGTCACTTGCCACGTCACCTGCCACACATTACTGATTGTCACTTGCCACGTCCCAGATTGTCACTTGCCACACATTAGATTGTCACTTGCCACGTCACCTGCCACACATTACGGATTGTCACTTGCCACTTTCTGGATTGTCACTTGCTACACATTACGGATTGTCACTTGCCACGTCGCCTGCCACATGTTATGGATTGTCACTTGCCACGTCACCTGCCACACATTACGGATTGTCACTTGCCACGTCCCGGATTGTCACTTGCCACACATTACGGATTGTCACTTGCTACGTCACCTGCCACACATTACGGATTGTCACTTGCCACGTCCCGGATTGTCACTTGCCACACATTACGGATTGTCACTTGCCACGTCGCCTGCCACATGTTACAGGTTGTCACTTGCCACGTCACCTGCCATACATTACAGATTGTCACTTGCCACCTCACCTGCCACACATTACGGATAGTCACTTGCCACGTCACCTGCCACACATTACGGATAGTCACTTGCCACGTCACCTGCCACACATTACGGATAGTCACTTGCCACGTCACCTGCCACACATTACGGATTGTCACTTGCCACGTCCCGGATTGTCACTTGCCACACATTACGGATTGTCACTTGCTGCCACGTCTCGGATGGTCACTTGCCCCACATTACGGATTGTCACTTGCTGCCACGTCCCGGATTGTCACTTGCCACTTCACCTTGTCACTTGCTGCCTGTGTCACTTTCATGCTGTGTCCCAGAGTCAGGCAGCAGGGAGATAAGGTCATCTCTCTGCTTCCCGAGGCTGCCTGCACAGTGAGGGGGGAAAACTGCACTGCACTGCAGGGATGCAGGGAGGGCGCCGGGCGGTGAGAGATGATGTCATCTCTATGCACCCCCGGCTGCCAGCTCCCTGATTGGCCAGCCTGCTCATACACGAGCCGAGCCGCCCAGCTGACTCACCGCCTGACAGCCCTCGGAGCCGCCCACGCTCTCACCGCGGACCCGCAGAGCCGCCCACTCTCACCCGGGGGCCCGCAAAGCCGCCCGCTGTCACCCGCGGAGCCGCCCGCTGTCACCCGCGGGCCCGCAAAGCCGCCCGCTGTCACCCGCGGAGCCGCCCGCTGTCACCCGCGGGCCCGCAAAGCCGCCCGCTGTCACCCGCGGAGCCGCCCGCTCTCACCCGCGGGCCCGCAAAGCCACCCGCTGTCACCCGCGGAGCCGCCTGTCACCGGTCCGGGGGGCCCCTAACAGCTGCGGGCCCCATAGCGGCCGCGTGTGTCGCTATGGCGGTAGTTCCGCCACTGCCTCTCATGCAGCCGGCTTACTGCATTTGGTTGGGGAAGGTGAGGTAGAGCACCGTCTGGAAACAGAAGGGCTCTGACGATCTCTTCCTGGAATTTAAGGAAGGATCCAGTCCGTCCTGAAGCTCTGTATAGCACATGAGCGTTCAGCAAAGCCAATTGAAATAAATAAACAGACACTTTTTTGTACCAGCGTCTGGCCTTACGGGCAATTAGGTACGGCGCCAACAACTGGTCGTTGAGGTCCACCCCTCCCATATTAAGGTTATATTCGTATTCTCCACAACACCAGTCGCCGTAGGAATTTGGACCGTCGTGTCTGCATGAAGGGAGGTAAGAACGAAAACATTCTTATTGTCCCTCCACTTCATAGCGAGCAAGTTATTACACTTCAAGCAGGCTCTCTCCCCCAGCCTAAGACGGGAATCTACAAGCCGCTGGGGAAAGCCCCGGCGATTAGATCGCACGGTGCCACATGCTCCAATCTGATGATCAAACAAGTGACTAAAAAGTGGCACGCTCGTGTAATAATTGTCCACGTACAAGTGGTACCCCTTTCCGAATAAGGGTGACACCAAGTCCCACACTATCTTACCAGCGCTTCCTATGTAGTCCGGGCAGTTTGTCGGCTCTACGTGACTATCTCTTCCCTCGTAAACCATAAAACTACATGTATAGCCTGTGGCCCTGTCACAGAGCTTATACATCTTGACCCCGTATCTGGCACGCTTGCTGGGAAGGTACTGTTTGAATGACAAGCGGCCAGAAAACTTAATCAGGGACTCATCAACGCAGACAACTTGATGGGGGGTAAACAAGTCTGCAAAACGTTGATTGAAGTGGTTTACGAGGGGCCGAATTTTGTAGAGCCGATCGTATCCAGGGTCTCCACGAGGACGACAGAGTTCATTGTCGTTGAAGTGCATGAACCGCAAAATCTGCTTGTATCGTGCCCTGGTCATGGAAGCAGAGAACAAGGGCGAATGGTAAATTGGGTCAGTGGACCAATATGACCGCAACTCACTCTTTTTATTCAAGCCCATGAGGAGGGAAAGGCCCAGAAAGATCTTAAATTCGGAAACCGTAATTGGTTTCCAATCTCTGGCAAGGGTGGACTGGGGAATAGTGGCGATGTGTTGACCAGCGTACAAATTGCTTTGGTCCACAATAGATCTATAGAGATCTTCGGTGAAAAACAGCGAATAAAAATCCAGTGGCATAAAGTCAACTGTTTCCACCTGAATTCCGGGTTGGCCAGTGAAAGGGGGAAGTACGGGTGCTGCAGAAGTGGTGGGAGCCCAATTCGGATTGGCGAATGCAGCAGGAAGGGCACTATGGGCACGACGGGCCTGTGTTTGTCTTCTTGGTGGCAGCGGGACACTACTTGTGCTTGCCACCTCGCCAGCTTGAACTGCACTTATGGGACTCGCCACGTCACCACGTGATACTGCAGTGCTGGATGTACGACCAGGGTGTACTAGGCCGCTGGTGCTTGCCAGTTCACCAGAAGGAATAGCGGCGCTAGTACTTCTCTGCTCCATACAAGAGCCCTGCGGTTCTTGCACTTCAAGGACAGAAGAAGAAGTTCGGGGTCTGGTACGCCTGACCTTAGCAGGGACCACAACTCCGTCGTCAGAGCTATCTGTCATGGAGCCGCTGTCCTCTACAGGATCGTATTCTGAGCCTGAATCTGACAGATGAGTGACTTCCTCTTCACTATCTGTCATGCTCAGAAATGTGTAGTCCTCTTCACTAGTGTACCTTCGATTTGCCATTTTGGGCTCTAAATTTAGGGGTACACTAGTGAGACTCACAGGCAAAAAAGCTCCTGACTGTCAGCGACTGTATCAAAACGCTACCAAAAAACTGTTAGCGATCGCAGGGATCAGGCCTGACTCTGCGAACGCTGCAGTTATGTGTGCTTAGTGTTTTGTGTCAGTGATCGATCGATACTGCACTTGGGTGGGGTGGGCTGGGCTGGGCCGAGGAGCAAAACACAGGTGCTAGCAGGTATCTGGGCTGATCCCGCTAACACTGCGTTTTTTTGGGGGACCCTAAATTGCTGGGGAGTATAGATCTGATCGGATCAGATATCGATCCGTTCAGATACTATAGCACTAAGGGAGGTGTATGCTGCGTGCGTGAGTTTTAGCAGTACTGGCGCTAACCTCACGCTGCCTGGGGCGACGCAGACCTTATCTGATCCTAAAAACGTAACTTCTATCACCGCCGGGCAATTAGGGGGTTAAACCTTTATAAGGTAATAAACGGCGGGTGCCCTAAAACTATAATAAACTATAATAAACTATAATAAACTGTAATAAACTACAAAAAACAAACTAGCTAACCAGCGTCACCCGTAACACTTATACGGTGATCGCTGGTGAAAGGGTTAACTAGGGGGCAATCAAGGGGTTAAAACCTTTAGCAGGTAGTATATGGGGGTCCCTGTCGCTATAAAACACTGACAGCGAACCTATATACTTACCTCCCTAACTAGCGTCACCTGTGTCACTAATGCAGCGATCAGAAAAACGATCGCTTAGCGACACTGGCGACGGGGGGTGATCACGGGGTTAACCTTTATTAGGGGGGGTTAGGGGGGTACCCTGGACCTAAAGGGGGGTACCCTAGACCTAAAGGGGGCTAACCTAACTGCCCTAACACTTATAACTGTCACAAACTGACACCAATGCAAAAAAAAAAAAAATGCTATTGGTATCAGAGTGACAGGGGGTACAGGGGGGTGATCGGGGGGTGATCGGGGTGTGAAGGGGGGTGAAAAGTGTGCCTGCGTGTTCTACTGGAAGTGTAGTGTTGGTGCACTTACTTGGATGTCTTCTCTCCTCGGCGCCGGGACGAAAAGACCGGCCCGAGGAGGGATGACATCACTTCCTCTCCCTCTGTTTACATTACAGAGGGAGAGGAAGCATTTGATTCGCTGGGAGCGATCGGGAGGAGGTGGCCATCAATGGATGGCCTCCCCCTGACCTCTCATCGCCCGCGAACAAGAGCCGACCGCCTATGGCACCGGGGGGGGGGGGGGGTCCGATTGGACCCCCCGCCCGCGGGAAGGCATCACGTATCAGGTACGTGATTTTGCCTGCCCATGCCATTCTGCTCACGTATATAGGCGTGAGGCGGTCGGCAAGGGGTTAAGGCAAGGATAAGCAGCAGGTGTCAAATCTCTCATTTTCTTCACTCGCATTTTAATATATTCAGAATACCTATAAAAATGCAAGGAAATGGTACATTCATGAGTAAAAACAAAAAAGGTAATCCCCATCATAAAGTTATTTTATCTGGCTACTTTTAAATGCTTATTCCAACAATTAAACAAATAAATAAAGATCCAAATCAACATTTAAGCCATATGGAGCAATCGTATTTAAAAAATGTATCCAGTATACTTCTCTTTTTCTTAGAATCAATTCACGGTTGCCCCCTCTCCTATTTTTCTCAATACCTTCTAGGACCATATATTTTAATTGTGATACATTGTTGCCAAATTCCAAAAAGTGTCTCGCCAACGGTAATTGGGTTAGTTTATCTCGTATTGAGTATTTGTGTCTCGCTTTCCTGTCTTTTATTTTTTGTGTTGTCTCCCCTACATAAACTAAACCGCACGGGCACTTTATGGCATAAATTACATATGAGGATTAGCATGTATAGTAACCCAGTATGGGGATATTGAAACCCCTATGTGGATGTGTAAAGTATTTACCTTTAATCATAGAGTTACATTGTATGCATGACAAGCAGGGATCCGATCCCAGATTTTTTGGTCCCAGAAAGGTTAGTTTGGCTGCTGCAGTCACAGGTTGATCAGATTTAATCAATTGATCTCGTATCGTTCTACCTTTTCTATAGGGGACATGGGTGGATTCCAGAATTCCTGTACCATGGGGTAACTGGATCTTAAAAGATTCCAATGTCTTTTGACAATTTGGTTGATTTTGTTGGAGAAGGGATGATACTGCATAATAAAGGGAATTCTCTTGTTTTCCTTTCGGGGTAATCTATTATAATCTGTATTAGAGTAATCAATATTAACTACAACTTGTGGGTATCTTCTACTAGTAAGTTTGTTTTTTATTTCATTAAGTCTCTGATCACGGCACAGCGGGTCACTCACGATCCGCTGTACCCTCATCATCTGACTTTTTGGGATGGATGAAAAAACGTTAGGGGGATGAAAGCTATTAAAATGTAGCAATTGGTTACGGTCCGTGGGTTTCACATATAAGTCGGTAGTAATCTGCCCATTGTTCAATTTAAGTAGAGTATCAAGAAAGGAGATCTCATTTTTACCAATTTCAATGTTAAACTTTAATCCAGGTACTAAATGGTTAATGTATTTGTCAAATAAGTATAGGCTTTCCATGTTACCATCCCATATAGCGAAAATATCGTCCACAAATCTGTACCAACATTGGCAATGTTTTAAAAATAAATCATTGACATAAATAAAGGACGTCTCTATCATATTCATAAATGCATTCGCATATGGGGGTGCAACATTTGAACCCATCGCTGCTCCGTTCAGTTGCAAGAAATGAGTATCCCTGAAAAGAAAATAGTTCTCCGCAAGAGTAATTTTCAAAGGGTCAAGCAGAAAAGAAATTTGTGCGGTTTTGTAGATGCCTGATTGATTTAACTATCGCTGACATGCCTCTATTCCTAGATCATGTGGAATAATAGTAAATAAGCTAGAGACGTCCCATGATATCAGGATGGAATCTGAAGACAAGTTTATATCTTGGATTTTTGACAAAAAATCAGTAGTATCTCTTATAAATGATTTAGTGTTTAATAGCAATGGTGTCAACCACTTATCCAAGTATTGTGCTAGATGAGTTGTCACAGATTCCATCCCTAATACAATGGGACGTCCCGGGGGATTTTTGGGGTCTTTGTGGATTTTTGGTAACATATACAGTACCGGTGTAACCGGATATTCACATATCAAAAACTCCATAGTTTCATCATCAATGATTTTTTGTTTAACTGCCTTAGTTAAGGTTGTTTTCATCCTTTTTTGTACTTTAAAAACAGGACAGCAATCAAGTCTTTTATAAGTAAGAGTATCACTAAGATGTTTCATAACTTTATTTTTATACATGGATGTGTCCATTACCACAATAACTCCCCCCTTGTCAGCCGGCTTGATAGTGATATCACGCCGGACTGACAAGGAGTTTAACGATGCAATCTCATCTCTGTTTAGATTGTGAGGTATATGGTCTCTCTTATCTCTATCACACAAACATTTTTTTATGTCATTTTCCACTTTCTCTATATATACCTCTACAGCAGCACATGAAGTGGGTGGTACTTTAGTGCTTTTTGGTTTTAAACCCATGTTTTTGATTGATAATATTGATAATTTCTTAGTTGTGGCAGTGGACACACCAGAATAGTACGCTTTAAATCTTAATTGTCTAAAAAATCTATATAAATCCTGTTTAACCACTTGCCGACCGCCGCACACAGATGTACGTCGACAAAGCGGCACGGGCAGGCAAAAGGGCTTACCTGTACGTCCCTGCCTGCCCGCGGGTGGGGGGTCCGATCGGACCCCCCCCCCGGTGCCTGCGACGGTCGGCAAATGTCCCCCGGCGATCGGTGGTGAGGGGGAGGCCATCCATTCGTGGCCCCCCCCTCGCGATCGCTCCCAGCCAATGGGATCATTTCCCTGCCTCTGTATTGTACACAGAGGCAGAGGAAATGATGTCATCTCTCCTCGGCTCGGTATTTTCCGTTCCGGGCCGAGGAGAGAAGACTGGAATGTGAGTGCACAACACACACACACACAGTAGAACATGCCAGGCACACATTACACCCCGATCCCCCCCCGATCGCCCCCCGATCCCCCCCCAATCACCCCCCCCCCCTGTCACAAACTGACACAAAGCAGGTTTTTTTTTTTTTTTTTTTTTTTTTCTGATTACTGTATTGGTGTCAGTTTGTGACAGTTAGTGTGTTAGGGCAGTGAATGTTAGGCCCCCTTTAGGTCTAGGGTACCCTCCTAACCCCCCCTAATAAAGTTTTAACCCCTTGATCACCCTCCGTCACCAGTGTCACTAAGCGATCATTTTTCTGATCGCTGTATTAGTGTCGCTGGTGACGCTAGTTAGGGACATAAATATTTAGGTTCGCCGTCAGCGTTTTATAGCGACAGGGACCCCCATATACTACCTAATAAATGTTTTAACCCCTTGATTGCCCCCTAGTTAACCCTTTCACCACTGATCACCGTATAACTGTTACGGGTGACGCTGGTTAGTTCGTTTATTTTTTATAGTGTCAGGGCACCCGCCGTTTATTACCGAATAAAGGTTTAGCCCCCTGATCGCCCGGCGGTGATATGCGTCGCCCCAGGCAGCGTCAGATTAGCGCCAGTACCGCTAACACCCACGCACGCAGCATACACCTCCCTTAGTGGTATAGTATCTGAACGCATCAATATCTGATCTGATCAGATCTATACTAGCGTCCCCAGCAGTTTAGGGTTCCCGAAAACGCAGTGTTAGCGGGATCAGCCCAGATACCTGCTAGCACCTGCGTTTTGCCCCTCCGCCCGGCCCAGCCCAGCCCAGCCCACCCAAGTGCAGTATCGATCGATCACTGTCACTTACAAAACACTAAGCGCATAACTGCAGCGTACGCAGAGTCAGGCCTGATCCCTGCGATCGCTAACAGTTTTTTTGGTAGCGTTTTGGTGAACTGGCAAGCACCAGCCCCAGGCAGCGTCAGGTTAGCGCCAGTAGCGCTAACACCTACGCACGCACCGTACACCTCCCTTAGTGGTATAGTATCTGAACGGATCAATATCTGATCCGATCAGATCTATACTAGTGTCCCCAGCAGTTTAGGGTTCCCAAACACGCAGTGTTAGCGGGATCAGCCCAGATACCTGCTAGCACCTGCGTTTTTCCCGTCCGCCCGGCCCAGCCCACCCAAGTGCAGTATCAATCGATCACTGTCACTTACAAAACACTAAACGCATAACTGCAGCGTTCGCAGAGTCACGCCTGATCCCTGCGATCGCTAACAGTTTTTTTGGTAGCGTTTTGGTGAACTGGCAAGCACCAGCCCCAGGCAGCGTCAGATTAGCGCCAGTACCGCTAACACCCACGCACGCAGCATACGCCTCCCTTAGTGGTATAGTATCTGAACGGATCAATATCTGATCCGATCAGATCTATACTAGCGTCCCCAGCAGTTTAGGGTTCCCACAAACGCAGTGTTAGCGGGATCAGCCCAGATACCTGCTAGCACCTGCGTTTTGCCCCTCCGCCCGGCCCAGCCCAGCCCACCCAAGTGCAGTATCGATCGATCACTGTCACTTACAGAACACTAAACGCATAACTGCAGCGTTCGCAGAGTCAGGCCTGATCCCTGCGATCGCTAACAGATTTTTTGGTAGCGTTTTGGTGAACTGGCAAGCGCCAGCGGCCTAGTACACCCCGGTCGTAGTCAAACCAGCACTGCAGTAACACTTGGTGACGTGGCGAGTCCCATAAGTGCAGTTCAAGCTGGTGAGGTGGCAAGCACAAGTAGTGTCCCGCTGCCACCAAAAAGACAAACACAGGCCCGTCGTGCCCATAGTGCCCTTCCTGCTGCATTCGCCAATCCTAATTGGGAACCCACCGCTTCTGCAGCGCCCGTACTTCCCCCATTCACATCCCCAACCAAATGCAGTCGGCTGCATGAGAGGCATTTTCTTTATGTCCTCCCGAGTACCCCTACCCAACGAACCCCCCCAAAAAAGATGTTGTGTCTGCAGCAAGCGCGGATATAGGCGTGACACCCGCTATTATTGTCCCTCCTGTCCTGACAATCCTGGTCTTTGCATTGGTGAATGTTTTGAACGCTACCATGCACTAGTTGACTATTAGCGTAGGGTACAGCATTCCACAGACTAGGCACACTTTCACAGGGTCTCCCAAGATGCCATCGCATTTTGAGAGACCCGAACCTGGAACCGGGTACAGTTATAAAAGTTAGTTACAAAAAAAAAAAAAAAAAAAAACACATACAAAAATATAAAATAAAAAAAAAATAGTTGTCGTTTTATTGTTCTTTCTCTCTCTATTCTCTCTCTCTATTGTTCTGCTCTTTTTTACTGTATTCTATTCTGCAATGTTTTATTGTTATTATGTTTTATCATGTTTGTTTTTCAGGTATGCAATTTTTTATACTTTACCGTTTACTGTGCTTTATTGTTAACCATTTTTTTGTCTTCAGGTACGCCATTCACGACTTTGAATGGTTATACCAGAATGATGCCTGCAGATTTAGGTATCATCTTGGTATCATTCTTTTCAGCCAGCGGTCGGCTTTCATGTAAAAGCAATCCTAGCGGCTAATTAGCCTCTAGACTGCTTTTACAAGCAGTGGGAGGGAATGCCCCCCCCCACCGTCTTCCGTGTTTTTCTCTGGCTCTCCTGTCTCAACAGGGAACCTGAAAATGCAGCCGGTGATTCAGCCAGCTGACCATAGAGCTGATCAGAGACCAGAGTGGCTCCAAACATCTCTATGGCCTAAGAAACCGGAAGCTACGAGCATTTTATGACTTAGATTTCGCCGGATGTAAATAGCGCCATTGGGAAATTGGGAAAGCATTTTATCACACCGATCTTGGTGTGGTCAGATGCTTTGAGGGCAGAGGAGAAATCTAGGGTCTAATAGACCCCAATTTTTGCAAAAAAGAGTACCTGTCACTACCTATTGCTATGATAGGGGATATTTACATTCCCTGAGATAACAATAAAAATGATTTAAAAAAAAAATGAAAGGAACAGTTTAAAAATAAGATAAAAAAATAATAATAATAAAGAAAAAAAAAAAAAAAAAAAAAAAAAAAAAGCACCCCTGTCCCCCCTGCTCTCGCGCTAAGGCGAACGCAAGCGTCGGTCTGGCGTCAAATGTAAACAGCAATTGCACCATGCATGTGAGGTATCGCCGCGAAGGTCAGATCGAGGGCAGTAAGTTTAGCAGTAGACCTCCTCTGTAAATCTAAAGTGGTAACCTGTAAAGGCTTTTAAAGGCTTTTAAAAATGTATTTAGTTTGTCGCCACTGCACGTTTGTGCGCAATTTTAAAGCATGTCATGTTTGGTATCCATGTACTCGGCCTAAGATCATCTTTTTTATTTCATCAAACATTTGGGCAATATAGTGTGTTTTAGTGCATTAAAATGTAAAAAAGTGTGTTTTTTCCCCAAAAAATGCGTTTGAAAAATTGCGGCGCAAATACTGTGTGAAAAAAAAAAATGAAACACCCACCATTTTAATCTGTAGGGCATTTGCTTTAAAAAAAATATATAATGTTTGGGGGTTCAAAGTAATTTTCTTGCAAAAAAAAATTATTTTTTTATGTAAACAATAAGTGTCAGAAAGGGCTTTGTCTTCAAGTGGTTAGAAGAGTGGGTGATGTGTGACATAAGCTTCTAGATGTTGTGCATAAAATGCCAGGACAGTTCAAAACCCCCCCAAATGACCCCATTTTGGAAAGTAGACACCCCAAGCTATTTGCTGAGAGTCATGTTGAGTCCATGGAATAATTTATATTGTGACACAAGTTGCGGGAAAGAGACAATTTTTTATTTTTTTTATTTTTTTTTGCGCAAAGTTGTCACTAAATGATATATTGCTCAAACATGCCATGGGAATATGTGAAATTACACCCCAAAATACATTCTGTTGCTTCTCCTGAGTACGGGGATACCACATGTGTGAGACTTTTTGGGAGCCTAGCCGCGTACGGGACCCCGAAAACCAAGCACCGCCTTCAGGCTTTCTAAGGCCGTAAATTTTTGATTTCACTCTTCACTGCCTATCACAGTTTCGGAGGCCATGGAATGCCCAGGTGGCAAAAAAAAACCCCAAATGACCCCATTTTGGAAAGTAGACACCCCAAGCTATTTGATGAGAGGTATAGTGAGTATTTTGCAGACCTCACTTTTTGTCACAAAGTTTTGAAAATTGAAAAAAGAAAAAAAAAATTTTTTTTTCTCGTCTTTCTTTATTTTCAAAAACAAATGAGAGCTGCAAAATACTCACCATGCCTCTCAGCAAATAGCTTGGGGTGTCTACTTTCCAAAATGGGGTCATTTGGGGGGGGTTTGTGCCACCTGGGCATTCCATGGCCTCCGAAACTGTGATAGGCAGTGAGGAGTAAAATCAAAAATGTACGCCCTTAGAATTCCTGAAGGCAGTGATTGGTTTTCGGGGTCCCGTACGCGGCTAGGCTCCCAAAAAGTCCCACACATGTGGTATCCCCATACTCAGGAGAAGCAGCTAAATGTATTTTGGGGTGCAATTCCACATATGCCCATGGCCTGTGTGAGCAATATATCATTTAGTGACAACTTTGTGCAAAAAAAAAAAAAAAAAAAAAAAAATTTGTCACTTTCCCGCAACTTGTGTCAAAATATAAAACATTCCATGGACTCAACATGCCTCAAAGCAAATAGCTTGGGGTGTCTACTTTCCAAAATGGGGTAATTTGGGGGGGTTTTATGTCATCTGGGCATTTTATGGCCTTCAAAACTGTGATAGGTAGTGAGGAGTAAAATCAAAAATGTACGCCCTTAGAAATCCTGAAGGCAGTGATTGGTTTTCGGGGCCCCGTACGCGGCTAGGCTCCCAAAAAGTCCCACACATGTGGTATCCCCGTACTCAGGAGAAGCAGCTAAATGTATTTTGGGGTGCAATTCCACATATGCCCATGGCCTGTGTGAGCAATATATCATTTAGTGACAACTTTTTGTAATTTTTTTTTTTTTTTTTTTTTTTTGTCATTATTCAATCACTTGGGACAAAAAAAATGAATATTCAATGGGCTCAACATGCCTCTCAGCAAATTCCTTGGGGTGTCTACTTTCCAAAATGGGGTCATTTGTGGGGGTTTTGTACTGCCCTGCCATTTTAGCACCTCAAGAAACGACATAGGCAGTCATAAATTAAAGGCTGTGTAAATTCCAGAAAATGTACCCTAGTTTGTAGACGCTATAACTTTTGCGCAAACCAATAAATATACGCTTATTGACATTTTTTTTACCAAAGACATGTGGCCGAATACATTTTGGCCTAAATGTATGACTAAAATTGAGTTTATTGGATTTTTTTTAGAACAAAAAGTAGAAAATATCATTTTTTTTCAAAATTTTCGGTCTTTTTCCGTGTATAGCGCAAAAAATAAAAACGGCAGAGGTGATCAAATACCATCAAAAGAAAGCTCTATTTGTGGGAAGAAAAGGACGCAAATTCCGTTTGGGTACACCATTGCATGACCGCGCAATTAGCAGTTAAAGCGACGCAGTGCCGAATTGTAAAAAGTGCTCTGGTCAGGAAGGGGGTAAATCCTTCCGGGGCTGAAGTGGTTAAGTACAAAATCATTCATTTTCTCTTTAGGGCAAAAGCCCAAACCCTTATTCAAAACACTTAGTTCAGTTTTAGACAAAACAATAGAAGAAATGTTATGTACCAGGTTTTCATCTAATGTCTCTGGCGGTTCTGGCGTCTGGTGGTTACACCCCCTGCTGTGTCTTTTCTTTGTTCGCCGACCGCCTTTTGGAATTTGGCCACAATGTATCACAATTAAAATATATGGTCCTAGAAGGTATTGAGAAAAATAGGAGAGGGGGCAACCGTGAATTGATTCTAAGAAAAAGAGACGTATACTGGATACATTTTTTAAATTCGATTGCTCCATATGGCTTAAATGTTGATTTGGATCTTTATTTATTTGTTTAATTGTTGGAATAAGCATTTAAAAGTAGCCAGATAAAATAACTTTATGATGGGGATATCTTTTTTGTTTTTACTCATGAATGTACCATTTCCCTGCATTTTTATAGGTATTCTGCATATATTAAAATGCGAGTGAGGAGAATGAGAGATTTGACACCTGCTGCTTATCCTTGCCTTAATGGCATGTTATAGATAAACATATGCATATATAGATGTTAAATGGTATGCGATTTGAACTAATTAGCCATATTGATTCCATATGTGAAGTACTTCACTAAACCTGTATTTAAATGAATGATTGGAATGAAACCTTCAGATGTGCTTCAATGGATCTCAGGAAGGGCGTAAGCTGACTAGCCCGAAACGCAATCCATCCATCCATCCATATCTGAATCTACTCATGTCTGAAACTGTGTAGGCATTTGTTGCCTTTGATATTGCTTGAAAGGATTATACTTGCTTTGTAAATCTCTACTGAAGATATTGTGAAATAAAGCAAAGAAGTTTTTATGTGCAGCAACCTCTTGGACTTTTTTATATATATATATATATATATATATATATATATATATATATATACTCTGCATTTAGCATAGACTATATATTCAGTGTTTACTTGATATTCAGTCAGTGCAGGCAGTGTATTCATATATATATATATATATATATATATATATATATATATATATATATATATATATATATATATATATATATATATATATATATAGTCTTATATATATATATATATATATATATATATATATATACAGTGGTTTGCGAAAGTATTCGGCCCCCTTGAACTTTTCAACCTTTTGCCACATTTCAGGCTTCAAACATAAAGATATAAAATTTAAATTTTTTGTGAAGAATCACCAACAAGTGGGACACAATTGTGAAGTGGAACGAAATCTATTGGATATTTTAAACTTTTTTAGCAATTAAAAAACTGAAAAGTGGTGCGTACAAAAATATTCGGCCCCTTTACTTTCAGTGCAGAAAACTCACTCTAGAAGTTCAGCGAGGATCTCTGAATGATCCAATGTTGTCCTAAATGACTGATGGTGATAAATAGAATCCACCTGTGTGTAATCAAGTCTCTGTATAAATGCACCTGCTCTATGATAGTCTCAGGGTTCTGTTGAAAGCGCAGAGAGCATCATGAAGACCAAGGAACACACCAGCCAGGTCCGTAATACTGTTGTGGAGAAGTTTAAAGCCGGATTTGGATACAAAAAGATTTCCCAAGCTTTAAACATCCCAAGGAGCACTGTGCAAGCGATCATTTTGAAATGGAAGGAGTATCAGACCACTGCAAATCTACCAAGACCTGGCTGTCCCTCTAAACTTTCAGCTCAGACAAGGAGAAGACTGATCAGAGATGCAGCCAAGAGGCCCATGATCACTCTGGATGAACTGCAGAGAACTACAGCTGAGGTGGGAGAGTCTGTCCATAGGACAACAATCAGTCGTACACTGCACAAATCTGGCCTTTATGGAAGAGTGGCAAGAAGAAAGCCATTTCTCAAAGATATCCATAAAAAGTCTCGTCTAAAGTTTGCCACAAGCCACCTGGGAGACACACCAAACATGTGGAAGAAGGTGCTCTGGTCCGATGAAAAGAAAATCGAACTTTTTGGCCACAATGCAAAACGATATGTTTGGCGTAAAAGCAACACAGCTCATCACACTCAACACACCATCCCCACCGTGAAACATGGTGGTGGCAGCATCATGGTTTGGGTCTGCTTTTCTTCAGCAGGGACAGGGAAGATGGTTAAAATTGAGGGGAAGATGGATTCAGCCAAATACAGGACCATTCTGGATGAAAACCTGTTGGAGTCTGCAAAAGACCTGAAACTGGGACGGAGATTTATCTTCCAACAAGACAATGATCCCAAACATACAGCAAAATCTACAAAGGAATGGTTCACAAATAAACGTATCCAGGTGTTAGAATGGCCAAGTCAAAGTCCAGACCTGAATCCAATCGAGAATCTGTGGAAAGAGCTGAAAACTGCTGTTCACAAACGCTCTCCATCCAACCTCACTGAGCTCGAGCTGTTTTGAAAGGAAGAATGGGCAAGAATTTCAGTCTCTCGATGTGCAAAACTGATAGAGACATACCCCAAGCGACTTGCAGCTGTAATCGCAGCAAAAGGTGGCTCTACAAAGTATTAACGCAAGGGGGCCGAATAATTTTGCACGCCCCACTTTTCATTTTTTTATTCGTTAAAAAAGTTTCAAAAATCCAAAAGATTTCGTTCCACTTCACAATTGTGTCCCACTTGTTGGTGATTCTTCACAAAAAATAAAAATTTTATATCTTTATGTTTGAAGCCTGAAATGTGGCAAAAGGTTGAAAAGTTCAAGGGGGCCGAATACTTTCACAAGCCACTGTATATATATATATATATATATATATATATATATATATATATATATATATATATATATTTGCATCCAGTGTAGCCTATTTCTACAGTTCATTCCATGGTTTCTAATACACTTCAGGCGGTGTGTTCAGGCGAAAATGTCCAAATTGGGCCCAAAGTGTCAATATTTTGTGAATAAAGACTAGGTAACAAACCTCGGGATTTTAACGGTGTTAAGTAGAGAGAGAAAATCTCATCAAATAGTAAGAAAATTTGGTTTATTAATGTATTAGTAATAAAAAAGATGCAACATGAGAAAAAGACACAATTTCTACATTTGTAACAAAATATACATGGAATAGATGAAGCATGTATAACAACGCACTACCACTCTCAACATGTTTCACTCGACACAGTTTCTTTAGGAGATTGATGGTGTGACTCTTTTTATACTATAAGTGAGAAAAAAACAATTGAATAGAAATCTCATTAAAGAATATATACACATAAGCATGACTAAATCATGCAAAAATAGGCATAGAATTGAGAGAAGACCATGCGTACATTTTTAAAAGGATCAGTGTATCAATACAAAAAGGGCATTGAAACATGTGGGCCCAGAGAGGAACCGGACCTTACCAGAGAAGTTTCAGTATCCACAGAAAGTAAATGCAGCAATAAAATCAATTGATGTGTATAAAGTCCTAATTCAATCCAGTAGCACACCTTAATTGCTTGCAGAGAGGAGCTACAAGTGTAATATTTCTGTAATGAAATATACAGATAAACTACATAAGAGCCAAATAGATTATGGCCAATGAACAATGGGTTTTAAACAAAATCAAAAATATTAATAGTGCAGCTCTGTTAGAAGTGGAATAATTATCTTAAGGTTGAATCAATAAGAATTAAGCTGGTCCAAATCAAGAGTATAATAAAAAATGGTCATCTAAATGCCTGATAAGCCTCAAAACAAATTTAAGGAGAGCCAAGGCAGAAGGGACCTATAGATGGTAATAAGGAATATATGGAAAAAATAATAAATCAAGACCAATTGAGGGCAATATATAGGCGCTTAAACAAACATATATATATATATAAAAGAAAACTGCTTACCAAGCAAACACATCAGTCATTTCAACAGATCCAGGGGATATCGAGTCCTCCCAATTACAGAGATCTCAGGCAGACAGTAGAGGCGAATAGACACCGTTTAAATAGCCCCCTCCGACTCGGTGGTGTCTCACATCACCGTCGGATCGTGGGCGTTAAGGAAATGCCAATGCGCATGCACCTGGGCTGGCGGGTGGCACAAGCATCACCGACCTGTGACATCAGTGAAGCGAGGCCGCCATCTTGGAAAGTCCAATGCCCTCAGAATGAGGGGATGGAAATAGCACAGCCAGTGCATACAGAGAAGGCAGTCCGAAGGGGGCGGCCCACCTCGATAGCACAGGGGAGGACTTAATGGCTTCAGGGCATGCCGAACAATAAAGCCAGAAGAGGGCAAACCACTGGTTGAATGATTGATTAGCATAACAACCAGGGAGTGCCCCGGGCGCCCATACATGCAAAAACCATAGTGGTGAGCTAGAAATGGAAAGGATTGAATAAATGCATAAAGGACAAAGGACTACAATATTTAAATGAGAATAATGAAATAAATTGCGCATATAATAACTGTATATATAAGAGAGTAGGTTGGCAATAACTGGTTTGGCTCGGTTCATAACATGGTAACCACATGCTTTTACAATTAATAAACAATACATTGAAAGCAAAAAACATCAAAACGTATACCAAAATGAATGGTTAATTCATGGGCAGCACAGAGAAAGGGGAGAAAAGGAAAAAGAAAGAAAAGAGAAAAAGGGGGGAAGGGGAAAAGGGGGGAAAGGGAAAAAGGAAAAAGAAAAAAGTCATAAAATTGATAGGAAAAATAAAATTAAAGGAAAGGCTTAAAACTGAGAGCATCATTGGGGCCTGGAGGTCGGAAGGCAGCCAAATCCGAGATCCAGCGCGCCTCACGCTGTAATAAAGAAATGCATCTTGGTGTCATCGAAGTTATGATATAAGCCCATGTGACGACTAATGGGCGTCTCCGGGACTTTTAACGGTGCTGAGATCAAAGATATACAGAGCGTATCATAAAATAATATTTTATTTAAACAATCTCATTAAAAGAAACAGACATTGGCAAAAGACAATATACAAAACAAAAGGTGGGTGATTCTTTGATACAGAAATTAATACCACTTTCTCAACATGTTTCGCTTTCATAAACTTCTTCAGGAGATATATTTGTGATATTAGAGTCAACTATGAAAAATAGAAAAAAAATATATATGTAAACAATACACGTACATGTCTGCTTATACATCATACGATCATAATATTTAATATTTAAATATGAGCAAGGTATTAAATGAAAAAATTGAGCAAATCTGTATATATATATATGTAGACATCATATATTAAGGTAAAAAGTATGTAACATACGATATGTAAGAAAAAAAAAACAAACAAAACAAAAAAAACAAAAAAAAAAAAAACCCATATATCATATATATAATCATTTAGCTTAAAAGGGCTTACCTTTGCAAAAGGATATAATTAAAAAAGGGGGGAGTTTTTTTGTGATGGTAAATGCTTTCTCCTCAGTCCCCACCTCACTATAAAGGCATGCAGAGAGGGATAAAATCCCTAAAAAAAGAATTCTCTAAGAAGAGAAATATTAAAATCAGTATGTTTGAATGAATAAGGTCAATTTGAATTAAAGTGCACTTATCAGTAGCCTCATGTATAAGGATGAGAAGAAATCAAAAAATACCTCTAGTAGAATCAATTGAAAATGACAAGAAGTTACATCCAAAAGATGATAGGTAGCAAAATTGCTGAAAATGTAAGAGAACGGTTCTAGTATTGCAGTGGAGTAGCAGTCAAGAAGGGGGCAGTATACGTCCATACACAGCTGATGGATGAGCTAGATCTGGAAGTGTTGCTGCAAACTCTCACAGAGAACCTGAAGGGTATGAGCATAGTAAGAGGATATATCTAAGTGTCGTATATACTAGAATGCATAGTTGCTACAAAAAGAGGGTGGATGGAAAAACTTACTGTTGGTAATCAAAATCCCGTTAGGGAGTCCCGTTGCCCGTTAGGAGAATCCATCTGCCCCACGCATCAAGCAGGAAAGTGACAGAGGTTGGCGGGGAAAAAGCCCCGCTTTTAAACCTCTCCAGCGTGACGACGTCTGACTCGTCGTCACGCTGCGGACTGAAGGAGACACCTGCGCATGCGCACGTATCCGATTCCTATTTAGAAAGTAACGTAGATGACGTCAGGTACTACAGGCGGACCCGCGGCCATCTTAGGAAATCCTGTGCCCTGAGTCTAATACTATGGAAGCTCACAGGGCTCAAAAAGGTAAAATATGAGTTATACATGGTATATAATGACGCGATCAGAGTAAATGGCCTCTGGTACAGCGCAGCCGCCACACGGCCATGCTCGGGGATCCCACGCCCCAGGCCCCACACCGAAGGGGCCCAAACGACAAAGATATGATAGTATAGTAGTGCCGTGTGTTGAATGAATCGGAAACGAAAAGAGCAGCATTTGGTGTCCAATAGCGGGCGACAAAGCAATCGAAACATTGATTAGGAATCGATTAGCTAAGTGCCCGGGGTGTCCGTGCATACCAAAGGAGATGGAGGAAAGGAGACCGAGGACAAAGCATGAGCTCATACCACACTCAAAATCAAAAAATATATATGATGACAAAAGAATTGATCCATCAATCAATTACATAAATCAATTATATATGAAAAAAAAAAAAAAAATTATTATAAGAAAGGTTTGTAACTCAAGGCATCATTTAGGCCAGGATGTTTCAAAGCATTGAGGGTGACAATCCACTTGGTTTTGCGTTGTAATAAGATTTTATCATAGTCACCCCCTCTTTCATTTGGGGGGACATGTTCCAAAGCATAAAAGTGCATCATCCTATCATCAAATTGGTGATGGAGACCCATATGTCGACTTATAGGGGTCTCCATCTTTTTTTTACAAACTAGGGAGACATGGTCTCTGATCCGATGGAAGAAGGGGTGTTTGGTTTTCCCCACATAATATGCATTGCATTCACATATCATTATATAAACCACGCCTATGGATTGGCATGTAGCTAGAAAGTTGGGACTGTACAACTTACCATTAGGAAGAATGATATTGCGAGATGCATAGATATATCTGCAAAAGTCACATTTGTGGCAAGGTTTGGTGCCTTTATTTTTGGTATGGGTTGTAGGTAATGGGGCATGATGACTATGGACTATATGGTCTTTAATTGATCGGGATCGTCGAAACGTAATCTCGGGATAGTCTTTAAGATGTTTGGACACCCTAGGATCTCCCATCAGCAAATACCAGTGCTTTTGCAGCAGTTCCCGCATTTGCCGATGTTGTCCGGAGAAGGTGGTAATCATTCTCAGGCCTGGGGCTGATTTTGGTTTTGTAGGCCTGTAAATTAGTTGACTACGTTGGCTTCTTTTAGCTCTAAGGTAGGCTCTTTTTAAACATTTATTACTATAGCCCCGTGTCTTGAGACGTTCCCTCAGTGCCCTGGCCTCGGATTCAAAATGGATATTCTCACTGCAATTTCTCCTTAATCTTAGATACTGTCCATAGGGGACATTATCTATGAGTGGTTGGGGATGGGAGCTGGCAGCATGCAGGAGTGAATTTCCCGCTGATGCTTTTCGAAAAAGAGTGGTTCCTACGGTTCTGTCTGGGTTGATAAAGAGGGTAACATCCAAAAACGTTAAAGAGGTTTGGCTTGCTTCCATGGTGAAGGTTAAGTTATAGGGATTGGTTTTCAGAACCTCAAAAAAGGACGAGAGATCTTCTCTGCTACCAGTCCATATTAGGAATACATCATCAATATATCGTTTCCATATTGATATGTTTTCCATCAGGTTTTGCAAATCTTCCCTAAAGAAAAGGCTCTGCTCCCACTCCCCCAGGTACAGGTTTGCATAAGTGGGGGCACATCTGGTCCCCATAGCGACCCCCTGCACCTGGAGGTAGTGGGAGCGAGCAAACAAAAAAATATTGTTCATAAGGATGAACCTCAGGAGATCCAAAATGAAGCTCCTGTAGGTCTCGGGGACATCCCCATCTCGAGAAATGAAGCCCTCCACAACTGCCACCCCCAAATCATGGGGGATGGAGTTGTAGAGGGCCTCCACATCCAGAGCCACAAGCCACGCTCCCTTTGGGATGGTCAGACCGTCCAGAACTCTAAGAAGTTCACTGGTGTCTTGTAAATAAGATGTCAAACCCTCCACATGCGGTCCAAGGAATTCATCTATCAGTTGACTGGCATTTTCCGTAAGGGATCCGTTTCCGGACACGATCGGTCTGCCAGGGGGGTTGTTTAAATCCTTATGTACCTTGGGAAGGGCGTACAGTGTCGGAATCCGAGGGCAGGGCACATTAAGAAACTCCCATGTCGATTTTGTAATTAGGCCCTGATTATATGCGGTCCCAATCAACTTTCTATAGCGTATGGTCATATTGGTAACATGCGTCTCTGAGACTTTCCTATACCAGTCTCGGTTTTGTAAAAGGCGTAAGACCATAGATTCATATTGTTCGGTTGTCATCACTACTAAATTGCCTCCTTTATCTGATGGCTTAACCACCAGACGGGAGTCCAACTGTAGTGACTTTAAGGCCAATTTTTGTTGGCCTGTAAGATTTGATTGTTTTATGCCCTTCCATTTGGTCCTACAAATGTCCTCAGTGACCTGACGGACAAAAGCCCACACATTGGGATTACCCTGTGGTGTGGGAAAAGTTTTGGATTTTGGTTTGTACTCCTTGGGGGTAAAAGGCACAACTGAATAGGAAGCACCAGACCCATGACCAGGAAAGCCATCCTGATCAAGAGTCTGGGCCTCCAAAAGGTCTGTCTCGTCTATATGACCCTCGTCCCAGAGCTCCATGAGCTCCTCCATTGCTTTGATTTCATTCAGTGTGATGTTTTCCACTGTAGATTGAGGTGGTGTTGTATTAGATTGTGCGGATTTGTCGAAAATAATGTGAAGCATTAGTTTTCGAGCAAAAAAGTTAAGATCTTTAATAAGTTTAACCGTTAAAAGTCCCTGAGGCCTACATAATGGCCTCAATGCCCCTTTCCAATTTTTAAACTTATTATTTGGGATGTGGTGCTTCTGAATTTTCCTCTCATTCCGAATTTTCTTATTTAACTGAACCTTGAGGTGTTACCCACCTTTTCACCCTCAGGATTTTGAGGAATTTCTAAATTGAATGTATTCATGTATTATTATCTATTATCTTGATTGATGTATACTTAATGATTTAGATTTTTCTATAACAATATTTTTCTTTTTCTTTTTTTTTTTTTTTGTTTTCTCTTGGTTTTCATAATGGCCCACCATTGCGGTAACGCCTTTGAGGGATTTATGGACCAGATCCATAAATCCCAGAATGCCACTGGAGGTGGCTTATCCATGGACCGTTTTTTTCTTCATCTCCAGTGAATGCTGGAGAAGAAGGCAAGAGTGTATTGGAACAAATGGTATTTCTCGAAATATTTGGACGATCAAATTGCCCCTTGGGGGTTGAGAATCCAGATCTTTCCCACAGTGAGAAAATTGGAATCGAACTTTAGAACCAATTGGGAGACCAATCTCCAATCATGCTCCATGAGAATGATGGAACTATTATGTGGTTATTACGACGAAGAATTGGCCTCTCTGGATAAGGAAATAGAAAAGCTATATGCTAAAAATAGCCTGATTGTTTCAAGTGAGCTTTTCTCTAATCGTGAGGGAATCCTCAAAACACACATAGAGACCTATGTAGCTGAAATCTTAAAAACTAAGGAAAATAAATTTTTAAGAGATAAAGTATCATACGATAACAATCAGGCGTATGTCTGGACACAGACCAAAAAAAGCAAGAGACAAAATGCCAATATGCAAACCTTTAGAGATCCTCCCTCTGAAACTAATGATTCTGACACCTCTTCTGCTTCCTCCCTTTCTTCACAGGCACCGGCAAGTTCCAAGGACTCTGGATCTTCCAAAATGCGCACTAATGGCAATACCCATGCACCTACGGGGTCAAGTAAGCGACACCCAAACACAAATCGCACTCCAATTCACACGAGAGCCACCACGGCCAAATTCAACACCTCACACGCACCGGCACATCGGGACACTCTCCCTAATACCCATGCGAGCACTTCACTATCCCCAACTTCGGCACCTTCAACCAATTACACTCATGATTCAAACCAGTCGGATTTTCGTCCGGCTCCGATCTTCACACAACCGGTACACGAATCGAAAAAGATGACCATCGCGGAGGGTCTCCAGAAACAGGCCAAAAATTCGAAATAATAAATTTATCTTCCATTCCCCTCAGTGCTGATCAATTTTCTGTCTTGGAATTAGGATTGACCTTCTGTCCAGCACAGAAAATTGATCAGTTTGAACTTATTAAAGATCTTAACTTATTTGCTCGTAAACTAATGCTTCGCATTATTTTCGACAAATCCGCACAATCTAATACAACACCACCTCAATCTACAGTGGAAAACATCACACTGAATGAAATCAAAGCAATGGAGGAGCTCATGGAGCTCTGGGACGAGGGTCATATAGACGAGACAGACCTTTTGGAGGCCCAGACTCTTGATCAGGATGGCTTTCCTGGTCATGGGTCTGGTGCTTCCTATCCAGTTGTGCCTTTTACCCCCAAGGAGTACAAACCAAAATCCAAAACTTTTCCCACACCACAGGGTAATCCCAATGTGTGGGCTTTTGTCCATCAGGTCACTGAGGACATTTGTAGGACCAAATGGAAGGGCATAAAACAATCAAATCTTACAAGCCAACAAAAATTGGCCTTAAAGTCACTACAGTTGGACTCCCGTCTGGTGGTTAAGCCATCAGATAAAGGAGGAAATTTAGTAGTGATGACAACCGAACAATATGAATCTATGGTCTTACGCCTTTTACAAAACCGAGACTGGTATAGGAAAGTCTCAGAGACGCATGTTACCAATATGACCATACGCTATAGAAAGTTGATTGGGACCGCATATAATCAGGGCCTAATTACAAAATCGACATGGGAGTTTCTTAATGTGCCCTGCCCTCGGATTCCGACACTGTACGCCCTTCCCAAGGTACATAAGGATTTAAACAACCCCCCTGGCAGACCGATCGTGTCCGGAAACGGATCCCTTACGGAAAATGCCAGTCAACTGATAGATGAATTCCTTGGACCGCATGTGGAGGGTTTGACATCTTATTTACAAGACACCAGTGAACTTCTTAGAGTTCTGGACGATCTGACCATCCCAAAGGGAGCGTGGCTTGTGGCTCTGGATGTGGAGGCCCTCTACAACTCCATCCCCCATGATTTGGGGGTGGCAGTTGTGGAGGGCTTCATTTCTCGAGATGGGGATGTCCCGAGACCTACAGGAGCTTCATTTTGGATCTCCTGAGGTTCATCCTTATGAACAATATTTTTTTGTTTGCTCGCTCCCACTACCTCCAGGTGCAGGGGGTCGCTATGGGGACCAGATGTGCCCCCACTTATGCAAACCTGTACCTGGGGGAGTGGGAGCAGAGCGTTTTCTTTAGGGAAGATTTGCAAAACCTGATGGAAAACATATCAATATGGAAACGATATATTGATGATGTATTCCTAATATGGACTGGTAGCAGAGAAGATCTCTCGTCCTTTTTTGAGGGTCTGAAAACCAATCCCTATAACTTAACCTTCACCATGGAAGCAAACCAAACCTCTTTAACGTTCTTGGATGTTACCCTCTTTATCAACCCAGACAGAACCGTAGGAACCACTCTTTTTCGAAAAGCATCAGCGGGAAATTCACTCCTGCATGCTGCCAGCTCCCATCCCCAACCACTCATAGATAATGTCCCCTATGGACAGTATCTAAGATTAAGGAGAAATTGCAGTGAGAATATCCATTTTGAATCCGAGGCCAGGGCACTGAGGGAACGTCTCAAGACACGGGGCTATAGTAATAAATGTTTAAAAAGAGCCTACCTTAGAGCTAAAAGAAGCCAACGTAGTCAACTAATTTACAGGCCTACAAAACCAAAATCAGCCCCAGGCCTGAGAATGATTACCACCTTCTCCGGACAACATCGGCAAATGCGGGAACTGCTGCAAAAGCACTGGTATTTGCTGATGGGAGATCCTAGGGTGTCCAAACATCTTAAAGACTATCCCGAGATTACGTTTCGACGATCCCGATCAATTAAAGACCATATAGTCCATAGTCATCATGCCCCATTACCTACAACCCATACCAAAAATAAAGGCACCAAACCTTGCCACAAATGTGACTTTTGCAGATATATCTATGCATCTCGCAATATCATTCTTCCTAATGGTAAGTTGTACAGTCCCAACTTTCTAGCTACATGCCAATCCATAGGCGTGGTTTATATAATGATATGTGAATGCAATGCATATTATGTGGGGAAAACCAAACGCCCCTTCTTCCATCGGATCAGAGACCATGTCTCCCTAGTTTGTAAAAAAAAGATTGAGACCCTATAAGTCGACATATGGGTCTCCATCACCAATTTGATGATAGGATGATGCACTTTTATGCTTTGGAACATGTCCCCCCCAAATGAAAGAGGGGGTGACTATGATAAAATCTTATTACAACGTGAAACCAAGTGGATTGTCACCCTCAATGCTTTGAAACATCCTGGCCTAAATGATGCCTTGAGTTACAAACCTTTCTTATAATAATATTTTATTTATTTATTTATTTTTTTTTTTCATATATAATTGATTTATGTAATTGATTGATGGATCAATTCTTTTGTCATCATATATATTTTTTGATTTTGAGTGTGGTATGAGCTCATGCTTTGTCCTCGGTCTCCTTTCCTCCATCTCCTTTGGTATGCACGGACACCCCGGGCACTTAGCTAATCGATTCCTAATCAATGTTTCGATTGCTTTGTCGCCCGCTATTGGACACCAAATGCTGCTCTTTTCGTTTCCGATTCATTCAACACACGGCACTACTATACTATCATATCTTTGTCGTCTGGGCCCCTTCGGTGTGGGGCCTGGGGCGTGGGATCCCCGAGCATGGCCGTGTGGCGGCTGCGCTGTACCAGAGGCCATTTACTCTGATCGCGTCATTATATACCATGTATAACTCATATTTTACCTTTTTGAGCCCTGTGAGCTTCCATAGTATTAGACTCAGGGCACAGGATTTCCTAAGATGGCCGCGGGTCCGCCTGTAGTACCTGACGTCATCTACGTTACTTTCTAAATAGGAATCGGATACGTGCGCATGCGCAGGTGTCTCCTTCAGTCCGCAGCGTGACGACGAGTCAGACGTCGTCACGCTGGAGAGGTTTAAAAGCGGGGCTTTTTCCCCGCCAACCTCTGTCACTTTCCTGCTTGATGCGTGGGGCAGATGGATTCTCCTAACGGGCAACGGGACTCCCTAACGGGATTTTGATTACCAACAGTAAGTTTTTCCATCCACCCTCTTTTTGTAGCAACGATGCATTCTAGTATATACGACACTTAGATATATCCTCTTTTTTTTTTTTTCACAATAGATTAGATATATCCTCTTACTATGCTCATACCCTTCAGGTTCTCTGTGAGAGTTTGCAGCAACACTTCCAGATCTAGCTCATCCATCAGCTGTGTATGGACGTATACTGCCCCCTTCTTGACTGCTACTCCACTGCAATACTAGAACCGTTCTCTTACATTTTCAGCAATTTTGCTACCTATCATCTTTTGGATGTAACTTCTTGTCATTTTCAATTGATTTTACTAGAGGTATTTTTTGATTTCTTCTCATCCTTATACATAAGGCTACTGATAAGTGCACTTTAATTCAAATTGACCTTATTCATTCAAACATACTGATTTTAATCTTTCTCTTCTTAGAGAATTCTTTTTTTAGGGATTTTATCCCTCTCTGCATGCCTTTATAGTGAGGTGGGGACTGAGGAGAAAGCATTTGCCATCACAAAAAACCTCCCCCCTTTTTTAATTATATCCTTTTGCAAAGGTAAGCCCTTTTAAGCTAAATGATTATATATATGATATATGGGTTTTTTTTTTTTTTTTTTCTTACATATCGTATGTTACATACTTTTTACCTTAATATATGATGTCTACATATATATACAGATTTGCTCAATTTTTTCATTTAATACCTTGCTCATATTTAAATATTAAATATTATGATCGTATGATGTATAAGCAGACATGTACCTGTATTGTTTACATATATATATTTTTTCTATTTTTCATAGTTGACTCTAATATCACAAATATATCTCCTGAAGAAGCTTATGAAAGCGAAACATGTTGAGAAAGTGGTATTAATTTCTGTATCAAAGAATCACCCCCCTTTTGTTTTGTATATTGTCTTTTGCCAATGTCTGTTTCTTTTAATGAGATTGTTTAAATAAAATATTATTTTATGATACGCTCTGTATATCTTTGATCTCAGCACCGTTAAAAGTCCCTGAGGCCTACATAATGGCCTCAATGCCCCTTTCCAATTTTTAAACTTATTATTTGGGATGTGGTGCTTCTGAATTTTCCTCTCATTCCGAATTTTCTTATTTAATTGGCGTCTCCATTTTCTTTCCACGCACCAGGGAAACATGGTCCCTGATGCGGTGAAAGAAAGGGCGTTTCGTCTTGCCTACATAATACGCACCGCAATCGCACATCATAAGATAGACTATCCCAATGGACTGGCAGGTAGCCAGAAAATTGGTCTGTAGGTACGGCCATTGGGTAGAGAGATGTGCGTGGATGCGTATAAATGATGGCAAAAATTGCATTTATGGCACGGCCTGGTTCCTCGGGATCTACCTTTAAAGAAGGATTTTGGGGCATAATGACTATGTACCAAAGTGTCTCGTAAGGATCTAGATCTCCTGAACGTTAATTCTGGAAAATCCTTCAAATGTTTGGATACCTTAGTGTCTCCTGTAAGAAGGTACCAGTATTTCTTAAGGATATCTCTTACTTGTTGGTGTTGACCAGAAAACTGTGTTATAAATCTGACACTCTGACTCGGTCTGGGAGTTTTTTTACTGTGAATCAGACTGGACCTGTCCCTAATTTTGGCCTTGAGGTATGCTTTTTTAAAGCATCTGTTACTGTAGCCGCGGAGTCGCAAACGTGACTGTAATGCTCTGGCCTCCGACTCAAATTTGGCATCCTCACTGCCATTCCTCCTAAGTCTGAGGTATTGCCCATATGGTACACTTGATATCAAGGGGGCTGGATGGGAACTGGTCGCATGAAGCAGGGTGTTTCCTGCCAGGGGCTTACGATAGAGTGTAGATCCAATGCTACCATCTGGGTTAACAAAAATCTGGATATCCAAAAATGTGAGTTGTACTTGACTCATTTCTAGGGTAAAGGTGAGATTAAACTTGTTTACTTTGAGCCCATCAAAGAAGACCAAGAGGTCCTCCCTTGTGCCCGTCCAGATGAAAAAGACTTTATTAAAAAAACATCTCCAGGTGGGTATCTGGTCAAAAAAAGTTTGCATATCATCTCTATGAAAAAGATGTCGCTCCCACCCCCCGATACAGGTAGGCATAGGAGGGGGCACATTTGGTCCCCATAGCCACCCTCTGTACCTGGAGGTAGTGGGAGCGTCCAAAGATGAAAATGTTATTGGACAAAAGAACCGAAGCAGACTCAAAATAAACTCATTATATTTTTTGGGTACTTTGTTGTCCACGGAAATGAGGCTCTCCACAACTCCCAGACCTGATTCATGGGGAATGGAGTTGTAGAGAGCCTCAACATCGAGAGTAACTAGTCAAGAACCCTCCGGAACCGAGATGCCATCAAGTGCTCTCAGAAGGTCTTGGGTATCTTGTAGATAGGACGTGAGGCCCTCAACATGGGGTCTAAGGAAATCATCGACAAATGCACATCCCATTTTCCGTGAGACAGCCATTGCCTGAAACTATAGGGCGCCCTGGTAGATTAGTGCCACTTTTATGGATTTTTTTTTTTAGTTATCAGACCCTGGTGGTAGGCAGAACCAAGGAGTTGTCTATATTTAATAATGGCATAGTTTAGATGACTTTCGGGTATTCTTCTATACCATTCAGTGTTTTTTAGGAGCTGCATAACCATGGATTCAAATTGAGAATTGTCCATCTTAACAAGGTTTCAATCCTTTCCATTTCTAGCTCATCACTATGGTTTTTGCTTGTATAGGCGCCCGGGGCACTCCCTGGTTGTTGCACTCCTGGGGCATGCTGGGACTGTGACGTCATAAGGGGGTGGGGTCACCGGATGACATCACCCGGTGACCACGCCCCATGCCTATATAAGTCATTGCGCAGCGATCACACAGCATTACAGCGGGAGAGAGCGTCGTGTCAACATCGGAAGAAGAGAAGAGGGAACAAGTCGACGGAGAAGACCGGGCCACCGCTAGCAAGAGAGCGGCAAAAGAGCAGAAGATAGCGGAGGAGCCCGGCAGAAGAACCGGACACCGGAAGAAGAGGCCGGAGAACAACCGGACACCGGGAGAAGAGGCCGGAGAGAGCGGAGAAGAACCGGACACCGGGAAAAGAGGCCGGAGAGACCCCTGAAGTCGGAAGACCTCCGGAGCTGCCTAATAAATTACTTTAAAAACCTGTCTAGTGTTTTTTTTTTTTTTGACACTTTTTTCCCTAGGTGAATGGGTAGGGGTACGATGTACCCCATACTCATTCATATAGGGTGGGGGGCCCCCTTATTAAAGGGGGCTCCCGGATTCCGATAAGCCCCCCGCCCGCAGACCCCGACAACCAACGGCCAGGGTTGTCGGTAAGAGGCCCTTGTCCTCATCAACATGGGGACAAGGTGCTTTGGGGTGGGGGAGCCCCCATGTTGAGGGCATGCGGCCTGGTACAGTTCAGGGGGGGTGGCTCGTCCCCACCCCCTTTCCTGACTGGCCGGATTCTGGGGGGACCCCCACGCCGTTTTTTTCAGCGTAGGGGGGTTCCCCTTAAAATCTATACCAGACCTAAGGACCTGGTATGCTCTGCGACGGGGCCCGCAAGGTGTCAATCTCGCCGATAACTTTTCTAGTCCCGTCGTACCCAAGTCACGTTCAAAATAAACAGACTTGTCGGTGTGTAGGCAAGTCCATTCATTCGGGAAGTCCGCCGTAACTCTGTCGAAAGTCCGTCGGGAAGACCGGCGGACCTAAACTACGGAAAAACCGGTCATGTGTAGGCAAGTTCGTCTGTTCAGAACGTCCGTCGGAAGTCCGCCGAAAGTCCGTCGGGAAGACCGTCGGACCTTGTCTGCCTGGAAAGTCCGGTCGTGTGTACAGGGCATCAGGCAAACCTTAGACATGAGGCCCCACTAACTCCCATAGTGGGAAAAATAATTCAAGCAATAAAAATTAACGGTATAAATTGCATATATAAAGAGCCTTAAATCCTATGAACTATGAATTTACAGTTTCTAGAACTTTCTCTAATCAATTCTTCTTTAATCAAATACATATACAACATACTGTATATATTATATTACAAATATATATATATATATAGTACAAGCACACAAATATAGATAACATGCAGCTGCTACTAGCAATATGTTTAAAGTATAACAAGAATCAAAATCATATTTCTCCATTTACATGAAGGTCAGGTTAATATAACCCAACACAAAGTTTCCCCTTACATCAGAGTGTGCAGGATTTCCCCTTACAGTGCAAGGGGAAATTTGATGTAAGGGGGAATGTTGCAGACTTTGGTGTAAGGGGGAACTCTAATGTAAGGAGGGACTCTGGTGACGAGATCACCTTATATCAGAGTTCCCCTTTATGTCTTTGTCCACAGAGCCCAACTTGCATTTAAAATGAAAACTCTAATGTGGGGAGGACTCTGGTCACCATAGAGCACCTTTCGCAGAGTGAATGAACTAAGGTAAAGGGGGGGGGGGCTTACTGATATAACAGGGAACCTTTATATCAGTGCCCCCTTACCTTACTGTATTCACTGCCCCCTCAGACTGGCCTTGCTATGCTGTTACTGATCACCACTCAGGTGCACCGTGCAGGGCTCAGTCAGATGGTCCTCTCTGGGCTCCAGCTTGATGGCTCTCATTTCATCCTATATTACACTACGAGACTGTGAGGACATGATAAAAGACATGGTCAGAGACCGTGCAGCCATAATACAATAGATGGTCAGACCCTGCAGAAATACTACAGGAGATGGTCAGAGAGTGTGTGGACATGATACAGGAGATAGTCAGAGACTGCAGAGATACTAGAGGAGACGGTCAGAGACTGCAGAAATACTAGAGGAGACGGTCAAAGACTGCAGACATACTAGAGGAGAGGGTCAGGGACTGCAGACATACTAGAGGAGACAGTCAGAGACTGCAGACATACTAGAAGAGACAGTCAAAGACTGCAGACATGCTAGAGGAGACGGTCAGAGACTGCAGACATATTAGAGGAGACAGTCAGAGACTGCAGACATACTAGAGGAGACGGTCAGAGACCGCAGACATACTAGAGGAGACAGTCAGAGACTGCAGACATACTAGAGGAGACGATCAGAGACTACAGACGTGATACAAGAGATGGTCAGAGACTGCATACATGATACAAGAGATGGTCAGAGACTGCATACATGATACAAGAGATGGTCAGAGACTGCATACATGATACAAGAGATGGTCATAGACTGCATACCTGATACAAGAGATGGTTAGAGACTGCATACATGATACAAGAGATGGTCAGAGAGTGTGCATACATGATACAGGAGATGGTCAGAGAGTGTGCATACATGATACAGGAGATGGTCAGAGACTGCATACATGATACAAGAGATGGCCAGAGACTGCATACATGATACAAAAGATGGTCAGAGGCTGCATACATTATACAAGAGATGGTCAGAGGCTGCATACATTACACAAGAGATGGTCAGAGGCTAAATACAAGAGATTGTCATAGACTGCATACCTGATACAAGAGAAGGTCAGAGACTGCATACCTGATACAAGAGATGGTCAGAGACTGAAGACATACTACAGGAGATGGTCAGAGACTGCAGACATGATACAGGAGATACTTTAGATACTGAAATACATCACGTTGCCCAAATCGATAGGAGATCTTTACTTTCCCCTAAGAGCCATAATCCCAATGAGACCTTCAAATACTCCATGCTGACGTCGTTTTCATCTCAACATAGGGATATTAAGACGATTATAGAGCGTCATTGGGGGATATTAAGAAATGACCACATATTGGGGAACATCTTGCCTGAAAGACCAAAAGTCATTTACAAAGGGGCACCTTCGTTACAAGGTAAAATTGCCCCTAATGTCATTGACCCCCCCAACGTCCCACTTTTTTTCATAATTTAGTAGGTTACTTTCCATGTAAAAAATGTACTGTGTGCCACTACAACGTTAGTGGCAGACATAAAACTCTAGAGTTTAAATCTAATGTAACTAACAAAATTTACCCTATTAAGAAATTTTGCACCTGTACAACTAAAAATGTAGTGTACATGATTACCTGTCCGTGTGGAAAACACTATGTGAGTCGTACCACCAGGACTTTTTCCACACGAGTCGGTGAACACGTGGCCAAAATCCTAGGAGGTGACACTAAACATACTGTCCCGAGACACTACCGAGAGTACCACCATAGAGATCCTTCAGGATCACAATTTCTTATCATCGATCGTTATGTCCCCCCTTGGCGTGGTGGGGCAACAACTCGCGGGGTATCCCAACTAGAAACGTATTGGATATACGAGATACAGTCCCAAAAACCATTGGGACTTAATGTCGAATGGGATATCAACGCGTTTATTAATCAATCTTAAATACAGTACCTCTTTCCCTGTCTGTTTATATATCATCATAAATTCCCTCTTCATTAACACCAACACTAGATTTACACCAGACTTAGCTATATAATTATGATTACTGTAAAGTTATTCTATTCAAATTGGAATACCAATATGTACAGTTTTATGTATACTTTTTAGATCTCCATGAGACACTGTGGCTCCGTCAATCGGAATATTTTTATTTTTATTTTTATTTTAACGCAAACCTTTTATTCTCTATAAAATTCTTTCATTTATTTGGATGAAGTTACCATACTATTGTAGTCCTACATTATCATTCACGTTCAGTATATATCTTTCCCCCCTCCCCTCTTCAGCTGAGCAATTGAGCAGCACCGCTATTAGATTTCTTTCATCTTTTCCCCATGCGGTGCATCGGCTAGCCAAAGCGAGGCTTGATGCGCGGCGTCATGACGCTCGTCATGACGACACGCAATGCATAGCCTAGTTTGGCTATTTACCACTTGGAGCAGGGTGTGATGCGCGGCGTCATGACGCGCATCACGTTTTGTGGCTACGCACTTCCTAGTCTCAATTAGGACAACGCTGTGCAGGCCGACAGGGGAAACACGTGATGCGTCGCTATGACGACGCACACGTTTGCATTCCATTTACCTCACTAAGACGAGGCTTGCAACTCACGCGACCGGCGCCATCTTCCCAAATACCCGGAAGTGGCGAGGTATTTTCTGCAACGGGATTTGGAGCCACATTCGAACATGGGGGTCACCTATCTTATATAAGGGGCAGTGTGTGGAGTGGTGCAGCACCCCAGATGATGTCCCCTAGGACGAAACGCGTCGGGAACGCTGACTGATACCACTACACTGACACTTTTTTACCTTGATTCAGCGCTGTTTTTATCTACACAAATGTGAGTGTTTTACCTTAATAAATACGCTTTACAGCCTTTTTATACAGTATCACACTACGTGTCCTTATACCCTTCTTTTTTATGCTGTGCATATGTGATGTATCGTTATCACATACTGCCTACAAGTACCTTGGCTGCCCTCGTCCTGTCTCCAGGGATCCACAGATATACAAGTCCCAATAGATACAGTGGGTGTATACCCATCTGTGTCCACGAGTTCTGGTAAGCCCCCCACTTTTACCTCTGGTGGTGGACCTACTATTACCACTGAAAATATTCTGTCATCTACACTTCTGGGTGCTTTTATCCTTTACTTGATTGGTTTACCCATGAATCTATATATATGCAATTATCTATACTAGCACTTACTCCAAAATCATCTACGCAGTATTATGCCTTATACCTTCATGTTTTCTCCTTACACGCTGGGGACATTCGAGTGACTCAACTTTGCCGTATACAATCCCTACAAGCATCTCTACTACTACCATTCCATCTGCAGAGATCTACAGTTATAACAGCCTTATCGACACAGTGAGTGTATACCCACCTGTGTCCACTGTCTCTGGTAAGCCCCCCCACACTTTCAACACGGTGGTGGACCTACTATCAACATTTGAACAGTGTTTCCCACACCTTAGGTGTGGGACTATTCCATATTCCCCTATGGACTTTTTTATGTGTGACTACACACGTTAATCCGTGGACTATTGGCATACACATGATAGTTTTGGTTATATGGACTCACTTCCTCAGATAGTCTTTGGGCACACAATTTATGCAGACTTTTTTCTTCTATACACATATCATATGTGTACATTTTGACACTGTTTATCACCCATTTATGTTTTGTTTTTTTATTTAGCGCTGCATTCACCTTTTTCCATGAAACAGGAGATGGTCAGAGACTGCAGACAAGATACAGGAGATGGTCAGAGACTGCAGACATGATGCAGGAGATGGTCAGAGACTGCAGACATGATACAGGAGATGGTCAGAGACTGCAGACATGATACAGGAGATGGTCAGAGACTGCAGAAATACTACAGGAGATGGTCAGAGACTGCAGAAATACTACAGGAGATGGTCAGAGACTGCAAACGTGATACAAGAGATGGTCAGAGAGTGTGCGGACATGATACAGGAGATGGTCAGAGACTGCAGAAATACTACAGGAGATAGTCAGAGACTGCATACCTGATACAGGAGATGGTCAGAGACTGCAGACCTGATACAGGAGACGGGCAGAGACTGCAGACATACTACAGGAGATGGGGCAGAGACTGCATACATGATACAAGAGATGGTCAGAGACTGCTGAAATACTACAGGAGATGGTCAGAGACTGCAGAAATACTACAGGAGATGGTCAGAAACTGCAGAAATACCACAGGAGATGGTCAGAGACTGCAGAGATACTACAGGAGATGATCAGAGACTGCATACATGATACAAAAGATGGTCAGAGAGTGTGCGGACATGATACAGGAGATGGTCAGAGACTGCAGACATACTACAGGAGATGGTCAGAGACTGCATACATGATACAAGAGATGGTCAGAGAGTGTGCGGACATGATACAGGAGATGGTCAGAGACTGCAGAAATACTACAGGAGATGGTCAGAGACTGCATACCTGATACAGGAGATGGTCATAGACTGCATACCAGATACAGGAGATGGGCAGGGACTGTAGACATACTACAGGAGATGGGCAGAGACTGCAGACATACTACAGGAGATGGACGTAGAGCGTGCGGACATAATTGGGCTGAAATTGCACCCGGGTCACATGTGCATTGCACATAACGCACAGCATGTTCCTGTGTTTTTACTTTGCTGCACTAACAAGCCTGGAAGGGGGGCACTAGTTTGGGCACCTGGAGCAATTGTGTACATCACTTGTGGGGTGCCAAGGGCCAACCCCTCTGTGGCAGACAGCATTTCTTTGATTGGGGGGGAGAGGATATGTGCTAAGAGGGGTGGATTTCATATCCAAGCCCCCTTCTAGCACAAGTCCTAAAGTGCCCCCTAAAACATATCCTCTCCCCCCAAATAACTCAAAGTGAACTGTAGGCTTGTCCCCCCCTCCTCTAGAAACTCATTTGCATTAGTTCAGGCAGTCTCAGATGAGCAGCTTTGTCTCGGCAGCGTGGTGAGCCTCCTCCTCCCCCTCCTTCTCTGTGTACACAGGAAACATCACACAGCAGGAGAAGGAGGGGCGGGTTCAGTTCACTCCACGGCACTCTGCAATGATTGTGTGTGTGTCAGGCAGCCGGGGACTGCGGGGAGAGATGTCGGCTGACTTGGCTCTCTTGGAAGTAAAAAGTGGAGCTTGCGGGCGGCGTGCGGGAATATATATATATACTGATACTGCAGCTAGCAAAATCAACTGCCTGCCTGTAGTATGAGAACACCACCAACCTTCTACAGGTAGCTTTAGCTGAACACTGTGCAGAGCTCGCAAAAAACTAACTTGTAGGTTTAGCTGAACACTATGAGGAGGACGCACTACACTAACTTGTAGTTTTAGCTGAACACTGTGAGCAGGACGCACTACACTAACTTGTAGCTTTAGCTGAACACTGTGCAGAGGTCTCACTACACTAACTTGTAGTTTTAGCTGAACACTGTGAGCAGGACGCACTACACTAACTTGTAGCTTTATCTGAACACTGTGCAGAGGTCTCACCACACTAACTTGTAGTTTTAGCTGAACACTGTGAGCAGGACGCACTACACTAACTTGTAGCTTTAGCTGAACACTGTGCAGAGGTCCCACTGCACTAACTTGTAGTTTTAGCTGAACACTGTGAGCAGGACGCACTACACTAACTTGTAGCTTTAGCTGAACACTGTGCAGAGGTCTCACTGCACTAACTTGTAGTTTTAGCTGAACACTGTGAGCAGGACACACTACACTAACTTGTAGCTTTAGATGTACACTGTGCAGAGGTCTCACTACACTAACTTTTAGTTTTAGCTGAACACTGTGAGCAGGACGCACTACACTAACTTGTAGCTTTAGATGAACACTGTGCAGAGGTCTCACTATACTAACTTGTAGTTTTAGCTGAACACTGTGAGCAGGACGCACTACACTAACTTGTAGCTTTAGCTGAACACTGTGCAGAGGTCTCACTACACTAACTTGTAGTTTTAGCTGAGCACTGTGAGCAGGACGCACTACACTAACTTGTAGTTTTAGATGAACACTGTGCAGAGGTCTCACTATACTAACTTGTAGTTTTAGCTGAACACTGTGAGCAGGACGCATTACACTAACTTGTAGCTTTAGCTGAACACTGTACAGAGGTCTCACTACACTAACTTGTAGTTTTAGCTGAAAACTGTGAGCAGAACGCACTACACTAACTTGTAGCTTTAGATGAACACTGTGCAGAGGTCTCCCTACACTAACTTGTAGTTTTAGCTGAACACTGTGAATAGGACGCACTACACTAACTTGTAGCTTTAGCTGAACACTGTGCAGAGGTCTCACTACACTAACTTGTAGTTTTAGCTGAACACTGTGAGCAGGACGCACTACACTAACTTGTAGCTTTAGATGAACACTGTGCAGAGGTCTCACTATATTAACTTGTAGTTTTAGCTGAACACTGTGAGCAGGACGCACTACACTAACTTGTAGCTTTAGCTGAACACTGTACAGAGGTCTCACCACACTAACTTGTAGTTTTAGCTGAACACTGTGAGCAGGACACACTACACTAACTTGTAGCTTTAGATGAACACTGTGCAGAGGTCTCACTACACTAACTTGTAGTTTTAGCTGAACACTGTGAGCAGGACGCACTACACTAACTTGTAGCTTTAGATGAACACTGTGCAGAGGTCTCACTACACTAACTTGTAGTTTTAGCTGAACACTGTGAGCAGGACGCACTACACTAACTTGTAGCTTTAGATGAACACTGTGCAGAGGTCTCACTACACTAACTTGTAGTTTTAGCTGAACACTGTGAGCAGGACGCACTACACTAACTTGTAGTTTTAGATGAACACTGTGCAGAGGTCTCACTATACTAACTTGTAGTTTTAGCTGAACACTGTGAGCAGGACGCATTACACTAACTTGTAGCTTTAGCTGAACACTGTGCAGAGGTCTCACTACACTAACTTGTAGTTTTAGCTGAAAACTGTGAGCAGAACGCACTACACTAACTTGTAGCTTTAGATGAACACTGTGCAGAGGTCTCACTACACTAACTTGTAGTTTTAGCTGAACACTGTGAGCAGGACGCACTACACTAACTTGTAGCTTTAGCTGAACACTGTGCAGAGGTCTCATTACACTAACTTGTAGTTTTAGCTGAACACAGTGAGCAGGACGCACTACACTAACTTGTAGCTTTAGATGAATGCTGTGCAGAGGTCTCACTATACTAACTTTTAGTTTTAGCTGAACACTGTGAGCAGGATGCACTACACTAACTTGTAGCTTTAGATGAACACTGTGCAGAGGTCTCACTACACTAACTTGTAGTTTTAGCTGAACACTGAGCAGGATGCACTACACTAACTTGTAGCTTTAGCTGAACACTGTGCAGAGGTCTCACTACACTAACTTGTAGTTTTAGCTAAACACTGTGAGCAGGACGCACTACACTAACTGTAAATAGTCTAGCTGCCTGACTGTGGTACTAATAGGATCAAGAGAACACCAGCAATTTTCTTCAGGTAGCTGTAAATACTGTAACAAGACAAGCCTGCCTGTCAGTAGGAAGATAACAGGAACGGATCTAGCTAAACTGAATACAGTGTATATATATATATATATATATATATATATATATATATATATATATATATATATATATACAACACCTGGGATGCATATATATACACAATACACTGTAAGTGCAGCTAACTCACTGTCTGTCCTGCCTAATCTAGCTAACTCAAATTAAATGACACTGTCTCTCTGTCTATCTCTCAGCACGCCGGAACACACTACACAGGGCCGCCGTGCAAGCGGCCTTATATAGTGTGGGGCGTGTTCTAAACCCCCTGAGCCATAATTGGCCAAAGCCACCCTGGCTTTGGCCAATTACAGCTCTCTCTACCGACGGCGCTGTGATTGGCCAAGCATGCGGGTCATAGTGCATGCTTGGCCAATCATCAGCCAGCAATGCACTGCGATGCTGCAGTGAATTATGGGCCGTGACGCGCTACACGAATTTGGCGTGAACGGCCCATATCGTTCACAATTCGGCGAATGATCGAACAGCTGATGTTCGAGTCAAACATGGGTTCGACTCGAACACGAAGATTTGGCGTGAACGGCCCATATCGTTCGCAATTCGGCGAATGATCGAACAGCTGATGTTCGAGTCAAACATGGGTTCGACTCGAACACGAAGCTCATCCCTAGTCCATGATAACTTTCCTTCCATCAGGCACCTTGGGTGGTGGGCAAAAACTGTCCCTGTAAAATTTTTTGAAAGTGTCATTAGGGAAAACCACCCAGACCCTGCCCTGTTCTTGCAGTCCTGGTGGCCGGCTCCATGTAGGCTGCACAACACAGCAGTCCTTCCTCACACATAGAACCGGGGATCCGGCAATCTCCTCCAACCATCCCCTCCCCTCTGACTGAGACTGAATGGCTCCTGGTAGGTCGACCCGCCTTCACAATCAGGAACCGGTCTCTGTGGATTGCACGTCCCAAGCTCCACTCCTGCTTGATGTCCTTGAAACGGGCCCAGGCTTCACTCTCTGGCACCCGGAGTGGCTTGGGGACATGCAAAAAGTCCCAAACCATGTCATCCTCCCACTGTCCCCGTGAGCCATCTATGATGTCCATGGTCTGGGTTGGGACATAAGGGTAATCAAAGCCCCACTCCAAGGCTACCCTTTTTTCCCTTCCCACTGGAATCTTGAGAGTCAGGGTAACTCTTTAATCTTCCCTTTAAAGGGCCTTGATGACCCATTGCCTGTAAGTGGGTGCCCTGGTCTGGGTAGTGGAAGGCTGATTTGTGAAGATCCTGCTGGCTTGTGCTGGGGTCCATGCTGGAGACTGTGGTTCCTCCAGTGCATCAGATAGGGTATCAACAGATAAGGAATCTCCGGTCTCCCATTCTTCCTCACTGGAGCCCTCCTCAGGGAGGACCAGGAAAACAACTTCTCCACTGATCCGAACCTCTCCAACACTCTAGGTGAACCCCAATCTATGACCCAGCCCTCACTCACCTCATCCAGCTCACCTGAAGGTACTCCCTCCTGCAGCATGGGCTCCCTCCAGATGTGCACAGCAAGGGTCTTACTTGGAGCCGGCTCTTCAGGGATATCAACCGAAGGCCGCACACTGACTCCTTCGGCCTCCGGGCCCCAGGCCAGGCCACGGGTCTCCAAAGCAGTCTCTTCTCCTCCTATGTCCCGGAACTCCGAGGTAGACGCACCTATCGGATGCTCCTCTCCATGATTGGCAAGTGATCCTTGGCCCTCTCCGGCCCTCCGAATATCCTGCGACTGCAGCGTGCAGAGTCCTGTGAGTGGGTGGATGGTGCAGTATCTCGATTCCCGATGCACCGGCCCTAAGCGGGTTAGTGGCTCCCCACAGTGACCACACCGAGCCCAGGCGTTGACTCTGATTGTAGGTAGATGGCACCTGGAACATAGCATGCATAGCCGCTCCACTCTTCCGATCACTCCCAAGGCGAGTCCCCCACAAAGTTCCAATTGGATGCCAGTATCAACCAGCACCCGGTCCTGCATTTTAGGTTTTCGCTGTACAGTGGGCATCCTCCAATCACCCTCTGCCATCTTCCTCCACCTCGAGTCTGGTGCATAGCACACTGAGTTCTTTTCTGTCCTCCACTGGGGCGTGACTCCGCCCACATGCTTGTTGGTTCAGCGAGCGAGGAACTGTAAGCAGACTTCAGGCAGTGTGTGCTGTAGTGACACCTGGTGGCAGGCACTGAAGAATTGCAGGCACTGTCCAGGTTTAGTTTTAAAACTGCGTCACAGAGCTGGAACTGAAAATAGGCAAACTGTACAGCGATCACCATTAACATAGTAAAGTCTCTCCTATGATATCCTACTGTGTGGGATTGACCGTGCAACATCCCGTCAAATACACCCGCTCGTTGCCTTCCATTACTAGGGGCAACAGCAGATATCCACAACTCCTTTTACTGTGTTAAGCAGGATTAATAAAGTCAAAAATTTTTTTTTCTTCTCTTCAAACCAGTGAACAATGCCCGCGCCATGCAGATCGCTGGACATATTTGTAATCCGGAGCGCAATCGCTCGCCGTGGTTGCCACGGGTGATAGCACAAGCTTACAGTGACTGGTTGCAGGGCTTTTCACAGTAGCGAGTGTCCATTGAAACAATTGTGTGCAGGGGTGTGATCGCAGCGCTGATCCTGGACGGTTGCTATGGACAACGACACTTAGCGACACTTCTGAACTTGGTTGCTATGGACAACGGCATGTGGAAAAAGTCAATTTAAGAGCAAACATAGTCTTTTCCCTAGTTGTACCCCAAAACTTGACAAAACATGCAAAGTCTCCCCTTGGCTTTAGCGGTTGCTAGGGGCAACGGCCAGCAGGTTAACCGTGAAGGCAGATCTCGGTGGGACCTCCAAATGTAGCCATGGTGTTGCAGCTAATAACAAACAATCCGCCAAATCACCCCACTGCCAGACTTCATACATCACTTCCAGAGACAATGAACAGTCTTTTGCAAGCTTTGTTTTTGTTGTTTTTATTGGGGGTACAACTTGAATAGGGATTAGGAATATGGGATGCCCATAGGATAAGTTATTGCCATCATATTTAAGGATTTAATACATTCTGAATAAAGTTAGAGCCAGAAGATTGAATGTGCAAATTGAATTAAGTACAAATCTCCTCCTGCATCTCCATGCAGACTGCTGCTCCTCCTGCGGCTCAACCTCCACAGACTATTCCATCTAAGAGTTCCCTGCCATCCGACCATGTGGTGGCGGAGACATCACTAATGACCGTGTAAAAGCAATGTTCTTAGATCTCTTAGTCACCTCCTGCCCATAAGTTGTTTCCTCCTGTTCACTTGGTTCCTCCTGCACAAACTTGAAGTTACTGTATTGAGATCTGACACATCCTCTTCTATTGAATAGTAGGGGCCCACTCTGAATAAGCCTCTCTACTGTGGCTCTGGTTGCTCGCTGCCACTAGGCCTGAGGCCTGCAGAACCTCTCGCTGGAGGCCCAGTGGGTTAAAAGCATATCTTCTAGAAAATATGGACTACTGTTCCCAGCCAGCCCAACTTGCAAATCATGTGCCCGCAGGCAGCATCTACTTGACACAGATCCCCACAGTCTCTTTTCTGCTTCAGGACTCCCCATCATCCACCGTGTGTATTGATGAAGACTCGTGTACTAGCAGAGTTCCCTCACAGACTCCTCAGCACTTCCAGCCCTTGGCACCTCCAGCCCCATAGTGGTAACACTCACCGACCTTCCAACAGCCCTGAGTCCTTGATGAGGAACTTTGACTGGACCATGCATACCGACAGTTTCACCTGCCCCTCTGCTCCAGGAGTTCCCTGCCATCCGACCGTGTGGTGGCAGAGACATTGCCAATGACCGTGTAGAGGCAATTTTCCCTCACAGCTCTCCCTGGGCCTTCTCCTGCGATCGGCGCACCCCCCCAGATGGGGATGGCCTCCTGCAACTGTCTAACATGCCATTCCTCACTTCTCCCAGCTGACTCTGACCCTCCAGTCGAAAATCACCTCAGCTTATATATGAGGTCCACCCCCTGCCAATACCGATTGCATAGTTGCCAACATTGTTAAAAAAAAATTTCGGGACACTTTTTTGACTGTAGGCGGAGTCTTATTATAATTAGGGGCGGGGCGTGCGTTTGTAGGCGTGGCATAGGGAAGAAATAAAACTGCGAAGCGCTCCACAGTGAAAAATGGGCGTGGTTTACATGAAACAGTGGGCGTGGCTTAAATGGGTGTGGCTCAAAGGGGGTTTGGTTAGAGTCTGGGATGAATGAGGGATGGAGAGGGAAAGGGGGAAAGGGGGGGAGAGGGATGGAGGGACAGCAGCCCCAGATCCTACACAACAATAGAAATATGTGTAATCTAGAAAGTTTAACAATCAGCAGATAAAGATACTCCAAACACCTGGTGTTAGCACTTCAATCATCCTGGCACCATGGTTGTTATGGTGTCAGCATGATTGAAGTGCATTATTTCTATTATTACATTGTAATATAGAATGAAATCATTCAACTCATCATAATGCCGAATCAGTGGGATCCCTGAGCGTGTCACCTGCCACGTCGCCTGCCACCAGCAGAGTCCGTCCTTGCTTCAGGTGCCCTCAGCAGAGTCCGTCCTTGCACCAGGTGTCCCCAGCAGAGTCTGTCCTTGCATCAGGTGTCCCTAGCAGAGTCCGTCCTTGCATCAGGTGCCCCCAGCAGAGTCCGTCCTTGCATCAGGTGCCCCCAGCAGAGTCCGTCTTTGCATCAGTTGCCCCTAGCAGAGTCCGTTCTTGCATCAGGTGCCCCCAGAAGAGTCCGTCCTTGCATCAGGTGCCCCCAGCAGAGTCCGTCCTTGCATCAGGTACCCCCAGCAGAGTCCCTCCTTGCATCAGGTGCCCCCAGCAGAGTCAGTCCTTACACCAGTGTTCCCAGCCTCAGTCCTTACATCAGTGTCCCAGGCAGAGCCATAGTTACCCCCCCTGTACATAGTTACCCCCTCCCCCTGTACATAGTTACCCCTCTCCCCCTAGTTACCCCCCTGTACAATGTTACCCCCCTGTGCATAGTTACCCCCCCTGTACATAGTAACCCCCCGTGCATTGTTACCCCCCTGTACATAGCATCCCCCCCTGTGCATAGTGCATAGTTCCCCCCCCGTGCATAGTTACCCCCCTGTACATAGTAAAAAAATATAGGGGGGAATTGGGACTTTATATGAGGCACAATTAAGTGCCTCCATCCCGGTATTTGGTACAATAGAAAAGAGAAGTTGGGACTCTAAATGAAGCATTTGGGTAGTGGAGGTAAAATAAACCATATTTGAAATGCAATATAAAATGTTTATTGATTGTACAAAGTGACAGACAATAAAAGGAGTATTCATTTCATATGCAGTAAACCATTCATTGTATAAATGTATAGGAAAGGTGCAAATAGCATGGGCATAATAAAAATTATATACACATAGCAGCACATGATCTAGTATAAATAAGAATAGTAGTAAAGCATAATATTGTTAGCAACAATATGCCTGATAGCGACACATGCACCCACATAGTAAATATGCATTTAGTAAGTAGGAAACAATGTATTCATTTACAATGTATTTAGGGGGAACAGATGGTGCAGATGACTGTGGTTCCATATAAGATAGCTGAAGCATCAAAAAACAGAGATCGATGCGTTTCGTGGGTATTCCCCACTCATCAGGAGCTGATGCACATGAGTTTCCTATGGGATGTATATATAAGAGTATAATGAACCACATAGTCCATATAAAGAAATAAAAAATAATAATAAATGAACATGAAGTGTATATAGTTGTTTTTGCCGAACACACTCACCAACTCAGGCAGCAAGTGCAAATGCGCAGAGATGGGTGCACGGTAGGCCACGGATGTAAAATCTCCACGGGAGCCGAGGCGGCATACATATAGATGCGACATCGGACAGGATCAAAGGAATAGAATGAGGCAGAGTGTGTTCACGAAAGAGAGTGTACTATCATGGGAACAAGCGAATCTGGGAACAAAATAGTAGTATTATGTTAGATATATATAGGGTATGTAGTAAGTGTTTTATTCATAGAATATTAAATAATGAGCCCAGTGAGTTTCGAAGTAGGTGATGGTCTGAGTAAATAGACGTGTAAGAAAATCTGTGCCTAAAAATAGGCGACCCCGGTACATAGTAACCCCCCCTGTACATCGTAACCCCCCTGTACATAGTAACCCCCCTGTACATAGTTAACCCCCCTCCTGTACATAGTTAACCCCCCCTCCTGTACATAGGTAACCCCCCCTCCTGTACATAGTTAACCCCCCCATACATAGTTAACCCCCCTCCTGTGCATAGTTAACCTCCCCTCCTGTACATAGTTAACCCCCCTCCTGTACATAGTTACCCCCCCTGTACATAATTAACCCCCCTTCTGTACATAGTTAAAACCCCCTCCTGTACATGGTTAATACTCCCCTCCTGTACATATTAACCCCCACTCCTGTACATAGTTAACCCCCTCCTGTACATAGTTAACCCCCCTCCTGTACATAGTTAACCCCCCCCTCCTGTACATTACAGTTACATCGCTGCCTGGGAACCTTTACACTGAGAGGGACAAGAGAGAGCAGAAGAAACTCCATGAGCGTCCAGCACGTGTGTTCAGTGGAGAGGGGAGGGGCCGATCTGTGCAGCTAACCCCGGCTTCAGCATTGTGAAGAGAGAAGCCGATCATTGGCTGCACGGATCGAGCCCCCTCCCCTCTCCACTGAACCCAAGGGGAACGATCTAGCGGCGGCGCCGGTGGCCATTTTGTTGGAGCCAGCTGCTGCAAAAGCAAACATTCCCGATTTCCCTGGACAAAAAAGGCAAAATCCCAAATCGGGACGACCTCCGATAGGGACGAGGACCCCAAAATCAGGATTGTCCTGGGAAAAGCGGGACTGTTCGCAACTATGCGACTGGGGATTGGACAGGGCTCACACACAAGCTGCCTGCCACTCCAGTTCCAGGCCCAGACCCTTTTCTAGAACATTCTCCTCAGAAACAGGGGAGGCGCCTCAAAACTGATGTGCAGGTGGTCACACCCACTGCTACTCTGACCACTCCCAGTCCCCAGATCAAAACAGACAGGCCTAGCATGCAGCATAGGCCTGCCTAAATTTGCCTGTGCTGGCTAACCTAGTAAAAGAAACCTTACTAGCACCTACCTATTGGTAGAGGGTGCTACATATATAAAGTCAATAGGACTCGAACTTGAAAAATCAAAAGTGCCCATTTTGAAGGCTTATATGCAAGTTAATGGCTGTAAAAAGGGTATGGGGGCCCAGGCACTGCCTGTGGGACATGTCTCAATGCGATTTTTTTTAAAAGGATCGTTTTTAAAGGAGCAGTGAGTTTAATAATGCTTAAAGTGAAACAATAAAAATGAAAAATTCCTTTAACCAGTTCTCGATTGGCTCACGTAGATAAACTGGGCACAATGGCACCTCTGCGTGAAACCACGTACGGGTGTGGGTCTCCTTTAAGAGCAGCCAGAGGGCACGAGCGTGCCCGCAGCACGGCGTGGGACCCAATGCGCATGGCCAGCAGGCGCGATTTACTAAATAGGTAACTTCTGATGAAGGCAATTGGTTCCACTAGATTTTAGTTAGGGGTATCAGGGGGCTGAATACAAATGCACGCCACACTTTTCAGATATTTATTTGTAAAACATTTTGAAAACCATTTATCATTTTTTATCAACTTCACAATTATGTGCCACTTTATGTTGGTCTATCACATAAAATCACAATAAAATACATTTACGTTTTTGGTTGTAACATGATAAAATTTGGAAAATTTCAAGGGGTGTGAATACTTTTTCAAGGCACTGTATATAAAGAAAAAAAGATTACCTGCAAGCTTTCTTTATTTTGTAAACAACGGCTTGGGTAGCCAGTCTGTATGATGAGGCCACGTTTTACTGCACTTAGAACAAGATTAGGGATTTTTTGGATAAATTCTGGTCTCCCTTTGGCAGACTTTGGATGGAAATAACACATTTTTACACCACAGTGAGCAAGCTTTATGTGAAGAAGCCAAATTATAGTATTCTCAGGCCCAAGTTCATGGGGGAACATGCCTGCCAATTTGTTGTTTATCAGTGTTCTCCCCTCTCTGTAGGCTCATGTTACTCCCTTCATCAACCTCAGAACCAACATTAGAATCAAGTAATGCCTGTCCATATCGTCATATAGCAAGTGGCTGACGCTGTGTTCAAATAATTCAGCTGACTCCTCCATGCATGATGCTGGGGCTATGGCAGGAGTAGCTGTGGACAACGAGGCAGAACAAGCCACTCTGGCAGCTGTGGTGGACTGCAGACTAGTTTCAGCTTGGGTGATGGAGGATGAGCAGGATGAGGATGGTTTAGTAAGCCAGTCCACCACCTCCTCTGCATGCTGTGGCTGGATAATACAGGCAACATCATTAAACAGAGAAAAATTTACCCTGCCTGAGGACAGATCACGTCCACCTTTGCCTGTGGACACAGATGCTGCTAACCCCCTCATAGTGGCATGGGAACGTCTGCCTCTCCTTGTTGGCCTCCCAGACATGATGGGGGGTGCTTATTACCCAAATTTAATAGATACTGGGAAACATGTAATTGGAAGCACTTTATTGAATGAAAAGTGGTGTTTAGTGCACTTTAAATTGAGGACTGCTGCTGACAGAAATGTAAAAACTATTACAAAATAAAAAAGAGATCCTACACATGCCGCGTACACATGATCGGACATTCCGACAACAAAATCCTGGATTTATTTCCGACGGATGTTGGCTCAAACTTGTCTTGCATACACACGGTCACACAAATGTTGTCAGAAATTCCAAACGTCAAGAACGCGGTGACGTACAACACGTACAACGAGCCGATAAAAATGAAGTTCAATAGCCAGTGCGGCTCTTCTGCTTGATTCCGAGCATGCGTGGAATTTTGTGCATCGGAATTGTGTACCCACAATCGGAATTTCCGACGGATTTTGTTGTTGGAAAATTTGAGAACCAGCTCTCAAATTTTTGCTGTCGGAAATTCCGACAAAAAATGTCCCATGGAGCCTACACACGGTCGGAATTTCCGACAACAAGCTCCCATGGAACATTTGTTGTCGGCAGGGCTTTCTTCTGGGGGAACGCACTGGAACTGCGTTCCACCACCTATTGTCAGACATTCTGTCTGTAAACAAACTTCCTAATCTCTGTATAGCCTGCGCCCAGCCTCCCACGAAGGGAACACAGATAAACCTCTGTACAGCTGAGCTGTGTAGTCTAGGGTGCCCACATGTCCTGGATTGCCCGGGATTGTCCCTTATTTCAGATCTTTGTCCCGTGTCCCGGGCACCTTCATTCCGGGACAATACAGTCTCCCAGAATGAAAAAAAAAACCACACCGCCGGCACCAGTCCGACTCTGCCACCCTTCTAATCATTATACACTGTGTAACGGTAACACACATATCATATGCCTGGTTGCTAGGCTAGGGCCGCCCGCCCCGCGTCTAGCAACCAGTGACGTCAGCTGACACCGTCCGTCACGTGGGCAGTCAGTGCAGTGGGCACCCGCACCCTACGGGCTACGGCTGAGCAGCGCGCCTCCGAGAGAGAGAGAGAGAGCAGCCGCCAGCCTGGCCCAGGCAGCCACACTTATTTACTAGCCTGTGCGCAGTCAGTACCAGTCCCGGGGGCCGCCGACTACTCCAGCAGCCGGTGCAGCAGCACATTGCCAGCAGTGCAGCCCGACTCCGAGCTGCCGACTTCGACTTCTCCAGTCTCCACAGTTCAACTTCTCTCCTGAGCCTCATCCGAGTCCTCCCTCCCTCTCGCCCACGAGGTCTGGGAGTTTGCCGCCCGCCAGACAAACTTGACAAAATTCCAGGTTAGTGTAACTTACATTTCTTTGTTACAGTGAGTAATGCATGCTCCCCCTCCGTTCTGCTGCTGTCCCCCCCACTCCCCCTCAGATCTGCTGCTGCTGTCCCCCACTCCCCCTCAGATCTGCTGCTGCTTACCCCCACTCCCCCTCAGATCTGCTGCTGCTGTCCCCCACTCCCCTCAGTTCTGCTGCTGTCCCCCCCCAATACCCCTCAGATCTGCTGCTGTCCCCCACTTCCCCTCAGTTCTGCTGCTGTCCCCCCCACTCCCCCTCAGTTCTGCTGCTGTCCCCCCCACTCCCCCTCAGTTCTGCTGCTGTCCCCCCCACTCCCCCTTAGTTCTGCTGCTGTCCCCCACTCCCCCTCAGTTCTGCTGCTGTCCCCCTACCCCTCAGTTATGCTGCTGTCCATCCCACTCCCCCTTAGTTCTGCTGCTGTCCCCCACCCCCTCAGTTCTGCTGCTGCCCCCCCACTCCCCCTCATATCTGCTGCTGTCCCCCTCAGATCTGCTGCTGTCCCCCCCCCACTCCCCCTCAGTTCTGCTGCTGTCCCCCACTCCCCCTCAGTTCTGCTGCTGTCCCCCACCCCCCCTCAGTTCTGCTGCTGTCCCCCACTCCCCTCCGTTCTGCTGCTGTCCCCCCCAAACCCCCTCAGATCTGCTGTTGCCCCCCCTACTCCCCCTCAGATCTGCTGCTGCTGTCCCCCACTCCCTTCAGTTCTGCTGCTGTCCCCCCCAGTACCCCTCAGATCTGCTGCTGTCCCCCACTCCCCCTCAGCTCAGTTCTGCTGCTGTCCCCCACTCCCCCTCAGTTCTGCTGCTGTCCCCCACTCCCCCTCAGTTCTGCTGCTGTCCCCCCCACTCCCCCTCAGTTTTGCTGCTGTCCCCCCCACTCCCCCTTAGTTCTGCTGCTGTCCCCCACTCCCCCTTAGTTCTGCTGCTGTCCCCCACTCCCCCTCAGTTCTGTTGCTGTCCCCCACTCCCCCTCAGTTCTGCTGCTGTCCCCCCCACTCCCCCTTAGTTCTGCTGCTGTCCCCCACCCCTCAGTTCTGCTGCTGTCCCCTACCCCCTCAGTTCTGCTGCTGTCCCCTACCCCCTCAGTTCTGCTGCTGCCCCCCCCACTCCCCCTCAGATCTGCTGCTGTCCTCCCCACTCCCCCTCAGATCTGCTGCTGTCCCCCCACTCCCCCTCAGTTCTGCTGCTGTCCCCCACTCCCCCTCAGTTCTGCTGCTGTCCCCCACTCCCCCTCAGATCTGCTGCTGCTGTCCCCCACTCCCCCTCAGTTCTGCTGCTGTCCCCCACTCCCCCTCAGTTCTGCTGCTGTCCCCCACCCCCTCAGTTCTGCTGCTGTCCCCCCCATTCCCCCTCAGATCTGCTGCTGTCCCCCCCACTCCCCCTCAGTTCTGCTGCTGTCCCCCACTCCCCCTCAGTTCTGCTGCTGTTCCCCACTCCCCCTCAGTTCTGCTGCTGTCCCCCTCCATCTTTCCTCCGTGTCCCCCTCCGTTCTGCTGCTATCCCCCTCCGTTCTTCCTCCGTGTCCCCCTCCATTCTGCTGCTGTCCCCCTCCGTCCTCCGTCACATTGCATACCACCTGCCTAAGCTGGTTACCACTGTTTGCGTCTTTTTTCCAAAAATTGGCAAAAAAAAAGTATCAAAAACCATCTTTTTTGGGCCGGCGGGCGGGCGCGCGCGGGGGGGGGGGGGGGGGCATTGTCTGAATGGCAGTTTGGATGATCCATGATCTTTGCTTTCTTGCTGAAACAGAGTGTGACAGTGGTGATAGGTTAGTAATGTGATCTCAGGGAGGGGGTGTGGCCAGCCTCGTCAGTGCTGTGCATGCCATGCAGACATGGTAAGTCACTAAAGTCAATGTGTGTGCTGCATTGTCCTGCTGTAGATAGATTTAGATTGGTTTGTGGAGTGGACTGTCTGTATTTAATTTCCCAGACATCATACGCCTGACCCTGTCAAGCTAACATAATGGAGTTACATTGTGGAGAGGGAGGAGGATGTTTTTGGGTGAAGATGAGTTACATTGTGGAGAGCCTCTTCACAATGTAACTCTCATCTCCACCCAGAATCATCCTTATTCCTCTCCATCATCCTCATCCCCACCCGGATCATCCATCCCTCTCCATCATCCTCATCCCCACCCCGGATCATCCATCCTTCTCCATCATCCTCATCCCCACCCCGGATCATCCATCCCTCTCCATCATCCTCATCCCCACCCCGGATCATACATCCCTCTCCATCATCCCCATCCCGGATCATCCATCCCTCTCCATCATCCTCATCCCCACCCCGGATCATCCATCCCTCTCCATCATCCCCATCCCGGATCATCCATCCCTCTCCCTCATCCCCACCCCGGATTATCCATCCCTCTCCATCATCCCCACCCCGGATCATCCATCCCTCTCCATCATCCCCACCCCGGATCATCCATCCCTCTCCATCATCCTCATCCCCACCCCGGATCATCCATCCTTCTCCCTCATCCCCACCCCGGATCATCCATCCCTCTCCATCTTCCCCACCCCGGATCATCCATCCCTCTCCATCATCCCCACCCCGGATCATCCATCCCTCTCCATCATCCCCATCCCGGATCATCCATCCCTCTCACTCATCCCCACACCGGATCATCCATGCCTCTCCATCATCCCCACCCCGGATCATCCATCCCTCTCCATCATCCTCATCCCCACCCCGGATCATCCATCCCTCTCCCTCATCCCCACCCCGGATCATCCATCCCTCTCCATCTTCCCCACCCCGGATCATCCATACCTCTCCATCTTCCCCACCCCAGATCATCCATCCCTCTCCATCATCCCCACCCTGCATTATCCATCCCTCTCCATCATCCTCATCCCCACCCCGGATCATCCATTCCTCTCCATCATCCCCACCCCGGATCATCCATCCCTCTTCATCATCCTCATCCCCACCCCGGATCATCCATCCCTCTCCATCATCCCCATCCTGGATCATCCATCTCTCTCCATCATCCCCACCCTGGATCATCCATCCCTCTCCATCATCCCCACCCCGGATCATCCATCCCTCTCCCTCATCCCCACCCCAGATCATCCATCCCTCTTTATCATCCCCACCCCGGATCATCCATCCCTCTCCAACATCCTCATCCCCACCCCGGATCATCCATCCCTCTCCCTTATCACCACCCCGGATCATCCATTCCTCTCCATCATCCCCACCCCGGATCATCCATCCCTCTCCCTCATCCCCACCCAGGATCATCCATCCCTCTCCATCATCCCCACCCCGGATCATCCATCCCTCTCCATCATCCCTCCCCCTGGATCATCCATCCCTCTCCATCATCCTCATCCCCACCCCGGATCATCCATCCCTCTCCATCATCCCCACCCCGGATCATCCATCCCTCTCCATCATCCCTACCCCGGATCATCCATCCCTCTCCCTCATCCCCACCCCGGATCATCCATCCCTCTCCATCTTCCCCACCCCGGATCATCCATACCTCTCCATCTTCCCCACCCCGGATCATCCATCCCTCTCCATCATCCCCACCCTGCATTATCCATCCCTCTCCATCATCCTCATCCCCACCCCGGATCATCCATTCCTCTCCATCATCCCCACCCCGGATCATCCATCCCTCTCCATCATCCTCATCCCCACCCCGGATCATCCATCCCTCTCCATCATCCCCATCCTGGATCATACATCTCTCTCCATCATCCCCACCCTGGATCATCCATCCCTCTCCATCATCCCCACCCCGGATCATCCATCCCTCTCCCTCATCCCCACCCCAGATCATCCATCCCTCTTTATCATCCCCACCCCGGATCATCCATCCCTCTCCAACATCCTCATCCCCACCCCGGATCATCCATCCCTCTCCCTTATCACCACCCCGGATCATCCATCCCTCTCCATCATCCCCACCCCGGATCATCCATCCCTCTCCCTCATCCCCACCCAGGATCATCCATCCCTCTCCATCATCCCCATCCTGGATCATCCATCTCTCTCCATCATCCCCACCCTGGATCATCCATCCCTCTCCATCATCCCCACCCCGGATCATCCATCCCTCTCCCTCATCCCCACCCCAGATCATCCATCCCTCTTTATCATCCCCACCCCGGATCATCCATCCCTCTCCAACATCCTCATCCCCACCCCGGATCATCCATCCCTCTCCCTTATCACCACCCCGGATCATCCATTCCTCTCCATCATCCCCACCCCGGATCATCCATCCCTCTCCCTCATCCCCACCCAGGATCATCCATCCCTCTCCATCATCCCCACCCCGGATCATCCATCCCTCTCCATCATCCCTCCCCCTGGATCATCCATCCCTCTCCATCATCCTCATCCCCACCCCGGATCATCCATCCCTCTCCATCATCCCCACCCCGGATTATCCATCCCTCTCCATCATCCCTACCCCGGATCATCCATCCCTCTCCCTCATCCCCACCCCGGATCATCCATCCCTCTCCATCTTCCCCACCCCGGATCATCCATACCTCTCCATCTTCCCCACCCCGGATCATCCATCCCTCTCCATCATCCCCACCCTGCATTATCCATCCCTCTCCATCATCCTCATCCCCACCCCGGATCATCCATTCCTCTCCATCATCCCCACCCCGGATCATCCATCCCTCTCCATCATCCTCATCCCCACCCCGGATCATCCATCCCTCTCCATCATCCCCATCCTGGATCATACATCTCTCTCCATCATCCCCACCCTGGATCATCCATCCCTCTCCATCATCCCCACCCCGGATCATCCATCCCTCTCCCTCATCCCCACCCCAGATCATCCATCCCTCTTTATCATCCCCACCCCGGATCATCCATCCCTCTCCAACATCCTCATCCCCACCCCGGATCATCCATCCCTCTCCCTTATCACCACCCCGGATCATCCATCCCTCTCCATCATCCCCACCCCGGATCATCCATCCCTCTCCCTCATCCCCACCCAGGATCATCCATCCCTCTCCATCATCCCCACCCCGGATCATCCATCCCTCTCCATCATCCCTCCCCCTGGATCATCCATCCCTCTCCATCATCCTCATCCCCACCCCGGATCATTCATCCCTCCCCATCATCCCCACCCCGGATTATCCATCCCTCTCCATCATCCCTACCCCGGATCATCCATCCCTCTCCCTCATCCCCACCCCGGATCATCCATTCCTCTCCATCATCCCCACCCCAGATCATCCATCCCTCTCCATCATCCCCACCCCGGATCATCCAATCCTCTCCCTCATTCCCACCCTGGATCATCCATCCCTCTCCCTCATCCCCACCCCGGATCATCCATCCCTCGCCATCATCCTCATCCCCACCCCGGATCATTTATCCCTCTCCATCATCCCCACCCCGGATCATTTATCCCTCTCCATCATTCCCACCCTGGTTCATGCATCCCTCTCCCTCATCCCCACCCCGGATTATCCATCCCTTTCCATCATCCCCACCCCGGATCATCCATCCCTCTCCCTCATCCCCACCCTGCATCATCCATCCCTCTCCCTCATCCCCACCCCGGATCATCCATCCCTCTCCATCATCCCCACCCTGGATCATCCATCCCTCTCCCTCATCCCCACCCCGGATCATCCATCCCTCTCCATCATCCCCACCCCGGATCATCCATCCCTCTCCCTCATACCCACCGTGGATCATCCATCCCTCTCCCTCATCCCCACCCCGGATCATCCATCCCTCTCCATCATCTTCACCCCCACCCCGGATCATCCATCCCTCTCCATCATCCTCATCCCCACACAGAATCACCCATCCCTCTCTTGGATGATTTTGGGTGGGGATGAGGATGAGAGTTACATTATGGAGAAGGATGCGGATGATGACTCAGTGGGATGGTCAGTTGGCGGATTCGGTAGGACAGTAGGGTGACCACATTTCCAAACTGACATTCAGGGACATCACCCCCCCCCCCCTCTCTTTCCCTGGGCACTGTTTGCTGGGCAGTCTCTTTCCTGGGCACTCTTTGCTGGGCAGACTCTTTGCTGGACTAATCTGGGTGGTCTCTTTGCTGGACTAATCTGCTCGTTCTCTTTGTTGGGCTGGGCAGTCTCTTTGCTGGGCAGTCTCTTGCCCTGGGCACTGTTTGCTGGGCAGTCTCTTTCCTGGGCAGTCTTTACTGGGCAGTCTTTTTGCTGGACTAATCTGGGCGGTCTCTTTGCTGGGCAGTCTCTTTACTGGGCAGTCTTTTTGCTGGACTATATCTGGGCGGTCTCTTTGCTGGATTAATCTGGGCGGTCTCATTGCTGGACTAATCTGGGCGGTCTTTTTGCTGACAGTCTCTTTGCTGGGCTGAGTGGTCTCTTTACTGGACTATGCTGGGTGGCCTTTTTGCTGGCGGTCTCTTTGCTGGGAATGTCTCTCTGGCTCTGCTGCACATTTGGGAATGTCTCTTTGCTCAATATATGAGGATGTATGCTTTGGTCCATGTGAGTCGCAGGCCTAAGCTAGGCAGTCTTTTTGCTGGACTAAGTTGGACGGTCTCTTTGCTGGACAGTCTCTTTGCTGGGCTGGACGGTCTCTTTGCTGGGTAGTCTCTTTGCTGGACTAGACGGTCTCTTTGCTGGGTAGTTTCTTTGCTGGACTGGACGGTCTCTTTGCTGGGTAGTCTCTTTGCTGGACTGGATGGTCTCTTTGCTGGGTAGTCTCTTTGCTGGACTGGACAATCTCTTTGCTGCGTAGTCTTTTTTGCTGGACTAAGCTAGGTGGTCTCTTTGCTGGACTAAGCTGGACTAATCTGGGCGGTCTTTTTGCTGACAGTCTCTTTGCTGAGCTGAGTGGTCTCTTTACTGGACTATGCTGGCTGGCCTTTTTGCTGGCTGTCTCTTTGCTGGGAATGTCTCTCTGCTGCACATTTGGGAATGTCTCTTTGCTCAATATATGAGGATGTATGCTTTGGTCCATGTGAGTCGCAGGCCTAAGCTAGGCAGTCTTTTTGCTGGACTAAGTTGGACAGTCTCTTTGCTGGACAGTCTCTTTGCTGGGCTGGACGGTCTCTTTGCTGGGTAGTCTCTTTGCTGGACTAGACGGTCTCTTTGCTGGGTAGTTTCTTTGCTGGACTGGACGGTCTATTTGCTGGGCTGGACGGTCTCTTTGCTGGGTAGTCTCTTTGCTGGACTAGACGGTCTCTTTGCTGGGTAGTTTCTTTGCTGGACTGGACGGTCTCTTTGCTGGGTAGTCTCTTTGCTGGACTGGATGGTCTCTTTGCTGGGTAGTCTCTTTGCTGGACTGGACAGTCTCTTTGCTGGGTAGTCTTTTTGCTGGACTAAGCTGGGTGGTCTCTTTGCTAGACTAAGCTGGGTGGTCTCTTTGCTGGACTAAGCTGGGTAGTCTCTTTGCTGGACTGTGGCTGTCTCTAATGCACTGGGAATGTCTCTTTGCTGCACATTTGGGAATGTCTCTTTGCTGCACATTTGGGAATGTCTCTTTGCTGCACATTTGGGAATGTCTCTGTGCCGCACATGTGGGAATTGGGGTGACCACATTTCAAAACTGCCATTCAGGGACATCACCCCCCCCCGCGCGCGCGCGCGCCGCCCGCCCGCCCGCCCAAAAAAGATGGTTTTTGATACTTTTTTTTGCCAATTTTTGGAAAAAAGACGCAAACCATAGTAATCAGTTTAGACAGGTGGTATGCAAAGTGACGGAGGACGGAGGGGGACAGCAGCAGAATGGAGGGGGACACGGAGGAAGAACGGAGGGGGGCAGCAGCAGAACGGAGGGGGACAGCAGCAGAACGGAGGGGGACATGGAGGAAAGATGGAGGGGGACAGCAGCAGAACTGAGGGGGAGTGGGGGACAGCAGCAGAACTGAGGGGGAGTGGGGGGGACAGCAGCAGATCTGAGGGGGAGTGGGGGGGACAGCAGCAGATCTGAGGGGGAGTGGGGGGGACAGCAGCAGATCTGAGGGGGAGTGGGGGGGACAGCAGCAGAACTGAGGGGGTGGGGGACAGCAGCAGAACTGAGGGGGTGGGGGACAGCAGCAGAACTGAGGGGGAGTGGGGGACAGCAGCAGAACTGAGGGGGAGTGGGGGGGGGCAGCAGCAGAACTGAGGGGGAGTGGGGGGGACAGCAGCAGAACTGAGGGGGAGTGGGGGAGACAGCAGCAGAACTGAGGGAGTGGGGGGACAGCAGCAGAACTGAGGGGGAGTGGGGGGGACAGCAGCAGAACTGAGGGGGAGTGGGGGGGACAACAGCAGATCTGAGGGGGATTGGGGGGGACAGCAGCAGAACGGAGGGGAGTGGGGGACAGCAGCAGAACGGAGGGGAGTGGGGGACAGCAGCAGATCTGAGGGGGAGTGGGGGACAGCAGCAGCAGATCTGAGGGGGAGTGGGGGACAGCAGCAGCAGATCTGAGGAGGAGTGGGGGACAGCAGCAGCAGATCTGAGGGGGAGTGGGGGACAGCAGCAGCAGATCTGAGGGGGAGTGGGGGGGACAGCAGCAGAATGGAGGGGGAGCATGCATTGCTCACTGTACCAAAGAAATGTAAGTTACACTAACCTGGAATTTTGTCAAGCTTGGTGGGGGGCAAACTCACAGACCTCGTGGGCGAGAGGGAGGGAGGACTCGGATGAGGCTCAGGAGAGAAGTTGAACTGTGGAGACTGGAGAAGTCGAAGTCGGGCAGCTCGGAGTCGGGCTGCACTGCTGGCTGCTGGAGTCGTCGGCGGCCCCCGGGACTGGTACTGACTGCGCACAGGCTAGTAAATAAGTGTGGCTGCCTGGGCCAGGCTGGCGACTGCTCTCTCTCTCTCTCGGAGGCGCGCTGCTCAGCCGTAGCCCGTAGGGTGCTGGTGCCCACTGCACTGACTGCCCACGTGGCGGACGGTGTCAGCTGACGTCACTGGTTGCTAGACGCAGGGTGGGCGGCCCTAGCCTAACAACCAGTTAGGCATATGATATGTGTGTTACTGTTACACAGTGTATGATGATTAGAAGGGTGGCGGAGTCTGACTGGTGCCGGCGGTGTGGTTTTTTTTTTCATTCTGGGACACTGTATTGTCCCAGAATGAAGGTGCCCGGGACATGGGACAAAGATCTGAAATAAGGGACAATCCCGGGCAATCCGGGACACGTGGGCACCCTAGTGGGAATGTCTGTGCCGCACATGTGGTAATCTCTTTGCTGCACATTTGGGAATGTCTCTGTGCTGCACATTTGGGAATGTCTCTTCGTGGTCGTCATGCTGCTACTGATGTCAGAAGCAAGGAGAGAAGCAAAGATGCATATGACAAGAACGCTGAAATCATCTGGAAATGTCTCTGAGCTTACTTTTGGTAAGTATTCAATTTTTTTTGCACATTTTACTGCATTGCTTTTTATTTAATTCCATACAATTACTTTTATAGCCCCCAAATTTTACTTGCATCCCTGTTCTCTAAAGGGGCAGTTCTAGGGGCGGTCCTAGGGGTGGGTAGGGGAGTGGCCAGGGGAGGGGGGGTGAGTTCCACCACCTTTTCTCTGAGAAAAAAAGCCCTGGTTGTCGGAATGTCCGATCGCGTGTACGCGGCATTAATGAGGTAATAACGCAGCAAACAACATTTGTTATTTTACTTATGCATTTGGTTTTGTGGCCTTTCATAATTGTGACCCAGATCACATCAATAGGGATTCTAATTGAGTGTCATTACTGCATCTCTGGAGCTCAGCCACAGTGATCTTTGGGTTCTTCTTTACTTCTCTCACCAAGGCTCTTCTCCCCTAATAGCTCAGTTTGGCCGGGCGGACAGCTCTAGGAAGGGTTCTGTTCATCCCAAACGTCTTCCATTTAAGGATTATGGAGGCCACTGTGCTCTTAGGAACCTTAGGTACAGCAGAAATTTTTTGTAACCTTGGCCAGATCTGTGCCTTGCCACAATTCTGTTTTTGAGCTCTTTAGGCAGTTCCTTTGACCTCATGATTCTCATTTGCTCTGACATGCACTGTGAGCTGTAAGGTTTTATATAGACAGGTGTGTGGCTTTCCTAATTAAGTCCAATCAGTATAATCAAACACAGCTGGACTCAAATGAAGGTGTAGAACCATCTCAAGGATGATCAGAAGAAATGGACAGCACCTGAGTTAAATATATGAGTGTCACAGCAAAGGGTCTGAATACTTAGGACCATGTGATATTTCAGTTTTTCTTTTTTAATAAATCTGCAAAAATGTCTACAATTCTGTGTTTTTCTGTCAATATGGGGTGCTGTGTGTGCATTAATGAGGAAAAAAAAGGATTTTAGCAAATGGCTGCAATATAACAAAGAGTGAAAAATGTAAGGGGGTCTGAATACTTTCCATCCCCACTGTATGTTTTGGAAGGGGATTTGTTAGCTGAGGAAGTTCTTTTATCCATTTGTTGTCTTGTGTCATTTTGTCAATTTTTGATCTATAATAAAATTGTTATACTTTCTTATTACAAGCATTGTTTAGTAGTGCAGATTTTTGCATATGGATTGTTTCTACAATTTTTATATATTCTTCAATCATAATCAACAGTCACATTTAACATATATATATAAATATGTGTTTTTAACTGAGCTTCATCGAAACCTTGAAATAAAAAAACGCTGCTGTTTTAATCTGTCTTCTTTGCAAGACCCGTGCCATTATACTAGTTAGATTTGTAAATCTATATGTAGTATATGTCATCCCCCTTAATAAAAATAGCCATTATAAGGCATATCTATAGAGTGCAGAGGTCAGGACTAAACAATGTACTGCTCTTTACATTGGTGATTAGTTTGGAAAAACACCCTGTTATATTAGTGGTCAGTAGTAAAAAAAATTGCCAACTTACATGGTCAGTGAGAAGAGGGGGGGGGGGGGGGGGGGTTATTCGCTTTTTTATATATGGGCCACTTGGTTAGGATACTGATCCAAAAGGCATATTCTGGGATGAACTTTGTCACATCCATTTCCTCTCATGTTGGGAGTGCATCCCCCACTCATCACCATAATGCTGTACTATTAATGGCATGTAATCTTGTCAAAATTAGTACCTATACGGACAAGTAGTTTATGTGGGATCAGAAGGAGAATGTATTCATGCTAATATTAAACTTCCCATTACTACAAATTATTTCAAATGTATACACGGTATATGTACTAAGATATTTGTGATTTTTTAAAATGGTTTTTAAATAAATAGATATTTTTTTCAACCTTCTGTTTACAATTATTGGCAAGTTAAACATTCCGTTATTTTCTCTCTCTGTGTACTTGGATTGGGATGTGGAATACATCAATTCCATTCCAACTGTCTAACAAGGTCTTATTCTTTTCTATTATGTAGTCTGAAGTCAACAAATAAACCATTCTGGCAGAGGCTGTTGGAAAAGCATCAACTTAAATCCTTGGCTAAGCTTCTTTATTATTGGTTAATAAAGAAAGGCTGTTTGTTTTCCTCTGCAATGCATAACTTGTAATACTAACTACAATACCAGATAAATAAGCTGTATCAGATGACATTGGTGAACCCAAAGATTCTCTTACATGCTGTGCCATGATGCTTATTGACAGAGGGGTACACAATGTTTTGGGCAGATCAAAACATGACATTGGAGAAGGTCAATGTGTTTCAGTATAATGTGGTCAGATAATTTGGTGGGGCCACCTTAATCTGCACATTTCATTTTGCAAAGTGGGGTTAAATGGGTTCAGAAACCTTAAACAAACTATGGTATGTTTGGCTATGTTTGGGTAGTGGAAAGGGGGAGAGGGGCAGGGATGAACATACAATAGATTACCTTATATGTAATACAATAGAAAAGGGACACTGCAAAAGAACAGTTTGGTTCTCAGTCATGTTGACGTTGTACCATCTGGCCAAAATTTGCATCACTTACTTATGTCCTACTTACTGTACTGCATGCAAACACAACAGCAGTGCTAATGCTTTTTCTGCTACTTGGCCCATCTTATAATTTACAGTTTCATTTTTTAAAGCTGGGCTCTCATGAGGAGAAGTAACATGATCTTTAAAATGGAAGTAAAGTACATTTTTCCAATATTTGCTGACAGGCAGGGTATTTATGATAGAAGAGATTATCGGCCTCTTCTCGCATAAATGCATCCTCCTGCCTGTCAGCCGTCATGTACACTGAGCCATGCATGCAGCAAACATTTACGGCTCCAATCTGTGCCACAGCGATGTGATTCCAGTTCACATGCGTGGAAGTGACATCATCACGGCCCAGCCTATCAAACGGCCGAAGGCTCAGTACCCGAAAGGCAGACCGAGCAGAGATGGAAGCTCCAGGGACCTGCCTGATCTATCCCACCACCTGGAGGGCACTATTTGACAGGTAAGTCTGCCATAATGTACTAATATGCTGTACATAACCCACCTGGGGACCCTAAAAAGAAAATTTTATAGTCGTAGATAACTACCGCTTTAAGGAAATTGACACTACTTACCCAATCACGAGAAAGGACATCTGTTGTTAAGGTGTGAAAGCAATTCTTTAGTGGTAGCTGATGAGGAATGATGTTGTTTATGGTAGAGAAACAAAGTCAGCAAGAGACACGTGCCACACTGCTCCAAAGGGCTCAAAAATAATCCTACAGATCAAAAATAATCCTACATTTGCGGAAGATAGGACATCTTCGGCAAGTAACGAGGATCAATATAGAAAGTCAGGAAGCTTAAGGCTTCCTTTCCCCACATGTCAGTTTGGTGCCACTTGAACTTACTAGCGCAATAAAAAATAACTGTGATTGGTACTGATAGGTCATGTGGGGTTTCTCCCTCATCCCGTAAATACAGTATATACACTATATTGCCTCTATTGCATTTTATAAAAGTTGTTGCCAACTCCCATCTTGAGAGAACGCTTCTATATTTTTTGGTTTACAGTCATCATGGACAGTCTTTCCCACTGGAAAAATATAAGATTATGACTTTTTACATCTTTTAGGTGAGACCATTATCATTATTTTTACATTAGTCCACTAGAGGTAATTGTTACTATGGATTTAGGTTAATGGCCCTTTTATAGTATACTTTACAGAGTATTGCCGTGTACACACGGTCGAACATTGATCGGACATTCCGAAAACAAAATCCATGGATTTTTTCCGACGGATGTTGGCTCAAACTTGTCTTGCATAAACATGGTCACACAAAGTTGTCGGAAAATCCGATCGCTCTGAACGCGGTGGCGTAAAACACGTACGTCGGGACTATAAACGGGGCAGTAGCCAATAGCTTTCATCTCTTAATTTATTCTGAGCATGCGTGCCATTTTGTGCGTCGGATTTATGTACACACGATTGGAATTTCCGACAACGGATTTTGATGTCGGAAAATTTTATAGCAAGCTCTCAAACTTTGTGTGTCGGAAATGCCTATGGAAAATGTGTGATGGAGCCTACACACGATCAGAATTTCCGACAACAAGGTCCTATCACACATTTTCCATCGGAAAATCCTATCGTGTGTACAAGGCATTACTGTTTGAGGGGGACTCCTGGTGATCCTTGTGTCTTACCCCTGTATAACCTTGTGGGACTTCTGGCAATCTTTTTGACCTTCGTTTTAAGGGCAGACTGACCTCATGTCTGTACCGCATCTCTGCTATATAAACTATTCATGTCAACAATGTATACCTTAAAGTGAAATTTATTACCTATATCTTTTTGTTGTAAAAATAAGGGTTTAATTCTGTATATCAAATGGGTCTTAAAAACTACTTATGGGTTTATCTTCCTCATAAATTATACTCAATGTATTCTAACCGGATGTCTTGACCCCTAGTGAGTGTGGGTCAAATAAAGCTTAATTCCAAAAAGCATATGTGTCTTGTCTTAATTTCTGCTCTTTCCACAGCATTAAACCAAAAAACAAAACAAAAAGACCAATATAATTTATATTATTCAGACCCACTTAAATAAATCAATAATTCATTGTGCTCACGTATATCAGTGATTTTGTGTCAAACTTCACCCAGTGTTTTTCCCTTCACTCCCCATCTCCATCTCCATATACTCTTACCTGGTACAAAAAATATTCTAGTCATATATACAGTATAAAATACAAAAATAAGAAAATATATATATAAAAAAAAAAAAAAAACAACAAAAAGCTCAATAGTGTAATATTGCTGTAGCAATAACTCTCGGTGGAGCTGCTGGTTTAAAACGGGCTGTTACCTTCACTCTCGATACCTCAGTTTCACCGGCACCGGGTCTAGGGTTCCGTTGAGTTTACCTCTGGACGATATAAGCACAAAAAACTTGAGTAGGTTTTCCAATGCTTTAATGAACCAATAAAAGGAAGTAGCAGGAAAGAGGTAGAAGGAGAGCTGCAGGGAAGCTCAAATACCTTTCCTTATGCCGCGTACACACGGTCGGACTTTTCGTCTACAAAAGTCCAACCGACGCCGACGGACTAAAGCTGGCTGACAATCCGATCGTGTGTGGGCTTCCCCGGACTTTCAGCGGACTTTCAGCGGACTTTTCCAGCCTCAGATCTGAAGGACTTTAGATTTGAAACATGCTTCAAATCTTTACGTCGTAACTACGCCGGACCCAGAAATCCGCTCGTCTGTGTGCTAGTCCGACGGACAAAAACCCACGCTAGGGCAGCTATTGGCTACTGGCTATCAACTTCCTTATTTTAGTCCGGTGTACGTCATCACGTACGAATCCGTCGGACTTTTGTGTGATCGTATGTAGGCAAGTCCGTTCGTAAGAAAGTCTGCCGCAAGTCCGCCAAAAGTCCGCCAAAAGTCCGACAAAAGTCCGTCGAAAGTCTGTCGGACAGGCTGTCGGACTTTTGTAGACGAAAAGTCAGACCGTGTGTACGCGGCATTAGTATTCTTTAGAACATTTCTCTGGAATTGATCACTTGTAGTTGGAAGCGCTCCCCTTGTGGGATTCAATCTTTGCCCGCCTGGATAGACCTCTCTCACTTGTCTAGCAGCCAGCACGTAGCACGAACTAAAGTCTCTGCCACAGACTTGTTTGAAGTAAAACCCATACGATCCTCTGCCACAGGATGTATTGGTTTGTGATGAATGTCAGACACAGTACTTGTACCTTTAACCACTTCAGCCCCGGAAGGTTTTACCCCCTTCCTGACCAGAGCACTTTTTACAATTCGGCACTGCGTCGCTTTAACTGCTAATTGCGCGGTCATGCAATGCTGTACCCAAACGAAATTTGCGTCCTTTTCTTCCCAGAAATAGAGCTTTCTTTTGATGGTATTTGATCACCTCTGCCGTTTTTATTTTTTGCGCTATAAACGGAAAAAGACCGAAAATTTTGAAAAAAAATGATATTTTCTACTTTTTGTTATAAAAAAAATCCAATAAACTCAATTTTAGTCATACATTTAGGCCAAAATGTATTCGGCCACATGTCTTTGGTAAAAAAAATGTCAATAAGCGTACATTTATTGGTTTGCGCAAAAGTTATAGCGTCTACAAACTAGGGTACATTTTCTGGAATTTACACAGCTTTTAGTTTATGACTGCCTATGTCATTTCTTGAGGTGCTAAAATGGCAAGGCAGTACAAAACCCCCCCAAATGACCCCATTTTGGAAAGTAGACACCCCAAGGAAATTGCTGAGAGGCATGTTGCGCCCATTGAATATTTATTTTTTTTGTCCCAAGTGATTGAATAATGACCAAAAAAAAAAAAAATTACAAAAAGTTGTCACTAAATGATATATTGCTCACCCAGGCCATGGGCATATGTGGAATTGCACCCCAAAATACATTCAGCTGCTTCTCCTGAGTACAGGGATACCACATGTGTGGGACTTTTTGGGAGCCTAGCCGCGTACGGGGCCCCGAAAACCAAGCACCGCCTTCAGGATTTGTAAGGGCATAAATTTTTGATTTCACTCCTCACTACCTATCACAGTTTTGAAGGCAATAAAATGCCAAGATGGCACAAAACCCCCCCAAATGACCCCATTTTGGAAAGTAGACACCCCAAGCTATTTGCTGAGAGGCATGGTGAGTATTTTGCAGCTCTCATTTGTTTTTAAAAATGAAGAAAGACCAGAAAAAATTTTTTTTTTCTTTTTTCAATTTTTAAAACTTTGTGACAAAAAGTGAGGTCTGCAAAATACTCACTATACCTCTCAGCAAATAGCTTGGGGTGTCTACTTTCCAAAATGGGGTCATTTGGGGGGGTTTTGTGCCACCTGGGCATTCCATGGCCTCCGAAACTGTGATAGGCAGTGAAGAGTGAAATCAAAAATTTATGCCCTTAGAAAGCCTGAAGGCGGTGCTTGGTTTTCGGGGTCCCGTGCGCGGCTAGGCTCCCAAAAAGTCCCACACATGTGGTATCCCCATACTCAGAAGAAGCAACAGAATTTATTTTGGGGTGTAATTTCACATATCCCCATGGCATGTTTGAGCAATATATCATTTAGTGACAACTTTGTGCAAAAAAAAAATAAAAAAATTTGTCTCTTTCCTGCAACTTGTGTCAAAATATAAAATATTCCATGGACTCGACATGCCTCTCAGCCAATAGCTTGGGGTGTGTACTTTCCAAAATGGGGTCATTTGGGGGGGGTTTGAACTGTCTTGGCATTTTATGCACAACATTTAGAAGCTTATGTCACACATCACCCACTCTTCTAACCACTTGAAGACAAAGCCCTTTCTGACACTTTTTGATTACATGAAAAAAATTTTTTTTTTTTGCAAGAAAATTACTTTAAACCCCCAAACATTATATATTTTTTTTAAAGCAAATGCCTTACAGATTAAAATGGTGGGTTTTTTTTTTTCACACAGTATTTGCGCAGCGATTTTTCAAACGCATTTTTTTTGGAAAAAACACACTTTTTTAAATTTTAATGCACTAAAACACATATATTGCCAAAATGTTTGATGAAATAAAAAAGATGATCTTAGGCCGAGTACATGGATACCAAACATGACATGCTTTAAAATTGCGCACAAACGTGCAGTGGCAACAAAATTAATACATTTTTAAAAGCCTTTAAAAGCCTTTACAGGTTACCACTTTAGATTTACAGAGGAGGTCTACTGCTAAAATTACTGCCCTCGATCTGACCTTCGCGGTGATACCTCACATGCATGGTGCAATTGCTGTTTACATTTGACGCCAGACCGAGGCTTGCGTTCGCCTTAGCGCGAGAGCAGGGGGGACAGGGGTGCTTTTTTTTTTTCTTTATTATTTTTTTGCTTTTTTATCTTATTTTTAAACTGTTCCTTTCATTTTTTTTTAATCATGTTTATTGTTATCTCAGGGAATGTAAATATCCCCTATGATAGCAATAGGTAGTGACAGGTACTCTTTTTTGAAAAAATTGGGGTCTATTAGACCCTAGATCTCTCCTCTGCCCTCAAAGCATCTGACCACACCAAGATCGGTGTGATAAAATGCTTCCCCAATTTCCCAATGGCGCCCGGCGAAATCTAAGTCATAAAATGCTCGTAGCTTCCAGTTTCTTAGGCCATAGAGATGTTTGGAGCCACTCTGGTCTCTGATCAGCTCTATGGTCAGCTGGCTGAATCACCGGCTGCATTCTCAGGTTCCCTGTTGAGACAGGAGAGCCAGAGAAAAACACGGAAGACGGTGGGGGGGGGGCATTCCCTCCCACTGCTTGTAAAAGCAGTCTAGAGGCTAATTAGCCGCTAGAATTGTTTTTACATGAAAGCCGACTGCTGGCTGAAAAGAATGATACCAAGATGCTACCTTAACCTGCAGGCATCATTCTGGTATAACCACTCAAAGTCGTGAATGGCGTACCTGAAGACAAAAAAATGGTTAACAATAAAGCACAGTAAACAGTAAAGTATAAAAAATTGCATACCTGAAAAGCAAACATGATAAAACATAATAACAATAAAACATTGCAGAATAGAATACAGTAAAAAAGAGCAGAACAATAGAGAGAATAGAGAGAGAGAGAACAATAAAACGACAACAATTTTTTTTTATTTTTGTTTGTGTTTTTTTTTTTACACTTTTTTTTGTAACTGTAACTTTTATAACTGTAACCGGTTCCAGGTTCGGGTCTCTCAAAATGCGATGGCATCTTGGGAGACCCTGTGAAAGTTTGCCTAGTCTGTGCAATGCTGTACCCTACGCTAATACTCAACTAGTGAATGGTAGCGTTCAAAACATTCACCAATGCAAAGACCAGGATTGTCAGGACAGGAGGGACAATAATAGCGGGTGTCACGCCTATATCCGCGCTTGCTGCAGACACAACATCTTTTTTTGGGGGGTTCGCTGGGTAGGGGTACTCGGGAGGACATAAAAATGCCTCTCATGCAGCCGACTGCATTTGGTTGGGGATGTGAATGGGGGAAGTACGGGCGCTGCAGAAGCGGTGGGTTCCCAATTAGGATTGGCGAATGCAGCAGGAAGGGCACTATGGGCACGACGGGCCCGTGTTTGTCTTCTTGGTGGCAGCGGGACACTACTTGTGCTTGCCACCTCACCAGCTTGAACTGCACTTATGGGACTCGCCACGTCACCAAGTGTTACTGCAGTGCTGGTTTGCCTACGACCGGGGTGTACTAGGCCGCTGGCGCTTGCCAGTTCACCAAAACGCTACAAAAAAAACCTGTTAGCGATCGCAGGGATCAGGCCTGACTCTGCGAACGCTGCAGTTATGCGTTTAGTGTTTTGTAAGTGACAGTGATCGATCGATACTGCACTTGGGTGGGCTGGGCTGGGCCGGGCGGAGGGGCAAAACGCAGGTGCTAGCAGGTATCTGGGCTGATCCCACTAACACTGCGTTTTTGGGAACCCTAAACTGCTGGGGACGCTAGTATAGATCTGATCGGATCAGATATTGATCCGATCAGATACTATACCACTAAGGGAGGTGTACGGTGCGTGCGTGGGTGTTAGCGCTACTGGCACTAACCTGACGCTGCCTGGGGCTGGTGCTTGCCAGTTCACCAAAAAGCTACCAAAAAAACTGTTAGCGATCGCAGGGATCAGGCCTGACTCTGCGAACGCTGCAGTTATGCGTTTAGTGTTTTGTAAGTGACAGTGATCGATCGATACTGCACTTGGGTGGGCTGGGCTGGGCTGGGCGGAGGGGCAAAACGCAGGTGCTAGCAGGTATCTGTGCTGATCCCGCTAACACTGCGTTTTTGGGAACCCTAAACTGCTGGGGACGCCAGTATAGATCTGATCGGATCAGATATTGATGGTTCAGATACTATACCACTAAGGGAGGCGTATGCTGCGTGCGTGGGTGTTAGCGGTACTGGCGCTAATCTGACGCTGCCTGGGGCGACGCATATCACCGCCGGGCGATCAGGGGGCTAAACCTTTATTCGGTAATAAACGGCGGGTGCCCTGACACTATAAAAAATAAACGAACTAACCAGTGTCACTCGTAACGGTTATACGGTGATCAGTGGTGAAAGGGTTAACTAGGGGGCAATCAAGGGGTTAAAACATTTATTAGGTAGTATATGGAGGTCCCTGTCGCTATAAAATGCTGACGGTGAACCTAAATATTTACGTCCCTAACTAGCGTCACCAGCGACACTAATACAGTGATCAGAAAAATGATCGCTTAGCGACACTGGTGACGGGGGGTGATCAAGGGGTTAAAACTTTATTAGAGGGGGTTAGGGGGGTACCCTAGACCTACAGGGGGCTAACAGTAACTGTCCTACCACTTCTAACTGTCACAAACTGACACCATGCAGTAATCAGGAAAAAAAAAAAAACCTGCTTTCTGTCAGTGTGACAGGGAGGGCGAGGGGTGATTGGGGGGGGATCGGGGGGCGATCGGGGGGGATCAGGGGGGGGATTGGGGGTGTTTAGTGTGCCTGGCATGTTCTACTCTGTTGTGTGTGTGTTTTACACTTACTCAGATGTCTTCTCTCCTTGGCGCCGGAACGGAAACTGCCGAGCCGAGGAGAGATGACATCACATCCTCTGCCTCTGTGTACTATACAGAGGCAGGGGATGTTTCTCATTGGCTGGGAGCGATCGCGAGGGGGGGGCACGATCGGATGGCCTCCCCCTCATCTCTGATCACTGCCAGACAAATGCCGACCGCCGCTGGCACCAGGGGGGGGTCCGATCGGACCCCCCGCCGGCGGGAAGGCAATCACGTACCAGGTACGTGATTTTGCCTGCCCGTGCCATTCTGCTCATGTATATAGGCGTGAGGCGGTCGGCAAGTGGTTAAGCCAACCCGGCAGTACTATACTGTAAGATTACTTCAGGATGCGTCCTCCAACCGAGTCACCAGGCCCCTCTCCAGACCAGCACTCTGCATGATCCTTCCATGACGGGTCCTCCCCTGGGATCTCCTCGGTTGTCCAGCTTCTTTACTCAGGATAGACAGCTCAGGACCATTCCTCTGCTGCTGTGGTAGGCCCCAGACAGGCTTCTGGGTCCACACACACGCCGCAGCAACGTGGGCCTCCGGAACGGTAGACCACGAGGTGGTACTCTTAACACATACCTGTCGGCCAGGAGGACCAGCAGGTAATTGAAAATCGAACCCTAAAACATGGCGTCTGTCCCATAACTACCCTCTCCCAGAATGCAACTCGGAGGACCACCTCCACCAAGTTATCTCCGGGACAGAGGAGCACTCATCCGCTTCAACACGTTGCTCTTCCAACACCAACCCATGGTGACAACGACACCCACCGACACAATGTGGAACTACTCGCAATGTCAGCCAAGCTGGAACAGAGGCAAATCTAACTTCCTCTAATAAGCGACCCACTAGATTTACCTATCAGCGGTAGATTAAAATCTACTAGCGCTACATACTCCCCCCAGTACAATAGACGTTGTCCTCAACGTCTGACAAAACTAATGATAACTCCCAAGCCTGAGAGTAGGTATTTGAGCTTATAACTTGGATTTAGATAAAGAAGGAGGAAAGACAATAGAATGACATTATAAGATTAACATTTGTAGAACAATATGTTCACGTCCGTAAACAAAACCATCCTATGACTGTACATAACTCCACTATCTATCTCAGCTGAAAAGCCTAACAGCTTGATAGGAGATCAAGTGGTTCCTGAAAAGGAAAACATATTGAACACACACGCGACCTATACAATTTCAGGAGCAAAGTCTCATTTGAAAAAAATGAAACTCTCTTCCCATTATCTATACCAGAATAATCTTTAGGAGTCCATCCCTATATATACATTTTTTTTTCTTTAAGTGAAAGAAATCCGGCTAACAAAAAGAAGTCCTTGGATTTAAAACACTGAGATGAGTATTCAGATCTTGACCACAAAGATCTCTATATACTGACACTAACTAACTACCCCAAAGTTCTTTTGCCCATAATTACCAATAAAACCGGGGATCTGGCAATGTCAGTGTTTTTCCCAGTTTATCCACTGTAGTGATAAAATACATAACATCATCTTTTCAGGGCCTGCAGATGACCACTCTGTCAGCATAGATGTGCTGACCAAAATTACAGTGCATAAAACATCCACTGTAACGTTCATCCATTTTAACGGAACATCCAGTCTTCCGGAAAGGCTTAGGCACAGACAAATAGTCCCAAACAGCTTCACTGTACCAAAGCTCCCGGTTAGCTTCAATCACTTGCATTATGTCCTGAGGAACATAAGGGAACTCCAAACCATATTCAGTAGCTACATGCTTGTTCAACATTCTCTGCAAACGTGCACGTTTCGGCAAGGATTTATTTTTCCCCATACCAGGAGGCACACATGAATTCAATAATTTGCTCACCATAGACCCAGCCGGTGTCTGAAGTGAACTAGCAACTTTTGACAATGTCAAATTTACAGTGCTGTGTGGCTCCACACAAGGTGACGTCTTCCCAGAACTCAGGGCTGTCCATTCAGGGAAAGTCATAGCAGAGGCGACATCTTCGCCTTGGGCCCATAACAGTTCTTGTGACATAGTCTCAAATAGGTCATCATCACCGGAGAGATCCGACATGGACTCTATCTTCGAATCTCCCAGCTCTTCTGCTGGCAGATATTTATTTACAGTCCCAGATACATTCCCCATTAATTGCTCACCCGTTCCTGTCGTGGACTTTGTTGGATCCGGTTCGGGTAGTCTCTGGGGTAGACCTCGACCACGGCCATGGGAAGCCTTCACATATCCCACCTTCCTCTGGACAGGTACAACAGGGATAGGTGTGGTGGACGTAGAAATTAAGGTAATGTCCGCTGATGAGACGGCAACAGCAGTGTCTCTCTCCGGAACATTCTCGGCAACAACAGGCAAAGTCACGGCCTGCCGTTCTCTTTCCGCAGCAATAGCAGCTTCTACTGTGGCGATACCTGTTGCCCAATCCACTCGATAAGCACAGGGCGGCACGGTAGGTTGCTCCACCATAAACAGATATTCTCCATATTGCGGGCAGCGACCAAACGGACAGAAATGTACGGTCAGTCCTTCACATTTGTGGCAAATCATGCCCAGCCCTTCGATATCTCTGGCGGTATAGAGAACAAACCTCCCCTGCGGCTTAAGATGAATACCGGTATCTGTAAGCAGGGTTCCGGTCAGCACAGTACTCGACACGGTGCTCACAGGGAACATTCTTGGTCCCATAATTGGCTGCATCGCTGAAAAAGACATGGCCACACTCTGATCTTCTCAGCACGATCACGAAGCCTCTCTTCTTCTCTGGTGCCAAACACCTACACGCGTCCCACGCGGTATCAAGTAGGGTAGGCTCCTCCCACTTGTTCTTCTGATCACGTAGCTCCCCGGCTTTTACTGGCGCCGACCGCCTACGCAGTCAGAAATAAAGTCCTGCAACTTTTAACCTCTTCTTCTCCTGAGAAATTGACTAAGTCCAACTCTCACCTTAAACTCCCGGTGAAACACCTCTCTAGGTTGCGAGAATTGATGGCCAACAAATCCCGGACGAGCCTCCACATGTAGCAATAACTCTCGTGGAGCTGCTGGTTTAAAGCGGGCTGTTACCTTCACTCTCGATACCTCTGTTTCACCGGCACCGGGTCTAGGGTTCCGTTGAGTTTACCTCTGGACGATATAAGCACCAAACACTTGAGTAGGTTTTCCAATGCTTTAATGAACCAATAAAAGGAAGTAACAGGAAAGAGGTAAAAGGAAAGCTGCAGGGAAGCTCAAATACATTTCCATAGTATTCTTTAGAACATTTCTCTGGAATTGATCACAGCCAACTGGAAGCACTCCCCTTGTGGGATTCAATCTTTGCCCGCCTGGATAGACCTCTCTCACTTGTCTAGCAGCCAGCACGTAGCACGAACTAAAGTCTCTGCCACAGACTTGTTTGAAGTAAAACCCGTACGATTCTCTACCACAGGATGTATTGGTTTGTGATGAATGTCAGACACAGTACTTGAACCTTTAAGCCAACCCGGCAGTACTATACTGTAAGATTACTTCAGGATGCGTCCTCTAACCGAGTCACCAGGCCAATCTCCAGACCAGCACTCTGCATGATCCTTCCATGATGGGTGCTTCCCTGGAATCTCCTCGGTTGTCCAGCTTCTTCACTCAGGATAGACAGCTCAGGACCATTCCTCTGCTGCTGTGGTAGGCCCGAGACAGGCTTCTGGGCCCACCCACACGCCACGGCGACGTGGGCCTCCGGAACGGAGGATCACGAGGTGGTACTCTTAACACATACCTGTCGGCCAGGAGGACCAGCAGGTGGCTGAAAAATGAACCCTAAAACATGGCGTCTGTTCCATAAATACCCTCTCCCAGAATGCAACTCGGAGGACCACCTCCACCAAGTTATCTCCGGGACAGAGGAGCATTCATCCGCTTCAACACGTTGCTCTTCCAACACCAACCCATGGTGACAACGACACCCACCAGCACAATGTGGAACTACACGCAACGTCAGCAAAGCTGGAACAGAGGCAAATCTAACTTCCTCTAATAAGCGACCCACTAAAATCTACCAGCGCTACATTGTCTATTCCACCAAAAAATGCAAATCATTCAATATGTGTCCACATTCAATTTGTGAATATCAGTGCAACCCAAAAATCCCCTGTGTTTATGCTGTCATGCAGCCAATCCCAAATGCTAAATAACCTTGCCAAACAGAATGCCCACACACCCAAGGGCCAAACAAAACAGGACAGAATCAATTTCCACATACAAAAAAAAGAATGGCACTAACAGTGCAGCAAATTTACAGCTAAAATATTTGTTTTGCATTTAAAAGCTTACATGTACAGTAAGCAATATGCTAGTTTCGAAAATGGCAAATCGTGCACTTTTGGTTCCAGGTTTGACATCACTTCCTGACTTCACTCACTTCTAGTTTTGTCCATAAGACTTTATGCTAACCAAAGTCTTACATCCTAACTAACATCACTGGCCCTGGTGGCATCACTTCCTTTGTTTTTACCTTCACCTGGCATGTCATTTTTAATACCATTTGTTGGGTTCTGTGGTCATATGTAGGAAACCTGGACATCAAAAATTCTTTTAATCTGATGCTTAATCCTACCTTAAATTCAGTGGTATTTTAAAGGAGCCCACCAGGGGTAACTCTATTGCAATTTTTGACAGAGAAATGTATAAAGTATGCACTGATCACAACAGTGGCAGCAAGTGGTATTACATTTGCTGTGAAATACAGAGGAGGGTTCAGGCAGGACATGGGCTATTAATTACAGGGCTCAACTTTCTTAAATGGGAAGGAGGGACAATTTTCAGAGCTTTTTTTCCTGCAAAAGATGTACACGTTTCATCACTATCTCATAGTTTTTATATGTTACTGTTTATGTTAAAATGTTATCTTGGTGGTTTTGCATCAGTTATTTTTTGGTAAAGGTAAACTTCAGCTATACTAAAGAATTAACTTGCAGTGTGAGCCTCTCATTTTGCAAGTTTTCATTACTTTTTTACACTATTTTATGATATTAACACACAGATTTCATGAGAGCACCCCCTTTTGGGATGTAACATCATATTTAGAACCTTAAAGCCAGGTTCACATATGTGTGAATTGGATGCGGTTTTCACCACATCCAATACGCATGACATGCGAGTTTGACTGGCTCTCAATGAAGCCGGTTCACACATGTCCGGGGCGGCCGAGGTGCAAATTCCAATAGGGTCATGTGCGTTTTTGGGTCCGGTTCAGGTGCGAATTCAGGCAAAAATTCAGACCTGAATCGCATCTGAACCGTTGAACAAGAATGCACCGGACCGCCAGCTGGAAACTGCAGCCGCACATATGTGAACACGGCCTAATTGCATGAAGACTGAACTAAAAAAACAGTGGCATTTCTGGGTACACAGAAATATGTCCTTACAAATATCTTTGTTAAAGCTTATTATGAATGAGCTAAAGGTTCAGTTCAAAGTGGGTTTGCACAACATGACTAAACTTTGGGTGCCGAATCCAGACCCAAATGAAGTCAATTAGAGCCAAATATTAAAAAAAGTAATGGCAATTTTCAAGTCTAATAGCCAAGTTAACAAACAAATGGCAATGGGGTCTGTACACTGCCCTAGGGAATATTTACCAAAAAAAAAAAACTCTTTAAAAAGTCCTGTTTTGCGAGGAGCAGCATTTTTAACAATGCTCTAAGGTCAACATTAAAAATAAAAAATACCTTTAAATAAGATGACTATGGGGTGCTCTGAACTGGTCTGGGAAGCATCATGGGATCGGACCATCCATTGCACTCACACGCAAACAAATGGATGGGGATCTGTTCCCCATCCATCTAGCACAGTGGTCATCAACCCTGTCCTCAGGGCCCACTAACAGGCCAGGTTTGCAAGATAACTTAAATACATCACAGGTGATATCATTTGCTGCTCAGTGATTGCAAAATTCTAGTCTTCATCTCCCCAAAGTAATACATAAACCCTGACCTGTTAGTGGGCCCTGAGGACAGGGTTGATGACCACTGATCTAGCGGATCAGATCGGATGGCCGTCGGGTGGTTTGTTTAAATCTAACTGCCCATAGAGGACAGTAGGCTGTGTCTGTGTCTGCTTTGCATAAGCGGATTGGACATGGACAAGCCATCCGCCTGCTCATTGGCGCTCAGCAGACAGATTACCCGCTGAGCAGGTGGACTCCTTGTGGCGTCTGCCCCATGGTAAAGGGACCTTAGATGAAAGTCTGATATAGATGTTACTGGGGAGCTCCACACCAAACAAATTGTACCCCCTGCTGTTCCCACCCTCCTGAACGATACCACGCCACTTGCCCTTAACATAGGGTTGCTACCTTGCCGGGGGCCATCCTCCTGATGAAGCAACTTGTCCCTTTGTTGATGAGGACAAGTGCTTCTTCCCCACAGCCCTGCCCCAGTGATTGTGTGGGTCTGGGGCAGGAGGCTTAATAATAAGGGGGCCCCCAGATACCTTCCCTGTCCATGTGTACATAGTTCCTGTAATCATTCATGAACAAAAAAAAATAAACAGTAAATAATGCCACTTACAGATTTTTTTGTACAATATGTTTTTATTTAAGAAAAAAATGAAAGGTCCGGATGTAAGCCTAGGAGGACGTGAAAGCGAGGAGCTCCGCTTATCCTAGATAAAATCCGCAGCCATCCTGTCCACTGCACACCCTGGTGAGCCTCCAAAACTGTCCTGTCTGTCCCTGGGCATCCCCTGCCTCAGCACCAGCCAGTATCTTGGAGCCCGGCCGACTGACTGAGGAGCGACACGGAACGCGACCCTCCCCATACACCCAGGACCGGCCACCATTTTGAGGCCTACGGAGCCTCAAGATGGCAGCAATCACCCACCTGTAGCAGCATTTCCGGAGGGGGTCGATCGGGTACCCAGCATAAGGGGTCCCCGGGAGGTCCCAAATGGCCGGCTTCTCACATTCGCGGCCCGCCACCATCCTGAGGCCTACTGTATCCTCCTCGGCTGGGTGCCGCGATCCGCCGGCAAAACGGCTGTCCCGCACCCTCTTCCCCAGTGCCAACATCCTTGAAGGGGACTGTGTATAAATACAGCACCTGGGGGCTGTCAGCCGGCTCCAATAGGCCTCAGTGGAACACAGAACTGCACCAGTTGGAGGTGTCTGTTGCCCCTGCTTGTAAACCTCCCTCTCTAAACAAGCACAATTTCTTAAAGGAGACACAACCAACAATCTACACTACAATCTGCAAAACCTTAGACTGCCTGCTCATGCCCTCAAAGATCAAAACAGCGAACAAAAAGGCGCCTGCACAGCCTGCTCAGTGTCCCAGTGCCATTCTGGATCAGTTTAAAGCCCATTAGCAGACATGGAGCAGGCTGCGAATCCATCGGCCTTTTTTCCTCCGCTGGCGTCACCACAAACAAGTGACACCACTGTTATCCTCGCAGCCATAGAACAGAGTAGAACCTCCTTATTGGTCCGCATCGACCACCTGGCTGAGGAATGTAACCTCATCAGGGCAGACCTGGACAAATTCAGAGGCAGGCTTTCTGAGACAAAGACGCGAATCTCTGCTACAGAGGATCCCACTGCCCGCCATGATGATACCCTTCACACACTGCAGCGCACCGTTCAATCCCTGGTGGCTAAATCTGATGACACGGAAAACCGTCTCCGGAGAGATAATGTCAGGGTCATGGGTCTCCCGGAGGGGGCGGAGGGGGACCGCCCGGCTGAATTTGCGGAAACACTCTTTAAGACACTTCTTAACCTGACTGAGGTCCCCCCAACATACGTGGTGGAAAGGGCCCACAGAGTCCCAGCTGGATGGGGGCACCCCTGGGGCTCCACCAAGGCCCTTCCTAGTGAGGTTTCTCAACTATAGAGACCGTGATCGTATCCTCCGTGAAGCCTGCAAACATCCCACCCTCCCCTTTGAGCATACAGTGGTGCATCTTTATCCTGACTTCTCCGCGGACCTACAAAGATGTTGCAAAACCTTCACTGATGTCAAAAGACGACTCCGAGAACGCAATATCAAATACTCCGTGCTCTACCCAAGTCGCCTGCGAGTCCAACATGGCGGTTCGGTGAAATTCTTTGAATCCCTCGATGAAGCAGACACATGGCTACTATCTTTGCAGTAACTCTAGTGCTTCTTCTCCAATCTACAATCCCGTTGAGGTTGATGGGTTTTTTTTGTTCCAAGGCCTTTTTTGTTTATATTCCATGGATGTTGGCTTAACCCAGTATATTACAATGGGTGGTGAGTTGCCGCTCTCCCGTGGAGGGGCCATGCACTCATCTATCCAGCTGTTTACCATCCTCCTCCGTCCCTGTGACCACCTAGCGGGACTGCCCGGATGCCCTCTGGGCATGTACCTGCATTGAAGGGTACTTGTTGACTCCTGTTGCTCCTGGGGTCTCACAGTGGGTCCCTCCCATGGTGGGTGACTGGTGGGGCTCACTCCCCCCTAATTGGGGCAATGAACTCTCCTGTTCTCACATGATCCTAACCAATCGGAGCTACAGCAAGATAATCAACACACCTTCCCGAGGACAGTGTGCCTGCATCGGGCATCTATGGAATACCCGGTCTCCTACCGGAGGTGATGAGATGCACGCTCCCTCACCCTCACCTGATATTAAAAGTTAGGGAATAACTACATGCCCGGTTAGGGCTTCATCTACCACGGCCCTGTGCGCAGGGCTTCCAGGGGTCCAAGTGACCTGAAGGTTCCATTGGTTTGTGTGTTATGGGAAAAAGCCCTACATCGATTTTTTTGGCTTCTTTTTTTGGCCACCGGGCTTGGTTTGTATGGTGTATGGGTAGGGTGTTATTTTTTTTGGGGAGAGGCATTTTTCTGTTTTAAAACCCCTTATGTATGTTCTGCTACTCAAACGTTCCGTCAGCTCAAGACTCAAATGACTGTTTGTACTAAAAATGGTTATTTTCACATGCAATGGCCAGCTGCTTTCATCCTACTCCTGTTCCCTCCTGACATTCCATGATGGCTAACTCGGATACCGAATCCCTGACCATTCTGTCATGGAATGTCAGGGGGCTCAACTCCAAATATAAAAGATCATTGCTATTCCAATACAAAAAATGCATAACCCTCACATAGTGTTGTTGCAGGAGACGCACCTGATGGGAAGCAGGGTTCTTACTCTTTAGAAGCCATGGGTGCAGAGAGCGCTCCATGCGACTTATTCCTCATACTCCCATGGGGTGCCTATTCTGATTAGCTAATGTATACCATGTGTGTTTCAAGATGTTCATTTAGATCCCCAAGGGAAATATATTATGTTAGTGTTAACCATCTACAATGTGAAGTATATTATTGTAAATGTATAGCTGCCTCCTCCTATACAGATACAGGTCCTTTACTCGTATGATGAGAGGCTGGCTCCGCATTGCCCAGCCCGCATTCTGTTCATGGGGGACTTTAACGCCACTTTATCACGTGACCTTGATAGACCCTCTCCCCAATCCAATTTTAGCCCAGAATTGGGTACCTGGGCTCAAGCCACTGAATTTACCGAGACATGGAGATGGTTGCATCCCCAGGATAGGACATACTCTTGCTTTTCAACTGCCTTTAAAACCTCCTCCCGTATTGACTTGGTTTTTGCCAATGCAGCCCTTCTAAATGATGTTCAAGAGGCAAGGTATCTCCCCTCTGGCCTCTATGACCATAACCCTCTCAAATGGACCATTAGGACGACCAGGTCGCGTAACTGAGCCCTTTGGAGGCTACAACCCCACTGGATCAATAATGAGCCAGTCCATAACAGAGTTTCCCCTCAGCTGCAGGAGTATTGGGCACACAATGAGGCAGCCTCTCTAGAGATGATTTGGGAGGGGCGTGTCCAAGATGGCGAGGTGAGCGGCCGCTTTCTGCTTGAGCTCCGCTGGGCCTTCCGAGATTATCCGGATCCAGGCTGATCACAACCCCTAATCTCAGTCGTTCTTCTCCCTGAATGAGGCGCAGATCATCGCGGACATCTGCCGCCAGGGGTAAAAGGCTCTGATTCCCGTCATGCCCGGAGGATTATCCATCACACCCTACTCCCACTCGCCTGGAGACCCGATCTACACGAGGCCTGAACACGGCCTCCATGGCTTCCCAAACACCACCGGGGGAAGACCCTGGACCCGGACCTCCCTGGATAGCGGAGGTCATGGCGGCTATAGCGACCTGCCAGTCCACGCTTACAGCCAAAATTGAGGCTGTCCAGCTTGATATGGTCACAGGACAACGGGTCAGCACTGCAGAGGACCAAATATTTGAATACTCCGCGGCACTCCGGCTTCTTCAGTCCAAGGTAAAGGCCCTGGAGTACAGGGCCGAAGATGCAGAAAATAGGAATAGGAGGAATAACCTCCGAATAGTAGGCCTACCCGAGGGGGCGGAGGGGAACCATCCGACTACCTTTGTGGAGGACCTGCTCTGTAACCTGCTGCCGGATGCCCGCTTCTCCCCCCAGTACGTGGTAGAGCGGGCTCATCGGGTTCCTCCCAAGCCGGGACCTCCGGGATCCCCCCGAGGACTTTCATATTCCGCCTCCTTAATTTTAGGCATAGGGATGAGGCCCTTCGAGCATCCCGCACCCTGGGAGATCTGCGTTACCAGAACACAAAACTGCTGCTATTTCCGGATTACTCCATAGAGACGCAGAAACTCAGACGATCCTTCGATCAGGTGAAGGCGACCATGAGATCCAGGAACATCCGCTACAGCGTCCTATTTCCGGCCCGACTACGAGTCCAAGACAGCAAATCCATCCAGGTCTTCAATACTCCCCGGGAGGCCTCTCTCTGGCTGGATTCTCTTCCTCGTCCTTGTGCCTCTCTCTTCCCCCCCTCTACCCTCCCCTGATGTTCTGTTCTAATGTCCCCCCCGGGACCCTATTGCAGCCCGGACTGAGCCGCAGTTTTTGATTCACATGGGAGTTTTGCCTGATGATTCAGCCTCTGCATTTCCCATGCTCTGGGTGCACGGGGGGTGTAGGGGAGTAATCCGGCCGGATCTGAGGGCGGAGGCACTTGGGGAATACTGTTGCACCTGTTGTGTGCCATGTTACCATCAGTTAGCAAACTAAGCGTGTGCCCCTGCTAAAGTCAGGAGAAAGAATCTGTGCCTTCTTCTTAAGACTTTCGTCAAGAAGCCCTAAACATTGTACTTTATCTTATGCCTCGGATCATATTGTGCCTTGCATATACCGTGAGGGGACGAAGGTGACTATAAATCATTCCCTTTGTTTCTCTGGAACAGTCCCCTTCCGGCTTGGTTATTGCCTGGCGGAAGCTACGGAGCAAAGTTTAAGAGAGACCGCCTGCACCCTTGTGATTTTCTGGGGGGTGCAACCTAGTGCTTGAGCGGGTCCCCTATTTAATGGCTGGATAGCTGTATTGGGATGCGGACCCTCCTCATGTTCCGAGGGGTGGGGGGTTGACCCAACAGGTGCCTTTACATTTTTCTTTGGGTTTTACTTTTGTTACTCGGTCTTTACAAATGTTATTGGTTTAGTTTGGTTTTATTTGAATGATAAAAAGCTTGATTTTTCAGCATTGCATTGCTTTCATTTATGTCTGTCTTGGGTCCGATGGTCCATCCCAGGAGCCGTATACTCTATTGATCCTAATCCCACTACAGCCCCTCGCTCTTATGTCCTCTCTTAATATTCTCTCATGGAACACCAGGGGGCTGAACTCCCCTGCAAATTGTGGACAAGGAAAGATTACTCCTGCGCTTGTGAGGGTCTGTTTGGGTTTGAAAAAAGTAGTATTGTGAAATTATAGCGAAGCTAAAAGAGATGGTGTTGCATGTCCCGCTGCCCAGAAAATGACCCCGGGGTGGTCAGGTAAGGCTATATGGAGAGGGATGGATGAAGGGCGCGTGATCAGTTGCTCACATCAAAAAGTATAAAATTTATTCAAATGAAAAAGCCAATAAAGGCAAATAAAAGCGATTAAATAATGCCAATACTACGTATCAATACAAACAGGTAACAAAATATAAAAAACATGGACATTTAAAGATAAAAATGGGTTAAAAGTATCATGAGCCCATATTGAGGCGGGTGTTTAGAGTTGTCTGACGCGTTTCGAGGATAACCTCTTCATCAGAGCCTTTGAGAACCAGGGCGCAGTCTCTATGGGCCAGTAGGCCAAAATCTGTACATCAACATAATGGCTGGTTGGAAAAAATGGCCTGAAATGGGGAATATGGTTTTCTGTGTTCCATACCAGTCCACGTATAAGCGTTCTATGTGGTAGTAGAAGGTGTGTGTGTTCTCCTTTAAATTTGTAGAGAAGGAATTGTAGGATGGTGTGGACCTGTCACTGGCTGGATGAAAGGGAGATTATTCAGCCTGATTGCGTCCTCCTGGGAAAGTGCTGTCCTGTATTGTAGAGGATGGAGGGGGGTGAAGAACTCTTGAGAGGTTACTGCAGCCAAGTGTGTCTGCAGCTGTCTCTCTGCCTCAGATACAAGAGTGATAGCAGCTGAAATCCCCTGTCAAAAGATCCCTGGTTTATCAAAAGTTATAACCCACACATATGTGTGCTCCAAGAAACGCACCTTATGGGGAGCAGAATACTTGCCCTCAAAAAACCATGTGTGGGTTACCACTACCACTCCACACATTCCAGCTTCGCGAGGGGAGTCAGTGTCCTGGTAGTGAAGTCCCTTCCTTTTCAGCTCCTGGATTTGGCCCTTGACCCAGATGGTAGGTATGTTGTCCTTCATGCGAAGATCCACACGATGACATGGACCATTGTAGGTTTATATTTACCCCCTCCAGCCTCCTTGCTGCTGTTAAACCAAATCACTAGTAAGATGGCTGAGTTTGAGACTGACAATGTAGTCATCCTGGGAGACTTCAACTTGGCCCCTGACCCTGAAATGGACAGGCTGACGTCAGTGGGTTACCATTGCCCCGGACTGGCTGCCTGGGCTGACACCTACGGTCTGACCGATATCTGGAGGTGGAGATACCCCTGTTCTCGAGCATACACGTGTCACTCGGCCTCCCACAAAACATTTTCCCGCATTGACTTGGTTTATGTGGAGAGACCAGTTCTCCCAAGGGTTAAAGACGTACAAATATTACCCAGAGGTATCTCAGATCATGCACCCCTACTCCTGACACTTGACCTCTCCCTAGGCTCAACCGACAAACTCTGGAGGCTATCCAGATTCTGCATTTCGGACACTGCTGTCGATGCCCAATTTAGAATTGAGTTAAATGGCTATTGGGCGGTTAATCCTGGCACGACGGAGGCCACTGTTGTATGGGATGCTTTTAAGGCCTCCACAAGAGGGCACTACCAGACCATAATCGTCAAAATACGTGGGGAGCGCAGGGCAGATTTGATTAAGGCTGAGGGGGAGGCGGCTTGCGGGGAGGCACTTTTCGTTCTTACTCGGGACCCCCAACACTATTCGCAACTGCAGCTCTTGATTAAGGAGGTTACCCGCCTCCGTACCTCTCTTACCCAGAAAAAGATGCTAGCACAGGCCCAATGGATTTTTGAACAGGGGGAGAGATTGGGAAGGCTGTTGGCCAGGCTTTCTAGAGAACTGTTTTGCTTGCGTCTATCTAGCAAGGTTACTCTGTGGTATAAGCAAGGAAGCTGAGATTTCTGCAGTGTGTAAATTGTGCTTTTACTATACAAAGATGCTGTACATACAAATCTATTACAATCTTAGGAATACAATACAAGACTGGCAGATATCTATAACAAGCAAAAATGCCTAGCAAATGAACAGCCTATGGTCTAACAGTACAAATACACTTAAAAGTTACTTATCTTCTGTTACTGTATATTCGCGATCTCCATTGGCAACGCTTCTTGCTTCTTGGACACCAGGCAGTGTTCTTGTATCATGAGTGGCGGCTTCTGATCTTCAAAGCATGATGGTGTGTGTCTGTGTCTCCCTACTCACCCCTTTTATGTGTCAGGCTGTTTGCCATAGTTACCAAACAACAGAAAACTGTTTACTGTAGCTGTAGAAACAATGGACTGTTGAAAACGGTCTCTATCTTCAATGTAGTGGAACACAGCGACTTTCAAACTCAGGGTACTTAAATCTTGGGCAATCAGTCCATGACAAATCGTTGGAGAATGAACATAGTCTTCAGGAAGCACGGTGAAAGTGTACTGGCGGCCGTCCCACACCATAGCAAACTGGTCTTGACACTCTGGGTCTATTAAAATCGAAAAGAAAGCATTAGCCAGGTCTATCACAGCATTATATTTTCCTGCATCTTTAGCAGTTTTCTCAACAATTGAGATCATATCTGGCACAGCTGACTTCAATGGAGGTGCCACTTTTTTTAGACCTCTGTAATCCACAGTCATTCTATATGTCCCATCGGGTTTCTTTACTGGGAACACCGGAGACGAGAAAGGACTTACAGCAGGCCTGAGGATCCCTACTCTCAAATATTCTTCAATGGTCTCCCCAATTTCTTTGTGGCCTCCAGGAAGTCTGTACTGCTTGAGACAGACTGGCTTCTCTGGTGGAGGAATGTAGACAGGGGTCCATTTCGCATGACCTCTGACCACAGCCTTCACCGCCCTTACCAGATACGCTTTATCAGGATACCCGAATGTGAATGTACCTCTTTCAGTCTGAATTGACTGACCTTGAAGTACATCCATCCCAAGAATATTTTCGGGTAACTCTGATACCAAAACATTTGTCATAAATCCTGATCCCTTGCCAATAGCCAATTTCACACGTATCCTAACTGCTGGTGTAGTGTGCCCTCCCAAACCTTCTACATAAATCAATTCTCCTTTGTGATGGGAAGGATTTCCTTGCAAAAGTGTAACTTCAGCTCCGCTATCAACCAAAGCCATTACATGCGTGGGAAAAGATGACTTCCCCCACCATACAGTTACAGGTGCATATGGGCGTCGGTCTCCTGCTGTCACTGCCCTCACGGCTATTACAGAAGACTCACCATCCCTTCATAAAGGATGAGGAACCTCCCAATCCCCTTTTCTGATTTTCTCTAACTCCTCCCCAGGATAAAGGGATTTGGGATTTGGGTTTGGGTTCATGTTCATGTAGCGCTGACAACTTTTATTTATAGTTATATGTGTGTTGTAAAGGTAAAAAGTTGATATAGCACCATCTAGTGGCCAACTATAAAGATACAAGACTTTTATTGTTCATCATTTTGAGGAGTGAAATGGAAGTGATTGATTGTTTACTTCTGGACTTAAACTATGACCTACCCACAATGCTCATGGAGCAGAGGAGAACTGAACTGCATTGTGGGGAGGATATAAAAGGGCTGGGAGCGGCCATCTTAGCTCTCTTGTTCCTGGGACGCGTGGCCTGCCAGCAGAACTCTGTGGGTGTGTGTGTCCCACAGGGTTGTGGCCTACCTTGTGAAGGAGCGGAGCAGCAGCAAGGATTCTGCCATCGATCACAGTGTGCTGGAGCAGCAGAAGTGATCGTTCCGGAGACCCGTGGAATAGGTAACCAAGGACTCCTGGTCATTAGTAAACGGAACAGCGGGACAGCGTGGTTGGGGCTCCACACGGACTGAGGACTGCTGAAACAGAGACCCTGATCTGTTCGGATCCGGTGCGGTGAGAGGGTTAACACCCAGAAGTTTGTTTAACACTACACACATTTAGAGCTGTTACAGAGTGTTGCTGGAACTTCAATATCCAGAAACTGATACTAAATGTCTGTCTCCTTCAAGTAAGAGCACTCAATCAATTTGCTTGATTATAATTACTTTTGTGCATCAACTTGCACTGCGCAACACTCCAGAAGAACTCTCTTGTGGATTACAAATATTAATTTGTGGCTAGCTGAAGATTGAAGACTACAAGACTATCTCTTTTATTGGAGGGCCCTGCATTTAGTCATAAGGGATAGTGACTTTACTGTTTAAAGCAGGGGGAGCTCCCTAGTACTTATATTGTGGGATATTCGCCTTCCTGTGTCTTTGCGCTTGCTACAGTGTGCTGGAGGTGGGAAGGTGTCCAGAGTTAAGACGATTTCACTTTGAACACTGGTCCCACCTGGAGACTCACCAATAAGGGGATGTTTCAGGAAGGTTCTGTATGCGTGGATATATTGATGTACATTTGCTTATGTGTACAAAGACTGTTGAAAATATTTACTGTACTGTCACACTACGTTGGTGTGATAGTATAGTCACTGTAATAACTTTATATATATATATATATATACATAATTTTCCAGTAAAAAACCTTTGGTTATCACAGAAGTTTATGTGCAGTGTTGTTTTTCTCCTGGAGTCATAAGCACACAGGTAGAGGTATATATATATATATATATATATATATATATATATATATATATATATATATAAGTGTTAGATATATGTATGTATATATTGTTAGCAATAATTGGTATTAGTGTCACTACAACACTGCACTACAGTTGTGTCAAGGGGATTGAGCAAGTTCAGAGGAGTGAAGAGATCAGAGAACAGGCCCGCTTTAAACCAGCAGCTGCACCGTGAGTTATTGCTACATGTGGGGGCTCGTCCGGGATAACTGTCTCTCTGAAGTCAAGCACTCCCTTAAGAACCATAGAATGGATCCCCCCACTGTGGCACAGTGTGAGGTGGAAGGCACCCGCTCAGAAGCGAGCGTGGCAATGGAGCTCTGGGGAGATGTCTGGGAGAAAGAACACATTAATAGAGTGGTAAAAGTGCTGTCCCCAGAACGAAGAGGTAAGGTGGTCGCAGTCAGACCCAATCATGAGACATTCCGCACTTACGCATTATTAGAATGGAGGAAGGGAGTTCTGGAAAACTTCAAGGGGACCAGTGTTGAACTCGCTGATAAGACCAAATTTTATCTGACCCACCCAGGGGAACAAGGGGAGAATCTTACTACCCTCCCACAGATGAGATCAGCTGAAGTCAAGGTTCCTTCGCAGTCAGTCCCAGCTGCAATTGAACCAGAACTCCTCACAGCCCTGGGGGACTTTGTGTCCCAATGTTAAAAAGGAAACCCAACATACTCAGGGACTGGGTATCGAAAACTGAGCATTTTCTCGGGCCGACGGCCTGTACCCAAAGAGGAAGACACCTTCTAAGAGTCGTTTCAACGGGCCACGCAAGCTTTGGATGAGTGGGACATCCCTGAAACGCACAAAAAACAGCGGATTACTGAGAGTCTGAAAGGGCCTGCTTCCGAGGCTATCCGAAATTTGAAGCTCTGCAAACAGAATTGTGTAGCCCAAGACTACTTAGATATCCTGCAAGATGTGTTTGGACGTACTGAAAAGTTTTCCGACCTGATTTATCAACTAGAACACACCTATCAAGAAGCAGGGGAGAAACTGTCAGAATATATGAGATGGTTGGACAAGGTCATTCACCAGATCTTGTTGAAGAAGGGGCTAGATCCTCGTGAGGTGGATGAGATTCGGGCCAAACAAGTTTTAAGAGGTGTCCAGCCTTTGGACCCCATCACGCTCCAGTTAAGAACACGTCAGGACGGAGGCATATTGAAGTACCCCGACCTGATTCGGATTGTGCAGGAAGAAGAAGCTATCCTGGAGAGGAAGGAAAAAATGCAAGAACCGAAACACGCTGTTGGAGTCAGGACAATTAGTGTGATGGATGATGATCCTCAGATTGAGCTCCTTAAGACTCAAGTGGCACAGTTAATGGAGATGATGGCTTTGCTGACCGCAAAATCCCCCATTCCACCCGACTGGGGAACTAAAGAAACTGAAAAGGTGTCAGACTTCACCCTTAAAAGGAAGTCTGGGCTCTGTTTCAATTGTGGAGGGATTGGACATTATGGAAAAGTGTGCCCAAGCCCAAGGGCAGCAGTACAAGGCCAAAAGCCGGAGGAAAACTTCAAAGGGCCCCAGTGAGAAGGAGTCAACTGGGTGCCCTGTAACAGCCGCCAACTCCAATAAAACCCAGACCCCCAAAGTTCTAAGGGTAGGAGAGGGAACGAAGTTGAGTAAGCGCTCATGGAAACGAGGAGCCAAGATGCGCACTAGCAAACAAATTAAGCCAAACACCCACGGTGGGTTCCCTCCCAATCTAGTAGGACCCTCTCCGATCATCCCAATTCAGGTGTAAGGAACCTACTCCAAAGCACTGCTGGATACCGGAGCCCAAGTGACTTTATTATGCGAAGATTTCTATGAGAAGCATCTCAAACATCTGCCCCTGCAAAAGTTGGAAGAATTAGAGATATGGGGCCTGGGTACCCATAACTTCCCTTATGAGGGGTATAACCCTATCAAACTCACCTTTGACCCGAGTGTGGCTGGAAAGGCGGAGACTTTTGACACCTTGGCCGTAGTGTGTCCTCGCCCCCCTGGGGCTCACAGAAGTTCCCTTATCATTGGGACAAACACTGATCTTGTCAGAAGACTCCTGACACCGCTTGTACAAAAGGAAAGTGCCCCGGCCATGAAGGTACACCCCATGCTAACCCAAGTGTACAAGGATATGGTACACGAACAGAAGGCCCCACTGGAAGGGATGGGAAAAGGTTGGCGTTTAGACCGGGGCGAAGAACTGTTACAACCGGTGAAGTGATATGCATGAGGGCCTCTGTCAAGTTGAGTTGGAGACAACCTGGTCCTTTCATTGTCTTGGAGATGGACACTTGAGAAGAAGATGTTGGTCTGGAGATAATCCCAAAAGTGTTATCAACCAAGGCACTTAAGAGAAGCAGAGGGGGAGTCTCAATCAGTGTTCGAAACATGACAGCTTTGCCTGTGAAGATACCAACAAGGATGCTGCTTCGACAGGCAAATCAAGCGACCCCGGTCTCGCCATGTGATGTCAAAAGAGGACCGGAGGGGGAGATTCCCATAGAAGACTTCTACCCGAAGAACACCCCCCTTATGCCTGTTTGGATGGAGAGGGCCAAAACCCAGCTCATGAGATGGAGAGAGGTTTTTTCAAGGAGTGAGTTTGATGTGGGGTATGCCAAGAGTGCTGAGCACAAGATCCAGCTTGAGGAAGACAAACCTTTTCGAGAAAGGGTCAGGAGGATCCCATTGGGAGATCTGGAGGATCTCTGAGAACAGCTGGCTGAGCTGAAAAGGACTGGGATTATCAGGGAGTCCAGGAGTCCATACACCTCCCCAATAGTGGTAGTGAGGAAGAAGAATGGGTCGCTGAGGCTGTGTATCGATTATAGGACCCTGAACCGATGGACCATTCCCGATCAATACACTACCCCTCGTATAGAAGATGCCTTACAGAGCCTGTCAGGGGCGAAGCGGTTCAGTGTATTAGATTTGAAGAGTGGTTATTACCAGATCCCCATGAGTCCTGAAGATAGGGAAAAGACTGCCTTCATCACCCCCGTGGGGTTTTATGAATTTAACCGGATGCCACAAGGTCTGTCTGGGGCTCCAGCAACTTTTCAGCGGCTCATAGAAAAGACGGTAGGCGACATGAACTTGATTGAGGTCCTAGTATACTTAGACGATATCATAGTATTTGGCCGAACTCTTGAAGAGCATGAAGAGCGACTGGAAAAGGTCCTGAAGAGATTACACGATGAGGGCTTGAAACTTTCTTTTTTTATGAATTCTTTATTTAACAAGAAAGAACATACGGATACAGAGCTTCCCATTATATCTAATACAAAGACAGTATAAGCTATACATCGCCCTATCCCTTGCTACCCTACTGTAAGAACACATTTACTCAAAGTCTCCTAGTGGGACAAAGTCAGGATGCCTGTCCACTGGATAGGGTGCCTCTGCGATCCGCACGGCTCCTTGAATTTTCACGGCAAAGGGCGTTTTTTTAAAGGAGTAATTAGGGGGAAAAAGCCGGTTTATCTACCAGCCCTTAAAGCTCGTTATCCGACAAATCCTCATCGGATAGAACCAAAAACAGAAACAGGAAGAAAAAAGTTGACAGAAATAGAGGTGGAAGAAAGAAAAGGGGGAGAGAGAGAGGGGAGGAGAAGGGCTTGAAACTTTCAATGGAGAAGTGTCAGTTCTATCAACCTTCGGTGAACTATTTGGGGCACATTGTGTCTGAAGAAGGGGTAGCAACAGATCCCAAGAAGTTGGAAGCTGTTACCTCTTGGCTCAAGCCCACGAATGTGACTGAGCTCAGGTCATTTCTGTGATTCTGCTCCTACTATCGGAGGTTTGTGGAGGGGTTTGCAAAGATAGCTCACCCACTCACGGAACTATTGAGGAATCAAGAAGAGGCTGATGTGGATTCAGATAAACCTGGCAGGCGGAAAGAAGGGCCCAGAAAGAAGAAGGAGTCTATTCAGGATCAGTGGACTCCGCAATGTGAGGAGACATTCAGACAATTGAAGTGGAGCCTTACTACTGCTCCGGTGTTAGCTTACGCGGATCCCACAAAGCCCTATGAACTGCACGTGGATGCCAGCCGAGATGGGCTCGGTGGAGTGCTCTACCAAGATCACGATGGACAATTAAGGCCCATTACCTATGTGAGCCGAAGTCTATCCCCTGCTGAGAAGAATTACCCCACTCATAAACGTGAGTTTCTGGCTCTGAAGTGGGTTGTGGTGGACAAGTTGAGAGATTACCTGTATGGTGCGGAATTTGTGGTCAAAACGGACAACAACCCCCTCACATACTTGCTCACCACCGCGAAGTTGGATGCCACAGGCCATAGATGGTTGGCTGCTCTTTTCAACATTTTCCTTCAGCCTGAAATACAGACCAGGAGTGGGTAACAGGGATGCAGATGCGCTGTCGAGAATACCCCACAGTTCCCTGAGCTCCCAGGAGGATTGGACTCAGCTTGCCCCCGAAGGGGTAAGAGCCCTTTGTGAAGGAGTTTGAAAAGCAGGAGAAAGGTGGAGCCAGAGCTGAAGAGGTCGGAGTGACTACAGCAGGGGTGCCCAGGTATTATTGTAATGTCTCTCAGATTGCAGCAGATGGTCTACTTAAGTTATCGAGAAAAGACCTTAGGAGAGACAAACAGGAAGATCCACTCTGTAACGTGATACTGGAGGCTTTGGAGAGTCAGCGCCCCGATTTACTTCTGAAAAGTGCCCGGAGGGAAGCTCTGTTGTTGCACAAAGAGTGGAGTCGGTTGCAGTTGCAACAAGGGGTGGTCTACCGAAGGGGCCCCTCTGAAGATCTGGAGGAGAAGTGGCAACTATTTCTGCCAGAAAAACACAGGGAGAAAGTGTTATTCGCCCTGCATGATTGTCATGGCCATCTGGGGTCAGAAAGAACTCTTCAACTGATAAGGGATAGATTCTATTGGCCTTACATGAGGAAAGAAGTGGAGAGTTACTGTCACTCCTGCCATAAGTGTATCCAGAGAAAGACTTTGCCGCAACGAGCCGCCCCAGTGGGTCATTTATCAAGCCAAGGTCCCATGGATTTAGTTTGCATAGATTTCCTGTGCTTAGAACCCGACTTGAGTGGACAGGGAAACATCTTGGTAGTTACTGATCATTTTACCATGTATGCTCAAGCTTTCTCCACTAAAGATCAGAAAGCAGTCACAGTGGCGAAGACGCTAGTGGAAAAGTTTTTTGTCCATTATGGCTTACCACAGAGGATTCACTCAGATCAGGGGAGGGACTTTGAGAGTACGCTCATCAGGAGATTGTTGGATCTATTGGGGATTCAGAAGTCTAGAACTACACCTTATCACCCACAAAGAGATCCTCAGCCGGAGAGGTTTAATAGAACCCTTCTTAATATGTTGGGGACATTGACCTCTGAGCAAAAGCCCAATTGGAGTAAACATATCACTGCTTTGGTACATGCGTATAACAGCACCAAGAGTGACGTCACAGGATATTCACCTTATCGGTTGATGTTTGGGCGAGAAGCTAGATTACCAGTGGACCTGGCTTTAGGAACTTCTCTGGATCACACCTCAGAGACCTCTCATCGAGGATATACAAATAGGCTGCGGAAGAGTCTAAAAATTGCTTATGAGAAGGCTCGGACTATGTCAAACAACAGAGGGAGTAGAAATAAGAGGAACTTTGACCTCAAAGTAAGGATTCAAGATCTACAACCTGGTGACCAAGTTCTATTAAGAAATTTGGGTATTCCTGGGAAACACAAGCTGGCTAATCGCTGGAGGTCACAGCCATACATTGTATGTAAACAGCTTCCAGGACTTCCAGTATTTGAAATTAGACCAGAAGGAAGTGCTGGACCAAATAAGACTTGGCATCGGAATCACCTTTTACCCCTCACTGATGCAGTCAGGATAATCCCCGAGGAGGAGTTATCATCTACATCAGATGTTGCACGTCGGCCTGTAACTAGGTCTCAGTCTGGGTCTTTAACAACTGAAGATAATGAGGAGAGAGACATGGACATTAGCTGGTTGTGGTCATCTGATACACCTGAAGCTGAAAGGAGTGTTTCATTCCCGACAACCAGAGAGGATAGTGAGGCTCTCAGGCCAGAAGCTCCAGAGTTTGTACCACTGTCTGAGTCTCCCATTGACTTGGAGGAACCAAGGTCTGTAATAACAGAAAACAGTGTTTACCCCGAAATAGAGGACACACCAAGAGAACAAAAAGGAAAGAGGAGCATTCGCCCACCCAAAAGACTAGCATACGATACGCTGGGCGAGTGTTCTGAAGTAGCAAAGGTTACCAGTAACCTTAAAACATCTGTATCTGATACCAAGGTGACAGTTGTGGGTACACAGAATAGTTTCCCAACACCTGAAAATTGGTGGGAGTCTCCTCTGTCAGTCCTATGCACTCGTCTAGAGGCCAAAATGAGTAGCAGGAACAAGGTCTTGCATATCTCTGGGGACCAAAGATTTACAGCAGGGGGAGTATGTAGCACTGACAACTTTTGTTTATAGTCATATGTGTGTTGTAAAGGTAAAAAGTTGATATAGCACCATCTAGTGGCCAACTATAAAGATACAAGACTTTTATTGTTCATCATTTTGTAAAGTGACATGGAAGTGATTGATTGTTTACTTCTGGACATTAACTATGACATACCCACAATGCTCATGGACCAGAGGAGAACTGAACTGCATTGTGGGGAGGATATAAAAGGGCTGGGAGTGGCCATCTTAGCTCTCTTGTTCTTGGGACGCGTGGCCTGCCAGCAGAACTCTGTGGGTGTGTCCCACAGGGTTGCGGCCTACCTAGTGAAGGAGCGGAGCAGCAGCAAGGATCCTGCCATCGATCACAGTGTGCTGGAGCAGCAGAAGTGATCGTTCCGGAGACCCGTGGAATAGGTAACCAAGGACTCCTGGTCATTAGTAAACGGAACAGCGGGACAGCGTGGTTGGGGCTCCACACGGACTGAGGACTGCTGAAACGGAGACCCTCATCTGTTCAAATCCGGTGCGGTGAGAGGGTTAACACCCAGAAGTTTGTTTAACACTACACACATTTAGAGCTGTTACAGAGTGTTGCTGGGACTGAAAGTCCCACGAAACAATCGAGTTGGAAAGCATTACATTTACACAGACTTCAATATCCAGAAACTGATACTAGATGTCTGTCTCCTTCAAGTAAGAGCACTCAATCAATTTGCTTGTTTATAATTACTTTTGTGCATCAACTTGCACTGCGCAACACTCCAGAAGAACTCTCTTGTGGATTACAAATATTAATTTGTGGCTAGCTGAAGATTGAAGACTACAAGACTATCTCTTTTATTGGAGGGCCCTGCATTTAGTCATAAGGGATAGTGACTTTACTGTTTAAAGCAGGGGGAGCTCCCTAGTACTTATATCGTGGGATATTCGCCTTCCTGTGTCTTTGCGCTTGCTACAGTGTGCTGGAGGTGGGAAGGTGTCCAGAGTTAAGATTTCACTTTGAACACTGGTCCCACCTGGAGACTCACCAATAAGGGGATGTTTCAGGAAGGTTCTGTGTGCGTGGATATATTGATGTACATTTGCTTATGTGTACAAAGACTGTTGAAAATATTTACTGTACTGTCACACTACGTTGGTGTGATAGTATAGTCACTGTAATAACTTTATATATATATATATATATATATATATATATACATAATTTTCCAGTAAAAAACCTTTGGTTATCACAGAAGTTTATGTGCAGTGTTGTTTTTCTCCTGGAGTCATAAGCACACAGGTAGAGGTATATATATATATATATATATATATATATATATATATATAAGTGTTAGATATATGTATGTATATATTGTTAGCAATAATTGGTATTAGTGTCACTACAACACTGCACTACAGTTGTGTCAAGGGGATTGAGCAAGTTCAGAGGAGTGAAGAGATCAGAGAACAGGCCCGCTTTAAACCAGCAGCTGCACCGTGAGTTATTGCTACATGTGGGGGCTCGTCCGGGATAACTGTCTCTCTGAAGTCAAGCACTCCCTTAAGAACCATAGAATGGATCCCCCCACTGTGGCACAGTGTGAGGTGGAAGGCACCCGCTCAGAAGCGAGCGTGGCAATGGAGCTCTGGGGAGATGTCTGGGAGAAAGAACACATTAATAGAGTGGTAAAAGTGCTGTCCCCAGAACGAAGAGGTAAGGTGGTCGCAGTCAGACCCAATCATGAGACATTCCGCACTTACGCATCATTAGAATGGAGGAAGGGAGTTCTGGAAAACTTCAAGGGGACCAGTGTTGAACTCGCTGATAAGACCAAATTTTATCTGACCCACCCAGGGGAACAAGGGGAGAATCTTACTACCCTCCCACAGATGAGATCAGCTGAAGTCAAGGTTCCTTCGCAGTCAGTCCCAGCTGCAATTGAACCAGAACTCCTCACAGCCCTGGGGGACTTTGTGTCCCAATGTTAAAAAGGAAACCCAACATACTCAGGGACTGGGTATCGAAAACTGAGCATTTTCTCGGGCCGACGGCCTGTACCCAAAGAGGAAGACACCTTCTAAGAGTCGTTTCAACGGGCCACGCAAGCTTTGGATGAGTGGGACATCCCTGAAACGCACAAAAAACAGCGGATTACTGAGAGTCTGAAAGGGCCTGCTTCCGAGGCTATCCGAAATTTGAAGCTCTGCAAACAGAATTGTGTAGCCCAAGACTACTTAGATATCCTGCAAGATGTGTTTGGACGTACTGAAAAGTTTTCCGACCTGATTTATCAACTAGAACACACCTATCAAGAAGCAGGGGAGAAACTGTCAGAATATATGAGATGGTTGGACAAGGTCATTCACCAGATCTTGTTGAAGAAGGGGCTAGATCCTCGTGAGGTGGATGAGATTCGGGCCAAACAAGTTTTAAGAGGTGTCCAGCCTTTGGACCCCATCACGCTCCAGTTAAGAACACGTCAGGACTGAGGCATATTGAAGTACCCCGACCTGATTCGGATTGTGCAGGAAGAAGAAGCTATCCTGGAGAGGAAGGAAAAAATGCAAGAACCGAAACACGCTGTTGGAGTCAGGACAATTAGTGTGATGGATGATGATCCTCAGATTGAGCTCCTTAAGACTCAAGTGGCACAGTTAATGGAGATGATGGCTTTGCTGACCGCAAAATCCCCCATTCCACCCGACTGGGGAACTAAAGAAACTGAAAAGGTGTCAGACTTCACCCTTAAAAGGAAGTCTGGGCTCTGTTTCAATTGTGGAGGGATTGGACATTATGGAAAAGTGTGCCCAAGCCCAAGGGCAGCAGTACAAGGCCAAAAGCCGGAGGAAAACTTCAAAGGGCCCCAGTGAGAAGGAGTCAACTGGGTGCCCTGTAACAGCCGCCAACTCCAATAAAACCTAGACCCCCAAAGTTCTAAGGGTAGGAGAGGGAACGAAGTTGAGTAAGCGCTCATGGAAACGAGGAGCCAAGATGCGCACTAGCAAACAAATTAAGCCAAACACCCACGGTGGGTTCCCTCCCAATCTAGTAGGACCCTCTCCGATCATCCCAATTCAGGTGTAAGGAACCTACTCCAAAGCACTGCTGGATACCGGAGCCCAAGTGACTTTATTATGCGAAGATTTCTATGAGAAGCATCTCAAACATCTGCCCCTGCAAAAGTTGGAAGAATTAGAGATATGGGGCCTGGGTACCCATAACTTCCCTTATGAGGGGTATAACCCTATCAAACTCACCTTTGACCCGAGTGTGGCTGGAAAGGCGGAGACTTTTGACACCTTGGCCGTAGTGTGTCCTCGCCCCCCTGGGGCTCACAGAAGTTCCCTTATCATTGGGACAAACACTGATCTTGTCAGAAGACTCCTGACACCGCTTGTACAAAAGGAAAGTGCCCCGGCCATGAAGGTACACCCCATGCTAACCCAAGTGTACAAGGATATGGTACACGAACAGAAGGCCCCACTGGAAGGGATGGGAAAAGGTTGGCGTTTAGACCGGGGCGAAGAACTGTTACAACCGGTGAAGTGATATGCATGAGGGCCTCTGTCAAGTTGAGTTGGAGACAACCTGGTCCTTTCATTGTCTTGGAGATGGACACTTGAGAAGAAGATGTTGGTCTGGAGATAATCCCAAAAGTGTTATCAACCAAGGCACTTAAGAGAAGCAGAGGGGGAGTCTCAATCAGTGTTCGAAACATGACAGCTTTGCCTGTGAAAATACCAACAAGAAAGCTGCTTCGACAGGCAAATCAAGCGACCCCGGTCTCACCATGTGATGTCAAAAGAGGACCGGAGGGGGAGATTCCCATAGAAGACTTCTACCCGAAGAACACCCCCCTTATGCCTGTTTGGATGGAGAGGGCCAAAACCCAGCTCATGAGATGGAGAGAGGTTTTTTCAAGGAGTGAGTTTGATGTGGGGTATGCCAAGAGTGCTGAGCACAAGATCCAGCTTGAGGAAGACAAACCTTTTCGAGAAAGGGTCAGGAGGATCCCATTGGGAGATCTGGAGGATCTCTGAGAACAGCTGGCTGAGCTGAAAAGGACTGGGATTATCAGGGAGTCCAGGAGTCCATACACCTCCCCAATAGTGGTAGTGAGGAAGAAGAATGGGTCGCTGAGGCTGTGTATCGATTATAGGACCCTGAACCGATGGACCATTCCCGATCAATACACTACCCCTCGTATAGAAGATGCCTTACAGAGCCTGTCAGGGGCGAAGCGGTTCAGTGTATTAGATTTGAAGAGTGGTTATTACCAGATCCCCATGAGTCCTGAAGATAGGGAAAAGACTGCCTTCATCACCCCCGTGGGGTTTTATGAATTTAACCGGATGCCACAAGGTCTGTCTGGGGCTCCAGCAACTTTTCAGCGGCTCATGGAAAAGACGGTAGGCGACATGAACTTGATTGAGGTCCTAGTATACTTAGACGATATCATAGTATTTGGCCGAACTCTTGAAGAGCATGAAGAGCGACTGGAAAAGGTCCTGAAGAGATTACACGATGAGGGCTTGAAACTTTCTTTTTTTATGAATTCTTTATTTAACAAGAAAGAACATACGGATACAGAGCTTCCCATTATATCTAATACAAAGACAGTATAAGCTATACATCGCCCTATCCCTTGCTACCCTACTGTAAGAACACATTTACTCAAAGTCTCCTAGTGGGACAAAGTCAGGATGCCTGTCCACTGGATAGGGTGCCTCTGCGATCCGCACGGCTCCTTGAATTTTCACGGCAAAGGGCGTTTTTTTAAAGGAGTAATTAGGGGGAAAAAGCCGGTTTATCTACCAGCCCTTAAAGCTCGTTATCCGACAAATCCTCATCGGATAGAACCAAAAACAGAAACAGGAAGAAAAAAGTTGACAGAAATAGAGGTGGAAGAAAGAAAAGGGGGAGAGAGAGAGGGGAGGAGAAGGGCTTGAAACTTTCAATGGAGAAGTGTCAGTTCTATCAACCTTCGGTGAACTATTTGGGGCACATTGTGTCTGAAGAAGGGGTAGCAACAGATCCCAAGAAGTTGGAAGCTGTTACCTCTTGGCTCAAGCCCACGAATGTGACTGAGCTCAGGTCATTTCTGTGATTCTGCTCCTACTATCGGAGGTTTGTGGAGGGGTTTGCAAAGATAGCTCACCCACTCACGGAACTATTGAGGAATCAAGAAGAGGCTGATGTGGATTCAGATAAACCTGGCAGGCGGAAAGAAGGGCCCAGAAAGAAGAAGGAGTCTATTCAGGATCAGTGGACTCCGCAATGTGAGGAGACATTCAGACAATTGAAGTGGAGCCTTACTACTGCTCCGGTGTTAGCTTACGCGGATCCCACAAAGCCCTATGAACTGCACGTGGATGCCAGCCGAGATGGGCTCGGTGGAGTGCTCTACCAAGATCACGATGGACAATTAAGGCCCATTACCTATGTGAGCCGAAGTCTATCCCCTGCTGAGAAGAATTACCCCACTCATAAACGTGAGTTTCTGGCTCTGAAGTGGGTTGTGGTGGACAAGTTGAGAGATTACCTGTATGGTGCGGAATTTGTGGTCAAAACGGACAACAACCCCCTCACATACTTGCTCACCACCGCGAAGTTGGATGCCACAGGCCATAGATGGTTGGCTGCTCTTTTCAACATTTTCCTTCAGCCTGAAATACAGACCAGGAGTGGGTAACAGGGATGCAGATGCGCTGTCGAGAAGACCCCACAGTTCCCTGAGCTCCCAGGAGGATTGGACTCAGCTTGCCCCCGAAGGGGTAAGAGCCCTTTGTGAAGGAGTTTGAAAAGCAGGAGAAAGGTGGAGCCAGAGCTGAAGAGGTCGGAGTGACTACAGCAGGGGTGCCCAGGTATTATTGTAATGTCTCTCAGATTGCAGCAGATGGTCTACTTAAGTTATCGAGAAAAGACCTTAGGAGAGACGAACAGGAAGATCCACTCTGTAACGTGATACTGGAGGCTTTGGAGAGTCAGCGCCCCGATTTACTTCTGAAAAGTGCCCGGAGGGAAGCTCTGTTGTTGCACAAAGAGTGGAGTCGGTTGCAGTTGCAACAAGGGGTGGTCTACCGAAGGGGCCCCTCTGAAGATCTGGAGGAGAAGTGGCAACTATTTCTGCCAGAAAAACACAGGGAGAAAGTGTTATTCGCCCTGCATGATTGTCATGGCCATCTGGGGTCAGAAAGAACTCTTCAACTGATAAGGGATAGATTCTATTGGCCTTACATGAGGAAAGAAGTGGAGAGTTACTGTCACTCCTGCCATAAGTGTATCCAGAGAAAGACTTTGCCGCAACGAGCCGCCCCAGTGGGTCATTTATCAAGCCAAGGTCCCATGGATTTAGTTTGCATAGATTTCCTGTGCTTAGAACCCGACTTGAGTGGACAGGGAAACATCTTGGTAGTTACTGATCATTTTACCATGTATGCTCAAGCTTTCTCCACTAAAGATCAGAAAGCAGTCACAGTGGCGAAGACGCTAGTGGAAAAGTTTTTTGTCCATTATGGCTTACCACAGAGGATTCACTCAGATCAGGGGAGGGACTTTGAGAGTACGCTCATCAGGAGATTGTTGGATCTATTGGGGATTCAGAAGTCTAGAACTACACCTTATCACCCACAAAGAGATCCTCAGCCGGAGAGGTTTAATAGAACCCTTCTTAATATGTTGGGGACATTGACCTCTGAGCAAAAGCCCAATTGGAGTAAACATATCACTGCTTTGGTACATGCGTATAACAGCACCAAGAGTGACGTCACAGGATATTCACCTTATCGGTTGATGTTTGGGCGAGAAGCTAGATTACCAGTGGACCTGGCTTTAGGAACTTCTCTGGATCACACCTCAGAGACCTCTCATCGAGGATATACAAATAGGCTGCGGAAGAGTCTAAAAATTGCTTATGAGAAGGCTCGGACTATGTCAAACAACAGAGGGAGTAGAAATAAGAGGAACTTTGACCTCAAAGTAAGGATTCAAGATCTACAACCTGGTGACCAAGTTCTATTAAGAAATTTGGGTATTCCTGGGAAACACAAGCTGGCTAATCGCTGGAGGTCACAGCCATACATTGTATGTAAACAGCTTCCAGGACTTCCAGTATTTGAAATTAGACCAGAAGGAAGTGCTGGACCAAATAAGACTTGGCATCGGAATCACCTTTTACCCCTCACTGATGCAGTCAGGATAATCCCCGAGGAGGAGTTATCATCTACATCAGATGTTGCACGTCGGCCTGTAACTAGGTCTCAGTCTGGGTCTTTAACAACTGAAGATAATGAGGAGAGAGACATGGACATTAGCTGGTTGTGGTCATCTGATACACCTGAAGCTGAAAGGAGTGTTTCATTCCCGACAACCAGAGAGGATAGTGAGGCTCTCAGGCCAGAAGCTCCAGAGTTTGTACCACTGTCTGAGTCTCCCATTGACTTGGAGGAACCAAGGTCTGTAATAACAGAAAACAGTGTTTACCCCGAAATAGAGGACACACCAAGAGAACAAAAAGGAAAGAGGAGCATTCGCCCACCCAAAAGACTAGCATACGATACGCTGGGCGAGTGTTCTGAAGTAGCAAAGGTTACCAGTAACCTTAAAACATCTGTATCTGATACCAAGGTGACAGTTGTGGGTACACAGAATAGTTTCCCAACACCTGAAAATTGGTGGGAGTCTCCTCTGTCAGTCCTATGCACTCGTCTAGAGGCCAAAATGAGTAGCAGGAACAAGGTCTTGCATATCTCTGGGGACCAAAGATTTACAGCAGGGGGAGTATGTAGCACTGACAACTTTTGTTTATAGTCATATGTGTGTTGTAAAGGTAAAAAGTTGATATAGCACCATCTAGTGGCCAACTATAAAGATACAAGACTTTTATTGTTCATCATTTTGTAAAGTGACATGGAAGTGATTGATTGTTTACTTCTGGACATTAACTATGACATACCCACAATGCTCATGGACCAGAGGAGAACTGAACTGCATTGTGGGGAGGATATAAAAGGGCTGGGAGTGGCCATCTTAGCTCTCTTGTTCTTGGGACGCGTGGCCTGCCAGCAGAACTCTGTGGGTGTGTCCCACAGGGTTGCGGCCTACCTTGTGAAGGAGCGGAGCAGCAGCAAGGATCCTGCCATCGATCACAGTGTGCTGGAGCAGCAGAAGTGATCGTTCCGGAGACCCGTGGAATAGGTAACCAAGGACTCCTGGTCATTAGTAAACGGAACAGCGGGACAGCGTGGTTGGGGCTCCACACGGACTGAGGACTGCTGAAACGGAGACCCTCATCTGTTCAAATCCGGTGCGGTGAGAGGGTTAACACCCAGAAGTTTGTTTAACACTACACACATTTAGAGCTGTTACAGAGTGTTGCTGGGACTGAAAGTCCCACGAAACAATCGAGTTGGAAAGCATTACATTTACACAGACTTCAATATCCAGAAACTGATACTAGATGTCTGTCTCCTTCAAGTAAGAGCACTCAATCAATTTGCTTGTTTATAATTACTTTTGTGCATCAACTTGCACTGCGCAACACTCCAGAAGAACTCTCTTGTGGATTACAAATATTAATTTGTGGCTAGCTGAAGATTGAAGACTACAAGACTATCTCTTTTATTGGAGGGCCCTGCATTTAGTCATAAGGGATAGTGACTTTACTGTTTAAAGCAGGGGGAGCTCCCTAGTACCTATATTGTGGGATATTCGCCTTCCTGTGTCTTTGCGCTTGCTACAGTGAGCTGGAGGTGGGAAAGTCTCCAGAGTTAAGACGTTTTCACTTTGAACACTGGTCCCACCTGGAGACTCACCAATAAGGGGATGTTTCAGGAAGGTTCTGTGTGCGTGGATATATTGATGTACATTTGCGTATGTGCAGGGTTTTTTTTCTCAGAAAATAGGTGCAGGAACTCACCCTCCCAGCCCAAATCCCCGCCCACAACCACGCCCAAACTCCACCCCCAGACACACCTTCCTTAGAGGAGAGAAGTACAGTGGCATCACATAACTGTAATAAGTGAGGCCTTAGAACTGCGTATCACACATGGTTCATGAATGGGTAACACACAAAGTACAGGACTTTATAACACATAGGGCACAGGAGTGTGTATTGTGCAATTGTGAGCAGTGCATATCACACAGGGTGCAGAAAAAAAACACAGCAAACAGGATAGTACTTACATTCAATGCGAAGCGTCCCTTGTTCTCAGAAATATGGAGCATATAGCCCTGTGTACAGAGTGCAGGGGTCAGGAATATGTAACATAGAGCCCAGCACACAGAGAGCAGTGGCAACGTGTATAATATGCAGTCCAGCATACAGAGTGCAGGGCTCAGGGGTATGTAATGTAAAACCCATTGTACAGAGTACAGCATTCAGGAGTACCATACCGAGGCCTTAGATATGTAACATACAGCACAGCACACCGAGTATAGCAATTCTGAGTATGTAATGTACAAGGTGTTAAAAAATTCACACCACTGGACCCTGCACACTAACTCTGTATGCTTTAGGCCCCTTTCACACTGAGGCACTTTACATGCGTTTTTGCGCTAAAAACAGTGCCTGTAAACTGCCTCTTCTGCAGCCCCAGTGTGAAAGTCCGAGTGCTCTGGTCAGGAAAAAAAAAGTCCTGCAAGCAGCATCTTTGGGGAGGTGGGGGAGGGGTGTTTACACCCCTCCTCCACCGCCCCGCCATTGAAATGAATGGGCCACGCTTTCAAAGCGCCTTAAAAGCGGTTTGAAAGCAGTGCTAAGTGGTCGCTTTTAACCCCTTTTTAACCCCTCCTTGGGGGTTAAAAGCGCCCCGCTAGTGGTGCCAAAGCGCTGCTATGACAGCGGTAAAGCGCCACTAGTTTTAGCACTTTACCACTAACGCCCGCACTGCCCCAGTGTGAAAGGGGTCTTACTGTTCCCCAGCAAATTTCCCTAGTCTTCCTCCTCAAGTATCCCCCCAAAAGTAACCATCAAATCCTCACTTCTGCTTATCTCTTTGCTTACCGCTGTGTCCCCCATCCACACCTAACCTCTGCAACCCTCATCCACAGCTCACCTCTTCTTTCCCATGTCCACAGTTCCATTCTGCACCCCTATCCGCAACCCACCTTCCCCCCCCCATCACACGTCTGCACCCCCCTAACTACAGCTTACACCCCCAGTCCACAACTCACCTCTGCACCTCCATCCATATTATCTTTGCTCCCCTTCTGCACCCCCATCTAAAGCTCACCCCAATCCACAGCTCTCACCTTTGTCACTCATCTATGCACTCCCAGCTTCCCCTACAGCTCTCACCTCTACACAACCTGCCCCACCCTCCACAGCTCTGCCTTCTGCAGCTCTTACCTCTATACGAAGCTCCCTTCCCAGTTCTCCTCTCTGGACAAATTTCCACCCCCCCTTCCCTTCTTTCACAGTTATCCTCTCACTGTGAACTCAGTCTCTGGAGGGCTCCTCCTCCCCCGTTTTTCATTCAGAGCTCCCTCACCTCTTCCACTGCTGATCCAGTGCTCCAGTCCATGTGTTATGCCTCAGACCGCTGATTGAGAACTGTAGCTGGGGCAGAGTTTCTGCTCTCTGCTCCGTGCTACAGTGTGAGAAGAGGGAACAAAAGCTGCTGCTTGAATCAACACAGGCAGCTGTATGTCGCTGTGCTGGGACCCGAAGATCTCAGCACTAGTGTGAGATACATGACAGGTCAGAGCAGAGAGGGCTGCCTGTCAGAGGTGCCGGAACTGCGTTCCGCCGAGTTCCGGCAGAAAAAAAGCCCTGCGTCTGTGTACAAAGACTGTTGTAAATATTTACTGTACTGTCACACTACGTTGGTGTGATAGTATAGTCACTGTAATAACTTTTATATATATACATAATTTTCCAGTAAAAAACCTTTGGTTATCACAGAAGTTTATGTGCAGTGTTGTTTTTCTCCTGCAGGTGGAGTCACAAGCACACAGGTAGGAGGTATATATATATATATATATATATATATATATATATATATATATATATATATATATATATATATATAAGTGTTAGATATATGTATATATATATATTGTGAGCTATAATTGGTATTTGTGTCACTACAACACTGCACTACAGTTGTGTCAAGGGGATTGAGCAAGTTAAGAGGAGTGAAAAGATCAGAGAACAGGCCTGTTTTAAATCAGCAGCTCCACCGTGAGTTATTGCTACATTCAGTTTTGGGAATTGGTTTGGGGCTAACAGGAGGGGTCTGTTCTGTTTTCTCTAAGTCCAGGCTGATGTTATCTTCACTGGGAGTAGTGTTTCTAACCCTGACAGTTTTCCCTACTAAATGTTTCCACCTCTTCAGCATTTCTGCAGTAGAAATCCCATCTACCTCATCTTTAGGTACTCCTGCCTTTAATAGGTCCACCCACATTTGTTTCCTAGAAATAACTAGCCTGGTTTTCTCTTTACCTCCTGTCTTCTCTACCCCATTCCCTTTCTTCTCTATTCTTATCTGCTTGTATTCTTCCTGTCTGGCCTTGACCTTATCTACTGCCCTGACAGGTTTTGTTTTAGTCTCCTCTAGCTCCCCCAACTGGCTTAAAAGGGTAGTGGCTTCATGAATCTTGCTGTTTAATCCCAGGCCTCCCAACAACGACATTAATGGAGCCCTGAGATTAAATGCCGAAGACTTCATCAGCTTAGAGTGCAGAGCAGACGTAAAGGGTTCCATATCTGGACCCATCCATTCTGAAAACGTATTTAATCCGGTTATACAAACCATCTCACGTAACCTGGAAATACCCTCTCCTATTGCTCTCCATGAGTAGGTATTTTCCAGGTCAGTAGGACTAGCGTATACTCGGACTATACCATCTCTCACGAGGTCTAACAGTGAAAAATTCACGCTAAACTCTCTGGCTTTTCGCATTGCCTGACGCAATTGTGGATCATGGGTTAACACTCCCATAGTCACTGCTTCCTTACCTGACAAAACAACACTGTCCGCCCCTTCATCCCATAAGCGTAGGAGCCAGGTCGATAGGGGCTCCCCAGACCTTTGTTTGTATTGTTTTGCCAGCTCATGGAGTTCAGTTTGTGTAAACTCCCATACTTCTTCAAATTCAACATCTCTGGGGTTGCGATAATGCAGCTCCCCATCTGCCATATCCTCTCTATCATGTTGCCGTTTCCTATGCTTTGTAAAGAGAGGTCTGGCATACTTTTTCTTTCGCACTAGCAGATCATCATGCAAAATATCAAACTCTATCTCCTCATCCTCACTATCATTTGAGGAGAGCACATCCTCACAATCCCAATTTTGGGATGTGACAATGGAACGTACACTGGCTTCACTAACAGGTTTACGGCCCTTCCTTTTCCTTAAGGCATTAATTGATTTGGCCATGAGGGCTGCGCACCGCTCTTGCAAATCATCAGCCCGACTAGCAGTTGAACGCACACACTCTGAAGCAACTGCTAGCTGGTCTTTTAATACCTTAACTTCTGCCTCTGCCTTTTCCCTTCTCTGTGATTCAGTGTAAATAGCATTAAGGAAATACCAGCCCACTGTGGACACTGTCCTCTTCTCTTTTTTACTTAAATCCAACCCCTTAAGGCTAAAATCTACAAAATGATCTGAGACTTTATCACCCCAAGTCAGCTTCAAGGGAGAAGCATACTTCACAAATTCTTTAGCAAGAAGCTCCCACTCATTGTCTCTGGCCCAGATAGGTAAGCTGCACACTTCCTTCTGGCCACCAGAACCCTCTGCAGCCTTGTTTACGCAGTTTACGCAGCATTTTACCTAGCACAAGCTACACAACACACTACAGAAAAACAGGTCCGCTTCAATTAAATTATAGCACAGATCGAGGCACAAGCCCCCAAATGTTTTGCTTGCATCTATCTAGCAAGGTTACTCTGTGGTATAAGCAAGGAAGCTGAGATTGCTGCAGTGTGTATATTGTGCTTTTACTATACAAAGATGCTGTACATACAAAACTAATACAATCTTAGGAATACGATACAAGACTGACAGATATCTGTAACAAGCAAAAATGCCTAGCAAATGAACAGCCTATGGTCTAACAGTACAAATACACTTAAAAGTTACTTATCTTCTGTTACTGTATGTTCGGGATCTCCATTGGCAACAATGCTTCTTGGACACCAGGCAGTGTTCTTGTATCATGAGTGGCGGCTTCTGATCTTCAAAACATGATGGTGTGTGTCTGTGTCTCCCTACTCACCCCTTTTATGTGTCAGGCTGTTTGCCATAGTTACCAAACAAGAGAAAACATGCCTGTTTACTGTAGCTGTAGAAACAATGGACTGTTGAAAACTGTATCTATGTACCCATTGTCTAATCAAGCCAACACCTGACAGTAATCTAATGGGGCGTACACACGGTCGGACTTTTCAGCTACAAAAGTCCGACAGCCTGTCTGACAGACTTTCGACGGACTTTTGGCGGACTTTCGACGGACTTGCGGCGGACTTTCTAACGAACAGACTTGCCTACACACGATCACACAAAAGTCCGTCGAATTCTTACGTGATGACGTACACCGGACTAAAATAAGGAAGTTCATAGCCAGTAGCCAATAGCTGCCCTAGCGTGGGTTTTTGTCCGTCGGACTAGCATACAGACGAGCGGATTTTTCGACCAGACTCGAGTCCGTCGGAAAGATTTGAAGCATGTTTCAAATCTAAAGTACGTCGGATTTGAGGCTGAAAAAGTCAGTTGAAAGTCCGGAGAAGCCCACACACGATGGGATTACCAGCCAGCTTAATGCCGCGTACACACGGTCGTACTTTTCGTCTACAAAAGTCAGACAGCCTGTCCGACAGACTTCCGGCAGACTTTCGGCGGACTTGCGGCGGACTTGCGGCATACTTTCTAACGAACGGACTTGCCTACACACGATCACACAAAAGTCCGTCGAATTCTTACGTGATGACGTACACCGGACTAAAATAAGGAAGTTCGTAGCCAGTAGCCAATAGGTGCCCTAGCGTGGCTTTTTGTCCGTCGGACTAGCACACAGACGAGCGGATTTCGGGGTCCGTCGTAGTTACGAAGTAAAGATTTGAAGCATGTTTCAAATCTAAAGTACGTCGGATTTGAGGCTAAAAAAGTACGTTGAAAGTCCGGAGAAGCCCACACACGATCGGATTACCAGCCAGCTTTAGTCCGTCAGCGTCCGTTGGACTTTTGTAGACGAAAAGTACGACCGTGTGTACGCGGCATAAGTCCGTCAGCGTCCGTTGGACTTTTGTAGCTGAAAAGTCCGACGGTGTGTACGCCCCATAACAGTCATTCTTTCAGTTTGAGAGCTGAAAGAACCTCAGAAAAGTAAATTTTTTACTTGTTTACTATAGCTATAGAGACAATAGCCTGTTAATTGAACTGTCAATTGAATACAACAATCATATTTACCCCCATTGTATAAAACAGCATTTGTTTGAGAAATCTACTCAAGCAACCACTATTGTGTAATGTTATGTCCCATGTATCGTAAGTCTGATTAATAAAAAAAAATCATATTGTAACAAACGCAACACAAGAACAGGCGGGAGGGATGAGCATTCCACATATTAAGGCGCCATCGGGACAATTGATTCACACCCCAGAGGGGATCAACCAATGCTTTGTGAAGTTTTACAAATCCCTGTACACCTCCAGGACAGACTACAGTAGGGGAGACCTCACGACGTTCCTGGATGATATAGACATACCGACCCTCACGGTATCATACCGTAACAAACTAGATGCCCCTATTACGGTTATGGAGATTCTCCAGGCACTTAAATCTATGCAGACCGGAAAAACCCCGGGCCCTGATGGAATCCCGGTGGAATTTTATAAGCAATACGCCGCGGAACTTGCTGGTAGACTCCATGCCTTATTTGCTGAGTCGACGCGCCTCGAGAGACTTCCTGACACCATGAGTGAAGCGATTATTGTTGTAATCGCCAAACCAGGGAAAGACCCCACCTTATGTTCATCATATCGCCCCACATCACTCCTAAATGTGGATGCAAAAATTTTGGCAAAGATCTTGGCCAACAGGCTTAACTTAGTCATCACGGCCCTCGTCCACAGAGACCAGACAGGCTTCATGCCGGGCAGAGGGACCGATATTAATATCAGACGCCTTCTCACCCACATGAATGGAGCAGCGATGGACGCGACGGGAGTGGTGGCCTCGCTCGACGCGGAGAAAGCTTTCGACTCCGTCGAGTGGGGCTACCTATGGGAGGTGCTCTCGCGATTAGGGGTCAGACCGGGTTTCACAAAATGGTTACTCATTTTTGGAGGAGCCAAGGACGCTCTGTGCAGACTGGCAGTATCACACAGGGTACTGCAGCGATTCTGCTCCTGTCTGAGGCGGCTGACTGCTATAGTGAAACCTGCATATGCCTTATCATTATAAGGCGCACGTGAGTGGATTGAAGTTTGCCTGTGTACCTTGGTATCATAAACTATTGTACAATGATCGGTTTTTCTCTTATCTGCTTTGTCAATGAGATCTGTTTGTGATTCTCACATCAGATGTGAACTGAAGCAAAAGTAACATTGTTGCCATAAGTATCAATGAGCATCTGAATTAAGCAAGTGTTTTTAAACAGCTTTGCTAGTGGGACCTGATCAAAGCTCTATGTCAATCGGATTTTACATGTTGACAGATTGAACCTTTTGAACACATTTCTATTTATTTTTATGTGGATTTTTTTACACATTTGGTGTCACAAATTTTTTATAATTTACACAATTTATTGCTGGATTTTCTTTTAGTAATTTTTACTCACTACTGGATTTATTTGAGTATTTATATTTATTCATCTTTTTTATCACATTGTGAAGCGCTTCAAATGTCATTATTCATGTTATACCATGGCCCATCAGCTAGAATCCGCACTATCGGCTGCCTCTCGGCAAAGTTCCACTTGGCTCGGGGTACGAGACAGGGATGTCCCCTCTCTCCGGGATTGTTTGTCCTCGCAATGAAGCCCTTGGCTATATTGATGAGGGCGGACCCTGAGGTTAGAGGAATACGGGTGGGCCCTATAGAGGAAAAACTGTCGCTATACGCGGATGATGCCCTGCTCTATTTGACCGATGCAACGTCCTCACTGCAGAAAGCACTGGGAACTAATTAACAGATTCAGCTGATACTCAGGGGTTGGTATCAATTGGGACAAATCGGTTCTCTTCGGTCCTCCACCCCTCGAACCCCACACCCACAGCTTAAATGGGTTGACAGTTTCACTTATTTGGGGATCAAAATCAGCAGTAAAGTACAAGACTATATGGATAACAATCTAAGGCCCCTCATGACACAATTAGTGGCTAAATGTGCTGCTTGGCGTTCCCTCCTCTTGACCACAGTAGGGAGAGTCAACCTATTAAAAATGATCTATCTCCCTAAGTACTTGTATTTTTTCAGAAACACTCCCACACATAATCCTAGGACTTTTTTTCAGAGTATGGAGAGCCAGCTGATATCCTTTGTCTGGGCTGGGAGGCCCCCTAGAGTGGCCAAACAGATACTATACCTCCCACTATAGGGGGGGAGCCTGGCACTCCCGAACTTTCATCTTTATTATTGGGCGGCTGTCCTGGTCACGGCTCGGTGGTGGTTCTCCCAGACAAAACCCAGCGGTTAATTTGGAGGCGGCTATCCTGGGCTCTTTTGCAGCTCTGAGTAACCTCCCTTTTCGCGGACTTAGGGCTAGCTCAGCTATGACCACCATGATGAGTCTCTTTTTGTTTCAGATATCGGCAGCTGCAACATGCCTTTGTGGCTCTCCACCCCCCTTAGAATCAGACTCCATCGAACGTCTCTTTATCTCTAGTGTTATGGGAAGGCCTCTTTCGACCTTATACCTTTATCTTACAGTGGAACATGACACAAAAACAACTAAAACTTGGGAAAATTGGAGGGAGGATATTCCATCCCTGGATGAGGAGGAGTGCCTGACCTCATACATTCCCTCAATGATTGCTGCAAAGGACAGGTTCATACAATTTAAGTTCTTACATAGGGCCTAATTTACCCTGCAGAACTTGACGCGCATTTACCCTTTGAGAGACCCTAATTGTCAAAGATGCAAACTGGCAGTGGGCACGTTCTGGCATATGGTCTGGTCCTGCCCCAAACTCCAACCATACTGGATAACAGTGGCCTCTACACTCAGTGAAGTGACAGGAATGACCCTACGAGTTGACCCACAAACACTATTATTAAGTTATTTGGAAGACGTAGAAGGGGATAGATATTGTAAACTGTGTATTACCTTCTCACTATATTATGCCAGGCGTGCAATTTTATTGAAATGGAAGATGGAAAATCCCCCCACTCATGCCTCGTGGCGGAAAATGGTGAACTCGGTACTCCCCTTGTACAGGTTGACTTATGAGAGCAGACAGTGTCCACGAAAGTATGACAAAATTTGGTCCTCGTGGCTAGACGCTCCTGACAGGCTTGACCCGCCCTCCCCCCAACCATTATGAAACTCTATCTTACCATAGGTCTCTGCCTTCCTTCTACCAGCCGGCGATGCACCCCCCCAGTCTTTCCTACACTCCCCTTCTGATTACCCTTCCGCCTGGATGTACCTGTTCCTTCCTTCCCGGCAGGTAAAGCCCCGGGGCCGGATGGCCTGCCCCTGGAATACTATAGAGCCAACACTGAATTGCTTGCCCCTAGATTGGCAAAGCTGTTCCAAACCTGTTTACAAATGGGTTCTCTACCTCCCTCCATGAGAGAAGCACATATCATTCTTATCCCAAAGCCCAATAAGGACCCTAAGTTGTGAGCCTCCTACAGGCCAATCGCACTCCTTAATTGCGATCTAAAGATACTTACTAAAGTACTGGCCACTAGACTACATAAAGTTATAAAATCCCTTGTTGACTCTGATCAAACAGGCTTTATGCCCGGGAGGTCCACGGACATCAATATACGCAGATTATTTGCTAATATCCATGCCCCACACACCAACCAGGGTAACAGAACTATTGCCTCCATGGATATGGAAAAGGCATTTGATACGGTGAAGTGGGTGTATCTTTGGGAGGTGCTGGGAAGAATGGGATTCCAATTAAAATGCATTGATTGGATACGTACGTTATACACTGGCCCCTTGGCATGCATTAGGCTAAATGGATCTTGCTCCGTTTCCCCTGTAGAGGGGCACCAGACAGGGATGCCCTCTCTCCCCGGCCATCTTCGCCCTGGCCATGGAGCCCACTACTGAGGCTCTCAGGTGCTCAGCTGAGGTCCATGGTCTCCGGGTGGGATGGTTGGAGGAGAGAGTGGCTCTCTATGCAGATGATCTGCTCCTTTTTCTAAATGATACTGGGGCCTCTCTGCAGGGCGCCCTCAAAATCATGGATACCTTCTCCACCTTCACAGGTCTGAGAGTGAATTGGCACAAATCCCAGCTCTTCCCAGTGGATGAGGAGGCTAGATCCTCCTCACCCCCCTCTCTTCCGCTGCAATGGGTTGATCATTTTACCTATTTGGATATAGTCATCTCAAAACAGAGTGGGGACTTTGTGCGGCTCAATCTTGACCCTGTGTTGACTGGAGTAAGAACCAAACTGAAGGTATGGAGCAACCTACCCCTTTCCCTCATTGGGCGCATCAACCTGCTAAAAATGAAAGTCCTTCCTAAATTCAGATACATTTTTAGAAACTCCCCACAATGGTTGACCTATGCCGTGTACATATGAGCGGACTTTTCGACTGGACTGGTCCGACGGAATGAATCCGTCAGACAATCTGACCGTGTGTGGGTTTCATTGGACCTTCAGCGGACCTTTTCTGTCAAAAATCAGATGGACTTTAGATTTGGAACATGTTTCAAATCTTTAGGCCGGAACTCCGCCAGACCCAGTTCCTATAGAGAAATCCGCTCATCTGTATGCTGGTCCGACGGACAAAAAGACGACGCATGCTCTGAAGCAAGTGCGAGACGGAAGCGTTCGGTCTGGTAAAACTAGTGTTCGTATTGGAGCTAGCACATTCCTCACGCTGCAAATTCTGTGATCATTTAATGCAGCGCATTATTGTCTTCTTTATAATGCTAGAAGAACGAAGTTGTTTTGCTGCTCATATTCACACAGAGTTCTCACAAACAGATTTCTGGATTATTTCTCCTGATCTCATGAATGATATTGTATTTTTTAAAAGCCCGATCTCCATAATAATGTTTACAAATTTATTTTTTGAGTCATCTTTTATTATTTTTGATTTCATCAAGATCTTTTTTTTATGATTATTTATAAATTATTTTCTAGTGATCTCCATATTTTTTTTTTTTGTGTGTGTCAAGTTACCACAATAACATTAATAATGTTTTTTTGTGTGTCAAATTAACAATAACATTATTAATGTTTTATTTTTTTGTGTGTCACGTTACCACAATAACATTAATAATGTTTATTTTTTTTGTGTCAAGTTAACACAATAACATTATTAATTTTTTTTATGTGTGTGTGTCAAGTTAACACAATAACATTATTAATGTTTTATTTTTTTCTGTGTCAAGTCAACGCAATAACATTATTGTTTGATTTTTTTGTGTGTCAAGTTACCACAATAACATTATATTTTTGTTTTTTTTGGAGGTTGGTGTCCCTTGTTAATTTGACATTGTCTTTTAAAAATGTATTTAAATAAAAACACATAGGCAAGTATTTTCAGAAAATAAAATATCTATTTATTCTGGTTAACAAAATAAAGATGAAGACAACGCTGGAGAAACTTTAGGAATTTGTGAAGCCTTTTGGCCCCAGGGCACACATCAAGTCTTTGGAAAAGAAAATTGGGATCTTGAGGAGTCCATATAATAGGGAGCACAATCTGGTCCAGGAATCCCAGAGATCAAGACCAGCAGCAGATGACATATTTGTCCCCAGGCTATGGTACTACACCAGCCTGCGTCTTCTGTCAGACCAGACTGAACCCAGGTCATCACGTTCTTCTCTTCGCTGCAGCCTTCCCTACACCCTTCTCTGCAGCCTTCCTTGGAGGCTGTGGCCCTGGTGGTGGACTTGTGGCAGGAGGAGGTGAAGGATGGGTGAGATCATATATTTTGCTGTTGGCAGTTAACTCGCTCTTCAGCCCCTTGTGAAGGGCATTACTAATAATTTGTTCACAGAGGAGGCGTTTGCCCCGTCTCACATTCGAACAACCTGGTCGCTATATAGCATCCATAGGCCTCTTCAGCGTTGAGTGGGCTCTTAGAACCTCTGTAGCTTCTCTAATGAGGCGCAGTGATGCCTCCTCTGTCACGTCACCTTCCTGGGCCTTTTTGTTTGCATGCAGAGGGGAGGCACCTGTGATTGGGTGAGGCTCCTACTGGGCCCAGCCACCTCCTGGCTGACACTGGGCCCGCCCACATCCTGGCTGTCACTGGGCCCAGCCTCCTCCTGCCTGCCACTTTCCAGAACTTCCTCCTTGCTGAGCTCATCCTATGTATAGAAAAGGGACATAGTTTTAGTTTTTGGTTCATCAATCACACACAATTTTTAGCTCATGACTTGCAATTTCAATGTTAATACATATAAAAGAGTATCATTCTGACCCCAGCAATTTTTCAAGCTGGTGACAAACATTTTTGGCCACTACTGTCAATTGATATGTATACATAATTTTTTGGATAAAATCCTTAATAGTTAATAAATTATAACATCTAGTTAACTTCATTAATATTAGGACACTAAATATGTATAAAAATAATATACCTGGCTGGGCGCATCCGCTTCTTCCAGGATGGAAGGCCCAGGTTGTTCCTCATCAGCCTCTGCTGGGGTGGAGGGAAGGGTGGAGGGAAGGCTGCAGGGAAGGGTGGAGGGAAGGGTCGAAAGCGATTCCCTGGCTTCAGTCTGGTCGTCAAGAAACACAGTTTTTCAAAGTACCACAGCTTGGGTACATACACATCATCTGCTGATGCTCCTGATCTCAGGGAAGCCTGGATCTTGTTATGCTCCCTCCTGTACATATTCCTCAAGATCCCAATTTTATGTTCCAAAATCTCCAAGGTTGCTTCTGGGATCAAAGTCTGCACAAATGCCAGAAGTCTTTCCAGTGTTGCCTTCCTTACTGGTTTGTTGTAATATGCACTGTGCTTGACCTCCCACAGATTCTTCATCTCCCTGTGCTTGTCAATAAATTGTGACATGAATTCAGGGTCCTTAAACTTATTATTAATTTTTTTCTGTAAGACAATACACAAGACAAAAACACTAATGTTAACCTAAACTCTCATAATCTTATCCCAATATAGACCTCGATCTATAAGCAGTATAGGCCACTGAAAATTTGTATAAAAATTACCTTTGTTTCGGTCGCTCGCAACTTCCGTTCCTACTTCCTCTGCTCACGTATGGCACATGCATGTTAGCTTTATATACACTGCGCATGCATGAAACTCCACCTGCGTCGCCCGCCCCTGACGTTTTATTTCACAAATATTCCCCGCCCCTTCTCTCTACGGTGCACAGTAGGAGCAACATGGCGGAGACACAGCAGGTGTGTGTTAATTCTTCCAGTAGTGAAGAAAGCCCGGAGCCCGAAACGTCCAGATCCGGGAAGAAGAGATTTAAGGCCTCCAATATGGCCTTTGAAGAGATGGTGGAGATGGTGTACATCTTGCGGAGGAACGATTATGATGGGAAGCATGGACCGTACACCCAGCCAAATTTGCGCAAGGCCAAAATCATGTCCAAAGTGGTGAAGACCCTGCTTCAGAATTTCGGGGTACGACGCACCAAAGACAAATTGAGGAACGCTGGTCCGACCTTAAATTGAGGGAGCCGGATCAGTACAGAAGAATAAAGAAAGTTCTTCAAAAAAGTAAGTACTTGTCGTGTGTTCCTTTCATGTTCGTGTGCACACGAATCATTCGTAGGAAACATCGTTCGTAGGAAACATCGTTTGAAAATATATACGGTGTATTTAGTTGATACAGGGTTTAAACAACATTTGATGAATATGAATAGCAAACGTCATTCAGTGGAATGTAAGGAGAGGACACTCGGCAACTGTTTACACATCTGGACTCAGGAGCACTAGTGTGGGACACTAGAGAACATTTTTTAGGGTAACCCACACAGGGACTCCAGGGGGTGTCTCCATCTGTGACACTTGGCCAAGAAAGGTAAGTATTGCAGTTTGTTTAAAAGGGTATTTTAATCATGTCTTCAACTTGGATCTCTTCCCAAACAGGCAATTGTACACCACTTCTAAGCAATGTTTCATATTCCTATTTCTGGACTCAAATATCTGTGTGCTAAGTATACCTTTTGTTTAATTCTCATAGGGGAGAAAAGACTCAGACAGCAGGATCCCAGGGACCCCCGACCTCGCTGGCCTGAATGGGAAATTAGCCCCACCCCCCACGAGGATGTTGAGGAAGGAGAGGTGGAGGAAGTGGGCAACATGGGCACCCCACCAGGTGAGTGTCTGACACCCCAGCTTCAGGTAATATATGTATGCCTGCATATTTCTAAATACATGTTTTTTCATCAATTTTAGGTGATGTGCTGGTTGTGGAAGGGGAAGCATTGAAAACCGACAGCTCCCGGCGCCCATCCGCAGTCAGTGCAGTTGTGCTTGTCAAGGTCCGGGTCGTGGTCGCTGCAGGACAAAAGAAGAGAGATGCATGGAGAGCCGATACCTCGATCTGAGGATCCGATTCTGACCGGGTCATGTGCAAGTGGTGCAGGCAAATGTTCTTTTCCCTAATCGAAGGGCACTGATAACTGGAGTAACTGGTCTATTGGGCCGTGCTGTGTACAGAGAATTCAAGGACAACAACTGGCATGTTGTGGGATGTGGATATAGGCCTCGCTTTGAGTATCTTAATTTACTGGATACATCTGCTGTGAAAGAGTTTATCTGTGAATTCAAGCCACATGTGATTGTATATTGTGCATCAGAAAGAAGACCAGATATTGTTGAGTATCAACCTGAGTCTGCCGCCAGGCTGAATGTGGAGGCATCTGCAAATCTTGCCAAAGTAGCAGCTGCATCTGGAGCATTCCTGATCTACATTAGTTCAGACTATGTCTTTGAAGGATCAAATCCCCCTTACAGAGAGGATTCTGTGCCAAATCCCCTGAACCTGTATGGTAAAACCAAACTAGAAGGAGAGCGAGTAATCCTGCAGAACAGCGATACTGCTGCTGTGCTCAGAGTTCCTGTGTTATATGGGGATGTGGAGAAATTAGAGGAAAGTACAGTTACAATTATGTTTGACAAGGTACAGTTCAGCAACAAATCTGCTAATATGGACCACTGGCAACAGAGATTTCCCATCTATGTCAAGGATGTATCCAGTGTCTGCTTCCAAATAGCTGAGAAAAAATTGCAGGAACCTTCTCTGATAAAGGGAATTTATCAATGGTCAGGGAATGAACAAATGACAAAGTATGAAATGGCTTGTGCTATGGCTGATGCTTTCAATCTCCCCAGCAGTCATCTGAGACCAATCACAAATAAACACGTTGGCCCAACTCCTCGACCGTGGAACCCACAGCTTGATTGCTCCAAGCTAGAGGGGCTTGGCATTGGACAGAGGACACCATTTAGAGTTGGCATTAGAGCATCATTGTGGCCATTTTTAGTGGAGAAAGAAACACGGCAAACTGTCTTCCATTAGTTTTGTGTTTTTTTTTCTGTATGTCCAACTGATTTCTGTTTGTTTTTGCTCTTTTATTAAAAGAAATTTAGTTTTGTATCGATGTTATAAAAAAAATATACAATCTGAACAAAGTTGTCAGTGACAGAATGCTAGGTGTTTTGAAAGATCTATATTTTTTTTCTTTTTTTTTTTTTTTTGCCATACAAAGACCATAAAAGAAATTGGTAAGTCACAGGTCAGCTTAAACTTTGTTCAAATTACTTTTTTCTAATTGCCAGTTTAGGTTTTAGGCTTTGAGCAGCATGGAAGTGAAACCGATATTTGCCAGTTGAGAGTTGTAGTCTGCTGCCAATTGGAATAGTGCCACTTATTTTTGTATTATTGGCAGAAAGGTGCTTAGATTCAGCATCCGAAGTTCAGTTTTTGTCAGCGCTTAAGCACATGTGTTAATCTACATAAAAATAAAATGCATACAGTAATTCAAAGCACTGCTATATAATGCATTTACTGTTAATTAAAAGTTGATTTTTAAGTTACTCTGTCAGGTCCATTTTGAGCTAGATTTTGCACTATAAAGGGAATGCATACACAGGTGCTGCCATGCTGCATTTGTGTCCAGTAATGCTGGTAGTGGTTGCTTTATTCCCTACAAGAGTACAGCTGATGATGTGTACAGACATCATGGCCAGTTGGCCACCACTGAACAGATTGCAACAGGACATATCTTGCGGTCTTCATTTGCTGCCAGTTGCCCATGTAGAATGATTGCAATATTGTTGGCTTCTAAGCTTTTTTATTCAAGCTATGAACGCTTTCCCCTGTGGCTTGATCAGCACTCAAAGATCTGTGTATACACATGCAAAAGCTGCACTGATCTAAAATGTCTTAAAACAGCTTTAAAAACCAAGATTATATTTCCAAAAAAATATATGAAGGGCCCCATTACATTTTATTGTGTTTAATATTGCACGGTGGATATTCACCTGACATTTCTTTTGTATTTCACATTTTCCTATTGATTGAATCGCTTGAACTGACACTTTTTGCCTGCAGTATGTTTATGATTAGGGCCAAAGTATTTACATTTTTTTACTAGGTATAGCAAGTAGCACTCCTCACCTCACACAATCCTCATCCTTCAAAATCCCTCAATCCTTTCTGTGCCACAACTGCCAGCTCCCTATTGGAACCTTGTTCAGTGTGATTTTTGCACTCTCCAGTACACTTCTCACCTCTTGCAAGCTGCACCCTCTCATTTAATACATGTATCCCATTCCCCACCACATTTCTCAAGTCCTTGATCACGTACTATTATTTGTAATGTCTATTACGATGATCACCATCCATATTCTGTGTATGCTCCTCTATTCACCTCTCCTCTCCCCCTCCCACACATCTCCCAAGTACGTCTTTGTTTAATCTCCAGCCTGCTGCTTACCATACTACTATCCTCTGTTCCCCAAACCCAGGGGCGTTGCCAGGTGGAAAAAAGACCAGGGGCTTCAGCCCGAAGTCCAAGCCAAGCCGGGGGGGGGGGGGGGGGTAGGCATGGTGTATGTGACGCAGGCTTTTTTTTGGCTGGGCCGTAACCTACCTGACCTACCTACACTGACAGTAGTGACCTACCTACACTGACCTACCTAACCTGCATACACTGACTTACCTACACTGACAGTAGTGATCTACCTACACTGACCTACCTAACCTGCATACACTGACAGTAGTGACCTACCTACACTGACCTACCTAACCTGCATACATTGACCTACCTAACCTGCATACACTGACCTACCTAACCTGCATACACTGACAGTAGGGACCTACCTACACTGACCTACCTAACCTGCATACACTGACCTACCTAACCTGCATACACTGACAGTAGTGACCTACCTACACTGACCTACCTAACCTGCAAACACTGACCTACCTAACCTGCATACACTGACCTACCTACACTGACCTACCTACACTGACAGTAGCGACCTACCTGATCTACCTACACTGACCTACCTACACTGACAGTAGTGACCTACCTGACCTACCTACACTGACCTACCTACACTGACAGTAGTGACCTACCTACACTGACATTTACATATGCTGTCTGACCTACCTCAGCTTAGCCGTGGTGTGCGGTGTCACAGCGGGCAGGCAGTCAATCAGTCAGTAAGTTGTCAGAGGAGGAGCTGATGAGGAGAGGAGAGCCTCTCCTCTCCTCATCGGAGAGGAGTCCATCTTAGGCGTTGCAGGCTCCAGAAGGCGGGACCTGCTATGACACTCGGCCGCACTCGGCCGCACTCGGCAGGACTCGGCCCCACTCGGCCACACTGATCTGTCCATCATGACAGTGCAACGCCTATGATGGACCATCAATCTTAGGATCACGGGTGGCGGGCGGGACCATGTGTGACGTGACGACGAACGCACACTCCGTACACGTGACCGGGCGCTGGGCCGGGCGCTCGCTTATCCTCGGTCATGCGCAGTGTGGCGCCGCACTTTCATGGGGGACTCGGGGCTAATAATGTTATAATAAATGGCCGTGACTCTGGGCTTTTCGGGGTCACATTCGGGGCTTCAGCCACCCCCTCTTAACGCCCCTGCCCAAACCTGTGTCATGTGATTTGCAACATGCCACATTCTACCTTTGCCGACTTCCTTTTACAAGATGCTGTTTTTGCAGTCTTTTGCTTCATTACTTGAGATCTTGACCTCCCAAGCAAGCATGCAAATAATGAAAGTCAAAGTGGAATCAGTACAATTAATCTGAATACTTCTTCCAGGTCTGTGACTTTCAAAGTACTGAAGTCTTTGAATCTGCATTTGAATGAGGCCCCAAATATTACATTTCACACAGTTTATGAAATAGTCAAATCATTACTGCTTCATGCTACTCTATCTTTCAGGGCTGGTTCATACCGGGATTGTATGGGAACACAAGCATTCCCGTGCTGTGTATTTTGACAACCCATTCATTTTAATGAGTTGCAAAATGCACTGGACCACAGAAAAAAAAAATATATAGTGCTTGATTGCAAGGGCATTTTGCGCACCTGCGGTGCTGGAAACTCGCACGGAATGCTCCTTTCCCAAACTGCATATTGGTTTGTCAACTGGCCTTCTAATCGGACTGAAAGCTCTAAGTTTCTATCCTTCCAAATCTTTACTGGCGCTTGCTCTGATGTGCTTAGTCATTTGTTTCTTACGTGGTTAGCTCTGGTTATGTAGGGGGTTTTTATGCATGTTTCTGAAGAGTTTTAGGCAAATGGTTCTTTGGTATCTTTCCCACTAAACAAAAAAATCTATGAAGCCTTAAAGAAAGATGGAGAAATATGCTGTAAGTCTCTGACTGTATACTGCTAATTGTAATTTACACCCACAAAATATTCTGCTGGGTAATCCTATGTTCATTGCAAGGATTTTAGGAAACTTTTGCAGATTTACCCCAATTTTCTGTTCTGAAGGAAAAGTTGTTTGTATCACCATGTTCTTTCCAGGCTGAATTCTAATTGGGAGTGTGTGGTTCAACATAGCCACCAAGTGAAATCTCAGTGTTCTGGAGAGGAAATCTGAAAATCTTTACTACTTGTATCATGTTTTCAAACGGTTGCCTATTGACTGTAGCATTTGTATCTCTGAATCTAAACTTGTGTTTCAAAATAGCACACTTTTTACCCATTTGGGATGGTTTAATAACAGGTAAGTAATCAATACAACTAGTTAAAAATCATCTTTCATTGGTCAGACTTGACGTGAAATATGATTGGCTGCTACATCCCTTTTGAACATCATTGCTTTTTGCACTTTTTACAGCGAAGACTACTTAATGCATAACAAAAATAAATACAGCATCCAGCTGTGTTAACTTGGCCTCTAATAACCTGTGCCCATGTCTTCACAACCTGTAATCCTTCTTCCCAGAATATTCCTCTCTACTCTTTTGGCCAGTCCACTACACAGCTCATTTCTCACAAGCCCTCTCTGGTCACCTCCACCAAATGATTATTCCCAACATAATACTCACAAGTAGTCCTCCATTCAAAGCTTTATGATAAGAGATAGGATGCTTCCATGTACCCTCTCCGGGTCATTCATTTATACTCCTCGCCTCCCATAATTTGTGTCTGCTTTTTTAAAAGCTCTCATCTCTCTCCCTGTCAAAATAGTCAACTCCTCCTCAAATCCTTGTACAATGTGCTCTTGTCTACTCCAGTACACTCTGCACCTCCCACAATCTGTGCCCCCTCATTCGATACATGCAATCCCCCTGCCTGCCACATCTCTCAAGTACTTGGTAACCTACTATTCTATGTTTTGGTCACTCCATTGCACTCCTCATCTGCTGTAATTTGTGTATGCTCCTCCACAACCTCTCAACCCTCTCCCTGCCAGACCTCCAACATCTCCTCTGTTTACTCTTCTGTATATACTCTCCTTAGTTACTTCAAATTGTCTGCTGATCTGCAACATGCCAGCCATCTTCCCCACAGATGGTCTGCTCCTCCACAGATGTTTACTCATTACCTTCCCACTAAACTTTGCTTCTCCTGCCATGAGGGTGCAGACTCTTGCAGTCATGTCATTCCACTTTCTCACTTCAACTGTGATCTCATCTTCAGATCCTTTGGCAACTCTCTATTGGACCCTTTACCACTCTCATCTCACGCCAACTATTGTCCTTCAATCGTTCCTCTCATAGCACACTTGTAATGTGTCACTCAGATCCTTGATCTTTGCTTTGCAAGCCCCTCAAGTACAATCATCCTCCCCCATTATCCCCCACATAAGTTCTCCATCCCGTAATAACTGCTGTCCGTTTTAGTACACTGCTCACCTCCTGCTATCGGTGGCTGCTCCTGGGAAACCTGTGACCCTAACCTCTGGTACACCTGTCCACTCCACCTTAGATCCTTGGTCAACCGTTTCCTATATCTGCCACACCTCTTTTATTAAAACCAGCTCCCTACCCTCCTCAGATTCTTAATAGTTTACTCTTTGGTCTCCTGGCCATTCCACTAAACTCTTCATCTTTCACTATTTTAGCACAGTGCTGTTTTTATGCTTTTTACATTTAGTAACATGAGGTCCTCTGAGTTGCTTAGCTTAAAGGGAGGAATGGGATTGCCTCACTGTTTTGATTAAGATGCTAGGAGAAGGTTTACATTTTGTGTCCCTTGTTTACAGCAGGGTGGAGTCCTGGTAAATTTTGCAGTGTACACTTTATTTGCACATGCTAAATTCTTAAACTCCCTGGCTAGGTAATGCATCAGTTTGACTTTTTTTTTGCTAAGACTACTTGACAGAAATGCTACAGGATGCCACCTGTTCATGTTTTTGTGATGTACAATGTCAGATGGTGTGTGTGTTTCGCATTAACCCAAATGACTCTTTTGTATGTTACAGAGTTGTAGACATCATGAAGAAATCATTGATGCTTCCCACTCGAGTACAATGTACGTTTTTCCTCCCAGAATTGTGAGAACATTCTTGTATTTTTAACAAGTGTTTGTTAAGTAAAAAAATAAAGTATATTTCTGAAAAAAAAAAAATAAATAAAACCGACAGCTCCCAAAGACTAATTAGCCAGATCATGGCCTTGAATCAGGAGATTGATGCCATGCGCAATAGCCTGGACATCATGCGCAATCGGCTGGCCAATATGCAGCAGGAAATGAAGAACATGATCAATGTTTTGGGGAGAAGCATGATGCTGCCACCACCATGCTTCACTGTTGGGACTGTATTGGACAGGTGATGAGCAGTGCCTGGTTTTCTCCACACATACCGCTTAGAATTAAGGCCAAAGTTTCATCTTGGTCTCATCAGACCAGAGAATCTTATTTCTCACAATCTTGGAGTCCTTCAGGTGTTTTTTAGCAAACTCCATGCGGGCTTTCATGTGTCTTGCACTAAGGAGAGGCTTCCGTCGGGCCACTCTGCCATAAAGCCCTGACTGGTGGAGGGCTTCAGTGATGGTTGACTTTTTACAACTTTCTCCCATCTCCCGACTGCATCTCTGGAGCTCAGCCACAGTGATCTTTGGGTTCTTCTTTACTTCTCTCACCAAGGCTCTTCTCCCCTAATAGCTCAGTTTGGCCGGGCGGCCAGCTCTAGGAAGGGTTCTTCCATTTAAGGATTATGGAGGCCACTGTGCTCTTAAGAACCTTAAGTGCAGCAGAAATTTTTTTGTAACCTTGGCCAGATCTGTGCCTTGCCACAATTCTGTCTTTGAGCTCTTCAGGCAGTTCCTTTGACTTCATGATTCTCATTTGCTCTGACATGCACTCTTAGTTGTAAGGTCTTATATAGACAGGTGTGTGGCTTTCCTAATCAAGTCCAATCAGTATAATCAGACACAGCTGGACTCAAATGAAGGTGTAGAACCATCTCAAGGATGATCAGAAGAAATGTGTCACAGCAAAGGCTCTGAATACTTAGGACCATGTGATATTTCAGTTTTTCTTTTTTTAATAAATCTGCAAAAATGTCCACAATTCTGTGTTTTTCTGTCAATATGGGGTGCTGTGTGTGCATTAATGAGGAAAAAAAATGATTTTAGCAAATGGCTGCAATATAACAAAGAGTGAAAAATTTAAGGGGGTCTGAATACTTTCCGTTCCCACTGTATGTTTGGGGATTTGTTAGCTGAGGAAGTTCTTTTATCCATTTGTTGTCTTGTGTCATTTTGTCAATTTTTGATCTATAATAAAATTGTTATACTTTCTTATTACAAGCATTGTTTAGTAGTGCAGATTTTTGCATATGGGTTGTTTCTACTATTTTTATATATTCTTCCATCATAATCAACAGTCACATTAACATATATATATGTATGTATATGTTTTGAACTGAGCTTCATCGAAACGTTGAAATAAAAAAACCGCTGCTGTTTTAATCTGTCTTCTTTGCAAGACCCGTGAGTGCCATTATACTAGTTAGATTTGTAAATCTATATGTAGTATATGTCATCCCCCTTAATAAAAATAGCCATTATAAGGCATATCTATAGAGTGCAGAGGTCAGGACTAAACAATGTACTGCTCTTTACATTGGTGATTAGTTTAGAAAAACACCCTGTTATATTAGTGGTCAGTAGTAAAAAAAATTGCCAACTTACATGGTCAGTGAGAAGAGGGGGGGGGGGGGGGATTCGCTTTTTTATATATGGGCCACTTGGTTAGGATACTGATCCAAAAGGCGTATTCTGGGATGAACTTTGTCACATCCATTTCCTCTTGGGTTGGGAGTGCACCCCCCACTCATCACCATAATGCTGTACTATTAATGGCATGTGATCTTGTCAAAATTAGTACCTATACGGACAAGTGGTTTATGTGGGATCAGAAGGAGAATGTATTCATGCTAATATTAAACTTCCCATTACTACAAATTATTTCAAATGTATACACGGTATATGTACTAAGATATTTGTGATTTTTTAAAATGTTTTTTAAATAAATAGATATTTTTTTCAACCTTCTGTTTACAATTATTGGCAAGTTAAACATCCCGTTATTTTCTCTCTCTGTGTACTTGGATTAGGATGTGGAATACATCAATCATTCCAACTGTCTAACAAGGTCTTATTCTTTTCTTTTATGTAGTCTGCAGTCAATAAATAAACCATTCTGGCAGAGGCTGTTGGAAAAGCATCATATTAAATCCTTGGCTAAGCTTCTTTATTACTGATTAATAAAGAAAGGCTGTTTGTTTTCCTCTGCAATGCATAACTTGTAATACTAACTACAATACCAGATAAATAAGCTGTATCAGATGACATTGGTGAACCCAAAGATTCTCTTACATGCTGTGCCATGATGCTTATTGACAGAGGGTTACACAACATTTTGGGCAGATCAAAACATGTCATTGGAGAAGGTCAATGTGTTTCAGTATAATGTGGTCAGATAATTTGGTGGGGCCACCTTAATCTGCACATTTAGTTTTGCAAAGTGGGGTTAAATGCGTTCAGAAACCTTAAACAAACTATGGTATGTTTGGCTATGTTTGGGTAGTGGAAAGGGGGAGAGGGGCAGGGGTGAACATACAATAGATTACCGTATATGTAATACAATAGAAAAGGGACACTGCAAAAGAACAGTTTAGTCCTCTTTGGTTCTCAGTCATATTGACGTTGTACCATCTGGCCAGAATTTGCATCAGTTACTTATGTCCTACCTACTGTACTGCATGCAAAAACAACAGCAGTGCACATGCTTTTTCTGCTACTTGGCCCATCTTTTAATTTACAGTTTCATTTTTTAAAGCTGGGCTCTCATGAGGAGAAGTAACATGATCTTTAAAATGGAAGTAAAGTACATTTTTCCTATATTAGCTGACAGGCAGGGTATTTATGATAGAAGAGATTATCGGCCTCTTCTAGCATAAATGCATCCTCCTGCCTGTCAGCTGTCATGTACACTGAGCCACGCATGCAGCGAACATTTACGGCTCCGATCTGTGCCTCAGCGATGTGATTCCAGTTCACATGCGCGGAAGTGACATCATCATGGCCTAGCCTATCAAACGACCAAAGGCTCAGTACCCGAAAGGCAGATCGAGCAGAGATGGAAGCTCCAGGGACCTGCCTGATCTATTCCACTGCATCGCTGGAGGGCACTATTTGACAGGTAAGTCTGCCATAATGTACTAATATGCTGTACATAACCCACCTGGGGACCCTAAAAAGAAATTGTTATAATCGTAGTTAACTACCGCTTTAAGGAAATTGACACTACTTACCCAATCACGAGAAAGGGCATCTGTTGCTCAGGTGTGAAAGCAATTCTTTAGTGGTAGCTGATGAGGAATGATGTTTATGGTAGAGAAACAAAGTCAGCAAGAGACACGTGCCACACTGCTTCAAAGGGCTCAAAAATAATCCTACACTTCAAAAATAATCCTACATTTGCGGAAGATAGGACATCTTCGGCAAGTAACGGGGATCAATATAGAAAGTCAGGAAGCTTAAGGCTTCCTTTCCCCACATGTCAGTTTGGTGCCACTTGAACTAGCTGGTGCAATAAAAAATAACTGTGATTGGTACAGATGGGTCATGTGGGGTTTCTCCCTCACCCCATAAATACAGTATATACACTATATTGCCTCTATTGCATTTTATAAAAGTTGTTGCCAGCTCCCATCTTGGGAGAACGCTTCTATATTTTTTGGTTTACAGTCATCATGGACAGTCTTTCCCACTGGAAAAATATAAGATTTTGACTTTTTACATCTTTTAGGTGAGACCATTATCATCAATTTTACATTAGTCCACTAGAGGCAGAGGCGGCTCTCTAATTAGGCAAATTAGGCGGTCGCCTTAGGCCTCACCCCCAAAGGGGCCTCGCGGCCGCCTAATTTGCCCATACCGCAACCTTGATGATTCGCCGGGACCGCCCTGCATTCTCGATCCGGAGTCCTGGCAAATCAGATTCCCGCAATGCCCGCAGCTTGTGCGAGGTGTCTCCGCTCCCACACGCCGCAAGCTCCACTCCACTGTGCATTGCAGCCGGCATCTCTCCCCAGCTGCCTGGCACACACAGTGCACTGCGGAGCGAAGCGAACTGAACCTGCCCCTCCTCCTCCTCCTGTGCTGTGATGTTTTCCTGTGCACGGAGGAGGAGGAGGGCACCACTGTACCGAGAGGCGCGCTGGTCTGAGGACTGTGTCATCTAAAAGTGAGTCTTGGAGGGGAGGAGGGCATGAAGAGGAGGGCGAGTTAGGGGGAACAAGCAAAGAGTTCACTTGGAGTGATTTGGGGGAGAGGATATCCATCCATCCCCATACCATCCTGGCTCCATCCACCCCACCCCAATCCCGGCTCCATCTATCCCCTGATCCAATCCCAGCTCCATCCATCCCCCCATACCATCCCAGCTCCATCCACCCCACCCCCATCCCATCCCGGCTCCATCCATCCCCCGATCCAATCCTGGCTCCATCCACCCCACCCCAATCCCATCCCAGGTCCATCCATCCCACCTCAATCCCATCCCGGGTCCATCCATCCCCCGATCCAATCCCAGCTCTATTCATCCCCCCATACCATCCCAGCTCCATCCACCCCACCCCAATCCCATCCCGGCTCCATCCATCCCAACCCAATCCCATCCTGGCTCTATCCATCCCCCGATCCAATCCCAGCTCCATTCATCCCCCCGATCCAATCCTGGCTCCATCCACCCCACCTCAATTCAATCCCGGCTCCATCTATCCCACCCCAATCCCATCCCGGGTCCATCCATCCCCCGATCCAATCCCAGCTCTATCCATCCCCCATACCATCCCGGCTCCATCCACCCCACCCCAATCTCATCCCAGGTCCATCCATCCTGCGATCCAATCCCAGCTCCATCCATCCCCCCATACCATCCTGGCTCCATCCACCCCAATCCCACCCCAGCTCCATCCATCCCATCCTGGCTCCATCCATCCCCCCGATCCAATCCCAGCTCCATCCATCCCCCATACAATCCCGGCTCCATTCACCCCAATCCCATCCCGGCTCCATCCAACCCCCTGATCCAATACGATTCCCATCCCATCCCCCCATACCATCCCAACTCCATCCACCCCCCATACCATCCCAGCTCCATCCACCCCACTTAATCCAATCCTGGCTCCATCCATCCTCCCGATCCTATCCCGGCTCCATCCATTCTCCCAATCCCATCCCGGCTCCATCCATTTCCCCTGATCCCATCCCGGCTCCATCCACCCCCCAATCCAATCCTAGCTCCATCCATTCCCCCCGATCTCATCCCGGCTCCATCCATTCCCCCAATCCCATCCATTCCCCCCAACCCATCCTGGCTCCATCCATCCCCCCAAACCATCCCGGCTCCATCCATCCCCCGATCCCATCCTGGCTCCATCCATCCCCTAAACCCATCCTGGCTCCCTCCATCCCCCCCATTCCATCCCAGCTCCCTCCATCTCCTCGATCCCATCCTGGCTTCCTCCATCCCCCCAATCCTTTCCCGGCTCCATCTACCACCCGATCCCATCCCAGCTCTATCCATCCACCGATCCCATTCTGGCTCCATCCATTCCCCCGATCCCATTCCAGCTCTATCCCCCCCCCAGAACATATCTTCTCCCCTCCCAAAGCCCCCTAGCACATATCCTCCCCCCAATCAAACAGATGCTGTCTGCCAGAAAAGGGGTGGCATCCATTTGATGGGCACAGTGGCTGCATTTGATGGCACAGTGGCTGCACTTCATGGGCACAGTGGCTGCATTTGATGGGCACAGTGGCTGCATTTGATTGGCACAGTGGCTGCACTTGATGGAACAGTGGCTGCATTTTATGGGCACAGTGGCTGCAATTGATGGCACAGTGGCTGCATTTGAGGGCACTGTGGCTGCATTTGATGGGGACAGTGGCTGCATTTGATGGCACAGTGGGTGCACTTGATGGAACAGTGGCTGCATTTGATGGGCACAGTGGGTGCACTTCATGGGCACAGTGGGTGCACTTTATGGGCACAGTGGTTGCATTTCATGGACACAGTGGCTGCACTTGATGGACACGGTGGCTGCACTTGATGGACACGGTGGCTGCACTTGATGGACACGGTGGCTGCACTTCATGGGCACAGTGGCTGCAATTGATGGCACAGTGGCTGCATTTATGGTCACAGTGGCTGGGTCACAGTGGCTGCATTTGATGGGCACAGTGGCTGCATTTGATGGTCACAGTGGCTGCATTTGATGGGCACAGTGGCTGCATTTGATGGTCGCAGTGGCTGCATTTGATGGTCACAGTGGCTGCATTTGATGTTTTTTTTCTTTTTAGAATTTTTCAGTTTGTTTGCACCCCCCCCCCCCAAGAATTGTGAGCACCAGCCACCACTGATCTTTGTATCATCTCTGCAGTCTCTGACCATCTCCTGTATCATGTCTGCACAGTCTCTGATCATCTCCTGTAGTATGTCTGCAGTCTCTGATCATCTCCTGTAGTATGTCTGCAGTCTCTGATCATCTCCTGTAGTATGTCTGCAGTCTCTGATCATCTCCTGTAGTATGTCAGCACAGTCTCTGACCATCTCTTGTACCATGTCTGCAGTCTCTGACCATCTCCTGTATCATGTCTGCAGTCTCTGATCATCTCTTGTATCATTACTGCAGTCTCTGATCGTCTCTTGTATCATGTCTGCAGTCTCTGATCGTCTCTTGTATCATGTCTGCAGTCTCTGATCATCTCCTGTATCATGTCTGCAGTCTTTGATCATCTCATGTATCATGTCTGCAGTCTCTGACCATCTCCTGTATCATGTCTGCAGTCTCTGACCATCTCCTGTAGTATGTTTGTAGTCTCTGATCATCTCCTGTACTATGTCTGTAGTCTCTGATCATCTCCTGTACTATGTCTGTAGTAGGCATGTGCAAAATGAAAAAATTCGTTTCGTTTCGTTTCGTTTTAATTCGTTATTTAATTAATTTAGTTTAGTTAGATTCGTTAAATTCATTAAATTCGTTTTTCAAATCAGTTTCTTTTTCGACCGAATTCGAAAATCGGTCGAATTCGAAAATATTTCAACCGGATTCGATATTATTTCAACCGCATTCGAAAATATTTCAACAGCATTCGAAATTATTTCAACTGTATTAGAAATTATTTCAATCGTATTCGATAATATTTCAATCGCATTCGAAAATATTTCTACCAAATTTGATAATATTTCAACCGCATTCGAAATTATTTCAACTTTATTCAAAATTATTTCAATCGGATTCGATAATATTTCAACCGCATTCGAAAATATTTCAACAGCATTCGAAATTATTTCAACTGTATTAGAAATTATTTCAATCGCATTCGAAAATATTTCTATTTTCGAATTTGATAATATTCAGATAATATTCAGATAATATTCCTCTTCAGCAAACCAGAAGAACGCTGCATGGTTTCGCGTCACCATGGCAGTAAAAGCTGTGAGAGGGATTGAGCGCACCCCAGACTGCATCCGTCATTGGTAAATAAAAATGATTACATTCTCTTTCTCTCTCTCTCTGTGTCTCCCAGAGGCATATCTAGTGAAAATGGCACCTATGGCAAGCACTGAAACTGCGCCCCTGTCAAAAAAAAAAAAAAAACAGCTAATAAAACTACAAGTCTTTAACCACTTCAGCCCCGGAAGAATTTACCCCCTTCCTGAACAGAGCACTTTTTGCGATTCGGCACTGCATCGCTTTAACTGAAAATTGCGCGGTTGTTCGTCGTGGCTCCCAAACAAAATTGAAGTCCTTTTTTTCCCATAAATAGAGCTTTCTTTTGGTGGTATTTGATCACCCCTGCGGTTTTTATTTTTTGCGCTATAAACAAAATAAGAGCGACAATTTTGAAAAAAATGCATTATTTTTTAGATTTTGCTATAATAAATATCCCCCAAAAATATATAAAAAAACATTTTTTTTCCTCAGTTTAGGCCGATACGTATTCTTCTACATATTTTTGTTAAAAAAAATCGCAATAAGCGTTTATTGATTGCTTTGCGCAAAAGTTATAGCGTTTACAAAAAAAAAATAATAAATATATATATATATATATATATATATATTATTTTTTATTCTATTCTGTTCTATTGTTACTCTATTCTGTTCTATTGTTACTAAATTCGAATTTCATATAGAATGAATTCGAATTCGAATTGAAAAGATTAGACTAGAAATAGAAAATAGACTAGAAAAACAATAGAACACAATTGAGTAAAATATTGTTTTTCTAGTCTATTTTCTTTTCTATTCGAATTCGAATTCATTCTATATGAAATTCGAATTTCGGAAAATGGTTTTATATATATATATATATATATATATATATATAACCATTTTCCGAAATTCGAATTTCATATAGAATGAATTCGAATTCGAATAGAAAAGAAAATAGACTAGAAAAACAATAGAACAGAATAGAATAAAATATAATATATATTAGATTATTTTCTGTTCTATTGTATTCCTATTCTAATCTTTTCTATTCGAATTTGAATTCATTCTATATAAATTTCGAATTTCAAAAGATGGTTATATATATATAAATACTTTTTCTGCAGCAAAAAATTTCATTTTCCGAACCGATTTTGGGGCCCCGTATCTCAGGGCCACTTGATGCTAGGAACCCCAAATTTAGTGTGCAAACCCAGTGGAACTGGTACCACAACATATCCAAAGCTGAAGTTCCTAGCACTAAGTGGCCCCAAGATACGGGGCCCCAAAATCGGTTCAGAAAATGTCATTCTCTGCTGCAGAAAAGTGCTTGACATTTTCTGAACCGAGTTTGGGGCCCCATAGCTCAGGGCTACTTGGAGCTAAGAACCTCAAATTTGGTGTGCTAACCCAGTGGAACTGGTACCATAACATATCCAAAGCTGGGGTTCCTAGCACTAAGTGGCCCCGAGATACAGGGCCCAAAATCGGTTCAGAAAATGTCATTCTCTGCTGCAGAAGTGCTTGACATTTTCCGAACCGACTTTGGGGCCCCGTATCTCAGGGCCACTTGGTGCTAGGAACCCCAAATTTGGTGTGCTAACCCAGTGGAACTGGTCCCATAATATATCCAAGGCTGGGGTTCCTAGCACTAAGTGGCCCCGAGATATGGGGCCCCAAACCGGTTCGGAAAATGTCATTCTCTGCTGCAGAAAAGTGCTTGACATTTTCTGAACTGATTTTTGGGGCCCTATATCTCGGGGCCACTTGGTGCTAGAAACCTCAGCTTTGGAAATTTAATGGTGCTAGTTTCACTGGGTTTGCACACCAAATTTGGGGTTCTTAGCACTAAGTGGCCCCAAGATATGGGGCCCCAAATTCGGTCAACTGTGTCCATCTGCAGCAATGTCATTTTGGGTTCAGAGACCCCAAATTTTGGCTGCAGCTTCTATTCTAATCTTTTCTATTCAAATTTGAATTCATTCTATATGAATTTCAAACCATCCAATAGATGGTTATATATCAATAAATAACTAATATATATATATATATATATATATATATATATATATATATATATACCGTATATACTCGAGTATAAGTCGTTCTGAGTATAAGTCGAGGCCCTAATTTACCACAAAAAAATGGGAAAAACTTATTGACCCGAGTATAAGACGAGGGTGAGAAATGCACAGCTACTGTAGGTGGAAAAGAGGGTCAACAATGCCCATTTGCAGCATCACTGTGCCCATTTGCAGCCATAGGTCCCCTGAACTTCAAACTGGTTAGTTAAGGGTTCCTAGATGCCCCCTAGCTGCAGCCAAAATTTGGGGTCTCTGAACCCAAAGGGTCCCAAAATGACATTGCTGCAGATGGACACAGTTGACCGAATTTGGGGCCCCATATCTTGGGGCCACTTAGTGCTAAGAACCCCAAATTTGGTGTGCAAACCCAGTGGAACTAGCACCATAAAAGTTCCAAAGCTGAGGTTTCTAGCACCAAGTGGCCCCGAGATACAGGGCCCCAAAAATCAGTTCAGAAAATGTCAAGCACTTTTCTGCAGCAGAGAATGACATTTTCTGAACCGATTTTGGGCCCTGTATCTCGGGGCCACTTAGTGCTAGGAACCCCAGCTTTGGATATGTTATGGTACCAGTTCCACTGGGTTAGCACACCAAATTTGAGGTTCTTAGCTGCAAGTAGCCCTGAGCTATGGGGCCCCAAACTCGGTTCAGAAAACGTCAGGCACTTTTCTGCAGCAGAGAATGACATTTTCTGAACCGAATTTGGGGCCCCGTATCTCGGGGCCACTTAGTGCTAGGAACTTCAGCTTTGGATATGTTGTGGTACCAGTTCCACTGGGTTTGTATAAACCATTTTCCGAAATTCGAATTTCATATAGAATGAATTCGAATTCGAATAGAAAAGAAAATAGACTAGAAAAACAATAGAACAGAATAGAATAAAATATAATATATATATTAGATTATTTTCTGTTCTATTGTATTCCTATTCTAATCCTTTCTATTCGAATTTGAATTCATTCTATATGAATTTCGAATTTCAAAAGATGGTTATATATATAAATACTTTTTACCACAACATATCCAAAGCTGAAGTTCCTAGCTCTAAGTGGCCCCGAAATACGGGGCCCCAAAATCGGTTCAGAAAATGTCATTCTCTGCTGCAGAAAAGTGCTTGACATTTTCTGAACCGAGTTTGGGGCCCCATAGCTCAGGGCTACTTGGAGCTAAGAACCTCAAATTTGGTGTGCTAATCCAGTGGAACTGGTACCATAACATATCCAAAGCTGGGGTTCCTAGCACTAAGTGGCCCCGAGATACAGGGCCCAAAATCGGTTCAGAAAATGTCATTCTCTGCTGCAGAAGTGCTTGACATTTTCCGAACCGACTTTGGGGCCCCGTATCTCAGGGCCACTTGGTGCTAGGAACCCCAAATTTGGTGTGCTAACCCAGTGGAACTGGTACCATAATATATCCAAGGCTGGGGTTCCTAGCACTAAGTGGCCCCGAGATATGGGGCCCCAAACCGGTTCGGAAAATGTCATTCTCTGCTGCAGAAAAGTGCTTGACATTTTCTGAACTGATTTTTGGGGCCCTGTATCTCGGGGCCACTTGGTGCTAGAAACCTCAGCTTTGGAAATTTTATGTTGCTAGTTCCACTGGGTTTGCACACCAAATGGTTATATATATAACCATTTTCCGAAATTCGAATTTCATATAGAATGAATTCGAATATATATATATATATATATATATATATATATATATATATATATATATATATATATATATATATATATATATATATATAAATTGTTATTTTCCAATCTATTTTCGAAATCGAATTTATACTATTCGAAATTCAAATTTCAGAAGATGGTCATATTCTGTTGTATTTTATTAAATTCTATTAAATTCTGTTCTATTCTTTACGATTCTTTTATGTTTATTCTATTGTTTTATTATTTTATATTCTATTTTATTGTATTTTTTTTTAGAAATCAATTTATATTTTTTCTAATTCGATTCGAATTTGTTTTCGAATTCGAGTCAAATAGATTTCGAATTTGTTTTCGAATCGAATATATTTCGAATTTGGTTTCGAATTCGATTCGAATTCGATTCGAATTTCGGCCGTGGGTTTTCGATACGAAACATTTCGGATTCGTTTAAATTCGTTAGTATTGTAATTCGGTATTTCGGATGCATCCGAATGTCCGAATAATGAAAATTTCGTCCGAATTTCAATTCGGAACTAAACGAAATGCACATGTCTAGTCTGTAGTCTCTGATCATCTCCTGCATCATGTCTGCAGTCTCTGACCATCTCTTGTACCATGTCTGTAATCTCTGATCATCTCCTGTATCATGTCTGCAGTCTCTGATCGTCTCTTGTATCATGTGACCTTCATGTAAATCAGGGGTCTCAAACAGACGGCCCTCCAGCTGTTTTAAAACTACAAGCCCCATGGATAAATATATAATATATATATAATATATATATATTTGATTAAAGAAGAATTGTTAAGAGAAAATTCTCTAAACGGTGAATTCATAGTTCATAGAATTTAAAACTCTTAATATATGCAATTTATACAGTTAATTTTTATCGCTTGAATTATTTTTCCCATTATGGATGTGAATGGGGCCTCATGTCTTATGGGGCGTACACACGGTCGGACTTTTCACCTACAAAAGTCCGACAGCCTGTCCGACAGACTTCCGGCAGACTTTCGGCGGACTTGCGGCAGACTTTCTAACGAACGGACTTGCCTACACACGACCACACAAAAGTTCGACAGCCTAGTACGCGGTGACGTACACCAAGTCCGGCGAGACTATAAAACGGAAGTTCAATAGCCCGTACGACACCCTTTGGGCTCCTTCTGCTAATCTCGTGTTTATCTTGTGTTAGTAGAAGTTTGGTGAGAGACGATTCGCGCTTGTGAGACTCGTATTTTTCAGTTCGTTTGGTCAGTTGGCATTGAGAAATCTTTGTTTTATTGTCCGCTCGTTCCTGATTTTCAGGTCGCTCTTCACAGGCCTTGCTGTTCTTCAGTGCATTCTGTTAAGTGCGTTCTGACCAGCCAACCGTTTTGAAGCCATGTTACCTGTACGTACTCGTCGTCGAGCTCGTGCATTGTATGTGTTTGGTGCTGTAGTTTATTCTTCAGACCAAGACCAGTCCATGAACAGGGCGAGGAGGAGTTCATGGACCAAGAATTGGTTGCTCCAGCGTGACCAGTTCTGTCACATGCCATTGCTCCGTTAGATCCGTGAGAATAATCCTGAGGATTTCAGGAACTTTCTCCGGATGACGGACCCCGTTTTTGACCATTTGGTGGCTTTGCTGACCCCCTATATCAGCAGGCAGGATACCTGCATGAGGCAAGCCATCACTCCGGAGCAGAGGCTAGTTGCCGCGTTGCGGTACTTGGCGACAGGGAGAAGCCTGCAGGACCTCAAGTTCTCGACAGGCATCTCCCCCCGGGCTCTGGCGATCATTATCCCCGAGACCTGTTCTGCCATCATCCAGGTCCTGCAGAAGGACTATGTTAAGGTAAGATTTTTTTCTTTTATTAGCATCACATGTTCTTTTATTTAATCTTTGATAATGTAATGTATTTCTAGAAAAGTACCTCGAAAAGTGGGATTTTAAGGGCAATGTAATGATTGGAAGTATTTATACAAAAACAAAATAAATATACATTGGCATACACATTGATCTATAATTGAAAATATTAAGAAATATCAGACATGTGACAGTATATGATGCATCCTACTGCTAATTTGACAAATATTTGATATTTGTCAAATTAGCAGTAGGATGCATCATATACTGTCACATGTTTGATATTTCTTAATATTTTCAATTATAGATCAATGTGTATGCCAATGTATATTTATTTTGTTTTTGTATAAATAAACTATTTTTTAATGATATTTCAATACTTCCAATCATTACATTGCCCTTAAAATCCCACTTTTCGAGGTACTTTTCTAGTTTTAAACTTTTGAGGGATGATGGCAATGACACAGCCAACTCTCTGAGTCATACAAATTATGTAATGTATTTCTTAGCTCAAACACTACTTACCATCATTGCAATATAGTGTGAATGTCCCCTTTTTCTCCTCACGCATGCTGGATTTTTTTCCAGTTATTTTTTGTCATGCATGTATATTTGCCTTCAATAACCTCCCCAGCATACAATGCTGGGCACATATCCACCTAGTCTACTCAGTTTGAATGTATTTAGTCAGCTGCATTGTATTTTGTTTCCCCTAAACTCTATCCAAATAGTGTGCATATAATTAGCAATTATCTTGATTTCCCAACCCCCCCACCTAAACTCTATCCAAATAGTGTGCATATAATTAGCAATTATCTTGATTTCCCAACCCCCACCTAAACTCTATCCAAATAGTGTGCATATAATTAGCAATTAGCTTGATTTCCCACCCCCCCCCACCTAAACTCTATCCAAATAGTGTGCATATAATTAGCAATTAGCTTGATTTCCCAACCCCCCCACCTAAACTCTATCCAAATAGTGTGCATACAATTAGCAATTAGCTTGATTTCCCAACCCCCCCCACCTAAACTCTATCCAAATAGTGTGCATATAATTAGCAATTAGCTTGATTTCCCAACCCCCCCACCTAAACTCTATCCAAATAGTGTGCATATATTTAGCAATTAGCTTGATTTCACAACCCCCCCCACCTAAACTCTATCCAAATAGTGTGCATATAATTAGCAATTAGCTTGATTTCCCAACCCCCCCACCTAAACTCTATCCAAATAGTGTGCATATAATTAGCAATTAGCTTGATTTCCCACCCCCCCACCTAAACTCTATCCAAATAGTGTGCATATAATTAGCAATTAGCTTGATTTCCCAACCCCCCCACCTAAACTCTATCCAAATAGTGTGCATATAATTAGCAATTAGCTTGATTTCCCAACCCCCACCCCCCAACCTAAACTCTATCCAAATAGTGTGCATATAATTAGCAATTAGCTTGATTTCACACCCCCCCCCCACCTAAACTCTATCCAAATAGTGTGCATATAATTAGCAATTAGCTTGATTTCCCAACCCCCCCACCTAAACTCTATCCAAATAGTGTGCATATAATTAGCTTGATTTCCAACCCCCCCCCCCCTAATAATTTGCTAGAATGTTCTGTGGTGTTGATTTTTAAAAAGCAAATATATGTTGCACTTTGCAAAATGCATGTGCACTTTACAAGTGCATTTGCTCCAGTGCTTTAGTAAATGAGCAGAAGCTCTGCTGATTTCCATCATCAAATCATATGCAAGCCACAAAGTGTTTTCATTAATTGCCCTTGCATGTGATTGTGTACTCCTTGCAACATGAAAGCCTTTTTACCTTACCTCATTTACTTTAAGCTGGGGAGCAACTGCACTTGCAGAGTGCGACAACTGCACAGTCTTGTAGCCTTTTTAGTCCATAAATCCCTGCGTGTCCTAAAATTAATATTTTTTTTGAATTTCACCACCCCCTAAAATGTAATCAATGTTCCATCACAGGGGGTGAGCAATCTGATAAGTGTGCCTTTCCATATTATTTCTTCCAGAAGATTTAAATTATTTAATGTTATACTGATGCTGGGGAATAATGTTTTTAATTGTATAATTTTCTTGCAATGTTATATTCAAAATTACTGATTTTTGTTTTCTTGTTTGATTCCCCAGTTTAGGAGGGGCTATAGATGGGAAAAATGTCCACATCGTGCCACCACCCCATTCGGGGTCATACTATTTTAATTATAAGGGGTTCCACAGTATTGTTTTAATGGCGGTGGTGTCGGCACACTATGAATTTCTATATGTGGACGTGGGGAAGAATGGCCGGATGTCGGATGGAGGAGTATTTGCCCAGACGGAGTTCTGCCAGCGTCTCCAGAGTGGTGGCCTGGGATTGCCACCTGATGCGGATAACGTGGAAGGACTCCCCTTTGTCTTCATTGCCGATGAAGCCTTCACTCTGAGCAAGCACCTCATGAGGCCATTCCCCCAAAGAACCCTCACCCCGGAGAGGAGGGTTTTTAATTTCCGGCTGGCCAGAGCTAGAAGAGTGGTTGAGAATGCGTTTGGGATTCTGGCCAGCCGGTTCCGCCTGTTTCAAATCTCCATTAATTTGGTGGAATACAAACTTAATTTTATAATTTTATCGTGCTGCATCCTGCACAACTTTTTGCACAAACATTCTCCAAATTATATGGTGCCAGTTGGGCCTGAGGCCGGACTTATCGGTGACAATCTTACGGGCCTGGATACTGTCCGTACTGGCTTGGCCCCCCAAAGTGCCCGTCAAGTTAGACAGCAATATGTTAATTATTTTATGGGTAGGGGGACCATTGCAATGGGCCAGGATATCTAAAGATTTAAAATAAAAACAATCTTGATGAAATCTTGAATTATATTTATTGCTTGCCTTTCTTTTGGGCTTTTTCCTAGGTTATGGTCGAGCAGTTGTAGTGCCAACTGTATTTTCCTTGTACATTTCTAAATAAGCTCCATTGCCACTGTAAACAACTTTTTGCAATTGAAACAAGCTGATACTGAGCATTGAAATAACAAACCACACATTTATTTAATTCCTAAGCAGATGTTTTTAATCTTTGGTATCCATCCAGTTATGCATTTAGTATAAAATGTTCCTAGACAAAAATATAATGATATATTAATAAATTTAGAATAATATAATTATAGTTAAAGATTTTTAGATAATCAAAAATAAAATTTGTTGGGCATTTTGATTTTAGCAAACAGGCCTTTTTTTTTTTGTTTTTTAAAATCCGTTTTTTTTTTTTGTAAAAAACTTTTTTTTTGTTTTTTGTTTTTTAAAATCCCTTTTTTTTTTTTTTTAAATCCGTTTTTTTTGTTTTTTTTAAAAACATTTTTTGTATTTTTTTTTGTATTTTTTTGTATTTTTTTTTTGTGTTTTCTAAAAACAGGCCTCCTTTTTTAAATGTTGTTAAGCAGGCATATCATTTAACAGAAAATAATAAAGAGAAGGCCCAGAATGGGGTCAGCAAACCAGGAAATGAAGGACATGATCAATGTTTTGGGGTTTCAAAAAGGGCATTTAGATTCGACCCAAAACATCAATCATGTCCTTCATTTCCTGCTGCATACGATCCAGCCGATTACGCATTTGATCGATCTCCCCATTCCAGACCATTATTTGAGCAATTAGCCGTTGGGCACTGTCTGCGGTGAAATAGTCACTTGGACCTAAAGTGGAATGAAAAAAAAGATGTGTTTAGAAATATGCACACATACATAGTTTACCTTACCATAAAGCTGGTGTCTCAGACACTGACCTGGTGGGGTGCCCATGTCGCATAGTTCATGAACATCCTCGGGGGTGGCGCTGTTGCTTGACTCAAGCACAACCAGATCACCTAAAATAGAGTAGAAAAATTACATAAAATAAAAGGCAGCCATGCATAGATTACCGTAAGCTGGTGTGTCAGACACTCACCTGGTGGGGTGCCCATGTCGCCCACCTCTCCTTCCTTCACATCCTCAGTGGGGCTTGGGCTGATTTCCCAAGTATGTTCTTTTGCTTGGGGGGGACTGGGTTCTTCTTGTTGGCTGAGTGATTTTTCCCCTATGTGAAGCAAAAAATTAATATACTTAGCACACAGATATTTTAGTACATAGTAATCTTCAAACATTTGTAGTGAAGTGGTGTACAAATTGTCTGTTTGTGTAGAGTTCCTAGTTGACTTAAAGATTTTAATTTCTAAAGACATATCGAGATAGATAGATATCTAGATATCAATATCTAAATATAGCTAAAAATCTTTTGATCTCTCTCTCTCTATATCTATAACTAAATATAAATCTAAATATCAAACAAAATCTAAATATAAAAATATATATTAATTTAAATATTAAAAAACAATTAAATAAATTTCTATATCTATCTATATCTATATCTATATATCTATATCTATATCTATATCTCTATATCTCTATCTCTCTCTCTCTCTCTCTCTCTCTATATATATATATATATATATATATATATATATATATATATATATATATATATATATATATATATATATATATATATATATATACATACATACATATATACATATATATATATATATATATATATATATATACATCTATCTATCTATCTATCTATCTATCTATCTATCTATCTATCTATCTATCTATCTATATATATATATATATATGTTTATAGATATATCTATATATCTATATAGATATATCTATATTGATATGTAACGAGATTTATTAAAAGATCGTTTCAAACGATGCAAAAAATCGTATAGGAATGAAAAGCACATGGAGCAGTATACGAGGTAATCAACACAAGATGAAAACACAAGTACTTACTTTTTTCCAGCACTTTACGGATCCGTCTGTACTGATCCGGCTCCCTGAGTTTGAGGTCGGAACATCTTTTTCTAATTTGATCCTTGGAGCGCTGTACCCCAAAATAAGCCTGTAAAGTCTTCACCACCTTCGCCATTATTTTGGCTTTGCGCAAATTTGGCCGGGCGTACGGCCCATACTTCCCATCATAGTCCTTTTTTTTAAGAATGGCCACTATTTCCACCATCTCTTTAAAGGACATATTGGAGGCCTTAAATCTAGGCCTCACAGATCTTGAAGTTCCGGCCTCCGGGCTTTCTTCGCTACCTGAGGTAGTACACACCTGATGGGTCTCCGCCATTATTCACCCCATTACGCGCCGTAAATAAAAATGGGCGGAGAACATGAGTTAAAATCGAACGTCAGGGGCGGGCAACGCAGGCGGAGTTTCACACATGCGTAGTGTATAAAGAGGGGCCGTGTGCACGTGTCGTACGTACGTTCGGTGCGTAGAATTAAGGGGCGGAGAACATGAGTTAAAATTGAACGTCAGGGGCGGGCGACGCAGGCGGAGTTTCACACATGCGTAGTGTATAAAGAGGGGCCTTGTGCACCTGTCGTACGTACGTTCTGTGCGTAGAATTAAGGGGCGGAGAACATGAGTTAAAATTGAACGTCAGGGGCGGGCGACGCAGGTGGAGCTTCACACATGCGTAGTGTATAAAGAGGGGCCTTGTGCACGTGTCGTACGTACGTTCTGTGCGTAGAGTCAAGGGTGGGTTATATGCGTAAACAAAAAGAACGTCAGGGGAGGGCCAAGTAGGCATAGTATTACGCATGTGCAGTGTATAAAGCGCTGTTACGTATTGTGTCGTACGTACGTTCTGTGCGTAGGTGATAGTGGACCGGGACGCTACTAAACGAATGTAATTTAAAGTTTATACTTTTGGTCAAGACTTTGTAGCAAGCGGCCTATATGGCTTGACAGATTGATGAGGCCTACATAGGGATAAGATGATGAGGGTTTAGCAGAAACCTAATAAGTGTTTTTTGTCTTGTGACTTTATCTTTTACAGACATTATGAATCCCCTATTTAACCACTTGACATCCGGAGGCCGTCATATGACGGCCTCCACTTTCAGGGCTTATATCTGAATGATGTCTGAGGCTACAGACATCATTCAGATACCGGCATTTTCAGCCGGCGATTCCGTACACCATAAGAACGATCATAGCGGCTGTTCCGCCGCTTGATCGTTCTTACGGGCGGTGGGAGGGGACACCCCCCCCCTCCCGCCGCCCTCCGGTGCTACTACCGACTCACCTCAGCGATCGGTGAGTCGGATAGCGGATCCGCCGGCGCCGGATGTTCACCATAGAGATTTCCGGCGGACCAGATGGTCGCCGGAGTCTCTATGATCGTTCGGAGGCCGGGCGCGATGTTATGACGTCACGCCCGGCCTCTGCATTCAAAAAAACGGCGCCGCTTCGGTTGTGAAGCGGCGATCGTTTTATTTTTTTTTTTTATTTTAGGCTTCCCAGCCTAGAGGTGAGATGTGGGGTCTTATTGACCCCATATCTCACTGTAAAGAGGACTGATCGTGTCATATTCCTATTACAAGGGATGTTTACATTCCTTGTAATAGAAATAAAAGTGATCAAAAAAAAAAATATTTTTTTAAAGTGTCAAAATAAAAAATTTTAAGTAAAATTAACAATAAAAAAAAAAAAAAAATTTTTTAAAGCGCCCCTGTCCCCGTGAGCTCGCACGCAGAAGCGAACGCATACGTAAGTCCCGCCCACATATGAAAACAGTGTTCAAACCACACATGTGAGGTATCGCCGCGAACGTTAGAGCGAGAGCAATAATTTTGGCCCTAGACCTCCTCTGTAACTCAAAACATGTAACCAGTAAAAAATTTTAAAGCGTCGCCTATGGGCATTTTTAAGTACCAAAGTTTGGCGCCATTCCACGAGCGTGTGCAATTTTGAAGCGTGACATGTTAGGTATCTATTTACTCGGCGTAACTTCATCTTTCACACAATGCAAAAAAATTTGGCTAACTTTGCTGTTTTCTTTTTTTTTTAAGCATGAAACTGTTTTTTTTCCAAAAAAAAACGCGTTTGAAAAATTGCTGCGCAAATACCGTGCAAGATAAAAAGTTGCAATGACCGCCATTGTATTCTGTAGGGTCTCTGCTAAAAAAACATATATAATGTTTGGGGGTTCTATGTAATTTTATAGCAAAAAAATGATGATTTTTGACATGTAGGAGCGAAGTGTCAGAAATGGCCCGGATATGAAGTGGTTAAGGATCCAGAGTTCCTTACTGCTTTTATTTCTAAATATAGAGAGATGAGGAATTTGTGGGAGGTGAAACACCCTCAGTATTATGCAAAGCATGTGAGGAAGTCAACGCTGGAGAGACTTCTGTCCTTTGTCCAGGCGACCATCCCGGAAGCAACAATGGAGACATTGCTCAAGAAAATTGGGGTCTTGAGGAACATGTATAAGAGGGAGCATAAGAAGATCCAGGAATCAATGAGATCAGGAGCATCAGCAGATGATGTTTATGTACCCAGGCTGTGGTACTACAATCAACTCCGTTTTCTTGATGACCAGACTGAAGCCAGGGCATCACTTTCAACCCTTCCCTCCACCCTTCCCTCCACCCTTCCCTCCATCCCAGCAGAGGCTGATGAGGAGCAAGCTGGGTCTTCCATCCTGGATGAACCGGATATGACCATCTGGAGTCGGGTAAATTATTTAAACAAATATTTACTGTACTAATATTAATGATGTTAACTGGATGTTATAATTGTCTAAAATAATTTTCCCCTCAAAATTGTGTATACATATCAATTGACAGTAGTGGCTAAATATGTTTAGCACCTGCTTCAAAAAAATAGGGTGTCTGATTAGACTCTTTTATTAAAGAGATGTATTCACATTGAATTTGCTAGTCATGAGAAGCAAATTGTGTGTCATTGATGAACCCCAAAAAATATACTAAAACTTTTGACTTTTTTTATACACAGGATGAGTCCATCCAGGAGGAATGTGTGGAAAGTGGCAGGTAGGAGGAGACCGGGCCCATGGACAGCCTGGAGGAGGCCGGATTCACCATCATCCTGGAGGAGGCTGGGGCCAGTGTCAGGCAGGAGGTGGCTGGTCCCAGTGAGGTGGCTGAGCCAAGTGAGGTGGCTGGACCCAGTAGGAGCCTGACCGAATCCCAAGTGCCTCCCCTCCGCCTTCCTAAAAAAAGGGCCAGGAAGGGGACGGTCACACAGGAGGCATCCCTGCGCCTCATGCAAGAGGCCACCCGTTTTTTAAGGAGCCCCCCCCGAAGCGGAAGAGTCCTATGGCTGCTACTTAGCCAGCAGGCTTCTTCAAATGGATTGGGAGCTGCGCCTCATTTGTGAGCGACTATTTGGGGAAACAATCCAGAAGGGGCTCCAGGGCATGCTAACACGAAGCACCCAACTACATGAGGCAGCCCCCCCTCCTCCTCCTCCTCCTCCTGCCACAACTGAAACACCAGAGCCACAGCCTCCAAAGAAGGCTACAGGGAAGGCTGCAGGGAAGGCTGCAGGGCAGCGTGGAGGAAAGGCTGCAGGGAAGAGAAGAAAGTGATGACCTGGGTTCAGTCTGGTCTGACAGAAGACGCAGGCTGTTGTAGTACCACAGTCTGGGGACATCTATATCATCTGCTGGTGCTGTTGATCTCTGGGATTCCTGGACCAGATTGTGCTCCCTTTTATATGGACTCCTCAAGATCTCAATTTTCTTGTCCACAGACTTTTTCCAGCGTTGATTTCCTCTTTATTTTATTTAGACCATGAATAAATGGATCTTTTTTGAGTTTATGAAAAGACTTTATGTGTTTTATTTTAAATCATTGATTTTAGACACAATGTTAAATTAACAAGGGACAACAATCTCATTGAGTTTGCAAAAACACACCAAAAATACATTAATAATGTTAATAATATTCGAGTGGTAAGTCTTAAAAAAAAAAAAGATACATAACCAAAAACGGTTCTTTGGGTTAACTTTATATACAAAAAATAAAAAATCACTATAAAAACAAAAATAATAAAGGGTTCTTTGTGGTAACTTTACAAACATAAAAATAAAAATAAAAATGGGTTCTTTGTGGTAACTTTACAAACACCAAAACAAATAAACCAAAAAAATATAAAAATGGGTTCCCTGTGGTAACTTTACAAACACAAAAAAATAAAAAAATATACAGATAAACAGAAAAAAAGTTCCACAACAATCATAAAATAAATATCTGGACAAAAATTACAAGAAAAGATGACTCCACCAAAAAAAGAAAAATGTAAAAAGTATTATTAGTATGGAAACATTGTTTTTAAAAAGCATACCATATCATTCATGAGATCAAAGAGAAAAAGAATCCAGAAATCAGTTTGGGAGAACTCTGTTTGAATATGAACAGCAAAACATCTTCGTTCTTTATAGCATTCGTAAAGAAGACATTAAATGCGCTGCATTCAACGATCACAGATTTTGCAGCGTGAGGAATGTGCTACCTACAATACGAACACCAGTTTTACTAGACCGAGTGCTTCCGTTTAGTTTTTGCTTATGAGCATGCGTCGTTTTTTTGTCCGTCGGACTAGCATACAGACGAGCGGATTTCGGGGTCCGTCGTAGTTACGACGTAAAGATTTGAAGCATGTTTCAAATCTAAAGTCCGTCGGATTTGAGGCTGAAAAAGTCCGATGAAAGTCCGGAGAAGCCCACACACGATCGGATTACCAGCCAGCTTTAGTCCGTCGGCATCCGTCTGACTTTTGTAGACGAAAAGTCTGACCGTGTGTACACCCCATTAGATTTGCCTAAGGCCTCACAAAGCCTAGAGCCGCCTCTGACTAGAGGTAATTGTTACTATGGATTTAGGTTAATGGCCCTTTATAGTATACTTTACAGCGTATCGGTTTGAGGGGGACTCCTGGTGATCCTTGTGTCTTACCCCTGTATAACCTTGTGAGACTTCTGGCAATCTGTTTGACCTTTGTTTTAAGGGCAGACTGACCTCATGTCTGTACCGCATCTCTGCTATATAAACTATTCATGTCAACAATGTATACCTTAAAGTGAAATGTATTACCTATATCTTTTTGTTGTAAAAATAAGGGTTTAATTCTGTATATCAAATGGGTCTTAAGAACTACTTATGGGTTTATCTTCCTCATAAATTATACTCAATGTATTCTAACCGGATGTCTTGACCCCTAGTGAGTGTGGGTCAAATAAAGCTTAATTCCAAAAAGCATATGTGTCTTGTCTTAATTCCTGCTGTTTCCACAGAATTTAACCAAAAAACAAAACAAAAACAAAAAGGCCAATATAATGTATAATATTCAGACCCACTTTCAATAATAAAACAATAATTCATTGTGCTCATGTATATCAGTGATTTTGTGTCAAACTTCTCCCAGGTTTTTTCCCTTCACTCCCCATCTCCATATACTCTTACATGGCACAAAAAATATTCTAGTCATATATACAGTATACAATACAAAAATAAGAAAATATATATAAAAAAAAACAACAAAAAGCTCAATAGTGTAATATTGTCTATTCCACCAATAAATGCAAATCATTCAATATGTGTCAACATTCAGTTTGTGAATATCAGTGCAACCCAAAAATCCCCTGTGTTTATGGTGTCATGCAGCCAATCCCAAATGCTAAATAACCTTGCCAAACAGAATGCCCACACACCCAAGGGCTAAACAAAACAGGACAGAATCAATTTCCACATACAAAAATAAGAATGGCACTAACAGTGCAGCAAATTTACAGCTAAAATATTTGTTTTGCATTTAAAAGCTTACATGTACAGTAAGCAATATGCTAGTTTCGAAAATGGCAAATCGTGCACTTTTGGTTCCAGGTTTGACTTCACTTCCTGACTTCACTCACTGCTAGTTTTGTCCATAAGACTTTATGCTAAGCAAAGTCTTACATCCTAACTAACATCACTGGCCCTGGTGGCATCACTTCCTTTGTTATTACCTTAACCTGGCATGTCATTTTTAATACCATTTGTTGGGTTCTGTGGTCATGCGTAGGAAACCTGGACATCAAAAATTATTTTAATCTGATGCTTAATCCTACCTTAAATTCAGTGGTATTTTAAAGGAGCCCACCAGGGGTAACTCTATTGCAATTTTTGACAGAGAAATGTATAAAGTATGCACTGATCACAACAGTGGCAGCAAGTGGTATTACATTTGCTGTGAACTACAGAGGAGGGTTCAGGCAGGACATGGGCTATTAATTACAGGGCTCAACTTTCTTAAATGGGAAGGAGGGACAATTTTCAGAGCTTTTTTTCCTGCAAAAGATATACACATTTCATCACTATCTCATAGTATTTATATGTTACTGTTTATGTTAGGGCCCTTTCACACGTGCAGACCGTTCATTAGATCAGTTCAGTCACGTTTTTTTATAATCAGTTGTTGTCAGTAAACATTTTCATTTCTGTTTTAGATCCGTTGTCATCCGTTTTACATCCGTTGTCATCCGTTATACATCCGTTGCCATCCGTTTACCATGCGTTTTGCATCCGTTTTACATCCGTGTATGTCCGTTTTTCATCCATTTATGTCCGTTTTTTTCAGAACTTTTTTCAGTATTTAATCAGTTTTTCATGAATTATGGGAATTTTCCCATTATTCTTTTTATTCCCCAGTGTGCATTGTGCTTCCCATGCTGATTTGTGGTTTCAGCTTGCTTTGTGTTTCCTGATTCCTTGCTGTAGTGTACGTGCTTATTTAGAGCAATGGATTTGGTCAGATTTTTTGAGCATGTGACATTATTTGTCATGCTATCTTATTGGAGGAGACAGAAAAGCATGACCAGGAAGATTTCTGCAATAAGATGCAGGTACTGGACACATCCCATGCTGCTCAAGAGGCCCACTGAAGGGTTTTTTGCTCTGCAGAATGCAGATCTGCGACGTTTCCTACCACATTTTTTTAAGTTTTACGGGAATGTCTGTACCAGCGTTTGAATTTTTATTAGAAAAGTTAAGATATGAGACGTTGTGTGCCACCAGAGGAGCGACTTCTACTTACCCTGAGGTAGGCCAGCCAGCCTTTCTGCTTGATTATGTCCAGCATAATGTAGGATTCCTTTCATCATTTGTTCTACTCTTCCTAGGTTTCTGGCATCTGGACTATCCTATACATCCCTAAACCACTACTTTTTGGTGGGACCTCTACAATTTCTGAAAATTGTGCACGACACCTGTCAAGCAATATGGGAGGAGCTTCGGTGTACTGCAATGCCTGTTCCAGATACATCCATGTGGCAGGAAATTGCAAATGGGTTTTGGAAGAAGACCCAATTCATTAATTGTGTTGGAGCCCTGGATGGGAAACACATCCGAATTCAGATGCCACCTGGATCTGGCTCACAATATTTTAACTATAAGAAATACTTCTCCCTTGTGCTTATGGCAATCTGTGACAGTAATTATAAGTTTGTACCTGTAGATATTGGGGCATATGGATGTACTGCAGACTCAAGAGTGTTTACAGCATCAGAAATGGGGAGAAGACTACTTGAGGGCCACTTTCATTTTCCATCAGACAAACCTCTTCCAGGAACTGTAGGGCCAGATATGCCACATGTGCTTGTAGCTGATGAGGCATTTGCACTTTCTAGGCATCTCTAAGGCCTTATGCCAGGCACAATTTAACTCCCCCCAAAAAATTTTTTAACTATCAGTTGAGTCGTGCAAGGCGCCTTATTGAATGCACCTTTGGCATTTTGACCAGCAAGTGGCGCATATTCCATACAACAATTCAACTGAGCCTGGAGAATGCCGAACTAGCTATACAAGCATGTTGTGTCCTCCATAACATTTTACGTGAGAAAGAAGGAATTACTGTTGAGGAAGAGGATGAGATCCATTCACCTTCTGTACGGTTTACCGGACTGCGACCCAACAATTCAGTCGTTACCATACGTGATACGTTTGCAAACTATTTCATGTCCCCAGAGGGAGAGGTTCCGTGGCAGTATCAACATGTGTAAAAACACTCACCAGGCACTTTATTAGGTACAATTTGCTAGTACCATGTTTGACCCCCCTTTTGGTACCCTGCATTGTATTTGTTTTCCCATAGAAAATGGAAATTCAATAGTTTGACGAAATAATACATTTTCACTTTAGCAGTATAGCAGTTTTGTGACCTCTATCAGTGTATGATTAAAGCTTGTTCTTTTCAGTCTCCTAGTGCCAACATTGATCATCACTCACCCTAGGACCATCACATTCATTTGTATCAGTTGTTTTTGGTTTATATAGAGTACAATAATAAAATTACATTTTCCATGCAGTCAATTATTTTTCTTAATAATAGACAATGACCGCAACAAATATCACAAAAATAATTAAACTGTACCAACATATTTTTGTACAAACATATAACACATATATAACATCTAGTGTTTCAGTGCAAACTTGGTGGCCAACTACAACGGGGCAACTTAAAATGGAGATTCTTTAAAGGTCCTGATAATAAGGACGGTGGGAAGTGGAATAGGGAGTGGATGACTGGGAGGAATGACTGTATGAAGTGGCCTGTGAACTGGAGGACTCATAGATTGCAAAGAAAGAAGGGGGTTGGGGTATAAATACCCCTGGGATTTTTATGGTGCTTTTCAAAATTTCAATAGATCAATATAGGAAAATAGATCAAACACAAAAGGAGAAGAAAACACTGTATGCAAATTGCCAAACTGACTGTAAGTAATCTTTTGATTCAAAATCTTTAATAGTTTAAGAATATTACAAAACATCATCTAAAAACAAGCACAATCTTGAACAATCATAGTCAGTCAATGAAATATTTTAAAATTAGAAACCACTTTGCGATACCAATCTCAACATGTTTCGCTCAACACATGAGCTTCATCAGGAGTTTTTTGGTACAGATGTGGCATACAAGCCAAAACAGGTTCAAAGATGAATAGTAGACAACATAGATTGTGAACGTATATAAAGTTCCGTGGCTCAAATGCCAATCAAATGCATGCGTCTCACCCGTCTAGGGAGGTCCTAGACGGGTGAGACGCATGCATTTGATTGGCATTTGAGCCACGGAACTTTATATACGTTCACAATCTATGTTGTCTACTATTCATCTTTGAACCTGTTTTGGCTTGTATGCCACATCTGTACCAAAAAACTCCTGATGAAGCTCATGTGTTGAGCGAAACATGTTGAGATTGGTATCGCAAAGTGGTTTCTAATTTTAAAATATTTCATTGACTGACTATGATTGTTCAAGATTGTGCTTGTTTTTAGATGATGTTTTGTAATATTCTTAAACTATTAAAGATTTTGAATCAAAAGATTACTTACAGTCAGTTTGGCAATTTGCATACAGTGTTTTCTTCTCCTTTTGTGTTTGATCTATTTTCCTATATTGATCTATTGAAATTTTGAAAAGCACCATAAAAATCCCAGGGGTATTTATACCCCAACCCCCTTCTTTCTTTGCAATTTATTTAATAGGGATGCGGTGCTAAGGGTTAACTGTCCCTGCCCTCTAAAATATTTCTTGGAGGACTCATAGGTGGGTGCCACTTGCGGTGGGGGTACAACATTTTGGGCAGTGGTGGCTGGTGCACGTTGGTGATGGGGGTTAATGCCTGGATGATATGGTTGGTGAAATAAATGTTGTGGAGCTTGCTCACCATGGTATGGACGTTGGTGATGGGTAATGACTGGTGGCATGGGTTCTCCGCACATTGCAGCCCTTATGCACACACCAGTAAAATTAAAGATCGACATTTGAACATCCATTTTACGCTCAGTTGGAACTTTAACTAGATGGTGATACAGTGTCAGGAAAGGTCCCCTCCGCTGGTAATATCGATCATTTGGCGTGCAGTACTGAAGTCCACCAGCAGGTGTCTCCTGGCAGTTTGGAGCTGTCAGAAGAGCTTTTTCCTGCTGGTATTCTGTCACATTTGGGCCGCAGTACTGGTGTCCACCAGCGGAGGAATCCTGGCAGTATGGAGCAGGTATTCCCCTCTGCAGACAGGTGTCACCTGACCTTAATTAGCAGCTGCAGTATAAATACCCGGCAAGTGCACACTCATCTTGCCCTGGTATTTTCCTTGAACCCTGACCCGCAGCCTGCATCCTGATTACCTGATTCCTGAAACCTGATTCCTAGAACCTGTGGATCCTGTTCCCTGTCTGTTACCTGAACCCTGGACCCAGCTGCTGACCTCCTGTTGACGACCCTGGCCTGGCTCTGTTTATGATCTCGGTATTTCCCTTACTTGTATATACTTGTTCTGTTATTATTATTATTTGTGGGGTTCTGTTTTGTATTGGTTGTGGTGCACTGAGTGATATTGGAGGTGGTTGTGTTATATTTATTCATTTATCTTTAATAAATCATTTATATTTTCACTTATACACGTCTGGGTTTCCTCTGTTGCAGTCCACACAGTTCTGGTCTTATCTGGTACATGACATACAGATTCCTAACAAAACTAGCATCCTCGTTATTGGGGTCTGAAAATGGGTTGGTGGTATCAGCCCTTCTTATTGCCCTCATCTTCTCCATGAAAGTTAACATGGCTCCATCCATGTTATGTTTGGGATGTCCGTGACGTTTCCTGCCTCTCGGTGTGGTAGCTCCAACAGAACGAATCTGAGGGATGGAACATTTATTAGCACATTTTATTTTGTCATGATATGTACATGACAGAATACCAGGGCCATCCTTGACCAGAAGTGGCTGCACAGAGGAACCATCTTGGTTCTCCTGGCTTTGCTGTAATGAATCCCAATATGATCCCATATTATGTTCTGCTGGCGTCAGAAAGTGGCGAGTATCTCTGGCAGTCACTAAAAGAGTGGACCAATGACCAGCTACTTGAGCTCATCCGTTTGGCTCACCCCCTGGTTGACCAGGGCTGTATGTTGTTTGGGGATCTGCAGCCTTTGATCCAAATATGTGCTGAGCTAGCCCTGTCCTGTGTTCCTAAGACCAGTGATGATTTTTCTCCCCCTTTCAGTGCTGATCAGGTGGAGTCTCTGGTGTGGCTGTTAGAGGATGATTCCGCATGCTTTTTTGAGCACTATTCTATCTGTTCTCAGCAGAAGCTTTTGGAGTGTATTCACTCAGTACAGACCCTTGTTAGACAGGCAGCATGTGATCCGTCCTTTGTCCAACCCATACTCTCAGCATGGTCTAATATGTTACAACCAGCCCCAACCAATCCACAACAAACCCCCTCTGCCATCAGACACCTACCTGCCCACAAGTCTGTCTCCCCATCACCCACGCCAAACTCGGTTTCAACTCAGTATACATTGCTCCCAACCAGATACTCATATCCGGTCTCTGCTCCCTGTACCTATCCTGCATTCAACCCACCTGCCTCTTCTCATCTGCCTACTAATCCACAAAAGCTTTCCCCAGCTACTGTTATCTCTTCTCCACCATATCCCAATCCTCCTTTCCAGTCTGTTGCACCCCCCACCTACAGAGCCTCAGTGACTAAACCCAAGAAAAAACAAAAGTTTTTTTCCAACCAAGACGATCCTGCCAGTAACCCAACCTGCCTCCGCACCAGCTAATCCAATCCAGTCTGAAGTCCCAGTGCCTGTTATCCAATCCGATGTCCTGATGTCCGCTTTCCAGCCTGATGTCCTGGTACCCACCTTCCAGCCTGAGGTGCCAATGTTCCAGCCTGAGGTGCCAGTGTTCCAGCCTGAGGGGCCAGTGTTCCAGCCTGAGGGGCCAGTGTTCCAGCCGGAGGTGCCAGTGTTCCAGCCGAAGGTGCCAGTGTTCCAGCCTGAGGGGCCAGTGTTCAAGCCTGAGGGGCCAGTGTTCCAGCCGGAGGTGCCAGTGTTCCAGCCTGAGGTGCCAGTGTTCCAGCTGGAAGTGTTCCAGCCAGAGGTGCCAGTGTTCCAGCCGGAGGTGTTCCAGCCTGAGGGGCCAGTGTTCCAGCCGGAGGTGTTCCAGCCTGAAGGGCCAGTGTTTCAGCCGGAGGTGTTCCAGCCTGAGGGGCCAGTGTTCCAGCCAGAGGTGTTCCGGCCTGAGGGGCCAGTGTTCCAGCCGAAGGTGCCAGTGTTCCAGCCGGAGGTGTTCCAGCCGGAGGGGCCAGTGATCCAGCCGGAGGAGCCAGTGTTCCAGCCTTAGGTGGCAGTGTTCCAGCCTGAGGTGCCAGTGTTCCAGCCGGTGGTTCCAGTGCACACTTTCCAGCCTGATGTGCCCGCTCTCCAGCCTGATGTGCCTGTCTTCCAGCCTGATGTGCCACTGTCTGCTGCTCAGCCTGAGGACCCAAAGCTTGCTGCCCAGCCTGATGACCCAAAGCTTGCTGCCCAGCCTGATGAGCCGGAGCTTGCTGCCCAGCCTGTGCCCATGCCCAGCTTGATGTGCCTGCTGCCCAGCTTGAAGCACCCGTGCCTGCTGCCCAGCTTGAAGTGCCCGTGCCTGCTGCCCAGCCTGATGTGCCTGCTGCCCCACTTGATGTGCCTGCTGCCCAGCTTGAAGTGCCTGTGCCTGCTGCCCAGCTTGAAGTCCCTGTGCCTGCTGCCCAGCTTGAAGTGCCTGCTGCCCAGCTTAAAGTGCTTGTGCCTGCTGCCCCGCTTGATGTGCCTGCTGCCCAGCTTGAAGTGCCCATGCCTTTTTGCCCAGCTTGAAGTGCCCGTGCCTGCTGCCCAGCTTGAAGTGCCCGGGCCTGCTGCCCAGCTTGAAGTGCCTGTGCCTGCTGCCCAGCTTGAAGTACCCATGCCTGCTACCCAGCCTGATGTGCCTGCTGCCCCACTTGATGTGCCTGCTGCCTAGCTTGAAGTGCCTGTGCCTGCTGCCCAGCTTGAAGTGCCCGTGCCTGCTGCCAAGCTTCAAGTGTTCCTGTCCGTTGCCCAGCCTGGTGTGTTCCTGTCCGTTGCCCAGCCTGGTGTGTTCCTGTCTGTTGCCCAGCCTGGTGTGTTCCTGTCCGTTGCCCAGCCTGGTGTGTTCCTGTCCGCTGCCCAGCCTGGTGTGTTCCTGCCCGCTGCCCAGCTTGGTGTGTTCCTGCCTGCTGCCCAGCCTGATGTGTTCCTGCCTGCTGCCCAGCCTGGTGTGTTCCTGTCCGCTGCCCAGCCTGGTGTGTTCCTTCCTGCTGCCCAGCCTGGTGTGTTCCTGTCTGCTGCCCAGCCTGGTGTGTTCCTGCCTGCTTCCCAGCCTGGTGTGTTCCTGCCTGCTGTACAGCCTGGTGTGTTCCTGCCTGCTGCCCAGCCTGGTGTGTTCCCGTCCGCTGCCCAGCCTGGTGTGTTCCTGCCTGCTGCCCAGCCTGGTGTGTTCCTGCCTGCTGCCCAGCCTGGTGTGTTCCTGTCCGCTGCCCAGCCTGGTGTGTTCCTGTCCGCTGCCCAACCTGGTGTGTTCCTGTCCGCTGCCCAGCCCGGTGTGTTCCTGCCTGCTCCCCAGCCTGGTGTGTTCCTGCCTGCTGCCCAGCCTGGTGTGCTCCTGTCCACTGCCCAGCCCGGTGTGTTCCTGCCCACTGCCCAGCTTGGTGTGTTAATACCTGCTGCCCAGCCTGATGTGTTCCTGTCCGTTGCCCAACCTGATGTATTCCTGTCTGCTACCCAGCCTGATGTGCCACTGCCCGCTGCCCAGCTTGAAGTGCCCACTGCCCAGCTTGAAGTGCCCGCTGCCCAGCTTGAGGTGCCCGCTGCCCGGCTGGACACCATGGACTTTCCCCAGCAACAGCTAGTTGGAGCGTCCGGAGGTCGCTCCTTAGAGAGGGGGTACTGTCAGAAAAGGTCCCCTTCGCTGGTAATATCGATCATTTGGCGTGCAGTACTGAGGTCCACCAGCAGGTGTCTCCTGGCAGTTTGGAGCTGTCAGAAGAGCTTTTCCTGCTGGTATTCTGTCACCTTTGGGCCGCAGTACTGGCATCCACGAGCGGAGGAATCCTGGCAGTATGGAGCAGGTATTCCCCTCTGCAGAGAGGTGTCACCTGACCTTAATTAGCAGCTGCTACCCGGCAAGTGCACACTGATCTTGCCCTAGTATTTTCCTTAAGCCCTGACCCGCAGCCTGCATCCTGATTACCTGAAACCTGATTCCTAGAACCTGTGGATCCTGTTCCCTGTCTGTTACCTGAACTCTGGACCCTGAGCCTTGTATCTTACCCGTCCCTCCTGTGATCCATCCATCCTCTCTTTGTCCTGTTTGTTTCCCTTCCCCAGCTGCTGACCTCCTGTTGACGACCCTGGCCTGGCTCTGTTTACGATCTCAGTATTTCCCTTACTTGTATATACTTGTTCTGTTATTATTATAATTTGTGGGGTTCTGTTTTGTATTGGTTGTGGTGCACTGAGTGATATTGGAGGTGGTTGTGTTATATTTATTCATTTATATTTAATAAATCATTTATATTTTCACTTATACAAGTCTGGGTTTCCTCTGTTGCAGTCCACACAGTTCTGGTCTTATCTGGTACATGACATACAGATTCCTAACAAAACTAGCATCCTCGTTATTGGGGTCTGAAAATGGGTCGGTGGTATCAGCCCTTCTTATTGCCCTCATCTCCTCCATAAGAGTTAACATGGCTGCATCCATGTCACGTTTGGGATGTCCGTAACGTTTCCGTAACGTTTCCTGCCTCTCAGTGTGGTAGCTCCAACAGGAACAAATCTGAGGGGTGGAACATTTATTAGCACATTTTATTTTGTCAACATTTCAAAATGGGGCATTTTATATAGGATACTTACAGGCACACGTTGTCTTTCAAGAGTGGCTATTGCTGTCGATTGGGAGGAGGGGTTTTCTTCGGGACCTTGCTCGTTAACTCCCATGTCTTCCTCTTGCGCAGGCTGGGTATCCACTGCATCCCCCTCCTCTTCTGTTTCAGAAATGTTGCTGGTGGTACTGTAAAATATTTGTACATAGATGGATTGCAGCTCAGTACAGTATAGTTATTACAATACATAGATCCATGTGTGTCATTACTGACCACTGTTATCTACAGGTAGGTGCAAGAAATATCTCCTAAACCTACACGGTTTAGGAGATATTTGCTGAAAACACGTAGACAACTCCAGGAGTAGAAGTCACTCCAGGAGTGATGGCAGCGACGGGGGAGGGGAACGAGGGCCGCTGCGGGGGCTTCGATCTCAGGTAAGTAATTCATAATGAGCTAGTATGCTATGCATTATGCCTTTGTCTTGTAGGTTTTTTTTTATGGTTTACTTCCTCTTTGGAGTATATGATTATTTCGACTAGGCCAAATAATTTAATATAGGGTAGAAATAATGTATTTACTTACCTTCTTAAGTCCATCACACATCTCAAGAAGTCCAGCATCTCAAAGAAGGGGCTTTTTTTTTTCTGGACGATCCTGCTCCGCTCCGACTTTCTTTAGCTTCCTCTTTCAGCTCCCGCCTATAACGGTCTCTTAGGGATCTCTACCTTGTCATGATTTTTTCGCCTGCATATGAACAGTAGACACAATGAACTGATAGAACTCCAACATGACAATTACGTATACTATTTATAACCAATATGTGGAATACAGTGGTTTTTAACAACTATTTTTGTCAGTTTTACATATAGGTAAGCCTATAAAAAGGCTTCACTAGAAGTACTGTAATTATCTCTGCGCCGCTTAGGGCGTTTGCAGGTGACGTGGCCAAGTGACATGGCTGGTGGCATGGCCAGGTGACATGGCAGGTGACGTGGCCAGGTGACATGGCCAGGTCACATGGCAGGTGACATGGCAGGTGACGTTTGCAGGTGATGTGGCCAGGTCACATGGCAGATGATGTGGCCAGGTGATGTGGCAGGTGACGTGGTCAGGTGATGTGGCCAGGTCACATGGCAGGTGACATGGCCAGATGTCGTGGCAGGTGGACAATCCACAACTTGTGGCAGGTGATGTGGCAAGTGGCACGCTAAATACAAAAACACGCTAAACGAGGCTCAACGCGGCAAGCAAATGCGGCAAAACGGGCATTTCTAAACGCCGGTTTCAAGCTTCGTTCAGAAGAGTTTGCACCAGCGAAACATGTACATGGGGCCTAATGTAGGAGAAGAGTGCTGGAATTTGCATGGTGAGTTGGACTACAATTATAAGGATGCTGACATATGGGTGTACTACAAGTTTAACCATTCCAACCCACCCCCATCCCACAAACTGCTTACCACGTATCTGACGGTGTCAATTACTGAGTGACAACCAGTTTGGTGTGACCTCCTCGAATATTTCTTCCCACGTCATGCTTGTGCTGTTTCGGTCACTGTATTCTGCACTTCTTTTGTCCCATAACGCTGACCTGGCATGCACAAGTTGGATGAGCTGCTCATGGGATACATCTCTCGCCATTTCTTCACAGTCTCCTCTCTCCAGGCACTAGGCAGCATGTGCTTGTGCATGTGACTTTACTAATGACTACTACCTGGGTCATAGGTTAATTGTAATGTATGCATATTAAATACTCCTTCAAATAAATGTTATACTGATGTTGGCCAAGAATGTTTGTATCCAATCTGCTTGCAATGTTTATGTGCAAAATTACTATTTTTTTTTCTTTTTGGCTCCACAGTTTCCTTCAACGCCACAGGAATGGCAGACTATGGTATCCCACTTTGCCGATCGTTGGGACTTTCCCAACTGTGGAGGGGCAATTGATGGGAAACACGTCCACATAGTTCCACCCCCCAACTCGGGGTCATACTATTATAACTATAAGGGGTTTAATAGTATTGTGATGTTGGCGGTGGTGTCGGCATATGAGTTCCTCTATGTGGAGGTGGGGAAGAATGGCCGGATGTCAGATGGTGGAGTCATCGACCAGACGGAGTTCTACAAGCATCTCCAGAGTGGAGGTTTGGGATTGCCACCTCCGGAAGAGAACATGGAAGGACTCCCGTTGGTTTTTGTTGCTGATGAAGCATTTGGGCTGGGTGAACATCTGATGAGGCCATTTCCCATGAGGACCCTCACCCCAGACCAGAGGGTTTTTAATTACCGGCTGGCCAGAGCCAGAAGAATGGTGGAGAACGCTTTCGGGGTAATGGCGAGCCGGTTCCGCCTATTTCTGACAACAATCCACATGGCGGAATATACACGGAACCATATTGGGCTTGCCTGCTGCATTCTGCACAATTTTCTTCAAAAAAATGCAATGAACTATGTGTCCTCAGTTGGGACTGATGCCAGCTTTCCTGATACTTCAACCCTGATGGCACTTGAAGCTGGCCGTCCTGACTTGCCCCCCCAAAGCGCCCGCGAAGTGAGATAAAAATATCTGGAATACTTTGCGGGTAGGGGGGCCATTGATATGCCAGCAAATGTCTGAGACATTTTTTCAATAAATATTTTTTAGAATCTGAACTAATATTTCATTTGATTTACTGCTTGTGTTTCTTTTAGCTGTCTCCTAGGTTCTCCAATGGGTTTTTTTTGGCCATTTTATTCAATAGTGCAAACGTAATTTCTTTGATATATGAGGTGACAATCTCTTCTTCAGCTAACTATTATGTTGTGGGTCTGCTACACACACACCTTGTTTTTGTTGTTAATGTATGTAATGCATTAACGATAAAAATCTTCATAATTGTAAGCTCCATGAAGTAATTTTTGGGAGTCATGAAAATGGCACGATTGTTGAAAATTATAAAGCACTGTGGGTGCTATTTACTAACTTTGCACTACAAGTGCACTTGAAACTGCACTGAAAGTTCACTTGTAGTGCAAAGTGGATTTGCCTTTAGTAAATAATCCCCATTGTCACTGTAAACACCAACTTACTCCAAAAAATGCTTTTGAGCATTGAAAGAAAAAGCCACACATTGTTGAGTATAAAACTTTTTACTCAAAGCACATTCACATGTGTGTTTATAAAAGGGTTTTTGAACAAACCAACATCTTTGTTGTATAACATTATTTTTTGTCACACTAGCCACTTCGCGCCCGCACTATAGCCGAAAGGCGGCTACAGCGCGGACGCCAATGGCCGGGAGGGCGTCCCTGGACGTCCTCCTGTTTACTCCCTTGGACACAGTCAATCACAGTTCGCGCTAAATGGCCACTCACAGCGGCCATTTAGCACTCGATCGGCATGTCCAATGGGTGGTGATCTCATATGTAAACATATGAGATCATCTCTCATCGCCGGCTCTCCCTCCTCACACAGAGACAGCGTGTGAGGTGGGAAAGCGAACGGCTGCAGCGATGAGTGCACACACACAAAAAAATTGAAAATTCAGTGCCCACAGTTCCTGTCAGTGCCATCTGTCATGCCATCTGTCCCCAGTGCCATCTGTCCCCAGTGCCACCTGTCCCCAGTGCCACCTATCAGTACCAACTGTCCCCAGTGCCACCTATCAGTGCCATCTGTCCCCAGTGCCACCTATCAGTGCCACCTGTCCCACGTGCCACCTGTCAGTGCCATCTGTCCCCAGTGCCAACTGTCAGTGCCATCTATCCCAAGTGCCACCTGTCAGTGCCATCTGTCCCCAGTGCCACCTGTCAGTGCCATCTGTCCCCAGTGTCATGTGTCATCAGTGCCACGTATCAGTGCCATCTGTCAGTGTCACGTGCCATCAGTTATCAGTGTCAAGTGTCATCAGTGCCACATATCAGTGCCATCTGTCATCAGTGCCACATCAGTGTCACGTGTCATCAGTGCCACGTATCAGTGCCATCTGTCAGTGTCACGTGCCATTAGTTATTAGTGTCAAGTGTCATCAGTGCCACATATCAAGGCCATCTGTCATCAGTGCCACATCAGTGTCACGTGTCATCAGTGCCACGTATCAGTGCCATCTGTCAGTGTCACGTGCCATTAGTTATTAGTGTCAAGTGTCATCAGTGCCACATATCAGTGCCATCTGTCATCTGTGCTACATCAGTGTCACGTGTCATCAGTGCCATGTATTAGTACATCTGTCATCAGTGCCACGTATTAGTGGCATCTGTCATCAGTGCCATGTATTAGTGGCATCTGTCATCAGTGCCACATCAGTGTCACGTGTCATCAGTGCCACATATTAGTGCCATTTTTCATCAGTGTCACGTGTCATCAGTGCTATGTATTAGTGCCATCTGTCATCAGTGCCGTGTATCAGTGCCATCTGTCATCAGTGCCACATCAGTGTCACGTGCCATTGTCCTGGTGCTCCAGGGCCTTCAAAAGTGTAATAGGTAGTCAACAAGTTAGATGTGTAATTTATGCTCCTAGAACACGTGACAGTGCTCCCTGCATGTTGGGCCTCTCTATGTGGCCAGGCTGTGTAAAAGTCTCACACATGTGGTATCGTAATACTCAGGAGGAGTAGCAGAATGTATTTTGGGGCGTTATTTGTGGTATACACATGCCATGTGAGAGAAATAACCTATTACAATGACAATTTTGTGAAAAAAAAATCTTCATTGTGCAAAGAATTGTGGGAAAAAAATGACAAAATCAAAAAACCTCACCATGCATCTTACTAAATACCTTGGAATGTCTACTTTCAAAAAGGGGTCAATTGGGGGGTATTTGTACTTTCCTGGCTTGTTCGGGTCACAAGAAATGAAATAGGCCCATCAGTACCGTGATGAATTTTTTATGATTTGCATCACAGCTTGTAGACTCTCTAACTTTCACAAAGACCAAATAATATCCACTAATTTTGGTTATTTTTACCAAAGATATGTAGCAGTATAAATTGTGGCCAAAATTTATGAAGAAAAATTAATAATTTGCAAAATTTTATCACAGAAACTAAGAAAAATGTGGGGTTTTTTCAAAATTTTCGGTCTTTTTTCATTTATAGCGCAAAAAATAAAAAATCCAGAGGTGATCAAATACCACCAAAATAAAGCTCTATTTATATGAAAAAAAGGACAAAAAATTAATTTGGGTACAGTGTTGATGATTGAGTAATTGTCATTCAAAGTGTGAGAGCACCGAAAGCTGAAAATTGGTCTGGGCAGGAGGGGGGTTTAAGTGCCCAGTAGGAAAGTGGTTAATTAGAAATAGCCTTTTTTGGTTAAACAGGCATGTTTCAAAGCATAACATACACAACTCAGGAACTTACAAAGTTCAACTTTGATAAAGTGAAGGCAATATCAGACATTAGTATGTCAAAACTGTGTTGATCTTGCCTTCATCAGATGGGGAGATGTCACCCCTGTAAAAGCCAAATTTTGAAGATGCACACAAATTGAGAGTCAAAATGGGAATTTCCCTCCTGATCCCATGCCTAATGTCAACATGTACTAGCTACCATCATGGGGGATCAATGGACGTGTTTTGGGGGTGCAACCCCTTCCTCTCAGCTACTTTAGTTGGGAGGAAGGGGTTGCACCCACAAAACACGTACATTGATCTACCATGATGGCAGATAGCACATGTTGACACACTGTGTGCATCTTAAAAATTTGGCTTTTAAAATTCTTTAAACCTTTTTTTTAAAAGCAAAAATACACAATAAAAAAGGGTAACATTTTTGTGTGGTTTAGATTCTCCCTAAAACATCAATGGTGTTCATCATTTTTTGTTGAACATCATTGATGTTTTGCTTAAGATTTTCTAAATCGCGATTGCACCCCATTATCTCCCCGATGAGGATCTGGGCACTTTCACTTGTGAAATGACATTCTTCTTCCACAACATCCACATCACCTAAAAAACCCCCCAAAAAACACACCATATATTATAAATATGCAGGCATCCATCTATTACCTGAAGCTGTGGTCTCAGACACTCACCTGTTGTGACAATTTCACCCACTTCCAAAACATCTACCTCCTCCTCCTCTGTTTGTGTTTTGGTGACTTCCCCTTCTTTCGGAGGTGGGGGGTCCCTGGTGTCCTCAGATGTCCTGAGTCTTTTCTCCCCTATGTGAATAAAAAAAAAGGTATACTTAGCACACACACTTATTTGAGGCCAGAAATAGTAATATGAAAAATTGCTTGGAAGTGTCGTACAATTGTGTGTTTTGGCAGAGTTCCAAGCTGAAGACATTTTTACTTCCTTTCCAATGCTGGAATACTTCCCTTTTTTGGACAAGTTTCACACATGGAGACACCCCAAGTATCCACTGGAGCGCCTGTGTGGGACACCCTAAAAAGTTTGTTCTGGTGTCCCAAACTAGTGCTCCTGCGTCCAGATGTGTAAACAGCTGCTGAGTGTCCTCTCCTTTACACTGAATCAAGTTTGCATTTCATTCTAGTTACAAACCCATCTAGACATCAAACTTATTTTAATACAAATAGGCCTGAACAAATGTAGTTAACCTGCATGTGCCCGAAATATCATATTTTAGTGGGTGAACGAACAATGTTTCCTATGACCGATTAATGTGCCCATGACCATGAAAGTTACCATTTTAAACTGTACAGCAGTAAAGAAAAGCACATGGAGCAGCATGCAAGTAATAATAATAATTGGAACACAGGACAACTACTTACTTTTTAGAAGAACTCTCTTGATCCTTCTGTACTGATCGTGCTCCCTAAATTTGAGGTCTGACCATCGTTTCCTCAGTTGATCCTTGTATCGCCGTACCCCAAAATTCTTCTGCAGACTCTTCACAACTTTAGTCATGATCTTGGCCTTTCTCACATTTGGGTTTGGGTAAGGTCCATGCTTCCCATCATAGTCGGCCCTCTTCAAGATGTCCACCATCTCCACCATCTCCACCAAAGGACATATTTGAGGCCTTAAATCTCCTCCTGGATCAGGACGTTCATAGCTCCGGGCTTTCGTCGTCCTCGTTGCTGAGATTATCATGCACCTGCTGTGTCTCCGCCATGTGCTCTCTCTCCCCACTGCGCCGAAAGACAAGGGGCGGGGAATAGACTAGAAAAAACGTCAGGGGTGGGCAGAGTTTCATGCATGCGCAGTGTATATAAAGCATAAAACGTGTGCATCGTACGTACGATCTGTGAGAAGAGGACGAAGCAACAGAAGCGACGATCGTTCTAACGAAGGTACAATTTTAACTTGGTGCATCACTGGCCCTATACTACTTATAGATTGAGGCCTATATTGGGTCAAGATTAGGAGAGGTTGGCCTGACATTAGGGTTTGTCTTGTGTTGAGACTTGCAGAGAAAATGGATGGGTTCAAAGACCACAGCTTTCTCCCAATCTTCATAGACAAGTACAGGGAGTTGCCCTGTCTGTGGCAGGTCAAACATCCGCATTATTACAACAAATTAAAGAGGCAGGCAGCGATGGAGAAACTGCTGGAGTTGGTGAAGCCGCATGTCCCCACAGCAAACATCCCCTATTTAAAAACAAAAATTGGTGGCCTGAGGAGCACATATCTTAGGGAGCGCAAGAAGGTCCAGGATTCCCAGAGATCAAGAGCAGCAGCAGGTGACATTTATGTACCCAGGCTGTAGCAATATGAGAGACTGAATTTTCTGTCAGGCCAGTCTGAAGTCAGGCCATCACTCTCCACTCTTCCTTCCACCCTTCCTTCCACGCTTCCTTCCACCTCAGCTGAGGCTTCTGAAGGCCCAACCTTGGCCTTCCAGCCAGGAAGAAGAGGAGGAGCCCAGCTTGAGCCAGGTATAGCATTGTTCAACATGAATGATGTTAACTAGATGTTATTACTGATTGTTTTACATATCAATAGACAGTAGTGGCAAAAAAGGATTGTGACAAGAATGAAAAATGCTGGGTTGGAATGATAGTCTTTTCTATCTGTTAACATTCAATTTGTAACAGTCATGAGCTGAAAATTGTGTGTGATTGATGACCAAAAAAACAGTGGTGTATTTAGGTTTTGTGCTGCCCTAGGCCTGACTAAACTTGTGCACCCCCTAATTTAAATACGACCGACCTTTTCCTGTCAATGCCATGCCCCTTCCTGTTTAAGACCCGCCCTGTCATCTGTAAACCACACCCTTTCCTCTTTAGTCCCCACCTTTTCTTCTTAGAGCTCCACCTCTTTCTCTCTGTACATTAACCACCATCATTTCCTTGTCCTGAGTGGACGTTCAGGAATGTCCCTCAGAGCGAGTGCTCGCAGCACGGCCACAAGGCGCGCTGTGGCTTGATCCTGTGATTATTATGATCACAGAATCCAGCTAAGCAGAGATCGGCCCTCCCGATCACATGACGGCTGTGTCCAATCACAGCCGTCACAATGTAAACAGAGACGCATCACAGCCGTCACAATGTAAACCCCGCTGAGCTCAGTTGGGGGAGGAATCTGCAGATCTGTGACAGCTCTCTGTGTGAGAATGATTTTACACAGAGAGCTGTTACAGATCACCCCACATACAGTACACCAAGCACCACTGTCACCCCTGTCTGTGTCCTCATAAAACATCTGTCTGTCCCCCATCACTGCCAACACCAAATAAACACTGATTTGGGTTATTTTTACCAAAGAAATGTAGCAGCATCATTTTTAGTCAAAATGTATCAAAAGAAATTACTTATGTGCAACATTTTATAACAGAAACTAAGAAAAATGCTTTTTTTAAAAAAAAATTTCGGTCTTTTTTTATTTGTAGCGTAAAAAATAAAAACCCCAGCGGTGATTAAATACCACCAAAGAAAAGCTCTATTTGTGTGAAAAAAATTATAAAAATGTAATTTGGGTACAGTATAGCATGACCACGCAATTGTCATTCAAAGTGTGACAGCGCTGAAAGCTAAAAATTGATCTGGGAAGGAGAGGGGTGAAAGTGCCCAGTATTGAAGTGGTTAAAAGTGGGTACCAAGTGCAGCCTCGTCAGTGCCCATCAAAGCAGCCTCATCAGTGCCCATCAAAGCAGCCTCATCAGTGCCCATCAAAGCAGCCTCATCAGTGCCCATCAGCGCAGCCTCATCAGTGCCCATCAGCGCAGACTCATTAGTGCCCCTCAGTGTTGCCTCATTAGTGCCCATCAAAGCAGCCTCACCTGTGCCCATCAAAGCAGCCTCATCAGTGCCCATCAGCGCAGCCTCATCAGTGCCCATCAGCGCAGCGTCACCAGTGCCCATCAGCGCAGCGTCATCAGTGCCCATCAGTGTTGCCTCATTAGTGCCCATCAAAGCAGCCTCATCAGTGCCCATCAAATCAGCCTCATCAGTGCCCAACAAAGCAGCCTCATCAGTGCCCATCAAAGCAGCCTCATCAGTGCCCATCAATGCAGCCTCAACAGTGCCCATCAATGCAGCCTCACCAGTACCCATCAATGCAGCCTCACCAGTGCCCATCAATGCAGCCTCACCAGTGCCCATCAGCGCAGCCTCGTCAGTGCCCATCAATGCAGCCTGATCAGTGCCCATCAATGCAGCCTGATCAGTGCCCATCAATGCGGACTTACCAGTGCCCATAAGCACTGCCTCATCAGTGCCCAATAAGGGTCTCCAATTGCATTCTAATAATACCAAATTACTGCAGTTCCTATTTAAGCACCCATTCACATTGGACAGATTTGGCATGCGATTTGACATGTGAAATAGCATGCCAAATCGGCTGCTGTTGCCAGCAATGGCACTGTCTGAATTGGTGCAACGCAACTTTGCGGCACCGCACCTATTCCCAAAAGTAGTTCCTGTGCTACTTTTGGTGACTTAGGGGGTGATTTGTATAGACATCTGTGCATGAACCCACACAGATGTCTGTCAAATCACCCCCCAAAGTCGGACTGCAATGCTGGTTTGAAATTGTGCGAGTTCAGCTGAACTTGCAGTTTCTAACCTGCATCAGTGTGAACCTGGGCTGAATGTAGTCAGCAGGATGGGTAATAAAATTCAGACTGATCTATGATCAGAAATGACACTTTTCTTCATATGTCAGAAGGCAGCATTAGGCTGGGTTCACACCGCATCCAATTCGCATAGCAGGAGAATGTGACTGGCTCTCTATGGAGCCGGTTCACATATCTCCAGGGGCGGCTGTGGAGTACACTGCACAGAAACGCTTCTTTGGCTCTGTTTCAATGGCGAATTCAGGCAAAGATTCGGTCCCTGAAATGGAGAACAGGGATGCACAGCGTTTCCTGTGCGATCCGAGGCCGGTTCCAGTGTGAACTGAGCCTAAGCCTAGGTTCACATTGGAGCGATTTGTCATGCGATTTGAGAGATCAAATCGCATGACAAGTCGCAGGCTATTGGAGGCAATGGCACTGTTCCAATTAGTGCGACACCGATTTTGCAGCGTCGCACCGATTTGCAAAAGTAGTTTCTGTACTACTTTGGCCAATTTCAGGTGTGACTTCAATATCTGAATGAAGCCACACAAATGTCTATCAAGTAGCACCTGAAATCACGCTGACCTTGCTACTTTGAAATCGTGCTACTTCAAGTGAAATAGTGTGATTTCGAAGTAGCATCAATGTGAACCGGGGCTTAGAGATACAATAGCCATGAAAGGTTAACCACATATACAAGCAGACACTAAGGTGTTAAATGCCATTGATTCCAGAAGCACCAGCCTGCAGATATTGAGCTGTAAAGAGTTAACCATAAATGTAAGCAGCAGTGTACATGTGTACATTGAAGCAGTAAAGCACAGCAAGGACACAAAGGGTTAATTATCAGAAAGTCTGGATTTCAGATAACAGGGAGATAGGAGACACAAAGTTGGAGCACAAATAAGCCCTTGAGGTTTTCAAGGAGAGACAGTGAAGAGGATTTTACTCTCACCCTCCAGGATATGCAGACTGTAGCTGAGTCTGTCCACTATAGCCACAATCTGAGTGATGCTGACAAGTTCTCTCTCTCCTGTCTGTGCAGAGGGGAAGGGGAGGGGGAGGGGGGAACTGTGAGCACACGCTGTGAGAGACGCTGTGAGCACTCCATGTGAGAGACGCTGCTGCAGCCAGCAACCTCCGGCAATGAATAGACTGACTCGGGAGGCAGAGGGGGGCTTTTTTGGTGCGGGGGGGCGGCACCGGCCGCCGCCCCCCCACAAAGTGCCGCCCTAGGCCTGGGCCTTGTTGTCTTAGGCCAAAATACAGCACTGCAAAAAACTAAAACTATGTCCCTTTTTCATACACAGGAAAGCCTCAGCCAGGAGGAGGCTGTGGAATGTGGCAGTCAAGAGGTGGCAGGGGTTAGTGGCAGCCAGGAGGTGGCCGGGCCCAGTAGCCTGACAGAATCACAGGTCCCCTCCACCTTCCACCAAAAAGGCCCAGGAAGGGGAGGAACGTGGAGGAGTCAGCGCTCAGGCTGATTGGGGAGGCTTCTGCAGCCCTCAGAACCACCCCACACTTCAAGAGGCCTTTGCCAATGAAGTAGGAATGGGGATCAGAGTATATGGCCATGGTTATGTGTGTAGTAGGGCTGATTTAGAATTTCAGCTAAGAAGCCATTCCTATTTACTATGCTAAGAACATTTTGTGAGATCTGTAAAACCTGACAGACTGTGGTTTAAGACACTGAATTCACCCATTCCCCCCCCCCCTTAGCATAGCCATCTGTGTTCAGCACACTTTTCCGGTGTCCAGAGTATGTCAAGCTGGTTAACAGATAGAGAAGGAAACCGCAAAAGCAAGGCTTGTGAAAGAATGCGCTTTGCTAAACTGCTTTGCATCAATAAGAGTAGGTTGACTGTTTTAAAAGATTAGAATGTCTTGTAACGGAAATGTATAGTGTGTTCGCTTGTGACGTAATATGATGAAAAGATATATGTACACTGTATTCTCTGTATCGGGCACTCTTGGCGTGTAGACACGAGTCGGGTCAGGAGTGTCCATTCTTGATGGCCAAAAGAATGGAATAAAAATCTCGCATACCAGAAGTTCATTGCCCAACTGTCAGTTACTGATATTCTGCTACTTCATTTGGTGCATTGGCCGTAAGGGGGGAATATCGGTGTGACCTGTTGAGGCAGGGGGCACTGTTTTTTCCACCAGACCTACAAGGAGTGGTCCGAGAGGCCAGCCCTGTGGGCTATATCGTAGTCTCAAAAGGCGCCTTCTAGAACTGTTATCTAGGAGACTGCGCTGTGTCCCATTTGGTGGCCTGCTGTGGACGACCTTCGTAGCGTCAAAAGGACCTGGGAATCCGAGAAGTAGATAGCTGGAGCTCCAACAGGAACAGGTGAGAGTCTTTTTACTTCTGTTTTTGGATAACAGTCAGACAGCCAGCCAGCCTCTCGACGGATCGAGAGAAGGGAAGCCTGATCACCTTCCGAGAGAGACGTCCGTTCAGATGATTGTGCATCTTTCGGACGAATCCTCAGTCAGTCAGTAATTTTTGGGTGGGAGTGTCTGGTATGATTGATGTGTGTATGAGACATCACTTTGTGGTGAAGTGACCGGGTCCTCTTTTAAGTGCGTTTTCTGGCCGAGAGACCGCGTCCAGGCCACTGACCGAGGGAAGCATTGTCTATTGTTCCTACTTGTGTCGAGGATTCAGACCCCTTACTGAATTCTCATCATTTACCCTACCCTCTGTGTCTGTCTTGGTGTCTGTTAGGTTATAAGAATGGGTGGGAAACATAGTGTTGAATCTCCCCTACAAACCATGATCTCCAACTTTAAGAAGGGATTTTCTAAGAACTGTAATTTAAAACTTAGCCCTGAGAAATTGATAACATTGTGTGAGAAAGATTGGCCCTGCTATGGAGCGCGGTGGCCCCCACAGAAACCCTTGACTTAGAGACCATTGACTGATTATTTGAGAATATTATGTCAGACTCACAGAAACATGACCAAGACGCACCTTCCAGGAGGACTGTTCGTTCGGGTGATTGTGCATCCCTCGAATAAATCCTCAGCCAGTCAGGAGGAATATCCGTCCAGATGATTGTGCATCTCTCGGATAAATCCTCAGCCAGTCAGGAGGAATATCCGTCCAGATGATTGTGCATCTCTCGGATAAATCCTCAGCCAGTCAGGAGGAATATCCGTCCAGATGATTGTGCATCTCTCGGATAAATCCTCAACCAGGCAGTCAGGAGGAATATCCGTCCAGATGATTGTGCATCTCTCGGATAAATCCTCAGCCAGTCAGTCAGGAGGAATGTTCGTCCAGATGATTGTGCATCTTTCGGACAAATCCTCAGCCAGTCAGTCAGTCAGTCAGTCAGCTAGGGGTAAACGTCCGTCTGGATGATTGTGCATCCTTTGGACAAATGGGAGATAAAGACCTGCAGTGGATAGAAGCCAGAAAAAGAGGAACAGTGTAGAATTATAGTTATGACAAGAGTAGTACCACTGACAAAACAAACAAAACACATATATTCTCAACCCGAAGAGACAGATCAGCCTCCCCCGTATGTAGATGAAAGGACCTCAGATAGAGACAGGTCAGAGCCATGTCCAAATGCCCCGTCCAGTAAACAAGGGGACTCAAGTTGTTGTCCACCTACATCAGATTCAGCAAGTTTGTCAATGCCAAATCTCAGTAAATATACTCCTGACCGTAACACTCTGGGTATAGGCGGGACAGAAATAGGGAACTCAGTAGTAGTCAATGGGCTCCCCAATCAAGTGTCCACTTCCACTCCGAGAAATCCTGATGCAAATAGCCGGACCCTTGCCCCGTCTTTCAACATACCTCTGCAAATGCCCTTAAGAGAACAGGCGGTGGAGGAATATCGGACTCTAGTTTACACCCCTTTTTAACACAACAGATTTACTGAAGTGGAAGATTCATAACCCTGCCTACTCTGAGAAGCCCCAAGCCATCACAGATTTGCTCTGGTCAATAACTCAGACCCATAACCCCACTTGGTCGGACTGCCAGCAACTTTTATTGACCCTTTTTAATACTGAGGAGAGACACAGAATTAACCAAGCAGTGCAGAAGTATAAAGGCAAAAGACCCTTCCTATTAGAAAGACTTTGTAGTTTTGGGGGGGGGGGGGGGCATCAAGTCCAACATCAGTTCCTGTAGATGCCGGATTCCCCTATTCCCTTGCTGGGCAGAGACTTACTTGCTAAACTCAGAGCATACATATACTTCCAATCTGACGGACAGGCTATCCTAAAATTGCCCCTTCCCTTTGAAGCCCGCATACTGCAAGACATCCTGGGACTATGGGCAGAAGACAACCTACCAGCATTAACCACACACGTTCCCCCAATCCTTATTGAATTAAAATCTGGAGCCACTCCAGTCAGCCTGAAACAGTACCCAGTCCCTCTAAAAGCCCTAGTAGGAATACAAAAGTACTTAAACAAATTCCTACACTATGGTATTCTAAAACCCTGTCAGTCTTCCTGGAATACACCTTTACTCCCAGTGCAGAAACCCGAAACAGCTCACTGTCATCCTGTTCAAGACCTCAGAGCGGTCAATCAGGCTGTAATGACCATGCACCCAACGGTCACTAATGAACTGTTACAATTACTGTGGGAGGCAGGTTATAAGGTGTCCCGGAGAAAGGTGCAATTTTGACAAGAGACTGTAAAGTACCTGGGATTCAGAGTATCACAAGGACAGAGACAATTGGGAGAAGGCAGGAAAGAAGCTGTTTGTCAGATTCCCACCCTGACTACCAGACGGCAAGTACGTGAATTCCTGGGGGTGGCAGGATTCTGCTGAATCTGGATACCGGACTTTGCCATAAAAGTCAGACCCCTCTATGAATCCACAAAGGGGGGAGAAAAGGAACCCTTCCAATGGGGAGAACAGCAAAACAGAGCATTAAGACATTAAGGTCTCCCTAATGCAGACTCTTGCACTAGGCTTGCCAGATAGCCAAAAAGTCTTCTATTTGTATGTCAGTGAAAAACATAGAATAGCAGTAGGAGTCCTGACACAATACTCTGGGTCTTGACAGCGTCCTGTAGCATACCTTTCAAAACAACTGGACACTGTAGCTCAGGGATGGTCATCCTGCCTGCGGACCATCGCAGCAACAGCCCTCCTTGTGGCCGAAGCTGACAAGTTGTCATTAGGTCAGGAGACTTATGTCCGAGTCCCACACCAAGTACAGGCATTAATGGATTACAAGGGAAATCACTGGTTTATTAACAGTCGAATGGTTAAATATCAAGCTATGCTGTGTGAAAATCCTTGTATCCACTTAGAGACTGTAAACACTTTAAACCCAGCCACTCTGCTCCCCACCTCACAGGAACCCCTAACTCATGACAGTCTCCAGGTAATGGATATGCAAGCCGACCAGACTTGAAAGACAGCCCCTTGGAAAATCCAAACGTTGAGTACTTTACTGACGGAAGCAGTTTTGTAAAAGATGTTTATCCCCAGATATGGAATCCCCCTTCGCCATAGGCTCAGACAATGGCCCTGACTTTGTCCACAAGTGCCTCCAGGAATTAGCAACAGCACTTAAGATTACTCGGAGGGTGTGTGGTAGATTAGGATTGGGGGAGGAGGAGGGTATTGTACTTAAAATTTTGCACATGTGGATACTAATGGTGCAGGGAGGGGGGGGGGGATGGTGGGAATGGTAGGAATGTTAGGAAGAGGTATATTGGAAGGAATATATGAGACGGTCACGAATAGAGCCCCAGGGGCTAACCTGGTAAGGTGGGGGAGGGGGGGAGAGGGGGGTAGGGGTGGGAGGGATTGGGAGGTGGGTGGGATAGGTGGGGGGGACTGGTGGGGGGGGTAGTGGAGACGGGGAAGGGTTGTAAAGGTATAGTAAGAACCAACATGCACATAGCACTGGTGGGGGTAATTAAGGGGAAGGGGGGAGGGGGGGGTGTAGGACTAAACATAGGTGTGGTAAATGTAAACAACATGAAAACGCAGACACTTAGAAGGATCACTAGAAGGGAATATAATAATAAGGAAGCCCTAAGGGACGCAAAGCACAAAGCACAGGGGGTAATTAAGGGAATACCCCTTTTTTTTTTTCTCTTTGTTTGTTTTCCCTTTTTTTTTTTCTTTTTTTTTTCTCTCTCACCATTTTTACACGTAGTACACAATATGGTAGCAACAGAGGATCTCTACCTTAGTTACGTCTTGGGTTTTTCTCTTTTTTTCTTTTTGGGAGATATAGGGGGTAAAAAAAAAAAAAAAAAGATTACTCGGAAACTCGGAAACTACACACCGCATATAGGCCACAAAGTTCTGGAAAAGTTGAACGAATGAACCGCACGATCAAGTCACAGCTGGCCAAGCTCTGTCAGGAAACCCAAATGAAATGGACCTTAATGTTGCCCATTGCTTTACTGAGAATTCGGAGTACCCCAACAAAGAGGACAAATCTGTCTCTTTTTGAGGTACTGTATGGTAGGCCCCCACCCATCATTAGAGGGATAAGAGGAGACTTGCATCAGATAGGAGGGGTTGCTAACCGTGAACTGATACAGAGACTTGGGGAGAGTAAGCAAGACATAGGGAAATGGGTTCAAGAGAAACTTCCTATAAGCTTGTCGAACCCAGTACACCCCTTTAAACCAGGAGATACAGTGTGGGTAAAGGAGTGGAACTTAACCCCACTAGGGCCAAAATGGAGAGGTCCTTACACTGTTCTGCTATCTACCCCAACAGCCATTAGGGTAGCTGAGGTGACACCCTGGATACATCACTCCAGGGTAAAGCGAGCTGCTGACCTCACAGACTCCTGGCACAGTACAGTAGACCCCCAAGATCCTTTGAGACTGAGATTGACCAGAGAAATCAGAAGGAAGAACTCCAGCCCTGTGTTCAGCACACCCCTGGAAGCTGCTGAATTTACGCACGGCAGAAGATAGACAGACTGCAGCCCTGCGGCCAACACACCCCTGGAATCTGCTGGCTCAACGCACAGCGGAAGATAAAGGATATCTACTAAGCTTAGCTCCAACCACAGCCCGGACGCTGGTTGGTCTACGCACAAGCTGAAGCTTGAGGATATTCATTGGTGTAATGTTTACTAAAATCGTTATAATGAGACTGTTGATAGTCATAATAGTGATACTGACCGGGTTAAAAGAGGGGGAGAGTATCTCATGTGACCCTTGTATAAAGACTACCAGAGTAGGATCCGTAACTACCAAGATGTTACTGTGGCACTCCCATTATCAATGCAAGGGCACAGAGACTGGTACTTGCATACATAATGGGACTACCTATTCAATGTGCTCCGTTGAAAATCAGATAACCTGTTATGACCCCACTTATGCACCCTATAAAACCTGGCTAACCGTTCGGAGCTTTAGTTCCACCGGTAAGCTGATAAACCGTACACTGATCACTGACCCCAGCACTGCAGCAAGCCTAATCTTTGATGTGTGTGCTGCCATCAACCTCAACCACTTCCCAAGGGGAGGGTGTGGGGGATTGGAATGGGAGAGAGAGTATTTGAGAAATGATAGGTACATCTGTTCAGGGAAACTGGGACCTAGCTGTGCAAGTGAGGAATGGAATTACTGCCCCAACTGGAGGTGTGCTGCTTGGGGAACATGGGGAATGAAAAATCAGGATGCCATTCTACAATCTTTAGCTGGTTCATCCAGCTGCACAGTGGGAAGTTGCACCCCTGTGAATTTCACCATACATAACCCTGTCCAGTTTTTAGCACAATGGGGAAATAAGTTTGTTCATTGAGTTCATATTTATGGTAAAGGATCAGACCCCGGTACAATTGTATATGTCTCACTAGAAACTGAACTAACAAAGCGTGTTAATCATCAGCTATTTCATTCCTTATATGAAGAGCTAGCCACTGGTATGGAAATACCCCCTAGCACAAAGAACCTGTTCATTGAACTGGCAGAAAGTGTGGCTGACAATTTACAAGTAACAGATTGCTATGTGTGTGGAGGAACTAACATGGGAGACCAATGGCCTTGGGAAGCCAGGGAAAAAGATTATGATGTGCCATTCAGTGCCACCTCTGAGCAGCCTCCTGAACGAATAAGGTCAGAATGGCACCTGAGAACATCAATAATTGGGAAATATTGTATAGCCAGGTCGGGTACCCAGTATAGAACACATATAGGAGAAATGGCCTGTTTAGGACAACACAGGAAAAGTAGTTGAGGAAATCACTGGTAGAATGAAAAAGTTAGCTCATGTGCCAGTCCAGACATGGGATGGTCTCAATGCTGGTAGCTGGTTCGGGGATTGGGGTTTTCCCAGTGTATATGGGGTAAAGGCTATATTGGGGATCGTTGTAGTAATACTCGTAGCATGTCTGCTGCTGCCCTGTCTGATTCCCCTTGGGACTAGAATGATCTAGAGTTTCATTGAGGCCACTGTAGAAAGAAAGGCTGCGACCCATATTATGGCTATGTGGAAATACCAGCCATTAACCCCCCAAGACTAAATAAAAAATCTCAGTCACATTGGGCTCTGATCCATTAGAAAGCAGAACTGTATGCTATTTAGTGATGCTTAATCTCGCTCAAATTAATCGCTATGATTATGATCAAAGGGGGGAATGAAGTAGGAATGGGGATCAGAGTATATGGCCATGGTTATGTGTGTAGTAGGGCTGATTTAGAATTTCAGCTAAGAAGCCATTCCTATTTACTATGCTAAGAACATTTTGTGAGATCTGTAAAACCTGACAGGCTGTGGTTTAAGACACTGAATTCACCCATTCCCCCCCCTTAGCATAGTCATCTGTGTTCAGCACACTTTTCCGGTGTCCAGAGTATGTCAAGCTGGTTAACAGATAGAGAAGGAAGCCGCAAAAGCAAGGCTTGTGAAAGAATGCGCTTTGCTAAACTGCTTTGCATCAATAAGAGTAGGTTGACTGTTTTAAAAGATTAGAATGTCTTGTAACGGAAATGTATAGTGTGTTCGCTTGTGACGTAATATGATGAAAAGATATACACTACCGTTCAAAAGTTTGGGGTCACATTGAAATGTCCTTATTTTTGAAGGAAAAGCACTGTACTTTTAAATGAAGCTAACTTTAAACTAGTCCTAACTTTAAACAAATATACTCTATACATTGCTAATGTGGTAAATGACTATTCTAACTGCAAATGTCTAGTTTTTGGTGCAATATCTAGATAGGTGTATAGAGGCCCATTTCCAGCAACTATCACTCCAGTGTTCTAATGGTACAATGTGTTTGCTCATTGGCTCAGAAGGCTAATTGATGATTAGCAAACCCTTGTGCAATCATGTTCACACATCTAAAAACAGTCTAGCTCCTTCCAGAAGCTACAAAACTGACCTTCCTGTGAGCAGATTGAGTTTCTGGAGCATCACATTTGTGGGGTCAATTAAACGCTCAAAATGGCCAGAAAAAGAGAACTTTCATCTGAAACTCGACAGTCTATTCTTGTTCTTAGAAATGAAGGCTATTCCATGCGAGAAATTGCAAAGAAATTGAAGATTTCCTACAACGGTGTGTACTACTCCCTTCAGAGGACAGCACAAACAGGCTCTAACCAGAGTAGAAAAAGAAGTGGGAGGCCGCGTTGCACAACTAAGCAAGAAGATAAGCACATTAGAGTCTCTAGTTTGAGAAACAGACGCCTCACAGGTCCCCAACTGGCATCTTCATTAAATAGTACCCGCAAAACACCAGTGTCAACATCTACAGTGAAGAGGCGGCTGCGGGATTTTGGGCTTCAGGGCAGAGTGGCAAAGAAAAAGCCATATCTGAGACTGGCCAATAAAAGAAAAAGATTAAGATGGGCAAAAGAACACAGACATTGGACAGAGGAAGACTGGAAAAAAGTGTTGTGGACGGATGAATCCAAGTTTGAGGTGTTTGGATCACAAAGAAGAACGTTTGTGAGACGCAGAACAAATGAAAAGATGCTGGAAGAATGCCTGACGCCATCTGTTAAGCATGGTGGAGGTAATGTGATGGTCTGGGGTTGCTTTGGTGCTGGTAAGGTGGGAGCTTTGTACAGGGTAAAAGGGATTCTGAATAAGGAAGGCTATCACTCCATTTTGCAACGCCATGCCATACCCAGTGGACAGCGCTTGATTGGAGCCAATTTCATCCTACAACAGGACAATGACCCTAAACACACCTCCAAATTGTGCAAGAACTATTTACAGCAGAAGCAGGCAGCTGGTATTCTATCGGTAATGGAGTGGCCAGCACAGTCACCAGATCTGAACCCCATTGAGCTGTTGTGGGAGCAGCTTGACCGTATGGTACGCCAGAAGTGCCCATCCAACCAATCCAACTTGTGGGAGCTGCTTCTAGAAGCGTGGGGTGCAATTTCTCCAGCTTACCTTAATAAATTAACAGCTAGAATGCCAAAGGTGTGCAATGCTGTAATTGCTGCAAAAGGAGGATTCTTTGATGAAAGCAAAGTTTGATGTAAAAACAATGTTATTTCAAATACAAATCATTATTTCTAACCTTGTCAATGTCTTGACTCTATTTTCTATTCATTTCACAACGTATGGTGGTGAATAAGTGTGACTTTTCATGGAAAACACAAAATTGTTTGGGTGACCCCAAACTTTTGAACGGTAGTGTATGTACACTGTATTCTCTGTATCGGGCACTCTTGGCGTGTAGACACGAGTCGGGTCAGGAGTGTCCATTCTTGATGGCCAAAAGAATGGAATAAAAATCTCGCATACCAGAAGTTCATTGCCCAACTGTCAGTTACTGATATTCTGCTACTTCACCTCCATGGCTGCATGCAAACTGCAGGAAATGGGGGAGGGCCAACGCCTCTTGTGTGAGGAAATCATGTACCTCACACTAAATAAGGGTTTGAGGGGGGAAATCACCAACAAAACCCACCTGTGTGAGTTGGACCATCCTCCTCCTCCTTCTGCCACACCTCCAACACCTCAGCCACAGCCTGGAAGGAAGAGTGGAAGGAAGACAAGAAAGTGATGGCCTGGGTTCAGTCTGGTCTGACAAAAGACGCAGGCTGTTGTATGACCACAGCCTGAGGACTTATATGTCATCTGCTGCTGTTCCTGATCTCTTGTAGTCTTGGACCGGATTGTGCTCACTATTATAAGGACTAGGGATGAGCTAAACACCCCCCGGTTCGGTTTGCACCAGAACCTGCGAACGGACCGAAAATTTGCGCAAACTTTAGAACCCCATTGAAGTCTATGGGACTCAAACGTTCAAAATCAAAAGTGCTAAATTTAAAGGCTAATTTGCATGGTATTGTCCTAAAAAGGTTTTTCGGACCCGGGTCCTGCCCCAGGGGACATGTATCAATCCAAAAAAAGTTTTAAAATCTGACGTTTTTTCGGGAGCAGTGATTTTAATGATGCTTAAAGTGAAAAAAAAAAGTGAAATATTCCTTTAAATGTTGAACCTGGTGGGTGTCTACAGTATGCCTGTAAAGTGGCGCGTGTTTCCCGTGCTTAGAGCAGTCCCTGCACAAAATGACATTTTTAAAGGAATAAAATTCATTTAAAACAGCTTGCGGCTTTAATGTAATAAAAAAAGGTGTAAAAATTGCGCCAACTCTATATAGGAATGAAGCAGCCAACACAGCAATTTGACCGTTGCAAGTAGAAATAAGAATAAGAAAGTGTGGCGCTAGTGAGTGATGAGACACAGATTACTGGTCAGGTAATGGTGATCTCTATAGAGGAGTGATAACGATTGGAGTGTGAATTTGTGAAACAAAAGGTAATTGTTTTTTTGAAGGACATCCCAAAAGGGTGTATAAAATATAAAGTAATGGTGGAAACTTGAATGTGTAGGGGAGTGGGATACTCAGTAACAACCTGTAGGGTGGTTAAAAAACAATCATGCGTACACAACCATATTTCAAAGTGACATTACAGATAAATAGTGATGCAAGGTATCTTAATGTGCTAAGTATGCAGCTCCACACAAAAATGCTGTTCATTAAGGTAGGAACCAGGAGAGGGGGCGTCAAAGAGAGTTTAATAAGACTCGTGGCCACTCATTACAATTAGAAGAAAAGAGGTTTAACCTTAAACTACGTAGAGGGTTCTTTACTGTAAGAGCGGCAAGGATGTGGAATTCCCTTCCACAGGCGGTGGTCTCAGCGGGGAGCATTGATAGCTTCAAGAAACTATTAGATAATCACCTGAATGACCACAATATACAGGGATATGTAATGTAATACTGACACATAATCACACACATAGGTTGGACTTGATGGACTTGTGTCTTTTTTCAACCTCACCTACTATGTAACTATGTAACTATGTAAAATCCCTAAAAAGGGATACACATATATGAATAATCAATGTTAGTTGGTGGACAGATAGAGTGCTTCTAATTTAGTCCCACAGACATCTGGGCGCAAGCCGTCTTCCTATAAGATGATTACAGGCTATTTAGGAAGGGTCCTTAGGTACAGGCAGATTCTTGACTCATGTGGATGGTCTCAACACCGAGAAAGAAAGACAAAAGGATGCCCTTACCGGATAAGGTGGACTCACAGGCCGTTGGCGGTGAGTCAAACGAGCTTGTACCGTCAAGCGGTATGGGGTGGAGATCTGTAAGAAGACTTGTGCGGAATCTTGTCAGACGTCCTCGGATGGTGTGCCAAGTTAGGATCCGGGGCCCCCAGGGTTCGGTTGCGGTCGCCGAATGACCGTTTCCTCAAAAGCCCGTCATGTGAACCAATAGGCAAAGAAAAGAAAAAAGCTTCCACATAGTGTAAATCCTTATTTGGTAAAAAGCGTTGCAGCACTTTATTAGGGAGTACACTTCCAGAAAAATTTACAAATGAGGGCGGTAAAAACTCGGCTCAGAGTAAAATTGGTATCAGAAAGCATAAAAAATAGTATAAAAATAGCGCAGTGGGTAGTGATGGGGTGTAGTCATAGGAACCCGACGCGTTTCGCCTCCATAGGCTTCTGCTGGGGTATGAATAAGCCCCCCACACAACTGCGCTTTATATATTATGACATGAGTGGAGTGTAACAGCTGATTAGCGCTGTTACACGAGATGACTTCCGGGTTCGGCAGCGTCACTAGTGACAAACAGTCACATGATGTTTTTGTGGCCAATCGGAAATGTAGAGAGTTGGTCAAAGACCAAGCCTCACTTCTGGTGCCCAATCGGCAGAGCGTCTATCCTATTCGTCCTTGCGGTCATGTGCCGGTCACATGATGTGCTTTCCAAGGAGTGACGATAGGACGCTCTCAGCCTGCGTGTCAGAGGAGGCAGGAAGTGAGGACTTGTCAAGCTACACCATGGAACGCAAACATAGCGGCGATCCATGGTGTTGGTGTCTAATTTGAATGTGTAGAGCGGTCCAATAGTGTGGGCTTGATCCCGGAAGTCCTCACAGACTGTCCCCAAATAATAAAATAGTAAATTATGCATAACATGCACAAAATGACAAAAAATTCTCAGTATGCGGGCAGGTAACTAGGACAGGTGACTATGCAACATATCATTCTAATAGTGATAGTACCGGAACAACAAAACAAGGGGGATGATGAAAAAAAATTTGGCAAAATACATAGAGATGTACAAATAAATCATATAGCAGAGACCAATGTAAAGTGATATAAATAGAAAATGAATCATAAAGACATGAGTGATGGTGGCATCTGAGTATGAATCAGGTGACGGGCATCGTAGACGGAAGAGTCAAAGAAAAGACCATCAAAATACAAATAAAGAGAGTGAGTGATAATGTGTATATAAAGACAAATTATACTCAATATCCAAAATAGGTGTATAATTCAATAAAGGACAAGCTTGTATTTATATAGGGTCAGAGAGAACAATGTGGATTCGGAATAGTTTCCACAAAAATAAATTCCGCAAAAATGGTTCGTAAAGGTATATATTCTGTAGTGTAAGGGTAAGTGCTCCGTAGGAGCCTAGTGGAGAGTACTCATGATATTGGGCAAATTGCGTGAGATACTATCCACTGTTGAAGATAAAGATGGTGGAAGTTAGAAAGGTTCGAGGGTCTAAGTGGTCTAGGGGGGCACCATATGAACCCCGGACATCTAGGGATAACCGCCATCGGGGGGACATCAACGCCTAAGATTGATTTATAAAGGCGTTGATATCCCACTCAACGTTGAGTCCGTGTGGTACATAGCACTTCATGAGGTGTATCCAAAAAAGTTTCTAGTTTGGAGACCCCCCTAGTGTTAGGTTCCCCCCTCCAATGTGGAACAAATTTGTCAATGATTTGGAACTTCGATCCAGATGGATTTTGGTTATGGTGGTGTAGGTAGTGTTTAGGAACACTATGGTTGGTGCGTCCTTTTAGTATGGCTGTGATATGTTCGTTCACTCGTATAGAAAAATTACGAATAGTTCGACCTATATACTGCTTGCCACAAGGGCAAGTGATAAGGTAAACTTTAAACTTTGTGGTACATGTTGCAAATTGCTTCATCTTATATTCCCTTCCAGTTGTAGATGACATGAAAGTTTCAATTTTACGGGATTTGCAGGCATTAAGTTTGCATACTGTACATTTTCTGCAGGGGTAGAAGCCTTTGAAATCATGGAAGAAGGATGGCGTCTTCGGAGGGTCCACAACCCCTGGTGCAATTCTGCCCCCTATCGATGGTGCACCTTTATAGATCACTCCAGCCTGGTTGGGGAGTAATGGGCCCAATATTCGGTCATTTTTTAGTATTTTCCAATGTCTTGAGATAATACTTTTTATCTGTTTGTGTTGAATGGAATAGTTGGTGAGGAAGGCCCATCTGTGTCTATCATCCAAGGGTCTTTTAGGTTGCTCCACTAGTAGAGATAAACGATCGATATGCGCTACTTTCTGGATCTCCTGGTCAATTTGTTCTCCATCGTATCCCTTTTCTTCGAATCTAGATTTAATAGTCTCTGCTTGTCTGTAATAGTCCGGCAGAAGAGAGCAATTGCGTCTGATTCTCATCAGTTGACTTCGAGGGACTGATTTCAGCCATGCTGTATGGTGGCAGCTGTCAATCGGGATGTATCCGTTACGGTCAGTGACCTTAAAGAAAGTTTTCGTCTCCAATTGACCGTTGACAGCTGTGATTTCAAGATCTAAGAAATGTATTGCAGAGATACTCGCTTCGTAGGACAAGTGGATACCCACCTCGTTCTCATTAAGAGTGGACATGAAGTGATTCAGGGATTCCATGGAGCCTCTCCATAGGAGGAGGATGTCGTCGATGTACCTGGCCCACAGAGCCAGCTGTGGGGGTTTCAGGACTCCGACGACATCCTCCTCCCATTTGGCCATGAAGATATTGGCCAAACTGGGGGCAAATTTTGCCCCCATGGCTACCCCCTTTGTCTGCAGGTAATAGCGATTGTTGTACCAGAAGTAATTTGACTTCGTGGCAAAATGTAACAGATCCATAATAAACCTCTTTTGGGTCAAGGGGATATTTTTGTCCCTTGACAAGAAATGTTCAACCGCTCCTAGGCCTAGTTCGTGAGGGATGATAGTGTAAAGGGAAGTAACGTCCGCGGTTACTAATATGAGATCGTTGCTATAGGTAACCTGTTGTAATTTGTTGATGGTATCTCGGGTATCCTTCAGAAAAGATGGTATCATTTTCACTATGGGTTGCAAATAGTGATCAATGTATTTCCCTATACGAGAGGTTACGGAATTGATTCCGCTAATAATTGGGCGACCAGGAGGTTGGGTGATGTTTTTGTGCACCTTGGGCAGGTAGTACATTATAGGGATACGTGGGACCACTGGGACCAAAAAATTTTTTTCTTTTTTATCCAGTATGACTAGTTGGAAGCCAGTATCAATCAAATCCACTAGTCTTCTTTTAAAGCCTATAGTGGGGTTAGATCCAAGGGGCAAATAGGTTTCTGTATCACTGAGGATTCTGGTCATCTCTGCTTGGTAGTCTTTACTATCGAGGACGACAATTCCTCCGCCCTTATCCGCCGGGCGGATGACGAGGTCTTTACGTTCGCAGAGGGATTTTAAACCCATTTTAATGTTAGTGTCAGAGAGCTCACCTTGCTGGTCATGGGATTGGCCACCAGAGGGAGTGCTTGTGAGCAAGCCGGCCTATTTAAGTTTGTCAGGCACTCTGTTCAATGCTGCCTGATCATCAGCTTCCTGTGCCGTAGTTCCTGTTTCCTGTCTTGTCTTCCTGTTTACCTGATCTCCTGACGACCCGGATTGCTCTTGGATTCCCCTTCTTGCTGCCTGTACCCGACCTTGGCCTGTTTGACTCCGCTTCTGCCTGCTCCTATTGTACCTTGTTGCCCGTCTGTTGCCGAACCCAGCCTGTCTCCTGACCATCCTGCTCAGTCTCATCGCCTGTGTTCCAGCCTGCACCTGCTGTTCATAGACTGCTATTCCACCAGCATCTGGACTCTAGTTCACAGGCTCTCATACCACTCCGCACTCCTGTGCTTCCTGTTACCTTACCAGGGGCCGCGAGTCGGACGCGTAAGGGAGCCTACTCTCTGCCCAAAGCGGACTCACCGGTCTGGTAAGTAGGAGTCTGATAGTATCAGGCAGCCATGACCGAGTCCGGGCAGGGGGCCTCCCCTATGGACGAACTTTGCAGACACTTGGCAGGATTAACCCAAGCAGTCAAAAGTTTACAGGATGGCTATACCCGACTAGAGGAACGTGTTCAGGCCCTGTCTGCACCTACCAATCCTCAGGGGACTTCGTCTGCAACCGGGGCACCCTCCGTAGTCATGCTCCCTCCAGAGCCCAAAGTACCTATACCGGAGAGATTTTTTGGAGACCGTAGTAAATACCGTGCATTCCGGAATGCATGTAGTCTCTATTTTGCTCTGCAGCCTCGGACCTTCTCCCTAGAAGCCACCAAAGTGGGCTTTGTTATTTCCCTGTTGTCCGGTGAGCCTCAAACTTGGGCCCATCACCTTCTGGAACAAAAGTCGGATGCCCTGGAAAGTCTGGACGCCTTCTTCTTGGCGATGTCTCAACTTTATGAGGATCCTCAACTAACCGCTTCTGCTGAAGCTTCCCTGCACTCCCTTCGGCAAGGCCGCAGGGCAGCGGAGGACTATGCCGTTGAATTTAGGCGCTGGAGTTCCGATACGACATGGAATGACGCGGCTCTGCGTCATCACTTTAGAATGGGTTTGTCCGATCCACTCAAGGATGAGTTAGCACGGGTTGGGATACCTCAGACCCTGGAAGAATTAATTAACCTCTCAATCCAAATTGACCGTCGTCTGAGAGAGCGACGCACCGAAAGGTCTACCAGTGCCTATCGACCCACTTGGATGCTTCCACAGGTTCCCAGTCCTCCTAGTAGGCCTTTGGCTCCTCCAACCTCTCCAGTTTTCGACACATCAGAGCCTATGCAGCTTGGTCTGCTCCGTCCTTCCTTGACTCCCGAAGAGAAGTTACGAAGACGTAACCTTAACCTATGCCTCTACTGTGGGGAACCTGGGCACTACGCCAGCGTCTGCCCCAACAAGACGCGTAAGTGTCGTTCTTCTGCTCGTATATGTGCTACTATCATGCCAAAACCTAGTACTCACCTTACCATCTCTGTCACTTTGCAGCTTCCCGGAAAGGCTATCCAAGTTCCAGTCATCGTTGATTCCGGAGCATGCAGCTGCTTCGTGGACCAGGCCTTTGCAGCTCAGCATGATATCCCACTCCGACCCAAGACCCAGAGCCTGGCGGTTCACCTTGCAGACGGTTCCGCCCTCCGTTCCGGTCCTGTCATTCAAGAGACTATCCCTATATTAGCTACTATAAACTCTCAACACCAGGAATTCCTCCGTTTAGATGTCATTTCCTCTCCTCTGTTCCCTGTCATCCTGGGCATGCCGTGGTTGCTGGGCCATAACCCCCATATCAACTGGGTTTCTGGGAAAGTGGAGTTTCTGTCTGATTATTGCCAACAACATTGCCTGCCAAGAATGGCCCATGAGATACCTCAACTCCTCGGCCTACACCCTGAAACCAACTCACACCAAGCCATCCCAGAACAATACCGAGATTTCTCTGATGTATTCAGCAAGAAAGGTGCTGAGACTCTACCGCCACACAGGCCCTATGATTGCCCTATAGAGCTGCTACCTGGAACCGAAGTACCCTTCGGTAGGATCTTTCCATTGACTGAGCAGGAATTGGATACACTAAAACAATACCTTGATGAGAATTTAAAGAAAAAGTTCATCCGCCCATCCACATCTCCGGCCGGCGCAGGCATATTCTTTGTGGAAAAAAAAGATCATTCCCTTCGGCCATGTATCGACTACCGGGAATTAAATCGGATAACGATCAAGAATCGCTACCCCTTACCCCTGGTGCCTGAATTATTCCAGAGGCTAGGAACGGCAACCGTCTTCACAAAACTGGATCTTCGCGGAGCCTATAATTTAATCCGTATCCGGGAGGGGGACGAGTGGAAAACTGCTTTTCGCACTCGTTTTGGGCATTTCGAGTATTGCGTTATGCCCTTCGGTCTATGCAATGCCCCAGCCACATTCCAACACTTTGTGAACGACATCTTCCGGGAATTTTTGGATCTCTACGTCATCGTCTACCTCGATGACATTCTCATTTTCTCATCATCACTGACTGATCATCGCAGGCACGTCCGAAATGTCCTCGCCCGGCTCAGGCAACACGGGCTGTATGCTAAACTCGATAAATGTGAATTTGAACTCCAATGCATCCAATTCCTGGGGCTCATCATTTCAGTGGAAGGTATTAAAATGGACCCTCAAAAGGTGTCCGCCATACTGGACTGGCCCGCACCTACGGACAAGAAGGGGGTCCAACGCTTCGTTGGGTTTTCCAATTTCTATAGGAAATTCATCAGAGACTTTTCCAAGATCATCGCCCCCATTACTGAATTAACAAGACAAGGAACCCGATTCTGCTGGACCCCTAGGGCTCAATTGGCCTTTGAAAAATTAAAAGGATTATTCACGTCGGCCTCCATCCTCAAACACCCTAACTCTGCCTTGCCATTCGTGTTGGAGGTTGACGCCTCAGAGGTCGCAGTAGGAGCTGTACTCTCCCAACGTCAGGGCCCCAAGGCCCTTCTGTTTCCAATAGCTTTTTTTTCTCGCAAATTATCGGTGTCTGAAAGAAACTACGATGTAGGAGACCGGGAACTTCTGGCCATCAAGACGGCTCTGGAGGAGTGGCGCTATCTTTTGGAGGGTGCTGTACATCCTATTCTAATCTACACGGACCACAAGAACTTGGAATATCTGAGATCTGCCAAGAGACTAAAACCGCGACAAGCCAGATGGGCGCTCTTCTTCTCTCGCTTTCAATTCCATATTACCTACAGACCCGGCTCCAAAAACATCAAACCGGACGCTCTCTCACGAATGTTCCATGACTCCAAAGAAACCGTCCCTCCGGACACTATCCTGCCTGCAGGAAATTTTTTATTACTTCAGGGGGATTTAATCTCCAGAATAAGGCAAGCTTCCACAACTATACCCCAACCCACTGAGACCAGCCTAAGAGATGGTTTACTCTGGCATAAGGAGAAGATCATGGTTCCTGAGAGCCTTAGGGTACCAGTACTAGAGCTTTGCCATGACCACAAGTTGGCTGGGCACTTCGGGGCTCAGAAGACAACCGAACTGGTGCAGCGCACCTTTTGGTGGCCACAGTTGGCCGAGGACTGTAGGAATTACGTCAGTTCCTGCCACACATGTGCCCGAAGCAAGAATATTCGGACGAAGGCCTGGGGCTTACTGAAACCCTTGCCCATCCCTGACAGACCTTGGAAAATGATCGCAATGGATTTCATTGTGGAACTGCCCCCATCCGAAGGCTTCTCTACCATCTTTGTCATAATTGATAGATTGTCAAAAATGGCTCACTTCTTGCCTATGAAAGGCACACCCTCAGCCGTGGAAACGGCGAAGATCTTCATTAAAGAAATTGTGAGATTACACGGGGTTCCCTCTAATATCGTCTCAGACCGGGGTGTCCAATTCACCTCCAGGTTCTGGAAGGCATTGTGTGGTTCCCTCGAAATTGAGTTAGCGTTCTCTTCAGCCTATCACCCTCAGACAAACGGCCAGACGGAGAGAACCAACCAAACCTTGGAGCAATACCTCCGTTGTTTCTCTGCCTTTTCCCAGGATGACTGGGTTTCTCTGCTACCAGTTGCGGAGTTTTCATACAATAACTCCCTGCACTCAGCCATCAACCAGACGCCATTTTTTGCCAATTATGGATTTCATCCCTCCTTTCTACCCAGCTCAATACCTGAATGTTCTCTCCCTGCAGTGACCGAGACATTGGAATTCTTCTCTACCAACAACAAACTTCTGCAGGAAACAATGGCCCAATCCCAGGCTTCTTATAAAAAGACGTTCGACAAGAAGAGGCGCGGGGAGCTTATCCTGGAACCTGGCAATCAAGTATGGCTGTCCACAACTAACTTAAAAATGGCTTGCCCTTCTAGGAAACTAGGGCCTAAATTCATGGGACCCTTCTCGGTGAGAAGAAAAATAAACAACGTAGCGTACGAGCTCAGTCTGCCGGACTCCTTCAAAATACACCCGGTTTTCCATGTGTCCTTACTGAAACCGGTCGCTCCTGATCCTTTCCCCAACCGTAGTACCAGTCCTCCTAAGCCTGTTATGATCAATAACGAGGAGGAGTTTGAAATCGAAGCTATCCTGGACTGTAGGAAAAGGCGCAATCAAATACAGTATCTTATCAAATGGAAGGGGTATGGTCCGGAGGACAATTCCTGGGAACCAGAAAACAATTTGCATGCCCCGGAACTTTTGCAGACTTTCAGAAATGTTCATGCCTCCAGGTTGGCCCGGCTGGGCATCCGGAGGCTGCCCTTAGGGAGGGGGCACTGTCAGAGAGCTCACCTTGCTGGTCATGGGATTGGCCACCAGAGGGAGTGCTTGTGAGCAAGCCGGCCTATTTAAGTTTGTCAGGCACTCTGTTCAATGCTGCCTGATCATCAGCTTCCTGTGCCGTAGTTCCTGTTTCCTGTCTTGTCTTCCTGTTTACCTGATCTCCTGACGACCCGGATTGCTCTTGGATTCCCCTTCTTGCTGCCTGTACCCGACCTTGGCCTGTTTGACTCCGCTTCTGCCTGCTCCTATTGTACCTTGTTGCCCGTCTGTTGCCGAACCCAGCCTGTCTCCTGACCATCCTGCTCAGTCTCATCGCCTGTGTTCCAGCCTGCACCTGCTGTTCATAGACTGCTATTCCACCAGCATCTGAACTCTAGTTCACAGGCTCTCATACCACTCCGCACTCCTGTGCTTCCTGTTACCTTACCAGGGGCCGCGAGTCGGACGCGTAAGGGAGCCTACTCTCTGCCCAAAGCGGACTCACCGGTCTGGTAAGTAGGAGTCTGATAGTTAGGATCAGTGTAGTATTTTTTCTTTGGAAGTCCATCCAAGTCTTCCAATACTAGATCGCGAAATACTTTAATGGATGAAGCTATAGGTGCTGGGGGGTTGAATAGAGATGGGTTGGCTAACCCTGAGTGAACTGAATGGGAGTTTGTAAGAAGGTTTGAAGGCCTACTTGGATTAGACGCAATAAATCTTTGCACATTGAGTTTGCGCACGAATTTATGCACGTCTATAAATGTGGAGAATTTGCTTAGTGTTTTAGGGGGGGCAAATTTCAATCCTTTATTCAAAACACTAAGTTCCGCTGAGGAAAAGTCGGCTTTACTTAGATTGAAAATGCCATCATCCTTTAGACCCGTTTTCTCTTTATTGGTACGCCTCCCCCCTCGGGTGCCGCGTTTTGTTCTGGATTTCGTGTGGGGTAATCTTGTTCTCTGTGAAAACCCCCCGGGTGCAAAGGTTTTGGTCTGGCCTGGTTGTAGTTGAAAGGTGATCTATCCGAATAGTCTCTGTCCCCGTAGTCATAGCGATACTGGGAATTTCGATAATCGGTAGGTCGTTCGTCTCTGAGTGGTGAGAATCTATTGCTAGTGTTGATAGGGGTTCTTTGCGGATAAGGATAATAGTAATGGTGCTCATTCTGACTCATATTGCGTCTTCGGGGGGAATAGTCCTGTCTGTATTCTTCGTAGTGGACAGAACGATCCCTATTGCCCCTACCCTTCCCCCTGTTGCTACGTCCTCTATTTCCAGAGTTAGGGGGGGGACCATTGTGTTGGGATGTAGAGGCAGGGGGGGGATAGGAGGGACGTCTATTGTTCCCGATGAGGGGAGGTGGAGGTACTAAGGGGATATGTGAAACCCTAGATACATCCGAACTTCCCGTCTCCATAGGGTGACTTGTACTAGCAGGTGGGTCTTTAACTTGGCTGGTAGTTTGCCAACTAAAAACACTACCATTTTTGTAGTCACTGAGGTCTCTGCTATATTTCTTCTGTTTTTTGATTTTTTGTTCACGTTCTTCCTTTTCTAGATGGTTCTTAAGATTGGTAGAAAGATTGGTATACTCTATAGTGGATTTGTGTGGAAGGAGTTTGTCTCTGATTTCCTTGATTTCTCTGTCTATAATAGTTCTTCTCGTACGTTTTCTGTCCACAAGGAACCCCAAAAGGGATATCCCTGCTTCATTAAAATAGTGATACCATGACTCGATATCTAGATCACCTTGTTGTGGGTGAATTGTCCACCTTAGGCCTCTTGGGACCATGCGTTCGGGCTTTTCGCAATGCCTGCCAGCTCTTTTTTGCACTGCAACCCCGAACTTTCTCATTAGAGGTCACCAAGGTGGGATTTGTAATCTCCCTTCTACAAGGTGAACCTCAAACTTGGGCCCATCGGCTACTTGAAGGAGACTCTGTACTAACCCAATCTTTGTCATCTTTCTTTGAAGCCATGGCACAGCTATATGAAGATCCCCAGCAGACTGCTACAGCTGAATCAGCTCTGTTCGCACTCCAACAAGGCCGCAGACCCGCTGAGGACTATGTTACTGACTTCCGGCGTTGGAGTGCGGACACACAGTGGAACGATGCGGCCCTGCGCCACCAATTTCGCATGGGTCTATCTGAAGGATTAAAAGATGAGCTCGCTCGAGTTGGTGTTCCAAGTACTCTGGAGGCCCTGATCTCCTTAACCATTCAGATCGATCGTCGCCTCCAAGAGCGTCGATCTGAACGCTCTGTTCAACAAAACCGCCCGACCTGGATGACAGCACGAGCTGCGGTGCCTGCAGCACGCTACTTTCCCTCACCCAGTATGAGCACTGTCCCGGCCACGCCTGACACCTCCGAACCAATGCATTTGGGACTGATGCAACCTGCCCTGTCTTCTGAAGTACGTGCCCGACGTCGGCAACTTAATCTGTGCCTCTATTGCGGAGGAACCGGGCACTATGTTCATAACTGTCCAGTTAAAATCAGTAAGTGTCCATCTCCTATGTATGCCAGTCTCTCTGCCTTATCTTCGAATTCAACCCACCTTGCCATTCCTCTCTCGTTACAGCTCCAAGAAGAGATAATTCCAGTCAACGCCATTATTGACTCTGGGGCATGCAGCTGCTTTATTGATCTAACTTTTGCCAGCCTACATAACATTCCGTTACGGACCAAAACCCATGGACTCTCTGTATTTCTGGCTCCCGCATCAAATCCGGACAAGTAACGCAAGAGACCCTGCCATTACCTGCTACCGCTTCTTCCCAACATAAGGAACTGCTGGTCCTTGATGCCATCACCTCTCCTATGTTTCCCATCATTCTGGGCATCCCCTGGCTGCAAGCACACAATCCGCACATCCATTGGGCATCCGGGGAGGTAAAATTTCTGTCAGCTTACTGTCAAGAACACTGCTTGATGAAAGATCCGGACTCCCCTGCCACTCTGCTTTGTCTGGACACCGACCAGAAAAATTGTCAGGCCATACCTAATCATTATCATGAATATATCGATGTTTTCAGCAAAAAGGGGGCAGATTCCCTTCCACCTCATCGCCCCATCGAGCTATTACCAGGTTCCCAAATCCCTTTTGGACGCATTTTTCCTCTGTCAGAAAAGGAACAAGAAGTGCTAAAGGCATACATAGATGAAAACCTGGCCAAGGGGTTCATTCGCCACTCTACCTCCCCAGCCGGTGCCGGGATATTCTTTGCTGCCAAAAAAGACAAGTCTCTCCGCCCATGTATAGACTACCGGGAACTGAATAAAATCACGGTCAAGAATCGGTATCCCCTACCCCTGATACCTGAATTATTTCAGAAATTGAGGACTGCCGTCATTTTTACAAAGCTTGATCTAAGAGGGGCCTATAATTTGATCCGTATCCGGGCAGGGCACGAATGGAAGACAGCCTTTCGGACCCGATTCGGGCATTATGAATACTTAGTCATGCCCTTCGGACTCTGCAATGCCCCTGCGACCTTCCAACACCTGATCAATGATGTTCTCAGAGACGTCCTAGATGTGTTTGTGATCGCATATCTGGACGATATCTTGATCTTTTCGGAATCTCTGGACCTACATCGAGAACATGTTCGTCGGGTGTTGGGTCGCCTCCGCTTACACAGACTTTATGCAAAAGTGGAAAAATGTGAATTCGAGCAACAGAGCATTCAATTCCTGGGGCTGATAATTTCATCAACTGGTATCAAGATGGACCCACAGAAGGTTTCCGCTGTTCTGGACTGGCCGGTACCTCTAGACAAAAAGGGGGTCCAACGATTTATCGGATTTGCAAACTTTTACAGGAAGTTTATCAAGGGATTTTCAGCCATAATTGCACCCATCACGCAGCTGACCAAACAGAATACCCGTTTCTCCTGGAATCAACTAGCCCAGAATGCTTTTGAAAACCTCAAGAGGTTATTCACCTCGGCACCTATCCTCAGCCATCCTGAACCATCCCTACCATTCATTTTGGAAGTGGACGCTTCCGAGATAGCGGTAGGTGCAATACTTTCGCAACGCAGAGGCAGTGAAGATGTAATGCATCCTGTGGGGTTCTTCTCCCGAAAACTCTCTCCTGCGGAGAAAAACTGTGATGTCGGCGACCGAGAACTTCTCGCTATTAAAACTGCATTAGAAGAGTGGAGGTATCTGCTGGAAGGGGCTATGCATCCAGTGTTAATATATACTGACCATAAAAACCTGGAATATCTGCGATCTGCCAAACGTTTAAAGCCTCGACAAGCCCGCTGGGCCCTGTTTTTTTTCACGTTTTTCCTTCCACATTACGTATCGGCCAGGCTCAAAAAATGTTAAACCTGATGCATTGTCACGAATGCATGACAACCCTAAGGACTTATCTAACCCTGACACCATTCTGCCTGCAAACAATTTCCTTCTCCTACAAACAGATCTTCTCTCCCAGATTAAGGAAGCATCCTCTGAATCAACCATGCCTACAGGGATGAACTTGACTAACAGAGACGGGTTGTTCTGGAGAGGAAGTCAAATTTTTGTCCCTGAGGAGGTTCGGGTCAAGGTCTTGACGTTGCTTAACGATCACCCACTGGCAGGTCACTTTGGGGTTCGCAAGACCATGGAATTAGTACAGCGTACCTTCTGGTGGCCCAATCTAAAAGACTTTTGCAAGAAGTATGTCAGCTCCTGCCCTATCTGTACCCAGAATAAGACATCCAGGAATCAAGCTTGGGGCTTGTTAAAACCTCTACCGGTACCCGACAGACCCTGGAAGATGATTTCCATGGACTTTATTGTAGAGCTGCCATGTTCTGAGGGGTGTTCTGCCATCTTTGTGGTGGTGGACCGTTTAACCAAGATGGCCCATTTTCTTCCGTTAAGAGGTACCCCATCGGCTATTGAAACAGCTCGTATATTCTTCAAACAGATCATCAGACTGCATGGAGTCCCTGTAAACATAATCTCCAATAGAGGGGTGCAATTTACCTCACGTTTTTGGAAAGCCCTGTGTGAAATTTTAAAAATCAAACTGGCCTTGTCCTCGGCCTATCATCCTCAGACTAACAGACAAACGGAGAGGACCAATCAGACTCTTGAGCAGTACATTAGATGCTTTACATCCTTCTCACAGGATGATTGGGTGTCCCTGCTGCCTTTGGCAGAATTTGCCTACAATAATGCTAAACATTCTGCCACCGGTCAATCCCCTTTTTTCGCCAATTATGGCTTCCATCTAACTTTTCTACCTGATTTCCTTCCAGAGTCTTCAGTTCCGGCAGTACAGAGTGCGGTGGATTTTCTCAGTCGCAACAACCAGATGTTGCAGGAAGCAGTGTCCAAGGCTCAGGCAGATGGTAAGAGAATCTTCGACCGGAAAAGAAGAGGGGAATTGAAGCTACAGCTTGGTGACCAGGTATGGCTTTCTACAACTAATATCAAATTAGCATGTCCCTCTAAGAAGTTGGCACCTAGATTTATGGGTCCTTTTCCGGTTAAGAGGAAAATTAACGAAGTGTCTTACGAACTGACTTTGCCTGATTCCCTTAAAATTCATCCAGTGTTCCACGTCTCATTGCTCAAACCTGCTGTACCTGATCCCTTCCCTGGTAGAGGAACTAGACCTCCTGAACCTGTTTTGATTGATGGCAGGAAGGAAATTGAAGTTGAGGCTATTCTTGATTGCAGGAGAAGACAGGGACAAACCCAATTTTTAATCAAATGGAAAGGCTACGGCCCAGAAAGTAACTCCTGGGTACCGGATGAGAATGTGCATGCTAGGCGGTTAGTCCGTGCCTATTTCTCTTCACACCCTGAGAAGAGAAGGCTTGTGGGCATCCGGAGGCTGCCCCTTGGGGGGGGCAATGTCAGGGAGCCGCCGTCGCCAGACCTGGGCGTTTGCATGCGCCTATGCGCCGGCGCGCTCCTGTGCAAGCTCCTCAGCAAAATCCTGATGTTCCCAGGCATCAGTGCGGCGCTCCGGCGAGCGCGGATACGCGCTGCTCGTGCGCACGCGCGAATGCGCGTGCGCGTACGGACGCGCGCACATTCGTGTTAGCGCCGTTTGGCACCAAAGGACGCATAAAGGTTCCCCTGTGCCTCTGGCACATTGCTGCTTCGTCTCAGCTCTGTGATCTCTGTAACCTGCATCTGATTGACTGATTGTTTCCTGATTGACCCGGCTTGTCTGACCATCCGTCCTGCTCCTATCCGACCCGGCCTGCCTGCCTATCCTACTGCTCCTGCCTGATACCATTGCCGATCTCTGCCTGCCTACTGACTCTGCCTCTGCCTGCCGTTATTGCCTGTGTTTATCTGCCTGCTGACCCGGACTGTTTGACCTTGCTTGTGCCTGCTGTTGTTCCTTGCTGTTGCACCTTTAGCTTCAGCTCCAGTGCTTCCTGCATCTCCAGCACCCAGCCTGCTGTTTTCAAGTCTTCACAAGATCTGCAGTCCAGCCATCCCGGTGGGATCTCTCCCTCATCTCAGCATCAGAGACTTACCTCAAACAGGCACTCCTACCCCACTGTGTTCCGGAGACCACTGTTCCCATTCCAGTGGCTCCTGAACCAACGCTGTATGAGAGGTCTTCTCCTACAAGTCAGGCTCTACTACCAGGTACCTAACAAACAGCAATTGTCTTCAGGTAGCTTTAGGTGCACACTGTGCAGAGGACGCACTACACTAACTTGTAAATACTGTAGCTGCCTGCCTGTGGTATTAATATAGGATCAGAAGAACACCACCAACTTTATTCAGGTAGCTTTAGGTGCACACTGTGCAGAGGATGCACTACACTAATTTGTAAATACTGCAGCTGCCTGCGGTACTGTACTAATAGGATCAGAAGAACACCACCAATTTTCTTCAGGTAGCTTTATGTGCACACTGTGCAGAGGACACAGTACATTAACTGTAAATACTGTAGCTGCCTGTCTGTGGTATTAATAGGAGCAGAACAACAGCAATTGTCTTCAGGTAGCTTTAGGTGCACACTTTGCAGAGGACACAGTACACTAACTATAAATACTGTATCTGCCTGCCTGTGGTATTATTATAGGATCAGAACACCACCAATTTTATTCAGGTAGCTTTAGGTGCACACTGTGCAGAGGACACAGTACACTAACTGTAAATACTGTAGCTGCCTGCCTGTGGTATTAATAGGAGCAGAACAACAGCAATTGTCTCCAGTTAGCTTTAGGTGCACACTGTGCAGAGGACACACTAAACTAACTGTAAATACTGTAGCTGCCTGCCTGTGGTATTAATAGGATCAGAAGAACCCCACCAATTTTATTTGGTAGCTTTAGGTGCACACTGTGCAGAGGACACAGTACACTAACTGTAAATACTGTAGCTGCCTGTCTGTGGTATTAATAGGAGCAGAACAACAGCAATTGTCTTCAGGTAGCTTTAGGTGCACACTGTGCAGAGGACGCACTACATTAACTTGTAAATACTGTAGCTGCCTGCCAGTGGTATTAATATAGGATCAGAAGAACACCACCAACTTTATTCAGGTAGCTTTAGGTGCACACTGTGCAGAGGATGCACTACACTAATTTGTAAATACTGCAGCTGCCTGCGATACTGTACTCATAGGATCAGAAGAACACCACCAATTTTCTTCAGGTAGCTTTATGTGCACACTCTGCAGAGGACACAGTACACTAACTGTAAATATTGTAGCTGCCTGTCTGTGGTAATAATAGGAGCAGAACAACAGCAATTGTCTTCAGGTAGCTTTAGGTGCACACTGTGCAGAGGACACAGTACACTAACTATAAATACTGTAGTTGCCTGCCTGTGGTATTATTATAGGATCAGAACACCACCAATTTTATTCAGGTAGCTTTAGGTGCACACTGTGCAGAGGACACAGTACACTAACTGTAAATACTGTAGCTGCCTGCCTGTGGTATTAATAGGAGCAGAACAACAGCAATTGTCTCCAGGTAGCTTTAGGTGAACACTGTGCAGAGGACGCACTAAACTAACTGTAAATACTGTAGCTGCCTGTCTGTGGTATTATTTGGATCAGAAGAACACCACCAATTTTCTTCAGGTAGCTTTAGGTGCACATTGTGCAGAGGATGCACTACACTAACTTGTAAATACTACAGCTGCCTGCGATACTAATAGGATCAGAAGAACACCACCAATTTTCTTCAGGTAGCTTTAGGTGCACACTGTGCAGAGGACGCACAACACTAACTTGTAAATACTGTAGCTGCCTGCCTGTGGTATTCATATAGGATCAGAAGAACACCACCAATTTTATTCAGGTAGCTTTAGGTGCACACTGTGCTGAGGACACAGTACACTAACTGTAAATACTGTAGCTGCCTGTCTGTGGTATTAATAGGAGTAGAACAACAGCAAATGTCTCCAGGTAGCTTTAGGTGCACACTGTGCAGAGGACGCACTACACTAACTTGTAAATACTGTAGCTGCCTGCCTGTGGTATTAATATAGGATCAGAAAAACACCACCAATTTTATTCAGGTAGCTTTAGGTGCACACTGTGCAGAGAACGCAGTACACTAACTGTAAATACTGTAGCTGCCTGTCTGTGGTATTAATAAAATCAGAAGAACAACACCAATTTTATTTGGTAGCTTTAGGTGCACACTGTGCAGAGGACACAGTACACTAACTGTAACTACTGTAGCTGCCTGCCTGTAGTATTAATATAGGATCAGAAGAACACCACCAACTTTATTCAGGTAGCTTTAGGTGCACACTGTGCAGAGGATGCACTACACTAATTTGTAAATACTGCAGCTGCCTGCGGTACTGTACTAATAGGATCAGAAGAACACCACCAATTTTCTTCAGGTAGCTTTATGTGCACACTGTGCAGAGGACACAGTACACTAACTGTAAATACTGTAGCTGCCTGTCTGTGGTATTAATAGGAGCAGAACAACAGCAATTGTCTTCAGGTAGCTTTAGGTGCACACTGTGCAGAGGACACAGTACACTAACTGTAAATACTGTAGCTGCCTGCCTGTGGTATTAATAGAATCAGAAGAACACCACCAATTTTATTTGGTAGCTTTAGGTGCACACTGTGCAGAGGACACAGTACACTAACTGTAAATACTGTAGCTGCTTGCCTGTGGTATTAATAGGATCAGAAGAACACCACCAATTTTCTTTAGGTAGCTTTAGGTGCACACTGTGCAGAGGACGTACTACACTAACTTGTAAATACTACAGCTGCCTGCGATACTAATAGGATCAGAAGAAAACCACCAATTTTCTTCAGGTAGCTTTAGGTGCACACTGTGCAGAGAACGCACTACACTAATTTGTAAATACTGCAGCTGCCTGCGGTACTGTACTAATAGGATCAGAAGAACACCACCAATTTTCTTCAGGTAGCTTTATGTGCACACTGTGCAGAGGACACAGTACACTAACTGTAAATACTGTAGCTGCCTGTCTGTGGTATTAATAGGAGCAGAACAACAGCAATTGTCTTCAGGTAGCTTTAGGTGCACACTGTGCAGAGGACACAGTACACTAACTGTAAATACTGTAGCTGCCTGCCTGTGGTATTAATAGAATCAGAAGAACACCACCAATTTTATTTGGTAGCTTTAGGTGCACACTGTGCAGAGGACACAGTACACTAACTGTAAATACTGTAGCTGCCTGTCTGTGGTATTAATAGGAGCAGAACAACAGCAATTGTCTTCAGGTAGCTTTAGGTGCACACTGTGCAGAGGACGCACTACACTAACTTGTAAATACTGTAGCTGCCTGCCTGTGGTATTAATATAGGATCAGAAGAACACCACCAACTTTATTCAGGTAGCTTTAGGTGCACACTGTGCAGAGGATGCAATACACTAATTTGTAAATACTGCAGCTGCCTGCGGTACTGTACTAATAGGATCAGAAGAACACCACTGATTTTCTTCAGGTAGCTTTATGTGCACACTGTGCAGAGGACACAGTACACTAACTGTAAATACTGTAGCTGCCTGTCTGTGGTATTAATAGGAGCAGAACAACAGCAATTGTCTTCAGGTAGCTTTAGGTGCACACTGTGCAGAGGACACAGTACACTAACTATAAATACTGTAGCTGCCTGCCTGTGGTATTATTATAGGATCAGAACACCACCAATTTTATTCAGGTAGCTTTAGGTGCACACTGTGCAGAGGACGCACTAAACTAACTGTAAATACTGTAGCTGCTTGCCTGTGGTATTAATAGGATCAGAAGAACACCACCAATTTTCTTTAGGTAGCTTTAGGTGCACACTGTGCAGAGGACACACTACACTAACTTGTAAATACTACAGCTGCCTGCGATACTAATAGGATCAGAAGAAAACCTCCAATTTTTTTCAGGTAGCTTTAGGTGCACACTGTGCAGAGAACGCACTACACTAATTTGTAAATACTGCAGCTGCCTGCGGTACTGTACTAATAGGATCAGAAGAACACCACTAATTTTCTTCAGGTAGCTTTAGGTGCACACTGTGCAGAGGACGCACTACACTAACTTGTAAATACTGTAGCTGCCTGCCTGTAGTATTAAAATAGGATCAGAAGAACACCACCATTTTATTCAGGTAGCTTTAGGTGCACACTGTGCAGAGTACCCAGTACACTAACTGTAAATTCTGTAGCTGCCTGCCTGTGGTATTAATAGGAGCAGAACAACACCACCAATTTTATTCAGGTAGCTTTAGGTGCACACTGTGCAGAGTACCCAGTACACTAACTGTAAATACTGTAGCTGCCTGCCTGTGGTATTAATAGGAGCAGAACAACACCACCAATTTTATTCAGGTAGCTTTAGGTGCACACTGTGCAGAGGACACAGTACACTAACTGTAAATACTGTAGCTGCCTGTCTGTGGTATTAATAGGAGCAGAACAACAGCAATTGTCTTCAGGTAGCTTTAGGTGCACACTGTGCAGAGGACACAGTACACTAACTATAAATACTGTAGCTGCCTGCCTGTGGTATTAATATAGGATCAGAACACCACCAATTTTATTCAGGTAGCTTTAGGTGCACACTGTGCAGAGGACACAGTACACTAACTGTAAATACTGTAGCTGCCTGCCTGTGGTATTAATAGGAGTAGAACAACAGCAATTGTCTCCAGGTAGCTTTAGGTGCACACTGTGCAGAGGACGCACTAAACTAACTGTAAATACTGTAGCTGCCTGCCTGTAGTATTAATAGGATCAGAAGAACACCACCAATTTTCTTCAGGTAGCTTTAGGTGCACACTGTGCAGAGGACGCACTACACTAACTTGTAAATACTACAGCTGCCTGCGATACTAATAGGATCAGAAGAACACCACCAATTTTCTTCAGGTAGCTTTAGGTGCACACTGTGCAGAGGACGCACTACACTAATTTGTAAATACTGCAGCTGCCTGCGGTACTGTACTAATAGGATCAGAAGAACACCACCAATTTTCTTCAGGTAGCTTTAGGTGCACACTGTGCAGAGGACGCACTACACTAACTTGTAAATACTGCAGCTGCCTGCGATACTAATAGGATCAGAAGAACACCACCAATTTTATTCAGGTAGCTTTAGGTGCACACTGTGCAGAGGACGCACTACAGTAACTTGTAAATACTGCAGCTGCCTGCGGTACTGTACTAATAGGATCAGAAGAACACCACTAATTTTCTTCAGGTAGCTGTAGGTGCACACTGTGCAGCGGACGCACTACACTAACTGCAAATACTGTAGCTAATAGGACTAATAGGATCAGAAGAACACCAGCAACTTTCTTCAGGTAGCTGTAAATACTGTAAAAATACCTGCCTGCCTGTTAGTAGGAAGAGAATAACAGGAACGGATCTAGCTAATCTGAATACAGCATATATATATATATATATTTATATATATATATATATATATATATATATATATATATATATATAAATAACACCTAGGATGTATATATATATCTATATATATATATATAGATATATATATATATATAGATATTTATATATATATCTATATATATAGATATATATATATATATATAGACAATACACTGTAGGTGCAGCTAACTGACTCGCCTGCCTACTCTATCTAACTTTAATCAAATGACACTGCCTCTCTGTCTATCTCTCCGCCGCAACACACTAAACAAGGCCGCCACGCAGGCGGCCTTATATAGTATGGGGCGTGTACTAAACCCCATGAGCCATAATTGGCCAAAGCCACCCTGGCTTTGGCCAATTACGGCTCTCTGTACAGACGGCGCTGTGATTGGCCAAGCATGCGGGTCATAGTGCATGCTTGGCCAATCAGCAGCCAGCAATGCACTGCGATGCCGCAGTGAATTATGGGCCGTGACGCACCACTTGAATTTGTCGCGAACGGCCCATATCATTCGTAATTCGATGAATGGGCGAACATACGATGTTCGAGTCGAACATGGGTTCAACTCGAACATGAAGCTCATCCCTAATAAGGACTCCTCAGGCCACCAGTTTTGGCTGGGAAATAATTAATGTGTAACCTGGGGTGCAAAGGCTTCGCCAATTTCAGCAGTTTCTCCAGCATTGCCTTCCTCTTTGTTTGGATATGACCCCTAATAAAGGGATATTTATTTTTCACAAATACTTGCCTATGTGTTTTCCTTCAAAAAGGACAGTTTGTTTGTGAGTAGGCAGGTACATTTCAAAAATACAAAGTCAAATTAACAAGGAACACCAACACCAAACAACCTGCTTGAGGTTAAAAAATACAAGATAATAATGGTGTTGTGGTAACTTGACACACAAAACCCACAAAAAAATTAGGGAGATCACCAAAAAAAATAAAAAAACAGGAGATCTTGATTAAAAAAAAACAACCAAAAAAAAATATTCACTTTAAAAACCAAAAAAAAAAACGAATTCTTCTGGAGATCTAACGAAAATAAAAAATATATATTCATGAAATCACGAGAAATAATAAAGAAATCAGTTTGTGAGAACTCTGTGTGAATATGAGCAGCAAAACAACTTTATTCTTCTAGCATTATAAAGAAGAAGAGAATGCGCTGCATTAAAAGATTTTAAAATTTGCAGCGTGACGAATGTGCTACCTCCATTACGAACTGTAGTTTTACCATACCGAGCGCTTCCGTCTCGTAATTTATTCTGAGCATGCGTGGCACTTTGTACGTCGGAATTGTGTACACACGATCGGAATTTGCACAAACAAATTTTGTTGTCAATTTTGTTGTCAAATTTTGTGTGACGGAAATTCCAATGGAAACTGTCCAATGGAGCCTACACACGGTCGGAATTTCCGACAACAAGTTCTGATTTTATGTCGGAAAGTCCGACCATGTGTATGCGGTATTGCTATTGAATCTCTGTACTTTGCGTTACTACTGACTCTGCCTCACTTACTCCTGACCATTGCATTCTGCATCACTACTTACCTCTGTACCCCGTGTCACTTACAGCTGACCTCTGCGTCACTAACTACTGAACCTTTACACTCTGCGTCACTTACTACTGAACCTTTACACTCTGCAACACTTACTACTGAACCTCTGAACAGGGCCGATCCTAGGGTCACAGACGCCTGGGTGCAGAAATATTTCTGGTGCCCCCACGTGGGCGTGGTCATCTTACCAACTCCTCCCCTTTACAAATGTTTCTATGGCAACGACTCAAACACAGAGATGTTCCCCTAAGAACTCTTCGTAAGCCTGGGATACTCCCATGATCTTTTAACAATAAAGGAAATACAGGAAGAGCGTACACTAATGTGACCTGGAGCGGAGTCCTTCTGATGCACACAGAGAGGGCTTCTGTTAGAGAATCTGTTAGAAAGAGCCCCCAGACATGGTACAGGAGATGATCAGAGACTGCAGACATGGTACAGGAGATGGTCAGAGACTGCAGACATAATACAAGAGATGGTCAGAGACTGAAGATATAATACAGGAGATGGTTAGAGACTGCAGACATAGTACAGGAGATGATCAGAGACTGCAGACATGGTACAGGAGATGGTCAGAGACTGGAGATATAATACAGGAGATGGTCAGAGACTACAGACATAGTACAGGAGATGGTCAGAGACTGCAGACATAGTACAGGAGATGGTCAGAGACTGCAGACATAAGACAGGAGATGGTCAGAGACTGCAGACATGATACAAGAGATGGTCAGAGACTGCAGACATAGTACAGGAGATGGTCAGAGACTGCAGACATAATACAGGAGATGGTCAGAGACTGCAGACATGATACAAGAAATGGTCAGAGACTGCAGACATAGTATAGGAGATGGTCAGAGACTGCAGACATAATACAGGAGATGGTCAGAGACTGCAGACATGATACAAGAGATGGTCAGAGACTGCAGACATGATACAAGAGATGGTCAAAGACTGCAGACATAATACAGAAGGTCAGAGACTGCAGACATAGTACAGGAGATGGTCAGAGACTGCAGACATAACACAGGAGATGGTCAAAGACTGCAGACATAATACAGGAGAAGGCCAGAGACTGCAGACATAATACAGGAGATGGTCAGAGACTGCAGACATGATACAAGAGATGGTCAGAGACTGCAGACATGATACAAGAGATGGTTATAGACTGCAGACATGTTACAAGAGATGGTCAGAGAATGTGGACATATTACAGGAGATGGTCAGAGACTGGAGATATAATACAGGAGATAGTCAGAGACTGCAAACATAGTACAGGAGATGGTCAGAGACTGCAGGCATAATACAGGAGATGGTCAGAGACTGCAGACATGATACAAGAGATGGTCAGAGACTGCAGACATACTACAGGAGATGGTCAGAGACTGCAGACATGTTACAAGAGATGGTCGGAGACTGCAGACATGTTACAAGAGATGGTCGGAGACTGCAGACATGTTACAAGAGATGGTCAGAGACCGCAGACATGTTACAAGAGATGGTCAGAGACTGCAGACATGTTACAAGAGATGGTCAGAGACTGCAGACATGTTACAGGAGATGGTCAGAGACTGCAGACATGTTACAAGAGATGGTCAGAAAATGCGGACATACTACAGGAGATGGTCGGAGACTGAAGACACGTTACAAGATATGGTCAGAGACTGCAGACATGTTACAAGAGATGGTCAGAGAATGCGGACATATTACAGGAGATGGTCAGAGAATGCGGACATATTACAGGAGATGGTCAGAGACTGGAGATATAATACAGGAGATGATCAGAGACTGCAGACATGATACAAGAGATGGTCAGAGACTGCAGACATGATACAAGAGATGGTCAGAGACTGCAGACATGTTACAAGAGATGATCAGAGACTGCAGACATGTTACAAGAGATGATCAGAGACTGCAGACATGTTACAAGAGATGGTCAGAGACTGCAGACATGATACAAGAGATGTTCAGAGACTGCAGACATGATACAAGAGATGGCCAGAGACTGCAGACATGTTACAAGAGATGATCAGAGACTGCAGACATGTTACAAGAGATGATCAGAGACTGCAGACATGATACAAGAGATGGTCAGAGACTGCAGTTCCTATGGACGTTAGTAAATAATGGCTGATCGGCCCTCTCACCTGACCCAGCGATACAGCAACAACGGTTCCTCTGATCAGGAGTCAGCTCACTCTGAATTGCCCGTGGTGACTCCGTTGGGTAGAGCCCAGATCTATATTCTGGCAATGACTCCATTCCTTTCTCCACCAGGGATGGCGCCAGGCTGTGTGGCTTTCCCACTGTTGGCGCAGGGCAGCGGGGTTCTCTCTCTGGTGGTGTTCCCTCAGCACTGTCCTCTCCCTCTGGAGTCCTGGGTGCACGTCCCTGAAAGCTTTCCCGGGCTCCTGGCTCTCTCTCTCCCATTCAGCTGAGCATGCTGTGTGGGCTGCAGTTTCTGTGTTACATTGGGGCTGCCAGTCCTTGGGACTACATGTCCCACAATCCTCTTCTTTGCTCCTTTTTTTTCTTCCCTGGCCGATATGAAGGCGGAGGAAGAAACATAGTGCGCCTCTCTCTAGTACAGCAGCGCGCACAAGGAGGAGAGGGAGAGGGGAAACAAGAGCCCGTGGCTGCAGTGGCGTCACTAGGGTTGGTGTCACCCGGTGCGGTAAAATATGGTATCACCCCCTCCACCAACTATAGTTGCCCCTCAGTACAAACCCCCTCCACTAAGTATAGACCCCCCTCCATCAGTGCAGACCCCCCACTAAGTATAAACACCTCCCTCAGTATAGACCCCCCCAGGACAAAACACCCCCCTTTATCAGAATAGACCCCCCTCAGGACAAACCACCCCCCTCTATTAGTACAGACCCCCCTCAGGACAAGCCACCCCCCTCCATTAGTACAGAATGCACCAGAACAAACTACCCCCCTCCATTAGTACAGACCCCCTCAGGACAAACCACCCCCCTCCATTAGTACAGACCCCTCCAGGACAAACTACCCCCTATATTAGTACAGACCCCCTCAGGACAAACCACCCCCTCCATTAGTAAAGACCCCCCCAGGACAAACCACCCCCCCTACATTAGTACAGACCCCCCTCAGGACAAACCACCCCCTCCATTAGTACAGACCCCCCCAGAACAACCCCCCCCTACATTAGTACAGACCCCCAGAACAAACCACCCCCCTCCATTAGTACAGACCCCCCAGAACAAACCACCCCCCTCCATTAGTACAGACCCCCGTGACAAACCACCTGCCCCCTTCCATTAGTACAGACCCCCCCAGACAAACCACCCCCCTACATTAGTACAGACCCCCCAGGACAAACCACCTCCTCTACATTAGTACAGACCCCCAGGACAAATCACCCCCCTACATTAGTTTAGACCCCCCCAGGACAAATCACCCCCCCACATTAGTATAGACCCCCCCGGACATATCACCCCCCCTACATTAGCATAGACCCCTTTAGGACAAACCACCCCCCCCACATTAGTACAGACCCCCAGGACAAATCACCCCCCCTACATTAGTATAGACCCCCCAGGACAAATCACCCCCCTGCATTAGTATAGACCCCCCAGGACAAACCACCTCCTCTACATTAGTACAGACCCCCCCAGGACAAATCACCCCCCCTACATTAGTACAGACCCCCCCAGGTAAAACCACCCCCCTACATTAGTACAGACCCCCAGGACAAATCACCCCCCCTACATTAGTACAGAACCCCTAGGACAAATCACCCCCCCTACATTAGTACAGACCCGCAGGACAAACCACCCCCCCCACATTAGTACAGACCCCCCCAGGACAAATCACCCCCCCACATTAGCACAGACCCCCCAGGACAAATCACCCCCCTACATTAGTACAGACCCAGGACAAACCACTCTGAACACAGAGACAGCCGCTCCGGTCTCCGGCTGTCTCGCTCTCTTCCTCTGACAGGAGGAGGGAGGGGGAATGGTGGGCACAGCGGCGGCAGTGGCGGTGACCAGCGGAGAGAGCTGCCTATGGACAAGGAGAGTAGGAGGGAGGGGAGCACTCTGGAGCTTCAGCGACAGCACCCCCACCTCTGTGGCGCCTGGGTGCAATGCACCCCGTGCACCCCGGCCAGGATCGGCCCTGCCTCTGAACTTTGCATTACTACTGACTCCTGAACTGTGCGTCACTTACTATTGATCCTTGCACTCTGGGTCACTTGCTCTCTGCTTCACTTGGAACCTTGAGCCCCAAGATGTCCTGTATATACAGTTTTTTTAAATAAAATGGTATGATACTAAGTGCACTGCTCCTAATTGATGTACAGTATCTCACAAAAGTGAGTACACCCCTCACATTTTTGTAAATATTTTATTATATCTTTTCATGTAACAACACTGAAGAAATTACACTTTGCTACAATGTAAAGTAGTGAGTGTACAGCTTGTATAACAATGTAAATTTGCTGTCCCCCTCAAAATAACTCAACATACAGCCATTAATGTCTAAACCTCTGGCAACAAACGTGAGTAAACCCCTAAGTGAAAATGTCCAAATTGGCCCCAAATTTGCCATCTCCCTCCCCAGTGTCATGTGACTTGTTAGTGTTACAAGGTCTCAGGTGTGAATTCGGAGCAGGTGTGTTAAATTTGGTGTTATCACTCTCAGTCTCTCATGCTGGTCACTGGAAGTTCAACATGGCACCTCATGGCAAAGAACTCTCTGACGACCTGAAAAAAAAGTGTTGCTCTACATAAAGATGGCCTAGGCTATAAGAAGATTGCCAAGACCCTGAAACTGAGCTGCAGCACGGTGACCGAGACCATACAGTGGTTTAACAGGACAGGTTCCACTCAGAACATGCCTCGCCATGGTTGACCAAAGAGGTTGAGTGCATGTGCTCAGCGTCATATCAATAGGTTATCTTTGGGGAAAGAGTGCTGCAAGCATTGCTGCAGAGGTTGGAGGGATGGGGGTCAGCCTGTTAGTGCTCAGACCATACGCCGCACACTGCATCAAATTGGTCTGCATGGCTGTCATCCTAGAAGGAAGCCAATTCTAAAGATGATGCACAAGAAATCCCGCAAACAGTTTGCTGTGGTCTGATGAGACCAAGATAGACTTAATTGGTTCAGATAGTGTCAAGCGTGTGGGGTGGCAACCAGGTGAGGAATATAAAGACAAGTGTGTCTTGCCTACAGTCAAGCATGGTGGTGGGAGTGTCATGGTCTGGGGCTGCATGAGTGCTGCGGGCACTGGGGAGCTACAGTTCATTGAGGGAACCATGAATGCCAACTTGTACTGTGACATACTGAAGCAGAGCATGATCCCCTCCCTTCGGAGACTGGGCCACAGGGCAGTATTCCAATATGATAACGACCCCAAACACACCTTCAAGATGACCACTACCTTGCTAAAGAAGCTGAGGGTAAACGTGATGGTCTGGCCAAGCATGTCTCCAGATCTAAACCCTATTGAGCATCTGTGGGGCATCCTCAAATGGAAGGTGGAGGAGCGCAAGGTCTCTAACATTCACCAGCTCCGTGATGTTGTCATGGAGGAGTGGAAGAGGACTCCAGTGTCAACCTGCTCTGGTGAACCAAGAGGGTAAAGGCAGTACTTGAAAATTATGGTGGCCACACAAAATATTGACACTTTGGGTCCAATTTGGACATTTTCACTTAGGAGTGTACTCACTTTTGTTGCCAGCGGTTTAGACATTAATGGCTGCGTGTTGAGTTATTTCTGAGGGAACTGCAAATTTACACTGTTATACAAGCTGTACACTCAGTACTTTACATTGTAGAAAAGTATACTTTCTTCAGTGTTGTCACATAAAAAGATATAATAAAATATTTCCCAAAATTTGAGGGGTGTACTAACTTTTGTGAGATACTGTATTTGTAGCCTGTAACCCTGTCTAACTTTGAAACTCAAAAACATAAAAATATGATCCCTTTGAGTCCCAGCGCTCTTTTCAAGTTTTGGAAAGGTGATTGATTATGTTACAATTACTATTTGTGTTGTAATCGACCTATCCAGCCTTGACATTGTTTCTTAGGGACAGATAGTACTTTCTTTTGATACCATACTGTTTTTGTAGAACTGAGAGAAAAAACTGTGAAAATTATAAAAAAATAAAAGATTTTCTGGTGATTTCGCCCACATAAACATGTAAAGGATAAGGCACAATGTTTTTTTTAAATACATTTCTGTAATCAAACTATACCAAGCTGGTCCAAACAAACTATTTACCTCTCTAGCGCATGCAGTGGCTGCCAGTGCTGTATAAACTGTATGAAGCCTCAGCTACATCTAGCATATAGTGCTGTGTTCTGACAGCAGGACATGAATATCCTGTACCACTCCTGAAACAAAACTAAATTGGGGTGAGCACTGCTCAGCCATTCACAGGGAACTTTGTATTCTATGAATGAATACAAAGCTTCCTCTGATTGGCTGAGTCGGAGATTGTGACGTCATCTGCCTCTCTGCCTCAGCCAATCAGGGCAGCTTTGTATTCATTCATAGAATACAAAGCTCCCTGAGAATGGCAGCACTCAGCCCAACTCAATTTCTTTTCCGGGAGTGGAATGGGAACTTCCCAACCTGCTGCCAGTACACGGTGCTGTATACTGTACGTAGCTGAGGCTACATACAGTTCATACAGCTCTGATTGCATGTGTTAGTGAGGTAAATGTTGTCAATATATATATATGGATGACTAATTAATATTGTAATTATTAGTGTTTTTATGGTAATAGGAGTATATGACATAAACTCCTCTAATCTCCCGATGGGTTGGTATTGCACCGGAGCTATCGGATGACATGTGGAAGGAGGTGCTGGATACTTATCTCAAAACTGTGATTGCCTCTACGGATAGGATGATCCAGTTAAGATTCTTACATCAGACATACTATACACCTGTACATCTATTTTGCATGCATAAGAGGGATTCCGCATTATATCTTAAATGTCAGTTGAGTGATGGTACTTTCTTTCATATGGTGTGGGAATGCTCTAAAGTTAGGCCTTTATGGTCTATGGTCAACAAAATTATTGCAGAGAAGTTTGGTCTTCTCAATGCATGTACCCCTTCGTTATGTCTCTTGGGAGTTATTGAGGATGAGGAAATGGGTGCAGCTATGAAACTGTTCCTTGGACTGCTTTTCTTTTATGTCCACAAGGTCATAGCGAGGAGGTGGATATATGCTGAAGATTTGACTTTGGGGATGTGGGTGAAATTAATCAATGCAGATATTCCGCTCTACCGTATGACATTTGAGGCCTGGGGTTCTCCCCAAAAATTCCGGAATGTTTGGTTCAGATAGGTGGACTTTACTGACACATTAGAGGGGGAGGTGGATATTTGAAGGTCTACGTGAAGGGACAAAATAGGATAATATTCTGCATACTTGACAGACCTAAGGGTGGATCACTTTGTCCAAATCTGTTTAGTGGGTTTTTGGTTATACACATGGTTGTTATGATTGGTTTCTGTCTTTTGTTTCGGGGGGGGGGGGGGGGGGATAAAATCAAATAGGTACTTACCAGGGGTTGAGATGTAAGGGTGCCCCGTAGTAATTGTTGAGGGAGCATAATGGTTCAGTATGATTTGTGCATCTTGTACTAACTGCTTTCTGGTAATTGTGTACTGAAAACTTGGTACTTCTGACCTTTTTCTGACCCTTTTTTTATGTGCTGCTTTGATACTGCATGTTGCTCTCTCTGGCAAATAAAACTTTTTCCAAAAAAACAAACAAACTCCTCTAATCCAAAATAGATTTCCAAAAGAGATTCAATCAATAATATGCACCTATTATATGTGAACCATAAACAGTGAAAATAAATCATGCACAAATATAAAAAAGAAGTGCTTCACCGTAGGGATATGTGTGTGGTTGATACCACCACATCCACCTATCTTAGTAAAGTTCAAAATACATAAACAAAAGTGTCCATAAAAAATTGAGGATTGAAGTGACTTTGTTGTGGGAATAAATCCGTGACTGTCACCGTGATGTACGCCCGTCACCTTGTATAGATTAAAGGCTTACCAGACAGCCTCTGATCAGAGACATAGTAGCATCAGCCGAGACAATGGGCCAAGGGGAAGAGCGCGTCTCCAGCGTGGGAAATCCGGGACTTAGGTGAGTAAAACGAGGGGGTTGGGGGGGGGGGGGGGGGCGGTCAGGGACAGAAGTTTTTTCACCTTAATGTATAGGATGCATTAAGGTGAAAAAACATGAGGGTTTACAACCCCTTTAACTACAATTAAGTGGGTAAACAAGTTCCCCTTTGAAAAACACTAATTACCATAAACAAGTCTTTAAACAAGTACTTAAAGGGATGCTCCAGGCTTCCCCCCAAAAAATTAAAATTTAGCAGCTACAAATACTGTAGCTGCTAACTTTTAATATTAGGACACTTACGTGTCCAGACATCAAGCGGTGCCCTCACCCGAGCCATATCTTCAATTGGCTATTGGGTGCTGGCACTACCATCTTGACTAAGGCAAACCTTGCGGCTTCACAGCCGGCTTTCTTCTGCAGATACGTGAAGCATGCCGCACTTCGTGAATGGGACACATTACCCAACATGTTATTGGATGTCATGTAGTGCAGGATATGCATTCTCCAATGGCACTCCACTATACTGGAAGACTGACGTGTTTCGGGGGTGCACCCCCTTCCTCAGAGCTAAGAATGCTTGGATAACAAAGTCTTTGGCAAGAATCCAATTGCTGGGGGGCGTGACCGGATGTGACCAAGGCAACAAGTGTTTCTCTGGAGCTCCATATGTCTCCTGTAAACTGTCCGGTTTTTGGAGCTTTCCTGCCCAGTTCTATTGAGCTGGTGTCCTCTGAATGAACACTCATCAGGCATGACCTGGATAAGATCCGCAATTGACTCACAACGGCGGAGGACAGAATATCTGAAGTGGAGGACACATCCCACTCTCACGGCTGTCAGCTATCTGAACTCCAGGATCTGGTAAAATCACTCCAGCATAGGGCGGATGACACAGAGGACAGGCAGCACAGGAATAATGTGCGGGTGGTGGGCCTACCTGAGGGGGCTGAAGGGGCCAAGCCGGCCACCTTTGCAGAACTATTCTTCAAACAACTTCTATCATTGGGTGACCTGCCTTCCACCTATGTGGTCGAGAGAGCACATCGTGTCCCCACAGGTGTTTGCCCCCCTGGTGCCTTCCCACTGCCTTTTCTGGTCAGATTCCTGAACTATAGGGAGAGATATGATTTTAGCAGAATCCACAAAACATCAGGATCTGCGCTTTGAAAACACTCATGTCATGTTTTCCCTGATTTCTCAGCTGACTACACTCCTTTAATGATGTCTGGAAAAGGCTGAGCGCTAAGGATATTCAGTATAGCATGCTCTACCCCAGCAGGCTCCGTGTTCAATATGAAGGGGCTATAAAAAATTTTGACAACCCGCTGGAGTCCTGTGAGTGGTTTGACAGGGATCCTTGAAGTCTTCTTGGTTCAAGACCGGCTTCCCTGGCAATTGTCATGGTTCCTGGGACCACATGAATCTGTGAATTGCTGCACCTGTTGTGCTTTCCAATCTGGATTAAACTCTGCTGCTAAGTTTTTGGTATACGAATGCCTTTTTTCTCTTGACTACACGTTTGAGTACTATGTAATGCTTTCTGATCCTCACTAGATGGCACCAGTTATCTTGTTTATCTCTCCTACTGCTACTACTTGCATTGATCTGCTCCATGCTCCTGTGGTATTTGGAGAAACAGGGATATCACCTTGCTCTGTTGAACTTTCAGGAACTAAGATTGGACTTCCAGTATTCTTTCTGTTCGTGTTTGGGAGTAAGCTGCATACCAGACGTTGTGTTTTCTTTTTGAAGTTCAGTTCTGGTATAATGGCATGGGAGGACTGATTTGACTCCACTCACCAGTCACTAGGGTATTATGGCACCAGTTCTATGGGGAATTGTTCCCTTACTTCTCAAAGCAATATACAGACTTATCACATGTTACCTATATTCTCCTGGTTTACATTTCCTGGGTTACACTACGATGGCTAGCCCAATCAGATTTGTGTCATTGAATGCCAGGGGGTTGAATAATAGGTTTAAAAGGGCATTGGTGTTCCAATATCTTAAACAATCTAAGCCACATGTTGTCCTCCTGCAGGAGATGCACCTGGATAGTAATAAAGTGCTTGCTTTATGCAGGCCATGGATACAGAGTGCCTTTAATGTTACATTTTCCACGTCTGCTAGAGGAGTATCTATTCTTATTAGTAAGGCCATCCCATGTACTATTCACCAGGTGTTTTCCGATCTGGGGGGTCGATATCTGGCTGTAATACTAGATGTTTGCTATATTAAAATGCTGCTTGTGAATGTGTACTCACCTCCACCTTTCCACGTTCAATTGTTATATAATTTATTTGTAAAGCTGGCTCCATTTACTCATCTTCCATTGGTATTGATGGGTGATTGCAATGCTATTTTGAATGCACTGAACTCGTCCAACCCTGGTAGATGGGATCTCCTGAAATTCTCTCATGGGCCTCTGTGACTGGGATGTCTGAGCTGTGGAAAAGGAAACATCCTACTGGCAGATGTTACTCCCACCTCTCGATGTCTCATCACTCTTCAGCCAGGATAGATCTGGCTTTCGGCAATTCCGCTCTGTTACCATTTATCGACGAGATAGACTATATGGCTGGGGGCATATCTGATTATAATCCGCTTTCTCTCCCTCTGGCCTTCCCTACGGGGAGGAGGACTGGGGGATGGAGACTTTCTCCAGGCTGGTTACAAAGTGATCAAGTATTCTCTCACATACAGGAATCAGTCACCTCCCACTGGTCAATTAATGAAGAGTTTGCAGAACCACCTATGGTGTGGGATGCCTTTAAGGCAGTGGTTTGAGGAGAATGCATCTCTGCTATCAAAACGGTATGTATGGATCATAATGCTGAGATTCTTATGTTACAGGAAAGGGAGTGGGAATGTGCGAAGGGACACGCAGGCTCCCCCTCGGATGCTTCTAATTCATCTTTGCTGGAGGCCAGGCGTCTTCTCTCCCTACATTTCACAAACGCGGCCCATACCGAGGCTGGCCAGCGAGCAAATTCTGAAGGTGATAATAATGACAAACTGCTAGCAACCCAGTCACGAATATTCCAGTCATCTGGCGTGGTGGGGGGGGGGGGGGGTGACCTAGCCACGGATCCATCTGTTGTCTGAGTTCATTGACTTTTTCTCCACTCTGTATGCACCTATTCCGCCATATGACATATCTGCCTTGGAAAATCTCCTTGAGGACCTGTCTCCCCCGATGTTGTCTGACGCAGATAGGGATGCCTTGGATGCTAAAACTACTACTAAAGAGATTGAGGCTGCTATTTTTGCTTTTCCTCCCCATAAGGCCCCGGGACCTGATGGGTTCCCTGCTGATTTTTTCTAGCTCCTAGACTCAATGTGTTCTTGGCGCATTGCTTAGAACAGCAAAGGCTTCCGAACTCTATGTTGGATGCGTATATGATCCTTCTGTTAAAGCCTGGCAAGGACCCTCTGGAATGTTCATCGTATTGGCCCATTGCTCTTCTAAATATGGACCTTAAAATCTTAACAAAGGTGCTGGCGACTAGGCTTGCTGGGGTCATCTCCTCCCTGGTCAATATTGACCAGATGGGTTTTATGCCTGGCAAGTCTACAGACACGAATTTAAGACGACTTTTTACCCATCTACAACTTCCCAACTTAGATTCGCCCACTAGAATTATAGTGTCTATCGACATCGAAAAAGCCTTCGATTCAGTTGATTGGCAGTATATTATGAATGATGAATCTTGCGAGCTACCAAATAAATGACCAAACCACAATCACATCCATGAACATATGATGTGGTAATTAATTGAAAGACCAAATAAATTAATTAAAAAACCAAATGAATGACCAAACCACAATCACACCCAGAATCAAGTGATGTGGTGATTAATTGAAAGACCAATCTACAGCAATGATCACAATCCCATATAATTTACCAAAATTGCCAAAAATAAAAATAAATATTGCAGCGCTGTGTGAAAGTATCCTTATTAACTTAATAATATACCACTGTGAGTTTAGATTAGTACTGTGCTATAGTGCCAATTACATAAATAAGTGCATATATAATAAACAATTAATATGTGATAAATAGCTTTATGTTGCTTCAAACTAATAAATACTAGAAAATTATAAAAAAAAGTCCTGTATTGAACAATTCCTGTAATAGGTCCTAAATTCAGCAATTATTGTGTAATAAATTGTGATATATATAACTTCCAATAAATATAATAGAAGGTGATCAAAAAAAGTCCTGTAATAAACAAGTCCAGAGTGACAAAGGACATAATCCAATATTGTGACTCCACACGCTGATGCAGTGACTTCACACAAGTTCTCCCCCCTGTGTGATTGTGCTCACCTTAGGGAATGTGACCGCACATGTAAGTTTGGTCTGAAAAAGCAGCTGAACCACCTCTGGGTTCAAAGTGTGATGGTCTCTGCAGACCCCCAGACAAATCCACTGGAATATTCCTCAATTCAAAATAAAAGAGGCTTTATAGTGTGATATCGTTTAGGCAAAGGTTTATTAAAGTATAAAAGCTTCAGGGTACTCACATTCTCATGGTGCTTCCAGCGCACCAATCTACAGCAAACAACTATTAAAAAATTAACTACAATAGGATTGTATTCTTGGGTGTATCAGCAGCCACACAAGGAGCATGTGTACTGTCTCCTCCACTGTCCTGGCCCTTCCCCTACACGTAGCGACACAGGGCTATCATGTGTCTTCCTCAGGGGGATATCCTTCTATATGTATCCTTCTGTTCCTACTGACTGTTGGAGGTGCTCCTGTTCCCCGTCCGCAGCTGACCACGTTTTCCAGGGGTGTCTGCAGATCCAGACTTTTTGGACTGAGGTTACCTCCTGCATTGCGGATGTTCTGGCGTTTCTGGTTCCCTTGACAATTAGAGTTTGTCTGTTGGGCCTGGTAGAGGAGGTTGTTCCTTCGAGGGCACACAGAACATTACTTAATATCTTGCTATTTTATGGGAGGAAGGCAATTCTGTTACATTGGAGGAAACCTGGGGCCCCTAGTTACTAATCCAGAGGATGTGGGAAAAAATTTGATAAGGTGTGGCAAGAATGGTATAACTCTGATGTTACTGTGGGATAGTAGGGATACATAGGTTCCTATGAGGTATCCCATGCTTTGTACTACTTATGGTTAGTAACTAATCCAATTCTCAGAGTGTACAGGGATTGACTTTGATGGTTTTTTTCTCCATCCGGTCCAAAATGGTAAAGACCTATGCTGAAGGTAATTTTGCTACATATTTTAACTAATGTGATTCAGTTTGAATCTGGTGCATTTTTTTTTCCCGACAAGGACATTTCATAAGTGATGGAGTAAGCTGAGCTATGGTCTGGTTGGGGGGAGGATGGAGGGGGGTTTAGGAAGTTGGTTCACTATAGTTAGTAGTTTATGTTAGTTGCATACACTTGTTGTATGTAATCTGTTGGAACCTGTGTGGTCCATAGAGTGAATTGGTTTTGTGCCAGTACCACTTCTACTGTTGTATGTCCAATATAAAACTCAAGAAAAAGAATTCCAGACCAGCCGCCCCAGTTATACTGCGGCAGGATGGCTCCCCTGCGCGAGCGGTCGTAGCTGTGCTCTCCTGTGTTCCTGTTAAAGACTTGCTTGGCTGACAATCCTTCTGGCTCCAGATCCTGCTTGCTGTTCTACTACGCTCATCTCTGGCTCCCTGACGTTTTGGCTTGTCTGATTTTCCTTTCCAGTTCCTGAACTCTGGCTATTTTTTGACTACATTTACTCTGTTTACCTTTTTTTATTATTATTAAACAAGTGTGATTTAACTGTACTTCTCTCTCAGTCTGATTCATGGTTTCTGACAAGGAGACAGATTGTGTGCTCCTACTAAGTAGGAACACTGATCGGTCTTCTCCCCTAGTCATTCCCTCCCCCCCCACAGTTAGAACACACCTAGGGAACACAGTTAATCCCTTGATTGCCCCCTTGTGTTAACCCCTTCCCTGCCAATGACATTTATACAGTAATCAGTGGCTATTTTTAGCTCTGATCGCTGTATAAAAGTCAACGGTGCCAAAAAAGTGTCAAAAGTGTCCGATCTGTCCGCCACAATGTCGCAGTCCCGATAAAAATCACTCATCACTGCCATTACTAGTAAAAAAACTAAAATAATAACAATGCTATAAATCTATCCGCTATTTTGTAGACTCTATAACTTTTGCACAAACCAATCAATATATGCTTATTGTGAATTTTTTTTAACCAAAAATATGTAGAAGAATACATATCGGCCTAAACTGATGAAGAAATTTGTCTTTGTTTTTTTAATTTTGGGATAATTATTATAACAAAAATTAAATTTTTTTTTTGTTTATAGTGCAAAAAATAAAAACCTCAGAGGTGATCAAATCAAATACCTCCAAAAGAAATCTCTATTTGTGGGGAAAAAGCGACATAAATTTTGTTTGGGTACCACGTTGCACGACCGCGCAATTGTCAGTTAAAGTGACGCAGTGCCATATCGCAAAAAATGGCCTGGTCATGAAGGTGGTAAATTCTTCCGGGGCTGAAGTGGTTAAACCCTCCAGTAAAACAAAACAATTAGAACTGTCCTATGCCTTATGTCATGTGGTACCTCGCAAAATTCTAGGGTTACATATATCGAAAGCATCCCAAGTCTATCTTTCTCAGTTTCTGTTGTTAATATTGCTTTTGTTCTTCTTACAAATGATTTTACAGTGACCACAAACAGATAACCAAAATTTGCCCTTCAGTACTACTAGCAACCAGCATAGCATTGCACTCCCAGGTAAGGATGAGCTTGATGTTAGGGTCAAACATACGTTCGACTCAAACATTGGGTGTTCGCCCGTTCACCCATGAGCGAACATTACGTAAACATAATGCACTGCGAGATAGCAGTGCATTGCTGTATGATGATTGGCATGACCTGCATGCTTTGGCCAATCCCAGCGCTCTCTGCTAAGAGAGCCATAATTGGCCAAAGGCAGGGTGCCTTTCGCTAATCATGGCTCAGGGGGACTAAGTCCACGTCCCACACTATATAAGGCTGCCTACACGGAGAGATAGCTTGATTTAAATTAAGCAGGCAGGTTATTCAGTTAGTGGCAATGTATTCTATATATATATACAGTCAGTCTAATATATATATATATATATATATATATATATATATATATATATATATATATACTCTGCATTTAGCATAGACTATAAATTCAGTATTTACTCTATATTTAGTCAGTGCAGGCAGTGTATTATATATATATATATATATATATATATATATATATATACAGTCTTGTGGGCTTAAGCACCATATAGCAATATGGTGTGACCAAATCCCCATATTTTTTGATAATGTTTTTTGAAAATGTCTAGGTATTTTAAATAGCCTTGCCGGAGGTAAATGTCTTTTTTGCATGTGTGCGCTGTAATATTTTGTTCTGTTGTATGGTCGTATATATATATATCTGCATCCAGTGTAGCCTATATCTACAGTGCATTCCGTGGTGTACTGTTTCTAATACACTTCAGGCGGTGTACACAGTATCTAATACAGTGTGTACAGTTTCTACTACACTTCTGGTGGTGTACACAGTACACACTACAGTGCAGCTGTAGTACAGTTGTTAATACAGTGCAGGCGGTGTACATAGTATCTAATAAAGTGTGTACAGTGTCTACTACACTTCTGGTGGTGTTGCAAAACAAAATATACATCATGTCCGAAAGGCCACCAAGGAGAGGCAGATGCTCACAGGCCACTATAAGAGGGCAAGCAGCCTCTGTGTCTACAGTCAACAGTACTGGTCGTGCAGGTGGCCGTGGGGCACGCTTGTCCTTTTTTTTTCTGCTGCTGGCCATTTTATTGAGCCAGAACATGCAGAAGAATTGGTGGAGTGGATAACAGAGCCGTCCTCATCCTCCACATCCTCTGTCACCCAGGCTCAGAGTAGTTTGCCTTCCAATGCAGCTGCCAAAGTGGCCTATTCCACCGGCTCCTTTTCCACAGTCACTCCTTGAGTAGACCCACCCTCATGCAAGGAGGAGTCCCCAGAACTATTCGACCACAGTTTCGGATACATGCTGCTGGAGGATACCCAGCGATTTGAAGGCTCCGATGTTGGTTCCCAGGTTGAGGAAGGGAGTAACGTGAGCCTAGAGAGAGGGGGTGCCCAAGAAGGACAAGAAACTGGCAGTCATGTTCCCCCAGCTGCAGCATACTGCCAAGTTTGCTCCAGTGACAAGGAGGGAGGGAATGATGAGGTCACTAACTGTACTTGGGTGCCTGAGAGGAGGAGGCACAACTCCAACGAGGCAGGATGTCCTGTAGGTGGCAGCTGAAGGGCAGCCATGCTATTGCATCACACCGCAGAGCTCCGCAGGTGCAGGGTGCTGCTGACTCCCCGCTGACTTTTAAAAGTTCCTTGGTGTAGGCCTTTTTTGACACGTGTGCAGCAGATCGCACCATTGCTGTTTGCAACCTATGTCTGAAGCGGGCACCACATGCTTGACCAGACATATGATGACCTGCCATGCAGTCTGTTGGCAACAGCACCTGAAAGACCCACATCAAAGAAAATGGCAGGATTCTCCTTGCTCCTCATATGGGATTTCCAACCCCCTTATACCTCCAGTCCTCTCAAAAACCTGCACTGAGAGGAATGAAGGTATAGTAATAGGTGTCCCAAGTACTTGCAGCCAATCTGCTAGCAGTACACCACCATCTGATTTTAGCAGGCAAATTTCCCTACCCCAGTTGCTGAACCATAAAAAGAAATTCGGTCCCGGCCATCCACATACTCAGCGTCTGAATGCTAGCTTGGCCAAATTGCTAGCACTACAACTGCTGCCTTTTCAGCTCTGCCCCCTTTTGTGAATTTGTGGAATGTGCTGTGCCTCAGTGGCAGGTTCCAAAACGTCATTTCTTTTCACGGAATGCCATTCCGGCTCTCTACCGGTATGTGGAAGGCAATGTTTTGGCCTGGACAGGGCGGTCAGCAGTAAGGTGCATATTCACGGCGCACTGGGTAACTCTGCTGGCAGCTGGTAAGGATGCAGGACAGGGTTCATTATTTTTGGAGCTTGTTTCGTCACCACATCTCCAAAATGCTAGTGGTGATTCTGCCACAGCTCTCTCCTCCACCCCTCCTCTTCTTCTTCCTCTTTGGCCTCTTCTGCAGATTTTTCCTCTGAACCAGCGGTGCTCTGTAAGCATTCAAGGGGCTACGCAAGCAGTCAGGCAAAAAGATGCCATGTGGTGCTTGAGTTGGTCTGCTTAGGGGACAGGAGCCACACTGTGGCAGAGATTCTGTTAGCTCTGCAGGGGCAGGCTCAGAGGTGGTTGGCGCCACATTAGCCAGGAATGGTTGTATGTGACAATTAGGGATGAGCCGAACACCCCCCGGTTCGGTTCGCACCAGAACCCGCGAACGGACCGAAAGTTCGCACGAACGTTAGAACCCCATTGACGTCTATGGGACTCGAACGTTCGAAATCAAAAGTGCTCATTTTAAAGGCTAATTTGCATGGTATTGTCCTAAAAAGGTTTTGGGGACCCGGGTCCTACCCCAGGGGACATGTATCAATGCAAAAAAAACTTTTAAAAACGGCCGTTTTTTCGGGAGCAGTGATTTTAATGATGCTTAAAGTAAAAAAAAAAAAGTGAAATATTCCTTTAAATATCGTACCTGGGGGGTGTCTATAGTATGCCTGTAAAGTGACGCGTGTTTCCCATGTTTAGAACAGTCCCTGCACCAAATGTCATTTTTAAAGGAAAAAATCTCATTTAAAACTGCTTGCGGGTTTAATGTCATGTCGGGTCATGGCAATATGGATGAAAATCAGTGAGACAAACGGCATGGGTACCCCCCAGTCCATTACCAGGCCCTTTGGGTCTTGTATGGATATTAAGGGGAACCCCACACCCAAATTAAAATAAGGAAAGGTGTGGGGCCACCAGGCCCTATATACTCTGAACAGCAGTATACAGGCGGTGCAAACAAGACAGGGACTGTAGGTTTGTTGTTAAGTAGAATCTGTTTGTAATTTTGAACGGGTACATTTTTAACGTGTTTAGCTCCAGCCAAAAAATCTTTTCTAAGCTTTTTGGAAAACATAGGGAAGGGTTATCACCCCTGTGACATTTGTTTTGCGTCTTTCCTCCTCTTCAGAAGATTTCACCTCACTTTTTTGTCCCAATGAAAAATGTTTTTTGAAAATTTGGGTTTTTTTGTGGAACAAGGATTGGAAAGCATCAGTGGAAAGGAGAAATTGTTTTCCCATATTAACTCTTACAGGAGAGAATTTCCCTTCCTTAGGGGTAGATTTCATCTCACTTCCTGTTGTCTCCTACCGTTTGCAAGTAGGAGTCGTTTGTAAGTTAGATGTTTGAAGGTAGGGTCCTGCCCTATATACTCAGCAGAAATTTGGGCCTTAGGTGTTGCTGTGGCCAAAACACTGTAAGCCCTCACAGGGCCCTGCTGTGAAATATTAGATCAAGAATTGTAATTACATGCCCCTGTTGAACAGGAGCTGAAAAATTAGGCCTTAGGCACTGGTGCTGGTGCCACAACACTGCAACCCCTCACAGACACTCTAGTTGGAACGCAGGAACGAGCCCTGCTGCAAAGTATTGCATCAAAAATTGTAATTACACGCCCCTGTTAGACAGGGGCAGAAAAATTGGGCCTTAGGCACTGGTGCTGGTGCCACAACACTGCAACCCCTCACAGACACTCTAGTTGGAACGCAGGAACGAGCACTGCTGCAAAGTATTGCATCAAAAATTGTAATTACACGCCCCTGTTAGACAGGGGCAGAAAAATTGGGCCTTAGGCACTGGTGCTGGTGCCACAACACTGCAACCCCTCACAGACACTCTAGTTGGAACGCAGGAACGAGCCCTGCTGCAAAGTATTGCATCAAAAATTGTAATTACACGCCCCTGTTAGACAGGGGCAGAAAAATTGGGTCTTAGGCACTGGTGCTGGTGCCACAACACTGCAACCCCTCACAGACACTCTAGTTGAAACGCAGGAACAAGCCCTGCTGCAAAGTATTGCATCAAAAATTGTAATTACACGCCCCTGTTAAACAGGGGCTGAAAAATTGTGCCTTAGGCACTGGTGGTGGCGCCCAGAACCAAAAATGTTCTTACAAGCTATCAGCGTGATGATTGAGGAGGAAGAGGATAATTACTCAGGGATAGTCACTCAGCATCAGCATAGGCAGTCTTTGAAGGGATCTGAGATTTCAAAAAAAATGATTCGGTTACATCTGCATCAGGTGCTTGGTAGCTGGTGGTGATCCAAGACTGATTCATTTTTATGAAGGTCAGCCGATCGACCGAGTCGGTGGACAGACGCACCCTGTGATCGGTTACCATGCCTCCAGCAGCACTGAATGTGCGTTCCGAAAGAACGCTGGATGCAGGACAGGCCAGTAGCTCAATTGCATACTGTGCAAGCTCTGGCCAGTGATCCATCCTCAAGACCCAGTAACCCAGAGGATTTTCGGTGGGAAAGGTGTCCAAGTCTGATCTTGCCCCTAGGTATTCCTGCACCATGTAAAACAGACGCTGGCGATGGTTGCTGGAACCGATCATACCTTGGGGCTGCGGACCAAAAAATTGTCTGAACGCATCGGTCAGACGGCCACCTTCTCCACCGCTCCTTCTTTGACTGACCGAAGCCTCAGCAACACGTTGTCCAGAAACAGGAGTTTGTAACCTCCCAGTCTCTGGGAACGCGTTGCACAGACCTTTCTGCAAGGCCTCCCGAAGATGTTTCATCCTCTGCTCCCTCTGCGATGGCAAGATAAGGTCCGCAACCTTACCCTTGTAACGTGGATCAAGGAGGGTTGCCAGCCAGTATTGGTCCTTCTCCTTGATACCACGAATACGAGGATCCTTACGCAGGCTTTGCAGGATCAGGGAGGCCATGCAGCGTAGGTTTGCTGAGGCATTCGGTCCGGAGTCCTCTGGGTCACTAAGGACAACAACGTCCGCAGCCACCTCCTCCCAGCCACGTACAAGTCCATGTGTTCCTTGGGACTGATCCCTTAAAGACTGCTGATGCTGAGTGCCAGGCTCCACCTCCATACTGACACAATCTTCCTCCTCCTCCTCCTCCTCCTCCTCGTCCTCTTCCTGTGTGATCGGCGGGCACGCAGGAACACTGTCTGGATAAAGGGGGCCTTGAGAGCTAAGGAAGTCCTCCTCTTCCTGCCTCTGTTCTGCCTCAAGTGCCCTGTCCATTATTCCACGCAGCGTGTGCTCCAACAGGTGGACAAGGGGGACAGTGTCACTGATGCATGCACTGTCAGTGCTCACCATCCTCGTGGCCTCCTCGAATGGTGACAGGACAGTGCATGCATCCCTGATCATGGCCCACTGGCGTGGGGAAAAAAAACCAAGGTCCCCTGACCCTGTCCTGGTGCCATAGTCGCACAGGTACTCATTGATGGACCTCTGCTGCGTGTGCAGCCACTGCAGCATGGCCAACGTCGAGTTCCACCTGGTGGGCATGTCACAGATTAGGCGGTTCTTGGGCAGGTTAAACTCCTTTTGGAGGTCCGTCAGCCGAGCACTGGCATTATATGACCGGCGGAAATGCACAGAGACTTTCCTGGCCTGCCTCAGGACATCCTGTAAGCCCGGGTACCTGCCCAAGAACCGCTGCACCACCAAGTTAAGGACGTGAGCCAAACAGGGCACATGGGTCAGTTGTCCCTGTCGGAGGGCAGAGAGGAGGTTGGTGCCATTGTCGCAAACCACCATTCCTGCCTTAAGTTGGCGTGGCGTCAACCACCTCTGAACCTGCCCCTGCAGAGCTGACAGAACCTCTGCCCCAGTGTGGCTCCTGTCCCCCAAGCACACCAGCTCAAGCACCGCATGGCATCTTTTGGCCTGCGTACTTGCGTAGCCCCTTGAACGCCTACGGAGCACCGCTGGTTCCGAGGAAGAGGCCATGGAGGAAGAAGAAGAGGAGGGGGTGGAGGAGAGAGGTGTGTCACAATCAGCATTTTGGAGGCGTGGTGGCGGAACAACCTCCAACACTACAGCACCTTGTCCTGCATCCTTCCCAGCTGCCAGCAGAGTCACCCAATGCGCCGTGAAACTTAAGTAACGTCCCTGTCCATGCCTGCTGGACCATGAGTCAGCGGTAATATGCACCTTACCGCTGACCGCCCTGTCCAGCGAGGCATGGACATTGCCTTCCACATGCCGGTAGAGAGCCGGAATCGCCTTCCGTGAGAAAAAGTGGCGTTTGGGTACCTGCCACTGAGGAACCGCACATTCCACAAACTCACGGAAGGGGGCAGAGTCTACCAACTGAAAAGGCAGCAGTTGAAGTGCTAGCAATTTTGCCAAGCTAGCATTCAACCGCTGGGCATGTGGATGGCTGGGAGCAAACTTCTTTCGGCGGTGCAGCAGCTGGGGCAGGGAAATTTGCCTGGTACAATCTGACGTCGGTGTACCAAAAGCAGATTGCCCACAAGTACTTGGCTGTGACACACCTAATTCTACACCTTCATTCCTCTCACTGCAGGTCTCAGAGAGGACTGAAGGTCTAGTGGGGTTGGAAATCTCAGCTGATGAGGAGCAAGGAGAGATCGTCTTTGTTCTTTGGTGTGGGTCTTTCAGATACGCTTGCCAACGAACTGCATGGCAGGTCAACATATGTCTGGTCAAGCATGTGGTACCCAAGCGGGAGATGTTTTGGCCACGCGAGATACGCTTGAGACATATGTTGCAAATAGCAGCGGTGCGATCTGATGCACTCGTCTCAAAAAAGGCCCACACCAAAGAACTTTTTGAATAACGCGCAGAGACTGCAGTGCCCTGCACATGTGGAGCTTTGGGGTGTGATGCAGTCAATGTGCTGCCCTTAGGCTGGCCCCTGGAGGGCATCCTGCCTAGTTGGTGATGTGCCACCTCCTCCTCCTCCTCCTCCTCCTCCTCTCTCCTATCAGGCACCCACGTTGAGTCAGTGACCTCATCATCCCCTCCCTCCTCATCACTGGAGCAAACCTGGCAGTATGCTGCAGCAGGGGGAGCATGACTGCCAGATTGCTGTCCTTCTTGGGCACCCCCTCTGTCCGTGCTCATGTTACTGCCTTCATTGAGCTCAGTATCATCATCAGAGCCTTCCAAACGCTGGGCATCCTCCTGGAGCATGTACCCAACACTGTGGTCAAACAGTTCGAGGGAATCCTCATGAGGACATGGTGGAGCTAGGGAAGGAGTCACTGATGACATTGAGCTGAGGGAAGAGGCCGCTGCTTTGCCAGACAAAGCACCCTGGGCATGGGTGAGAGAGGATGAGGAGGATGAGGACGGCTTGGTCATCCACTCGACCAAGTCTTCCGCATGTTGCGGCTCAACACGGCCAGCTGCCGAAAAAAAGGCCAAGCGTGTCCCATGGCCCCGTGCTGATGAGGATGCACCGTCTCCACGACCAGCACTAGACACAGAGCCTGCTTGCCCTCTCTTATTGGCTTGTGACTGTCTGCCTCTCCTTCTTGGCCTTCCAGACATACTAATGGCCTGTAGCTGCACTAAGCTGGGATAGAACACCTGTAATTTTCTTCAGGTAGCTTTATATACTGTAACCAGACAAGCCTGCCTGTCAGTAGGAAGATAACAGGAACGGATCTAGCTGAACACTGTGAGCAGGACGTACTGCACTAAATGTATATAGCAGGAACGGATCTAGCTGAACACTGTGAGCAGGACGCACTGCACTGAATGTAAATAGCAGGAACGGATGTAGCTGAACACTGTGAGCAGGACGCACTGCACTAAATGTAAATACCAGGAACGGATCTAGCTGAACACTGTGAGCAGGACGCACTGCACTGAATGTAAATAGCAGGAACGGATCTAGCTGAACACTGTGAGCAGGACGCACTGCACTGAATGTAAATAGCAGGAACGGATCTAGCTGAACACTGTGAGCAGGACGCACTGCACTGAATGTAAATAGCAGGAACGGATCTAGCTGAACACTGTGAGCAGGACGCACTGCACTAAATGTAAATACCAGGAACGGATCTAGCTGAACACTGTGAGCAGGACGCACTGCACTGAATGTAAATAGCAGGAACGGATCTAGCTGAACACTGTGAGCAGGACGCACTGCACTGAATGTAAATAGCAGGAACGGATCTAGCTGAACACTGTGAGCAGGACGCACTGCACTGAATGTAAATAGCAGGAACGGATGTAGCTGAACACTGTGAGCAGGACGCACTGCACTAAATGTAAATACCAGGAACGGATCTAGCTGAACACTGTGAGCAGGACGCACTGCACTGAATGTAAATAGCAGGAACGGATCTAGCTGAACACTGTGAGCAGGACGCACTGCACTGAATGTAAATAGCAGGAACGGATCTAGCTGAACACTGTGAGCAGGACGCACTGCACTGAATGTAAATAGCAGGAACGGATCTAGCTGAACACTGTGAGCAGGACGCACTGCACTAAATGTAAATACCAGGAACGGATCTAGCTGAACACTGTGAGCAGGACGCACTGCACTGAATGTAAATAGCAGGAACGGATCTAGCTGAACACTGTGAGCAGGACGCACTGCACTGAATGTAAATAGCAGGAACGGATCTAGCTGAACACTGTGAGCAGGACGCACTGCACTGAATGTAAATAGCAGGAACGGATGTAGCTGAACACTGTGAGCAGGACGCACTGCACTGAATGTAAATAGCAGGAACGGATCTAGCTGAACACTGTGAGCAGGACGCACTGCACTAAATGTAAATACCAGGAACGGATCTAGCTGAACACTGTGAGCAGGACGCACTGCACTGAATGTAAATAGCAGGAACGGATCTAGCTGAACACTGTGAGCAGGACGCACTGCACTGAATGTAAATAGCAGGAACGGATCTAGCTGAACACTGTGAGCAGGACGCACTGCACTGAATGTAAATAGCAGGAACGGATCTAGCTGAACACTGTGAGCAGGACGCACTGCACTGAATGTAAATAGCAGGAACGGATCTAGCTGAACACTGTGAGCAGGACGCACTGCACTGAATGTAAATAGCAGGAACGGATCTAGCTGAACACTGTGAGCAGGACGCACTGCACTGAATGTAAATAGCAGGAACGGATCTAGCTGAACACTGTGAGCAGGACGCACTGCACTGAATGTAAATAGCAGGAACGGATCTAGCTGAACACTGTGAGCAGGACGCACTGCACTGAATGTAAATAGCAGGAACGGATGTAGCTGAACACTGTGAGCAGGACGCACTGCACTAAATGTAAATACCAGGAACGGATCTAGCTGAACACTGTGAGCAGGACGCACTGCACTGAATGTAAATAGCAGGAACGGATCTAGCTGAACACTGTGAGCAGGACGCACTGCACTGAATGTAAATAGCAGGAACGGATCTAGCTGAACACTGTGAGCAGGATGCACTGCACTGAATGTAAATAGCAGGAACGGATCTAGCTGAACACTGTGAGCAGGACGCACTGCACTGAATGTAAATAGCAGGAACGGATCTAGCTGAACACTGTGAGCAGGACGCACTGCACTGAATGTAAATAGCAGGAACGGATGTAGCTGAACACTGTGAGCAGGACGCACTGCACTAAATGTAAATACCAGGAACGGATCTAGCTGAACACTGTGAGCAGGACGCACTGCACTGAATGTAAATAGCAGGAACGGATCTAGCTGAACACTGTGAGCAGGACGCACTGCACTAAATGTAAATACCAGGAACGGATCTAGCTGAACACTGTGAGCAGGACGCACTGCACTGAATGTAAATAGCAGGAACGGATCTAGCTGAACACTGTGAGCAGGACACACTGCACTAAATGTAAATAGTCTAGATAGAAGATAACAGGAACGGATCTAGCTAAACTGAATACAGTGTATATATATATATGCAACACCTGGGATGCATATATATACACAATACACTGTAAGTGCAGCTAACTGACTGACTGTTCTGCCTAATCTATCTAACTCAAATCAAATGACACTGTCTCTCTCTCTCTCTATCTCTCAGCACACCGGAACACACACTACACAGGGCCGCCGTGCAGGCGGCCTTATATAGTGTGGGGTGTGTACTAAATCCCCTGAGCCATAATTGGCCAAAGCCACCCTGGCTTTGGCCAATTACAGCTCTCTCTACTGACGGCGCTGTGATTGGCCAAGCATGCGGGTCATAGTGCATGCTTGGCCAATCATCAGCCAGCAATGCACTGCGATGCCGCAGTGAATTATGGGCCGTGACGCGCCACACGAATTTGGCGCGAACGGCCCATATCGTTCGCAATTCGGCGAACGACCGAACAGCCGATGTTCGAGTCGAACATGGGTTCGACTCGAACACGAAGCTCATCCCTAGTGACAATGGCACCAACCTTCTCTCCGATCTCCAGGAGACTTGACCCATGCTACATGTTTGGCACACGTCCTGAATTTGCTGGTGCAGCGGTTCTTGAGCAGGTACCCAGGCTTACAGGATCTCCTGAGGCAGGCTAGAAAAGTCTGTGGTCATTTCCACCAGTCATACAATGCCAGTGCTCGGCAGGCTGACATTCAAAGGGAATGCAACCTGCCCACCAAACGCCTCACTTGTGAGATGCCCACCAGGTAGAACCCAACATTGGTAATGCTACAGCGGCTGCACACGCAACAGAGGGCCATCAATAGGTACCTGTGCGAGTATGGCACCAGGACAGGGTCAGGGGAGATTGGCTTCTTTTCGGTTCTTGAGTAGGTACCCAGGCTTACAGGATCTCCTGAGGCAGGCCAGAAAATTTGTGGTCATTTCCACCAGTCATACAATGCCAGTGCTCGCCTGGCTGACATTCAAAGGGAATGCAACCTGCCCACCAACTGCTTCATTTGTGACATGCCCACCAGGTGGAACCCAACATTGGCAATGCTACAGCGGCTGCACACGCAACAGAGGGCCATCAATCGGTACCTGTGCAAGTATGGCACCAGGACAGAGTCAGGGGAGCTTGGCTTCTTTTCGCCATGCCAGTGGCTACTGCTCAAGGATGCATGCACTGTCCTGTCGCCATTTGAGGAGGCCACAAGGATGGTGAGCAGCGACAATGCATGCATCAGTGACACTGTCCCTCTTGTCTTCCTGTTGGAGCACACGCTTCATGGAATAATGGACAGGGCACTTGAGGCAGAACAGCGGGAGGAAGAGGAGGACTTCCTTACCTCTTAAGGCCCCCTTTATCCAGATAGTATTCCTGCGGGCCCTCCAAACACACAGGAAGAAGAGGAAGAGGATTGTGTCAGCATGGACGTAGAGGATAACACTCAGCATCAGTCTTCAAGGGATGGTTTTCAGTCCCCAGAAACCCAAAGAGTTGTATGCGGCTGGGAGGAGGTTATTACGGATCATGTGAGCCTTAATGACCCAGAGGACTCAGAATCGAATGCCTCTGTAAACTTGCGCTGCATGGTCTCCCTGATTTTGCAAAGCCTGCGGAAGGACCCTAGGATTTGTGGTAACAAGAAGAGGGATCATTACTGGCTGGCAACCCTTCTTGATGCACGTTACATGGGTAAGGTTGCAGAACTCATCCTGCCTTTGCAGAGGGAGCAGAGGATGAAACATCTTCAGGAGGCCTTGAAGAAAGGTTTGTGCAATGCATTTCCAGACCCTGGGAGGTTACAATTTCCTGGTGCTGGACAACGTGTTGCTGAGGCTTCGTTCAGTCAGGGGAAGAGCGGTGGAGAAGGTGGCCAGCTGACCAATGCCTTTAAACAATTTTTTAGTCCTCAGCGCCATGGTCTGATCGGTTCAAGCAACCGTCACCATATTCCTATTGGTGTGTCAGTATATTGTCGGGTCTGTTTACTGGTCACCTGATCACTGGAAAGAGACCATCAAATCCAACATCATGTGGGCGTAGTGTTACATAAGTATAGCACTATCCCCGTAGGAGTTGCAAATGTCAGGGTTCCCCACTGCTTCATAACCAGTCACACAGCATTTCCTTCTTGCATCCAAACTCAGAAAATAGTCTTTGACTTGTTTTTGTTGTTTTATTAGGGGGTAATAAACTTGGATGGGGTAGGGATTTGTGGGATGCCCAACTTAACAGCAACAATAAATCCAGGGACAACTTCCTCCTTATTTACAGCTTCCACTTTTTCTTCCTGCAAATCTTACTCCTTTGCACAGTGCATTGCAGGGTGTTCAGTGGGGCGAACACCCACTGAACACCGTGCAAATATGGGTGTTCCCTGAACAGAGCAAACAGCCAATGTTCGGCCCGAACTGATGCTCGGGCCGAACCGTTTACTCAACTCTATTAATATCATATAGTAAAAAAACAAATATCATTGAATAATAAACTAAATGTGCAGCACAAAAAAAAAATTACAGTTAAGAAATTCATAAAAAACTTCCAAAATAAAGTGCAAGAAATGGTGACTATAACAATCACTCTATCAGTGACAAATGCAAAAAAGTATATATATATATATATATATATATATATATATATATATATATATAACAGTCCATATGCAGTCCCAGTCTATTGCAAAATAATTACTCAGTGTTGAAACAATGAACAATTTTAGCTCAGGTGCTAATAGTCAAAAGTTTTATGTGCAAAAAAGGAATCACCCAGATTTCCACATCTCCACAAAGGACAGGACAAGCAGCACAAACCGCTTACCAAATGAATCTGAGTGGTCAAATAGAGCTGTTGAAAACAATCCCCAGGTAGGTTGGGTGTAGCGTGGTGCGACAACAATACCACAGTCCAAATGTAATGAAAGAACGTGTATTGAAATTATGCAAAGACAGTTCACAATATACCCGGTGCAAAGACAGCCCAGCTGCAACACTCCTGCGTCCAACAGTTTGTAGACAGCATGTCTCAGCCGAACTGACAGTGCCTGTTAGGAGGGGCAGAATGTGGCCTGGCTGTCTCGTGCCCAAGCAGGAAGATGTCGAGAGATTGCGAGCTCTACTCTTTTCCTCCTCGTAAGGAACCTTTTCCTGCTGCTAGTTCTGTCCCTTCCAGATATGGTACCTGTCCCTACTCTACCCACTCGCAAAATTTGTGCCTAGCCTGGGAGCAAGGGCCTTAAATAGCCTCCGTCTGACTCAAGATGGCTGCTGGAGTCACATAGGGCAACAGCATACAATTGGATAGCTTCCCCAGTGACCCAGGAAACCATAAGGGAATCATGTTCCTCTTGACTTCCTCTCCAGCTGCAATGCCGCTATGGAGGAGCGCCACCTACAGTGGAGAAAGTAGACTGCACCTGCCTTCACTCAGGTAGCCAAGTCGATGGATCTGTGTAAATTATTTTCTTTATTTTGTTAATTTTTGTTTTCCAATATTCTGGAACTTGCACACACGAAATGTGATAACGTAAGACAAAAATGAACTAAATAAAGAAAAGTCTTTGCATAAATCCTTCCATTGGGCTACCTGAGGATTGTTCCACTCAATATTTGGGGGTCATTTTAATTTCGTAAGCAGTTTGTGTTGCTTGTCCTGTCCTCAGTGGAGACGTGGTAGTCTGGGTGATTCTTTTTTTTTTTTGCACAGAAGACTTTTTAATATTAGCACCTGAGTTTTAAGTGTTCACTGTTATAACAGAAGTTGCATGTAGGCTGTTTGCGAACAGAAGAGTTCACAAAAATTTGCTTCGGTTCACGAACTCCGCTTCGTTTCATGAACATGAGCCGCGGCCATCTTTCCTGCACTGACACGTTCATATTGAGAAGAGCAGTGCAAGATGAGAGTTTTAGGAGAACCTGCCCACTCAGATAGGGGTTTCTGCCACCTGATTACCATGAGGGTGGGCTCACTTGATTGGGAATAATGGAAAAACAGTTCATATAAATTCTACAACTTTATCATGCCCTCAGATGATCTTTTCCTGGATGTATAGTGCTATTTTATGGCCCCTAGATTAGTCATTTAAATTGGGGTTTGGGATTTTTTCCAACAAGTATTAAAGAGCTGCCTTGGAGGCTACCATTCAACAAGTAGCAACATTGGATAGAGAAGTTATCTTGGACCCTAAGGATAAATCTGTTAAGGAGGGGGAATATGAATACTAATTATTCTAGTCAGCACAGAATGGTTAACCAACTGCTTGAAAAGCACTAGAGAGTATTCAAAAGTGATGAGATTCTGGGACCTGCTCTCCCTGAACAGCCAAGTGATCTTTAGAAAAAAAACCCAGATTGACACATCTAAGAGCCCCCAATGTTGTGGAATCACCAATTAGGCCCTCTTTCTTTGTGAATCTAAAAGTATTTTTCCCTTGTCAGAAGTGTCCAGTATGCAAATGTATGGGTCCAAATTCCATCAGGACCACAACGATTTCATCTAAGGTAATGGGGTAAATCATACCAGATTGAAAACTTCATATCTTGTAACACGAAGAATGTGGTTTACCTACTGGAATGCAGTTGTGGGAAACAATATGTTGAGAGGACCAAGAGGGCGCTACATGTTAGAGTGGGTGAACATCTAGCCAATATCAGTAAGAGATTTCCAAAACACAACCTTTCCAGGCATTTTGCATTTAAACATAATAAGGACCCAACACAACTGAAGGTGGTGGGTATCAAGGTGGGCATACCACATTGGAGGGGCATGAACATGGTCCGATATATATCCAGGTGAGAAACTCACTGGATATACGAACTCCAATCCCATCAGCCAAAGGGGTTAAATGTTGAGTGGGACATGAATAGGTTTATTAATAATAGTTAACTTTATTAGGGGACTACATTTATTCAATATTTTATTTAGTATCCTATTTAGTATTTTATTATACGTATTTTATTGAGAATATTTACCAACCACCATATAAGGCACTAATATGGATATGCCATTAGAGTAATTGGAATATTATATGGGGGGATTGAATGTATGTTAAATTAAGGGTAACAATACGTTTGGTCCATTGTTGCTGGAATAGGGGGCAGTGGATCTTTTGGAAAATGGACGCCATGGGGGGAATCTCTGGCTACAGTAACATGGTGATGCGGTCCATGCTGGTTAGTGGACACACTGCCCTCTAGTGACCGGCACTAATACTGCTATTTGGTTATTAGTAAGTGATGATATGGTCATGCTAGGATTAATTGTGTTTTAGATAACCAGATATAGGATCTGTATACTTTTAAATGAGTGTGTGGACCGATCGTATATGCCGATTTAAACAGCAATACGTGTGGTTGTATGTTGCTGAAATAGAGCGCAGTGGATCCCTTGGAACATGGCCGCCATGTTAATAGTCTTGGACGACGGAAATATGGCGGTGCGGTTCATGCTGGTTTTGATTACCAGCAGCACTGCTCCCTAGTGTTTGGCAACAGAATATAACAGAATATCAATCTCTGAATATAAGGAAGTGATGTAAGCACCACTGACCCTTACTGCCTCACAGAAGAAGTCCCATTGGACGAAACGTATGTCAATGCACATATAGACCCTGGAAGGTCTAAAAATCTGGTAAGAAGATATACCCTATCTATCCTGTGGGGAGCACCGGGTGTCTTCACAAATAGAGAATTGGATCAGCACACGTTTTGAGTTCACTTTATGGATGTGGAATTGGGACACTCGGACTATTAACAATTTTTCTTTTTTACATTTTTTCACATTTTAATTTTTATTGCATTGTATTAGATTATTTTTTTTGCACTTTAATCATTAAGGGCATGGTTTATCAGCTCTACACGTTTTGATTTTAAGTATTAAAGAGAAGCTATAGTTTTGTTTTTGTTTTTTCTTTTTAGATGTACACATGAAAGAGGTCAGCTTAACCACTTCCCGCCCGGCCTATAGCAGATTGGTGGCCGGGCCGTGGTTCTTAGACATGTGCATTCGTTTTCGTCCGAATGCATTTTCGTCCGAATTTCAGGTATTTTCTTTATCGTTTTAAGAAACGATAACGAAAGTGCAGGATCCGAAAAACGAAAGATTCAACATAAACAAATGCTTTATTTTCGTTTTCGTTGCTACAACAGTTCGATATAGATACGAGATTCGACATGATGATGACAATAACAATATGTGTCCATCAAACCTGTGGTCGAATGTGCCTAACCTTAACTCTATTAGTCCAAGATTATTTTACATAGAGAGAAAAGATTCGACATAGAGAGAAAAGATTTGACGTAGGGGAGAAAAGATTCGACGTAGGGGAGAAAAGATAAATAAAAATAATGATGATGATGAATGTTATTGGCTGATTGTAACCAAAGAGGAGGAGCAGTAAAATAGCTAGAACTAAGTACACACATACTTTTGCTTTTGGTGTCTGTTGAAACGTATAGTTTAGCTGCTCTGTCGAATCTTCTTTGAACATTGGACAGACACCATAAGCCTTCAATGACAGATTCGACCCTAATTTGGATTTTCGGATGAATGCAATTTTTAACGAAAAATGAAATAAATAAAAACGAATTTTGGGAGTAACTAAATAAATTTATTTTTCGGACGAAAACAAAATTCCGAAACGAAATATTTCAGTGTGCACATGTCTAGTGGTTCTGTTATTCTGACTGGACGCGCATATAACGTCCAGCAGGATAACATGCCGGCACACGCCCACGGGGGCGCAGCATGGCGATCGGAGATGCTGGGTGTTAGTCTGACACACTGCATCTCCGATCGTAGAAAGGAGCCTCTGACAGAGGCTTCTTACCACGTGATCAGCTGTGACCAATCACAGCTGATCATCGCGTGAACCAGGAAGTGCCGTTAAACGGCATTCCTCGGTTCGCGCTGACAGGGAGAGACGATCGGCGGCTCTCCCTGTCAGAGGGGGGGGGGTCTGTGCTGATAATCAGCACAGCCCCCATCAGATGTGCCCATCAGCTGCCAATCAGTGCTCCTCAGCTGCCATTCAGTGCTCCATCAATAACGTCTGTCAGTGCCAATCAGTGCCCACCACAGTGCCAATCAGTGCCCATCACAGTGCCAATCAGTCCCCACAGTAACACCTGTCAGTATGTCATCATCAGTGCTGCCCATCCGTGCCATCTATTAGTGTCCATCAGTGCCACCTGCCAGTACCCATCAGTGCTGCATATCATTGCCGCCTATCGGTGCCCATCAGTGCTGCATATCAGTGCCGCCTATCAGTGCCTATCAATTCTACATATCAGTGCCTCCTCAACAGTGCCCATCAGCACCACCTTATCAGTGCCAACTCATCAGTGCTGCCTCATCAGTGCCCATCAGTGCCACCTCATCAATGCCAGTCAGTGAAGGAGAAAACTAAATTTTATGACAGAAACTAAGAAAAACTTTTTTTTTCCAAAAATGTTGGTCTTTTTTAGTTTGTTTAGCAAAAAATAAAAACCCCAGAGGTGATCAAATACCACAAAAAGAAAGCTCTTTTTGTGGGAAGAAAATGATAAAAATCTAGTTTGGGTACAGTGTTGCATGACTTTGTTATTCAAAGTGCTACAGCACTGAAAGATGAAAATTGGCCTGGGCAGGAAGGGGCGAAGGTGCCTGGTATTGAAGTGGTTAATGTAAAAGACCGTATGTAATATATGTTTAAAATCCTTTTTTTGTACATACATTTCATAATTTTAATGTATATACAAAAAAAAAAAAAGTTCAGAACGGATTAACCTGATTTACTTTGAACCCTATGGGAAAATTTGTCTCAGTTCACAACCAATTTGGTTTGCGACCAGAGACCCTTCACAAATTAGGTTTGTGAACTGAGGTACCACTGCGTATATATATATATATATATATATATATATATATATATATATATATATATATATATATATACTGTATATATGTCTTTTTGCACTTGTCATATATAGAATGACAACCATGGTTATTATGGTCACCATTCCTTGCACTTTATTTTGGATGTTTTTTTATTGTTTATGTATATGAATTTTCACTTTGATTGTAAAAATTGTTTAGCACTGTACATTAAGTTTTTGTTTATCATATAACACTGCTTAAATTTTAACTATGTTATAAAATGCATATATCCCAATATCCCAATATATGACACAAGCAGTTATAATAAATCACATGCTGAAAACTTGACACGAAGTAGAGGAAAAGATTGTAAAAAGCAAAGTGCTCCACTGTGTAGGAGAACTTTGCTCCTATATGGAGCCCATGAGACCACTGAGCTGCGTGGCCTCTTAAAAAATCAATTGCGAACTGCATACAGTATGATGTCATTACTTTAAATTTGCTAAACTGCCTCTATTCTAGGTGTAGCAACAACATAGTAGTTCTTAGGTCTTGAAATGAAGAAAGGATCTGCAGTGAGGTTCAAGTCTTCCTTTTTCACTTCTGGTGGAGGAGTGAATGTAAACTTCTGTAACATTCCTGTGATGAAAATGAAAAGTTCCATCCTGGCCAGACTCTCCCCAGCACACACCCTGCGTCCTGTGTATAAAAGATAAATAAATGGTTATTAGGGCAAAGTTAGGCTTAAAGTGGAAAGTTGTCGTGCAATTCCCAGCCCATGTGTGGTTAGTGCAGGATTTGCATCTATTGATGTTGTGTTTAGACTGAGGCAAGTAGTGCCCTCCAAAACACAAATACAGTATTTCTTACATTGGTGGTCAACGGGAAGATTGCTTCTTATGCACACGGTCGGACTTTCTATCCTACTTGGTCCGGCACACTTTCTGACGGACTTTGTCCGCCAGGTGCGCCGGACTTTAAAACGGACGGACTTGCCCACACACGACCGGACTTTGCGGCGGGCTAAGTCCGCCCGTCTTTCCGACTGACTTTCGCCGGAGTTACGGCGGACTTTCAGAATGAACGGACTTGCCCACACACGGACAAGTCCGTTCATTTTGAACGTGACTCAGGTGTGACGGGACTAGAAAAAGATGTCAATCTTGCCGCTTTTATCGGCGAGATTGACACCTTTCGAGCCCCGTCGCGGGTCATACCAGGCCCTTAGGTCTGGTATGGATTATAAGGGGAACCCCCCTACGCCGAAAAAACGGCGTGGGGTCCCCCCTAAAATCCATACCAGACTCCGATCCGAGCACACAGCCTGGCCGGTCAGGAAAGGGGGTGGGGACGAGTGAGCGCCCCCCCTCCTGAACTGTACCCAGCCGCATGCCCTCAACATGGGGGGTGGGTGCTTTGGGGGAGGGGGCGCCCTGCGGGGCCCCCCCACCCCAAAGCACCTTGTCCCCATGTTGATGAGGACAAGGGCCTCTTCCCGACAACCCTGGCCGTTGGTTGTCGGGGTCTGCGGGCGGGGGGCTTATCGGAATCCGGTAACCCCCTATAATAAGAGGGCCCCCGGATCCCGGCCCCCCACTGTATGTGAATGAGTATGGGGTACATGGTACCCCTACCCATTCACCTAGGGAAAAAGTGTATATAATAAAACACTACACCATGTTGAGGGCATGCGGCCTGGTACGGTTCAGGAGGGGGGGGCGCTCGCTCGTCCCCACCCCCTTTCCTGACCGGCCAGGCTGTGTGCTCGGATCGGGTCTGGTATGGATTTTAGGGGGGACCCCACACCGTTTTTTCGGCGTAGGGGGTTCCCCTTATAATCCATACCAGACCTGAGGGCCCGGTATGCCCGCGCTCGCCGCAATAGGAAATTTTGTTTTTCCTATTGCAGCGAGCGCGAAATGCAATACCCTGCCCTCGCGTCGTATCTGGTCTGTTGGACCAGCATACACACGAGCGGGCTTTCCGTCGGACCAGCACACAGACGAGCGGACTTTCCGCCCGAAACTGAGTCCGACGGAAAGATTTAAAACTTGTTTCAAATCTAGGTCCGGCGGGCTTTTGGGAAAAAGTCCTCCGGAAAAGTCCGCCGGAGCCTACACACGGGCGGATTGTCCAGCACACTCTGGTCCGCCGGACCAAGTATGCCGGAAAGTCCGACCGTGTGTACGCGGCATTAAAATGGTGGGCAGTGAGAAGATTGTCACTCTAACAGATATCTGAAAAGATCATTGATTTTAGTGGTGGAGGAACCCTAGAGCTGAGAAAGGCTGCTCTAAATACAAGAGTCATAGGCGTCACCTCTCCCTCAATGTGTTCTGGATTCCCATCTCAGCGGTATAAAATGCCCTTATTCTTTGGAGGCACTGCTTTATACTGTCATTGGGCACAGTGGACACTCTGTAACCAGTAGGACGGGGTCTGGAACACTCACCGAGTTGCAACCCCAGTGTATCAAGTAGAAGATCAGGGTAGTCAGCAGGCAGAAACAGAGTTTGTTTGCGTTCCCTTTTGCCCTGTTATAGCAGTAATCACAGGCTATTTCCTGTAATGTGTATCAAGTGTATGTTCCCAATCTCATGTCTGCAGTAAGGATGGGTGAACGGTTCGAACCAAGCATAAGTTCAGACGAACATTGGCTGTTCGTAATTTCTCCGAACAACAGAATTATAGGGTCGTTCGACCATTTGTTCAGCCCGCCGAATGACCACAATGCACTGCGCCGCCGCACAGTGCATTGAAAGCCCTGATCAGCTGAAGCAATGAAAGCTTCGCCCAATCAGGGCACAGAGCACTATCAGAACCATGATTGGATGCTGTCATGATGACTGTATCCAATCATAGCTCATTGCTCTTAATCCCGCCCCACATTCTAAAAGTATTCTTTCCATAGCGGCCATTTGTAGTGTAATAGGGACGTGGAGAGAGATATAACAGGGCTCTAGTCAGTGCTATTAGACAGTTAGTGTGCTATAGTGTTTTATTCTGATTCTATTGTCAGAGTAGAATATCAGTTTCGTGTGCATCTAGTGATAGTTCAGTGTGAGTGTAGCGGTGCCCCCGGGTGATCACTGCGTGTTTCAACATCCACACATCACCCTGTTTGTCAGACTTCCATTTTAGGCACACTTTCTCCAGACAATGAACGGTCTCTTGCTTGTTTTTGTTGTTTTTATTAGGGGATTAAGCTTGGATGGGGAAAAGGAACATAGGATGCCAAAATGATGAATACTTCTCAATGAAATTAATGTTGGTTGAGTCTAAATTTGACAGTGTCTTCCTCTGCACATCTCCTCCAGCACACTACTTGAGATCACTTGCTTCACTTCACTGTCCAAATCTAGGTTTCTGTCACCTTTAGCACATGGCTAGGCATCACACTGAATAAGTCTTTCCTAGTAGCCCTTTACAGGCAGTCCCCTTTGTGGTAGCAACCATTTAAGTTGAGAAGAATAGATGTGCTAACTGACACTTGGTGGACTACTGATCCCAGCACGTCCAATGCAAATCCTGCCAGCCCTCGTGGCTGCAACGGCTTGGCTCCAAAACAACACCACAGTTTCTTCCTCTGGCTCCACATCCAAATCCTGGCAAGTCTCTCCCAGAGCTTCACACTGTGCTTCTGACCGATCCCGGCATGGATCCCTCCTGAATGACTTTTCTGGCAGTGCTTCCAACTGTCCTCTTCCTGCTCCTGTTCCAGAACACCTCTCAATGACCGTGTAGAGAGAGGCTTCCTCCCAGCTTCCAAGCTCCAGGCCTGAGTTCACCCCCCCAGAAAGGGGGTTTCCTCAGGCCCACAACTCCATCACTCAGTTCTTCCACCCGACAACTCCTCCCACATCAAGCTGACCATTGGTATATATATATATATATAAATAGAAGGCCTGCCCCTTGCCAATCCTAGTTGGGGATTAGTCAGGGCTCCTAAATTCACACCCCATGTCACTCCAGCTCCCTGCCCTGTCTCTTTTCCAGAACCTTCTGAAAACCAGAGGAGGCGCCCAAGAGCTGAAGCACATGTCAGTCACCTGCTGCTACACTAAACGACTCCCCTGCCCCCAGATCAAAAACAAACAGGCCTAGCTCACAGCATAGGCCTGCCTAAATTTACCTGCACTGACAATACAAAACAAACCCACTACTCTAGCACCTACCTAAAGTAGACTGTGCCACATGAGTCTAGTGCGACCATTCATCTTTACATTAGTGTGAATGTAGGGATAGTTCAGTCCATGTGAGTGTATTGCGACCACCATTAATCTTTACATTAGTGTGAATGTAGCAATAGTTCAGTCATTGTGAGTGTAGTGCGACCATTCATCTTTACATTAGTGTGAATGTAGGTATAGTTCAGTCAGTGTGAGTGTAATGGCCATTTAATACAGTGTATATCATTGCGTTACTGCAAGTTTAATGCCATATAGTTCTGTGTGTTACTGCAAGTTTAATGCCATATAGTTCTGTGCGTTACTGCACGTTTGACGCAGTTTATTGCAGTATATTATAGTGCATCCATGGAGTGTGTCTGTTTCGTGAACACTCAAATTAAAGTGCACCCAACACCACGTTCCATTGATTAAAGTGCATCCACGTACACATTTACACATCTTTATTACATTTTGTTAATAAGCACCCCCAATCCCCCCATCATGTATGGGAGGACAGCAGTGTATGTGTGCACAGGAAAAGGTGGAGATGGTCAGTCCTCAGGCAGGGCATAATTTCCTCTGTTTAGTATGTGCCAAAGCCACTATGACGCATGGGCGCGGGAGCCACCGGTCTTGGCACTGGCCCTGAAGAAACGGCACGAGCAGGCTGTTTCTTCAGTGCGCATGCGCCCATGACGTCGACGCAAGAGCATATGGTAAATATCTCCTAAACCGTGCAGGTTTAAGAAATATTTACAGTACCTACAGGTAAGCCTTATTATAGGCTTACCTGTAGGTACAAGTGGTGTAACTAGGTTTACAACCACTTTAAATTTATGTGCAGCCCATTGGTGCTGTTGGGAACTATACTCCTCAGAAGACAGGACACAGACCCATGTCAAGAAAGATGACCTTCACTGTTCTATAACTTGCACCCAGTGTGCATCTGTGGGTGGATCATTACACATAGGCAAGGTACCCCTATAAATTACCAATAAATAAGTTAGATTAGTGCATTGGAAACATCTATCGTGTTGTTATTTGTTCTGTTCTGTTGAATCCCTGAAATCAAATTCATAGTATTTTATATATAGTAGAGTTAGTATTTTATTTTCTCACCTTTGGAGAATGCAAAGAATTCATCTCTCTTCAAAAACTTCCCATTAGCATCAAGGAAATGATTGGGGTTAAATCCCCTGGGGTTCTCCCATTTAGTTTCATCATATAAAATTGATGTGAAAAGAGGAATCACTGTGGTTCCCTAATAAATAATAATGAATAAGATTAAATATCAACTAACCTTTAATTATAATTTTCAGAGACAACAATGTCTCACTATTACCCGTGTTTTATCACAATGATTTCCTCAAGCCCCTGAGGAAGTCATTGTGACAAAACATGTGTTGGGCAGGTCCTTGTCATGTCACTACACAGTCTGAAATAATGTGAATGCATTTATTTTAAAGTGCCTGATGGTATTTAACTATTGTGAGTTTCGCTTTTTCCCTTGATATAATCATATGGATCTGGGATATTTAACCGAGGTGTCTATAACCTACTGAAGAGATTAGTTGGTTCAAGGATACATGCTGAAGCGCTATGAGACATTCTGATTTTGGAGGTCATAATTAAAGTGGTTGTAAACCCTTACATACAGTATACCCAGTGAAGTGACCTGCCTCAGGTGATACACAGAGATTAAACAAATCCTCCTAAATAAGTTATAACTGTTTATTTATTCCCTGGTTGGGAGTAGCGGGGATCCTTTCCTCTCTACATTGTGATTTTTTTTGTGATTGTGTAGATGTCCTCAGTCGGATGGTTAGCCTCATTCAACCCACTTCCTTTGGGCCCAGGAACCCAGCCTAGTCTGTGACTGGACAGTGACATGCTTCTTGTTAGCACATGAACTGATTGATTCTTTGTGCTGCTTCTTACTCTCACATTTCAGGCCTGCCATACAAGGACTGCAAGAGGGTGATACCAGGTCTTAATACACTACCGTTCAAAAGTTTGGGGTCACATTGAAATGTCCTTATTTTTGAAGGAAAAGCACTGTACTTTTAAATGAAGCTAACTTTAAACTAGTCCTAACTTTAAACAAATATACTCTATACATTGCTAATGTGGTAAATGACTATTCTAACTGCAAATGTCTAGTTTTTGGTGCAATATCTACATAGGTGTATAGAGGCCCATTTCCAGCAACTATCACTCCAGTGTTCTAATGGTACAATGTGTTTGCTCATTGGCTCAGAAGGCTAATTGATGATTAGCAAACCCTTGTGCAATCATGTTCACACATCTAAAAACAGTCTAGCTCCTTCCAGAAGCTACAAAACTGACCTTCCTGTGAGCAGATTGAGTTTCTGGAGCATCACATTTGTGGGGTCAATTAAACGCTCAAAATGGCCAGAAAAAGAGAACTTTCATCTGAAACTCGACAGTCTATTCTTGTTCTTAGAAATGAAGGCTATTCCATGCGAGAAATTGCAAAGAAATTGAAGATTTCCTACAACGGTGTGTACTACTCCCTTCAGAGGACAGCACAAACAGGCTCTAACCAGAGTAGAAAAAGAAGTGGGAGGCCGCGTTGCACAACTAAGCAAGAAGATAAGCACATTAGAGTCTCTAGTTTGAGAAACAGACGCCTCACAGGTCCCCAACTGGCATCTTCATTAAATAGTACCCGCAAAACACCAGTGTCAACATCTACAGTGAAGAGGCGGCTGCGGGATTTTGGGCTTCAGGGCAGAGTGGCAAAGAAAAAGCCATATCTGAGACTGGCCAATAAAAGAAAAAGATTAAGATGGGCAAAAGAACACAGACATTGGACAGAGGAAGACTGGAAAAAAGTGTTGTGGACAGATGAATCCAAGTTTGAGGTGTTTGGATCACAAAGAAGAACGTTTGTGAGACGCAGAACAAATGAAAAGATGCTGGAAGAATGCCTGACGCCATCTGTTAAGCATGGTGGAGGTAATGTGATGGTCTGGGGTTGCTTTGGTGCTGGTAAGGTGGGAGCTTTGTACAGGGTAAAAGCTAAGGAAGGCTATCACTCCATTTTGCAACGCCATGCCATACCCAGTGGACAGCGCTTGATTGGAGCCAATTTCATCCTACAACAGGACAATGACCCTAAACACACCTCCAAATTGTGCAAGAACTATTTACAGCAGAAGCAGGCAGCTGGTATTCTATCGGTAATGGAGTGGCCAGCACAGTCACCAGATCTGAACCCCATTGAGCTGTTGTGGGAGCAGCTTGACCGTATGGTACGCCAGAAGTGCCCATCCAACCAATCCAACTTGTGCGAGCTGCTTCTAGAAGCGTGGGGTGCAATTTCTCCAGCTTACCTCAATAAATTAACAGCTAGAATGCCAAAGGTGTGCAATGCTGTAATTGCTGCAAAAGGAGGATTCTTTGATGAAAGCAAAGTTTGATGTAAAAACAATGTTATTTCAAATACAAATCATTATTTCTAACCTTGTCAATGTCTTGACTCTATTTTCTATTCATTTCACAACGTATGGTGGTGAATAAGTGTGACTTTTCATGGAAAACACAAAATTGTTTGGGTGACCCCAAACTTTTGAACGGTAGTGTAGGTACTTATTCAGATACTTATGATGTATCAACTATTGCACAGTCACATTAATATGTGTCTTTTATATCTGTCTAGAATTCAGCGTTAATCTCTTATTTTGTTAATAGAAACAACTTAAAGCTTTTCAGATGTGCCCAGTGGGCTAACTAATACAGCTGCTTGGGAATCTTTGCTCTAAAGTTCTCTAGTCCCTCTACTCAACAAAAGAATTCAACTCTTACCTTAGGTATAGTGTAGCCCCTGAAGCTGACATCTGTGGGTGTAGCATGTGGCAGGAATTGGAGTATGTTGCCAAAACGTTGAACTTCATGTATAACTGCGAGGCAGTAAGGCAGCACCTTGTGGTCCTCCCACCTTGGGAGGCGCTCCAGCCCAATCACATCTTCAATCTCATCCTGAACTTTTTCTTAAATAACAAAACATTGTGATTTTTTTTCACCCTCTTTGATTATTCAACTTTGGATTATCTCTTTTTTACACTTTTTTTGTTTGTTTTTATTAAGATTATTTATTTCATCATCTCGCTTTTATTTATTCTTTTTTTTTTTTCATTGTGGTTTATAACAACACTTATATTTGTCATTCACACACTGTTCATACATTTTTTTTTCCACTGCAGCTTTAATTCTGATTGCTCTTAGCCAGTTAGAACCTGTTTTTCATCATTCATCACTATTCTCTCCCTGCGGCTAATGATGCATAAAAGCATTCCTCCTGTTCTATGTTCCTACCCTATGACCAAGCCTCGGTGGGCGGGGCAAAATGCATCAGGGTGTGTGGTTTGGTGGAGACATGTATGCTGAAGCTGCTCCTTATTTTTTTATTTGGGCTGGTCAGGAGCAGCGATGATCCTTTTTCCTCTACATTGTGATTTTGTACACATCGTGATTCTGCACAGCTGGGAGCTTGTCTGTTCATCCCTGACCTTCAATTGACAGTTTGCAAGAGAAAGGGAGGAGAGGAGGAATATGACTGGCTACTTCAGTAGGTTCAGAATAAACCCTGCACCCTGGGCACAGAAGGTAGGGACCCCACGCTTCAGACAATGCAGCTGTATTGTACTGGGAGCTCAAGAGAGAAAGGAAGGAAGAGCTTAGGTGCTGCTGGATTCTGTGTGCACAGCAGGGAGAGAAGCAGATAGAGTCACAAGCTGGTGTGCTGTGTTGTGAGCATAGGAAAGAACCCCAGAGGGCCAGACAAGGATGTGGATTCTCCATAGAGGGAGAAAGAAAGGGACTAAGCCAGAGGATCCTTGTGAGCATGAGTGAAAGCCTCAGGCTTGAGATGGGAACCCCACAAGTTGGTGTGCCTTTTAGCTGCCTTTCATGGTGCAGACTGCCAACCCAAGGATACCTACAGAGCATCAGTGGTGAGAGGCATTTTGGTGACCTGTACTTTGCAAAACATGCTTGCAGTTGCTGAACTTTGCTACTGCCAGGACAATCTGCCCAAAACACATTGGGAGCATTTCTTTGTGGATTACAAATACTCTCACTTTGAGAATGAGTGCTTCAATGAGAGTCTACAGGCCCTACTACCAGCATATTGTATGTCATTTTTTCCTCTGGCCTAAGGAGAGTAGATGAGCCATACTGTTTATTACATCTGCTGGTGTTCTCTTTTAGAATTCTATTTCTATCTTTTGCTTTTATCCCCCAGTGTGTTTGACAAGGCCTTTCACAGTTAATAAAAAGGAATGAAAGTCATAGACTGTCTTAACACTTGTTTGTTCCTGTGTTTAATATCAGGTTGTTGCCGTAATTTTGTACGCTGTTCTTCCTTTTGCAGGGCTTGTTCTGGCTCTAATAAATCCCCTTGCATTGTTACTGATATGTCAGTGTTGGGTACAGTTTAGAGTGGGTCATCACTGGGGATAGAAGAAGGGTCCATCTATCCAACAACTCACTAGTGTAGAACTACATGTGGGAGCATGATCCAGGATCCCTTTGGCCCCCTGAGTGATGACCATGTCTTTAAGTGCAAGCCGAGTCACAAATTTACCCAGTCACTACTGCTGGGTGATGTGAAACGCAGAATGGTTAGTTAGAACTAAGTGCAGTTATGGACATCACCAGAAATGCATGGACAGAGGATCAGATCTGTCAACTAGTTTCAGCCTTAGCACCTGGCCGTTGAGTGCCTGTCCTAGACACAAAGGTTGATTGTGATACCTCCCACACATATGCATTTTTAGAGTGCAAAAAATAAATACTAGCCTGTTTTCAAGGCCTGAACCTGTATCTTTCAAGTTGAGGTACAGAAGTAGTTACTGCAGCCTCCACACCCATCCCCAGGGTACCCACCACCTCCTTTTGCACATAGTAAAGATGAGCAGAACACACCTGGGCTCAGTATGCAGGGTTTGCCCAAACATATCAAAAGTTCAGATGCCAAATCTGAACCCCATTGAAGTCAATAGGAGCCAAAATTGTCAAATCACCTTTCTCCATTTTTAAGGCTAACAGCCAAGGGATTGGCATAAAAGTGCATAGGGGGCTGGGCACTGCCCCAGGGGACATGTTCCCTCTCCAATAGTGCCTGTTTAAGTAGAAGGCATCTACAATACAGCTTTTCTGGACTAAGATGCACATGTGACTTTGCTATAATGGAACTTTCATGACAATCACACAGGGTAAATGCCTCTATGCCCCACTGGACTGGAAGAACCAACTCCAAGTTTAGATCTTAGAATGGTGAAAGTTATTCTCCAAAAAAAAAATAATGAGGTTGAGATGGAACCCAATGCTGCAAATCAGGCCTTGTGGACTCTAAAGAGGGCACAACATTTAGATCCCCATAATGTTGAAACTTTAGATGAGAAATTTGAGTAAACCACTGAGTTATTCAAGACAATTCGAGAGGCACTGCTAACATCTAAGTTTTAAAAATCTAGTACTCACCACAGGTACTAGGCAACAATGCAACCTAACTCAAATGGCCTGCTTCTGTCACAGGAATGAGCTCTGAAAGACAGAAAAATGCCATTCTTGGAAAATGGGCACTACCAAGCCCAATGCCTAAAAGTCATGCACTCTCAGAACCTGACAAAGGAAGAATGCCAGGCAGTACTGGATCTGATACCTGCAAAGCAGGTGAAGAAGTTTACTGGGTATCCAACCCAGTCAGCTTTCTACAACTAGAAGGAGGGTTGAGCCTTCAAGTAGAGCCTCTCCTGATCTCCCAAAGAGACAATTAAAAACACCTCCCTCAGCATCAGGCTCAGTCAACTGGATCTGAGACCACAGCTGCTTTTAAAAGGCTGGTAAGCCCCTCTCCAATAGTGCCTGTTTAAGTTGAAGGCATCTACAATAAGGCTTTTCTCGGCTCAGATGTACATGTGACTCTGTTATAGTGGGTGTTTCATGACAATCACACAGGGTAAATACTTCTATGCCCCACTGGACTGGACAAACCAACTCCACGTTTAGATCTTAGAATGGTGAAAGTTATTCTCCAAGAAAAACGTAGATGTGAAGTGCAGGAGACAAGCACTGGGAGAGAGATCTCAATGAATCCCTTTTGGGAGATCTAAAAGACCTGAGAGAACAACAGACAGAATTAAATAGAATTGTAATAATGAGAGAATCCAGAAGCCCCCGTGCTTCTACCATATTGGTGGTCTAGAAGAAGAATTGCTTCATCAGAATGTGCAGCGGTTACTGCACGCTAAATCGAAAGACCTCCCCAGACCAACCCAGAAATAGAGTATGCACTCCAATCCCACCAGGGGTCAAATGGTTTACCATGCTTAATCTGAGGAGTGGACACTACCAGATCTCCATGCTTCCTTAAGACAGAGAGAAGACCTTCTTCATATGCCCATATGCTTCATATGAAATATTTTGAGAAATTCAAAACTGAAGCTCCAGAGTTTGTGCCACAGCTTTGAGGAGAAGAAAGGCAGGAATCTGTTGACTCTGCAGAAGAGGTAAAAGTACATTCCCACAACCACTGGAGTCTGAAAGGGAGTCCTTCACCCAGGAAACACTTAGCCTAGAGAGCACAGTCAAGCAGCAGATTCATCCTCCCGAGAGACTTAATTATAGCTTAAATGGGAACAGCTCTGAAGAGGTCATCACCATAGTGTGCAGACTCTCTGATGCGCAAGTACATCCAATCACCATAACGGTGGATGATAGCTGCAGCCCAATTCCTGACACACCATGGTGGGACATTTCTTTGCCCACACCATTTGTCAGTGCTTGTTTTATAGTTATATGTCAATGTTAATTATTTTTATTAAATTACTGTTAAAACTATAGCTTCTTTGGGGGACCAAAGACTTTTTGTCAGGAGAGTGTGCAGTCCAACTGGGACCCAGTCTTCACAATTGTTTGTTCCTGTGTTTAATATCAGGTTAACCCTTTTGCTTTAACTGTTTATATTTCAATTTTAAACAACAGAAAAATAAAGCAAAAATTATAACCGCGCTAAAGCTTCAGAATACTCCAAGCTCAAAGCTGCACGAATATAACACCAATATCAGTGTAAAAAACATTCAAATAAACAAATAAAAACGTGCGCTAAAAATAGTATATGTGTGCAAAGCAAATCATATTAAAGCGATCCACATTAATATAAATCATAAATTAGAATAGCCATTAATCAAAAAAGCTGATGATAATAAAGTGCAAAAGGTGCTATAGTGCTAGCAGACATAAATTAATGAAAAGCTTACATATAAAGTGCAAAGTGTACTGGAAAGCTGCCAAACTTCAACAAACGGACAGCTTAAATTGTCCCACATTCAATGCAGGGTAACCCTAACCAGTCCTGTAAAAAATGAACCTCCTCAGCAGTGAGAAGAAAAAATAGTCCATAATTGGATGTCAGAAGGAAGAAAAGGGAAGTTCCGTAAACAATGCACCACTTCGAAGGGACACCTGAAAGTTTCCACAATCAGTCAGGTCACACAGCCAAAAGGTGCATGAAGAGGAAGGAGATGTGTATATGAAAGTTTCCCCGTACTCCAAAGATGTAACAGATGGACTCTTACCCGAACTGATGGACCTCCCTTCTGGCGAGGTCGTACTGGCAGGCAGACTTAGCCCTCTGCAGGGACTGTGGATGGCTCAGAGTCCTCCGGTGTATCCTCCGTCTCTGATCTGGCACAAACCAATGCTTCCTCCTGCGGGGGGGTGACAGACCCACTCAACCCAGAGCGAGTGGGTAAAAAGTAGAGAAAGGGCTCCAATAGTGTAGTATTTGTAAAATTTATTTGTTTATTACAAACAACATAGCCACAACAAATGGGCTCTGTGACAATTAAAAAACAAATGTAAAATTAGCCAGCATAAAAAATAGCATACACCCGTGCAGGTCATGGGGCAGGCTGAGAGATGGCTTACGATGCGTAGCCACGCCCTACATGTTTCATCACACTCTGACGTCTTCAAAGGGGCCCTTTCATATACACATCTCCTTCTTCTTCATGCACCTTTTGGCTGTGTGACCTGACCGATTGTGGAAACTTTCAGGTGTCCCTTCGAAGTGGTGCATTGTTTACGGAACTTCCCTTTTCTTCCTTCTGACATCCAATTATGGACTATTTTTTCTTCTCACTGCTGAGGAGGTTCATTGTTTACAGGACTGGTTAGGGTTACCCTGCATTGAATGTGGGACAATTTAAACTGTCCGTTTGTTGAAGTTCGGCAGCTTTCCAGTACACTTTGCACTTTATATGTAAGCTTTTCATTAATTTATGTCTGCTAGCACTATAGCACCTTTTGCACTTTATTATCATCAGCTTTTTTGATTAATGGCTATTCTAATTTATGATTTATATTAATGTGGATCGCTTTAATATGATTTGCTTTGCACACATATACTATTTTTAGCACACGTTTTTGTTTGTTTATATTTTAATTTTGCAAGGCTTATTCTGCCTCTAATACAACCCTTTTCATTGTTACTCAGGCTGGGTTCACACTATTGTGAATTGGATGCGGGTTTATCCGCATCCAATTTGCATGTCAGGAGATTGTGACCAGCTTGTTATGGAGGCGGTTCACACCCCTCTGAGGCGGCTCCAGTAGGAATTGCACAGGAGTCCTGTGCTTCTTCTGGTCTGTTTCAGGTCCGAATTCAGGGCCCCTGCTGTCAGCCGCTCCATGCTGCGGTGTGAACCCAGCCTAAAGTTTTTGGCTCTGTTTAAGGTAAGTCATCACTGGGGACAGAAGAAGGACCTATCTATGCAGCAGCTCTCTATGGATCTAGAGCTGCGATAAGTACCCCATGCACTTGTCACCTCCTGGGGTAAGTGTACCAGAGGTTAAGAAGCAGACAAAAGGGTCTTTGAAATCTATAACTATCTTGCAAAAACATTTGGTCAGTATGATGTAAAGACTGACATGAGCGGATAATGTAAAATATTTTGTTGCTGTAGTTTATATATATATATATACTATGCCTTTAACATTTAAATATTTTTAAATACAAGCACAACTCAGCAACTCCACAGAGTTTTGATTAGCTCTTTAATTTAGCTTTTCATTCATTGAGTGTGGGCTGCCAGCACTAAATGTTGTTTACATGTTGAGTTTCCACAATTAGGATAATTTAGTAATTGTTAAACTCAGTGCTCATTTTTGGCCTGTAACATGTAATCTAGTGCTTCAGTTTCTGTAGCTGGGTTAGACAGGCAGAGGGACAATACATCAGCTAGTAAAAAAACAGGGGCTGTGGGCTTGGATTCTGTGAGTGGATGTGAAGGGGCAGTATGTGAGTAAATATGAGTTGAAGAAGTGTACCTTACTGAAACAGAGATTTCTTTTTCAAAGAATTCTTGGATACCATGCTTTTTAGATTAGTTTTTCTTTGATTCCTTCTAGTCCTGAGGAATACTGAAGAAATAGTGCATTCTGTAATGTGGCATCATTATTTTCCAATGAATAGCCAGTTAAAAATCCTTACTTTGAATATGAGGGTATTTCATCATGAGCAGGATGGCCCACTGTATCGTAGTTGAGGTTGTCTCCGTACCACCAAGCATGAGATCAAATGTGGAAGCCAAAAGGTTCTTCTCTGTAAAGAGTTTTTCTTTCTCCTCCAATGCCTTTTCCTTTTTGGGACAATATTAACTTCAATTAACATTTTTGTGTTAAGCATTTGATATCCCTTTAATAAACATTTTAATCCTTTTTTTTATCATTCACTGTTATCCCTTGTGAACAGACTTAACAGGGTGTACATTCATTCTGTGTAACCTTCCTCCCTCAGCATTACATATCCCTGTACATATTGTTTCTAGCAGACCTGCAAGGTGAGTAGATTCACAATATGAACATACATTTTATAATTTCTTTGAATGTCGAAGGGTATGCATAGGTATAATTGGTTTGCATATTATATATAGTAACCCCTGCGTTTTCACAAAGGAAAGACGTGGAAAAGGGCATTCTACGAGACCAGGTTTCAGCAAATTTAGTGAGTTGGACAGACTGCTTAATCAGGCCAGAAATAAAACCAGAGGCACTATGTAGGTAGCTCTTGAACACATGCATCTTAAATGACAAAAAAATTGGGGGAGTCTGGTGACATTGTTGTGTAGACTTCTATACTGTGCAGTCAGTCCACTCTAGCAGCAGCTTGGAATATAATTTTATATTATTTTTTAGATAAGTAAACCTAAATACACTACTGAAACTGTATTTTTTCCTCTTTGAGGAGATGCTGGATTTTGAGCTTCGACCTGTCTTCAGGCAGCTGCATATGTATTTATGACCTTTTTATCATCAAGATTTCTATAGTGCTATTTCTATAGTGCTTGGCGATTATTTCTATAGTGCTTGGTGATTATTAGGGATGGGCCGAGCGGGCCCCTGTTCGGTTCGCACCAGAACTTTCGAAAGTTCGGACCCGAATAACAAACCCCATTAAAGTCAATGGGACCCGAACGTCAAAAATCAAATGTGTTCTGTAAGAAGTCTTGCTTATATGCAAGTAATTGGGCATACAATGGTTATAGGGGTCCGGGTCTTGCCCTGGGAGACATGTATCAATTAAAAAAAAGTTTGTGAAAAACGTTATTTTTAAATGAGAAGTGATTTTTTTTATTTTTAAAGTGAAAGCATAAAAATGAAAAATTCCTTTCAATATAGTGCCTGGGGGGTCCCCTTGGTCTACCTGTAAAGTGGCAGATCTGTACCATGTCTAGAATCTGCTGCAGCAATAATAGCATTTATAAAGCCAAAAAAAAATTTTCCCTGCAAGCTGCCTTTATTTTGCTCAGCAACAGCTGGGGAGCCAGTGTGTATGAGAGGCCACAATGTAGTGCACTAGGAACAAGATTAGAGATTTTTTGGATACATTCTGGTGTCACTTTGACTTTGTATAGAAGTAGCGGGTGCATAAAAATTGGTCTTTGGGTGTCGGTGGCCCCTCTAGAGGTACTCTTGATGAAAGCAGGAATTGGCCTTGCTGTAAAAAATTGCAATGATATGGACCTGTCAAACAGGTGCATAAAAATTGGTCTTTGGGTGTCGGGGGTGTCTTCCCACCGTAACCCTATACAGGTACTCTTGATGAAAGCAAGAATTGACCTTGCTGTAAAAAATTGCAATGATGTGCACCTGTCAAACAGGAGCAGAAAAATTGGTCTTTGGGTGTCGGTGGCACCTTCCCACCATAACCCTATACAGGTACCCTTGATGATAGCAAGAATTGGCCTTGCTGTAAACAATTGCAATGATATGCACCTATCAAACAGGTGCAGAAAAATTACACTTTTGGGTGTCTGGGGCGCCTTCCCACCGTAACCCTATAGAGGTGCTCTTGATGAAGGCAAAAAAAATTGCAATGATATGCACCTGTCAAAGAGGTGCAGAAAAATTGGTCTTTGGGTGTCGGTGGCGCCTTCCCACCGTAACCCTTTACAGGTACCCTTGATAAAAGCAAGAATTGGCCTTCCTGTAAAAAATTGCAATGATATGCACCTGTCAAACAGGTGCAGAAAACTTGGTCTTTGGGTGTCAGTGGCGCCTTCCCACCGTAACCCTCTAGAGGTACTGTTGATGAAAGCAAGAATTGGTCTTGCTGTAAAAAATTACAATGATATGGACCTGTCAAACAGGTGCAGAAAAATTGGTCTTTGGGTGTCGATGGCGCCTTCCCACCGTAATCCTATACAGGTACCCTTAAAGAAAGCAGGAATTGGCCTTGCTGTAAAAAATTGCAATGCTATGCACCTGTCAAACAGGTGCAGAAAAATTGGTCTTTGGGTGTCGGTGGCGCCTTCCCACTGTAACCGTATACAGATACCCTTAAAGAAAGCAGGAATTGGCCTTGCTGTAAAAAATTGCAATGATATGCACCTGTCAAACAGGTGCATAAAAATTACTCTTTGGGTGTCGGGGGCACCTTCCCACCGTAACCCTATAGAGGTGCTCTTGATGAAGGCAAAAAAATTTTCAATGATATGCACCTGTCAAACAGGTGCTGAAAAATTGGTCTTTGGGGGTTAATTGTGCACATGAAACCTATACCAAAAACATTCTTCCAGATGAAATGATTGAACACCCTCAAAGCTAGGCAGCCTCAAAGTCCTGCAGAGATTCCACATCCCAAAAAGACTTAATCAGTGACATCGGCATCAGGGGCTTCATAGCTGGTAATCCAGGATTGATTCATTTTTATAAACGTCAAACAGACGATGGAGTCTGTGGACAGACGCATTCTATGATCAGTAACAAAACCTCCTGCAGCACTGAATGCCCGTTCTGAAAGCACGCTGAATGCAGGGCAGCCCAACAACTCAATAGCATACTGGGCAAGTTCTGGCCAGTGGTCTATTCTCATGACCCAGTAAGTCAGTGGATCATCAGCTGGAAAGCTCTCCATCTCTGTTTTGGCCCCGAGGTAATCGCCCACCATGTGATGCAGACGCTGCCTATGGGATGTGGAAGCTGACAGCCCTTCGTGGTGAGGACTAAAAAAATTCCGAAATGTCTCACTTAGGCAGACACCTTCTCCAACGCTCCTCTCTTGACAAACAGAAGACTCAAAACTACGTTTTCCACGACACTGTAACCTACTGGAGTCAGGAAAAACGCTCAATAAAATCCTCTTTAAAGTGTCCTCAAGAGATTTTATCTTCTGCACTCTCTGTGGGGACGGGATGAGTTCTGAAACCTTCCCCTTATAACAGTGGTCAAGGAGGGTTGCCAACCAGTAATCACCCTTCTCCTTTATGCCACGTATTCTTGGGTCCTTTCGCAGGCTTTGAAGCATGAGGTTGCCCATGCGCCTCAAATTTGCCGAGGCTTGAGAAGCAGACTCCTCGGGGGTCACTCAGGATGACAGCACTTGGAACTTCCTCCTCCCAGCCACGTACTACTCCCAAGGGTGCTGGGGTTGGAAAGCCATCGCTTACAGATTGACGCATGTCTTCCTCTTCTTCGAAGCCTATGAATGTGCCAGAATCCTCCTCCTCATCCTCCTCCCTTCTCCTCTTGTATGTTCTGTGACATAGGAATGATGGTGTCTGGATAAAGTGGGCCTTGAGAGGAATGGAAGTCCTCCTCTTCCTCCTGCAGCTCTGCCTCCAGTGCCCTGTTAATAATGCCACACAGAGTCTGCTCCAGCAGGAACACAACAGGGATTGTGTCACTGATGCATGCACTGTCACGGCTCCCCAATCCTTTGTGGCCTCCTCAAATGGTGACAATACAGTGCATGTATCCTTAATGATCAGCCATTGGCATGGGGAAAAGAAGCCGAGGTGGCCCGAGCCTGCCGTCGTGCCGTTTTCGCACAGGTACTCATTGACGGACCTCTGCTGCATGCATAGCTGCTGCAGCATTGACAAAGTTGAGTTCCACCTGGTGGGCATATCACAAATTAGGCGGTTTACGGGCAGGTGGAATTCCAGCTGAATTTCAGCCAACCGAGCACTGGCTGTGTATGACCGATTGAAATGGCTACAGACTCTCCTGGTCAGCTTTAGCACATCTTGCAACCCTGGCTACGTATTTAGGAAACGCTGCACCATGGCACGTGTCAACTTTCCCTGTCTAAGGGCGGACAGGAGGTTTGAGCCATTATCGCACACCGCCATTCCTGGCTCCAGCTGGCGTGGAGTGAACCACCTCTGAGCCTCAGGGCCGGATCAACATAGGGGCTAGTGGAGCTGCAGCTCCAGGCCCCTTCCTCAATATAGGCCCATGCCAGTGGCTTATTAATATCTGTGTCCCTTCCTGAAGGCAGAGGAGCCCTCTGTGCACTGCACACATGGAGGAGACAAGAGTTAGTCACTGCAGCCTAGTCTTGTCTCTGCCGATGCCTGACTCCTATCACAGGATCTGTTACACTCACACAGATCCTCTGTGCTGTCTGGGGGAGGGGCGCTGATGTTCTAACCAGCAAGAGCCCAGGAGGAAGGAAATATCCCATGCTGTTGAGATAAGGTTAGTAAATTTGTTAGGAAGGTGTTGTGTAATTATTGTGCTAGGGTACAGACTGCTGCTTCCCCCCATATAATGTGCTCTCTTGTGCTCAGTGACCACCATGTCATGTGCTGTGCCTTGCAGTGCCCACTATGTCATGTGCTGTGCATTGCAGTGCCCCCATGTAATGTGCTGTGCCCAGTATGTTATTTTCTGTGCATTGCAGTGCTCACTATGTAATGTGCAGTGCCCACTATGTTGTGCTGTGCCTTGCAGTGCCCACCATGTAATGTGCAGTGCCCACCATGTCATGTGCTGTACATTGCAGTGCCCACCATGTAATGTGTTGTGCCCACCATGTCATGTGCTGTGCATTGCATTGCTCTTCGTGTGATGTGCAGTGCCCACTATGTTGTGCTGTGCCTTGCAGTGCCCACCATGTCATGTGTAGTGCCCACCATGTCATGTGCTGTGCATTGCAGTGCCCACCATGCAATGTACTGTGCCCACTATGTCATGTGCTGTGCATTGCAGTGCCCACTATGTAATGTGCAGTACCCACTATGTCGTGCTGTGCCTTGCAGTGCCCACCATGTCATGTGCAGTGTACACCATGTCGTGCTGTGCCTTGCAGTGCCCACCATGTCATGTGCTGTGCATTGCAGTGCCCACTATGTAATGTGCAGTGCCCATTATGTCGTGCTGTGCCTTGCAGTGCCCACCATGTCATGTGCAGTGCACACCATGTCGTGCTGTGCCTTGCAGTGCCCACCATGTCATGTGCTGTGCCCACTATGTCATGTGCTGTACATTGCAATGCCCACCATGTAATGTGTTGTGCCCACCATGTCATGTGCTGTGCATTGCATTGCTCTTCATGTGATGTGCAGTGCCCACTATGTTGTGCTGTGCCTTGCAGTGCCCACCATGTCATGTGCAGTGCCCACCATGTCATGTGATGTGCCATGCAGTGCCCGCCATGTAATGTGTAGTGCCCACTATGTGATGTGCCATCCAGTGCCCACCATGTCATGTGCAATGCCCACCATGTCATGTGCTGTGCCACTCAGTGCCCACCATGTAATGTGCTGTGCCTTGCAATGCCCGCTATGTAATTTGCAGTGTCCACCATGTCATGTGCTGTGCCATGCAGTGCCCACCATGTAATGTGCTGTGCCATGCAGTTCCCACCATGTCATGTGCTGTGCATTGCAGTGCCCACTATGTAATGTGCAGTGCCCATTATGTCGTGCTGTGCCTTGCAGTGCCCACCATGTCATGTGCAGTGCACACCATGTCGTGCTGTGCCTTGCAGTGCCCACCAGGTCATGTGCTGTGCCCACTATGTCATGTGCTGTACATTGCAATGCCCACCATGTAATGTGTTGTGCCCACCATGTCATGTGCTGTGCATTGCATTGCTCTTCATGTGATGTGCAGTGCCCACTATGTTGTGCTGTGCCTTGCAGTGCCCACCATGTCGTGTGCAGTGCCCACCATGTCATGTGATGTGCCATGCAGTGCCCGCCATGTAATGTGTAGTGCCCACCATGTGATGTGCCATCCAGTGCCCACCATGTCATGTGCAATGCCCACCATGTCATGTGCTGTGCCATTCAGTGCCCGCCATGTAATGTGCTGTGCCTTGCAATGCCCGCTATGTAATTTGCAGTGTCCACCATGTCATGTGCTGTGCCATGCAGTGCCCACCATGTAATGTGCTGTGCCATGCAGTTCCCACCATGTCATGTGCTGTGCTGTGCCCACCTGCCATGTGCTGTGCCCAGCATGTGGTGTGTTGTGCCCACTGAGTAATGTGCTGTGCTGTTCAGCAGTACCCGCCATGTCATGTGCAGTTCCTAACATGTAATGTGCAGTTGCATTGCCCACCATGATATGTGCTATGCCATGCAGTGCCCACAATGTAATGTGTTGTGCCCACCATGTAATGTGCTGTGCCATTCAGTGCCCAGCATGTAATGCGCTGTGCCCACCACGTCATGTGCTGTGCCATGCAGTGCCCACCATGTAATGCGCTGTACCCACCATGTAGTGTGCTGTGCCATGCAGTGCCCACCATGTCATGTGCAGTGCTCACCATGTAAATTGCTGTGCAGTACCCACCATGTCATGTGCTGTGTTGCGCCCACCATGTCATGTGCTGTGCGATGCAGTGCCTACTATGTAATGTGCTGTACCCACCATGTAATGTGCTGTACATTGTCCACCATGGCCGTGCAGTACCCACAATGGATTGTGCTGTGCGGTGCCCACCATGTCATGTGGTGTCATGCAGTGCCCACCTTGTCATGTGCTGTGCCCACCATGCCATGTGCAGTACCCACCATATAATATCCTGTGCCCACCATATAATGTCTTGTGCAGTGCCCACTTGTAATGTGCAGTGCCCACCATGTAATGTGCTCAGCTGTGCCCATCATATCTTGTGCTGTGCCCACCATATAAGGTCCTTTGCCCACCGTGTGCATGTTCTGTGTTGTGCCCACCATGCAATGTGCTGTGTTGTACAGTACTAACCATGTCATGTGCTGTGCCCTCCATATAATGTACTGGGCCTACCTTGTAATGTGCTGCATTGGGCAGTGCCAACCGTGTAATGTGCTGTGCCTGCCATGTAATGTGCTGTGCTTTGCCCACCATTAAATGTGCTGTATCCATGTATCCACCATGTAATGTGTTGTGCCAACCATGTAATGTACTGAGCTATTCCCCCCCGTGTAATGTACTATGCTGTGCCCCCCACAGACTCACCCCCTCACTCTCACCCCCCCTCTCTTTCACCCCCTCACCCCCTCTCTCTCATCCCCTCTCTTTCACCCTGTTCTCTCTCTCTCGCCCCCTTCAACCCCCTCTTTCCTACCACCCTCTCTCTCTTTCACCCTCTCTCTATTCCCCTTTCCCCCCCCCCCCCGCTCTCTCTCTTGTCCCCTCTCTCTCACCCCCTCTCTCTCTCATTCACCCCCTTTCTCTCTCTTTCCCTCTCCCTCTCATCCCCTCTCTTTCAGCTCGCTATCACCCCCCCTCTCTCTCTCTCTCTCAACCACTCTCTCACACCCCTCTCTCTCTTTAATTTAATTTAACAAAAAATTGTTTGCATTTTCATTTTATTAATTTTCATAAAAAGGCCCAACAAAATCCTTAGCACCAGGCCCATGATGCTCTTAATCTGGCCCTGCTGAGCCTGTCCCTTCAGAGCTGCAAGAATCTCTGCTCCGGTTTGGTCCCTGTCCCCTAAACATACCAGCTGAAGCACTACGTGGCACCTTTTAGCCTGACTCTGGGAATAGCCCTTTGAAGGCTTAGGGGGTACCTGATGTTCATAGGACATTTCTGCAGAGGAGGGCATGGAGGTGGCTGAGGAGGGGGTAGAGCTCACAGGTCTGGCATCATCACCACCAGCTGTAAGGAGATGTAGGGGCACAACAAGCTGCAGCACCGAGCCCTGTCCTGCATCCTTTTGAGTTGCAAGCAGCGTTATCCAGTGTGCTGTGAACAAAATGTATTGTTCCTGCCCATGCTTGCTGGACCACGTGTCAGCAGTAAGGTGGATTTTATGGCCGACTGCCTTGCCCAACGATGCCAGAACATTCCCTTCCACATGATGGTAGAGATATGGAACGGCCTTACATGAAAAATAGTAGCGACTGGGAACCTGCCATTGTGGTACAGCACATTGTGCAAGTTCACAGAAGGGGGCAGAATCCACCAGGCTGAAAGGCAGAATTTGGAGAGCCAACAGCTTTGACAAGCTTGCATTTAGAAGCTGGGCATGTGGATGGCAGGGACTGTATTTTTTTTCCACTGCAGCAGATGGGGCAGAGAAATTTGGCAGCTAAAGTCTACAGCTGGTGGTGTGCTGCTGGCAGATGTGCTGCTAGGACCTGGGACACCCTGTGCTATACATCATCCCTGTCAGTGGAGGCTGCTGAGAGGTAACGACTCGGTAAAGCAGGGGCAGGCTAAAGTAGGTAAGGAGGAGGAGGGACAGATTTGTGCCCCTTTTGTGTGGATTTCTTGCCAAAGGGCTGAGTGGTTGGACGTTAAATGCCTTGTTAAGCATGTGGTACCCAAATGGCTGGTGTTTTTTGACACGTTTGATGTGCCTGAGACACAGTTTGCAGATAGCAACAGTGCGATCTGCTGCAGATGTGCTGAAAAAGGCCCAGACAGCTGAGCTCTGGGGAGTGGGCCGGGAGATAACAGCTTCAGAATGTGATGGAATAGGGTGGCTGCTCTCTACTCTTTCTTGATGTCGGCCTCCTTGGAGTTGTGACCACTCCTCACCTTCAGTTTCCTCCTCTGCTCTATCTGGCACCCAAGTCACATCAGTGACCTCATCATCATATCCATCTCCTCCATCATCATTGTCATTACCACTGGAGACAACTTGGCAATACGCTGCGTCTGGGGGAACATAAATGACAATTTGTCTACCAGTGTTCTCCCCTCTCTCTAGGCTCATATTCCTGTCATCCTCAACCTCAGAACCAACATCTGAATCCAAAAATGGCTGGGCATCATCAAGTATAGGGATGAGCCGAACACCCCCCCGGTTCGGTTCGCACCAGAACCTGCGAATGGACCGAAAGTTCGTGCGAACTTTAAAACCCCATTAAAGGCTATGGGACTCGAACGTTCGAAATCAAAAGTGCTAATTTTAAAGGCTAATATGCAAGTTATTGTCCTAAAAAGCATTTGGGGACCCGGGTCCTGCCCCAGGGGACATGTATCAATGCAAAAAAAAGTTTTAAAAACAGCCGTTTTTTCGGGAGCAGTGATTTTATTGATGTTTAAAGTGAAAAAAAAAGTGAAATATTCCTTTAAATATCGTACCTGTGGGGGGTGTCTATAGTATGCCTGTAAAGTGGCGCATGTTTCCCGTGCTTAGAACAGTCCCTGCACAAAATGACATTTTTAAAGGAATAAAAGTCATTTAAAATTGCTTGTGGCTTTAATGTAATGTCGGGTCCCGGCAATATGGATGAAAATCAGTGAGACAAACGGCATGGGTACCCCCCACCACCCCCCAGTCCATTACCAGGCCCTTTGGGTCTTGTATGGATATTAAGGGGAACCCCGCACCCAAATTAAAAAAAGGAAAGACGTGGGGCCCCCAGGCCCTATATACTCTGAACAGCAGTATACAGGCAGTGCAAACAAGTAGAATCTGTTTGTAATTTTGAACTGGTACATTTTTAAAGTGTAGCTCCAGCCACAAAAACTATTTTTAAGCTTTTTGGAAAACATAGGAAAGTGAGGCCCGGAACGGTGAAAGAAGTGAAGATAGTGCAGGGCCGGGCATGACAATGTGTCTAGTGACACACATAGGGTTAAAGTTTCAGAGAAAGTGGGGGAGGAGACAACAGGAAAGGAGGGGGGAGTGGCCAGGTAAAAGGAAGGGGCAGAGCAAGAACGGGGCAGTGTGCGGTGAAGGAGACACGAGGAGGCAGAATTTCTCTGCTCCTCAGCGACGATGGCCGAAGTAGATGCAATCCTGGCGCGATTAAGGCAGGCGGCGGCGGTGAGAGGATCCGACTGGCTCCACAGTCAGGTAACGGAGCTGCTCGGTGGGGAGACAATCGCGGCTGTGAGGGAGGATGAGCTGTCGGCGCGTTACTCGCCGGGGCCGGAACACAGACGTCCTAGGGGGGAGCGCTCGCTTCCGCCGGCGAAGAGGAGTCACAAGACTACGGCAGCGAGGCCCGGGCAGGTTACACACCGCGGTCAGGGCTCAGTGGGCGGGGCCACGTGCCAAAATGGCGCCGCTTCCCTGAACGCTGACCCGGGATATGGAGACCAGGATTGCCCCCCAGCAGCTCTCCACGAGCGGAGGGGTGTGGACAGAAGGGGGAGGTCAGAGGCTAGAGACATCGAGGGTGGGAGACGCGGGTCGGATGACGACACGGGTGGGCGGAGCTCACTCGGCGGGGGGGAGGATGCACAAGTTGGCGGACGGAGCAGGAAACAGGCTGACCCGGTTGCAGGGACGTCAGGGCAGCGTGGATCGTCATCCGCTCGCAGCAGTGTACAGGCTCCACAGCAGAGAGTGGTTACGGCCTCCAGGAGGGCTTCGCCTGGGGGGCTGCCTGTGGCGTCAGTCCCGGCACACGGGGAACAGTCAGAGGATGAAGTGTCGGAAGAAGAGGTGGAGCCAAGGCAGCAAGCACCGGCGAGGGAGAGCGGCACGGCGGCTGTTGGGAAGACTCCTGGTCAGCCCGATAAGTCCAGTGACAATTTATTATTTACTAATGCGTTACAGGGTTTGTTGGGGGTGGTGGCAACGAGTGCAGGAGGGGTGGTGCCACCTTCACCGCGGTCGCTAGGACAGGCTCCGGTCCAACAACTGGCGGGTACTGCGTCCGCCAGTTCAGGGTCAGGGGGACAACTGCAGGAGCTATTGGAGGGTCTGCGGGTGCTGGTAGGTTTTGGCAATGTACAAGGGCAGGTTTCGGGGGTGGATGCGCAAGGGGATGCCCAGGGAGCGGCAAGGGATGGCGGGGGTGTGAACTCGGGGGGGGGCCTGAGGTAACTCCGGCTACGGTGGTGCCAACTGACAAGATGGCGGAGACGGTGACGGGAAAAGAATCGTCAGGTTAGAAGGGGGCCGCAGAAGCTAAGGGCAGGTCGGATGTGGTTAGGCTGGCTGATGCGGCAAAATGCGAAATATACGTCTGTTTTGAAGGCCCGCTGGGGGCGCATTTGAAACAGGAGGTTCGGGAAAAAATTTACAAAGGGGAATATGTGGAAATTTTCTCCTTGTTGCCATTGGAAAAGTTTAACCTGGATAGGGTTAAACCCGACGATTCCAAGAAGGAGGATGAGGAGAAGAGGAGATATAGATTGATAACGCGGACGTTTGTAAATTGGTTACAGGCGTTCGCTATCATGGCCAGCGTCATTGGCGAAAAGAACCCCGAACATTGTTCGGGGTTGTTTTGTTATATGGATGCTATAGGAGAGGCACACAGGGTTTATGGGGGAACTGCTTGGCTACGGTATGACGAGCAGTTTCGACAATGCAGAGCGGTTCGTCCGGCTCTGCGTTGGGACCATAAGGATATTAGCCTATGGATGAGACTGATGTCGTCGGCTAGGGCCCCGCCTCAGTTATTTCAGGGGGGGGCCGGGGGTACTCACTCCTCAGGACTACCGGCCGGCAGAAAATGGGGAGTGTGCTGGCAGTTTAATGAAGGGTCCTGTAAGTTCGGGGAATCGTGCAAGTTCAAGCACGAGTGCTCAGGGTGTGGGGGAGCCCACGCATTGGCTCGGTGCTTCGAAAAAGGAAAGCGTTTCGGGGAGTCTGCTAACAAGAGGGATGACGCCGGTAAAGGTGGAAAGGATGCAGCCTTTCCTAAGTAAGTACCTGGATAGGGAAGCGGCGTTACTGATTGCCACGGGGTTTCGGGAGGGGTTCAAAATACCGTGTTCATTGGAGGTGGTTCCTCCAGTAGCTCGGAATTTGAGATCTGCTTTGCAACACCCAAGGGTGGTGGAGGAGGTGGCATTGGGACGCATGGGTGGGAGCTGTTTGGGCAAAAACCGTTAAAGGACCTGGTGGTGTCTCCACTGGGCGTGGTGCCAAAGAAGGAACCGAATAAGTTTTGGTTGATTCACCACTTATCATTCCCAAAAGGGGGCTCGGTTAACGATTTCATTGATCCGGACGCATGTACCGTGTCCTACACTTCGTTTGATGCGGCTGTTCGATGGGTCAGGCGGTATGGAAAGGGGGCAATGATGGCAAAATCTGACATAGAGGCGGCGTTTAGGCTACTTCCGTTGCACCCGGATAGCTTCTGGCTGTTGGGCTGCCACTGGCAGGAGCAATTTTACGTGGACAAATGCTTGCCCATGGGTTGCTCAATTTTCTGTGCCATGTTTGAAGTTTTCAGTTCCTTTCTGGAGTAGGTGGTAAGGGATGTGTCGGGGCTTGAATCTGTGATCCACTACTTGGATGACTTCCTATGTATAGGCCCCCCTTCTTCAAGTGTGTGTGCGATTTTAATGTCAACGTTGCAACACATTGCAGAACGGTTCGGAGTGCCCCTGGCAGCGGAAAAAACGGAGGGCCCAACGACAGAGATTAGTTTTTTGGGTATTGTTATTGACTCCATGGCTATGGAATGTAGGTTACCGCAAGAAAAATTGGTTGATTTGCAGAAGGAAATCCGGGAGATCCATGGGATGAAAAAAATACAGCTGCGGGCCCTTCAATCTTTGCTGGGAAAATTGAACTTTGCTTGTAGGATAATACCCATGGGCAGGGTTTTTTGCCGACGGCTGTCGGCGGCTACAGCGGGGGTAAAAGCACCGGCCCATTTCATCAGGCTTAGCAAAGAGCATTGTGAGGACCTAAAGGTATGGTATCATTTTCTGACGGAGTACAACGGGAAGTCGGTGTGGATGTCGGGCCCGATAAGTAATTTCGTTGTGGAGTTGGTTACAGACACGGCGGGGTCTACTGGATACGGGGCGTTTTTTTAAAGGGCAATGGAGTGCGGAGCCTTGGCCAAAATCCTGGGTGGAAGCTGGGTTCCTTCGTAACTTGGTACTGCTGGAGTTGTTTCCCGGTAGTATTGGCTATGGAGTTGTGGGGACGGTGTTGTCAGAATTTAAAGTTACGATTGAACTGCGATAATATGGGAGTGGTGCAAGTAGTCAATCGCATGTCAGCGTCTTCCCAACCTGTCATAAGGTTACTGTGACAGTTGGTGTTGCGGTGCTTGCAATTGAATATTTTCATATACGCTGTACATATACCAGGGATTGATAACACACTGGCTGATTCGCTGTCTCGCTTTCAGTGGGACAAGTTCAGGGATTTCGCTCCGGCTGCAGAGAAGGAAGGAATTCCTTGCCCGGGGTGGATCTGGGAGCTGGCCTTGGAGTCGCCGCAGGATGGATACAACAGTCTGTGAGTGAGTCCACGTGGGCGGCCTATGTAAGGGTATGGAAGGAATGGTCTGGACTTGTTCTGGGAAGCTGGGGCTGGTGAGGACGGCTGGGAGGTGAGATTATTGGTTCTGTATTTTGTGTCAAGAAACTTGTAAAGCAGGGTGGCGGTATCGTCTATTAGTAAAAAGTTGTCATTTCTTTTTAAGCTACAGGGGAGGGAGGATTGGACAAAAGATTTTTGGGTGGGGCAGGCCTTAAAAGGGTACCGGAAAGGTCATAAGAAAAGGGATAATCGCAGGCCTGTCACTTTTCAAAACTTGGTGTCAATTTGTGCGCAGTTGGGGTCGGTGTGTAACTCAAGTTATCAGTGTTTACTGTTTACAGCGACTTTTTCGCTGGTGTTTTTTGGGGCTTTTCGGGTAGGGGAGTTGGTTAGTCCGTCCAGGCGGGACGCGGGGGGTATTTTGGTACAGGACGTACGGACATACACTGATAGGGTGGGTTTACGGCTGAGGAGGTCGAAAACGGATCAATTAGGAAGAGGAGTGGACGTGTGGTTGTTTGCCCTGCCAGGGTCAGCAGTGTGTCCGGTAAGAACCGTTGGCGATTTTGGGAAGGTTAGACCGGTTGGCAGGGGCGGGCTGGGCCGGGGGGCAGGGTGGAAATTTCCCCCCAGGCCGCCTAACTTATATTTAAAAACGGCCGCTTTCATGGCTGCTGACATTTTTGTGGCGATGGGTGAAGAGAACTAAGCAGCGGTGCGCAGCACCTGCAAACTACAACTCCCGGAGACGGAGTCTTCAGAGGCAGGCAGAGGCGGGGCGTGAGTCACTGGTTTGGGCTGGGCACTGGATGGCTGCAAGCAGGGTCGGTACAAGGGATGGGAGGAGCGCCAGGTTGTGAGCAGGAAATTCTGTCAACAAAATCTAATTGTAACATTTGTATACCCGGGTTTCCTACCCAAAACAAAGATTATGTACCCCTGTTCATTGCTCTGTGGCAGCAGATACACCCCTTCCCAGGCTCCTTTCTTGAGTCCCCCCCTCCCAGATAGGAGCTGGTACAGTCCCAGCGGCAGTACATGTAGGCGGGGCAGGAAGAACCTCACACTGCAGCATCGATTATTGGGTCCCGCCCAGCACACAGCAGAGACCTCCTCCAGGGCAGAGTGAACATGTGTACATCACGGATGGGAGGCTGGATCCTCTGCTACTGTAAGTCTCCACTGCCCTGCATACTGTGATATAAACCTGCTCTGTACTTTTCAATGCAGGTTTATTGAAAGTGAAAGTACAATTTTTGAATAGGTTAGGAATTAGTGTGACACTTCAGGTGCTACATAGATGTAATCCACATACACATTATATCTTCTAAAAATTATTTTTAATAAGATATAATGTGTATGTGGATTACATCTATGTAGCACCTGAAGTGTCACACTAATTCCTAACCTGTTCAAGAATATAAGAATACACAGCAAAGGATGTGATGATATCCCAGCTTAAAGCGGAGTTCCACACAAAAATGGAACTTCCGCTTTTCGGAACCCCCCCCCCTCCGGTGTCACATTTGGCACCTTTCAGGGGGGTGCAGATACCTGTCTAAGACAGGTATTTGCACCCACTTCCGGCATAGACTCCCATGGGACTCTATGCCTCTTCCTGTCCCTCCGCGCTGTCTCCTGGGAAACACACAGCTCCCAGGAGATAGCGGGACCACTTACAATGCGCAGCGTGACTCGTGCATGCGCAGTAGGGAACCAGGAAGTGAAGCCACAACGCTTCACTTCCTGATTCCCTAACCTAGGATGGCGGCGGCAGCTGCCGAGAACCGAGCGGGTTCTTGGCATTCCCTGCCGACATCGCTGGACCCTGGGACAGGTAAGTGGCCATTTATTAAAAGTCAGCAGCTGCAGTATTTGTAGCTGCTGGCTTTTAATATTTATTTTTTTTGCGGTTTGGGTGGACTCCCTCTTTAACTCCAAAAAAGTACAGAAGTCCACTTTTGCAGTGTGGGGGAGGGGGAAGAGGGGTATAGCCTTTTTTTTTCTTGCCTGATTCTATGTTTCAGCCAGCTCCAGTGTTCTCCTCCCTAGACATCATCACATATAAATGAAGATTAACCCCGTATGGTTTGAAGTGGAGGGTGGAGTGTGACCAATGTCATTCCCAACATACACAGGAGCTGCAGGGGACAGAACTGCAGAGAGCCCGCTGAGGCAAGGGATAAGGTAAAGTTGGGTACACACAGATCAGAATTCATCGGTTTCAGCAGGGGCTGAATTTTAATCTGTGTGTAGCCCTCTATCTTAGGCAGAACCCCCCTGTTATATTATCTTCTGCTGGAAATCCTTGCTCAATTAGCTGCTTGCTGCCAAACAGCACCAGTGTTGACCAGGGATGGACTGGCCATCGGGACTACCGGGAGATTCCAGGTGGGCCGATGGCTCAGTGTGGCCGGTTTCAGCCGCATCTGAGGTGTGTGGCGATCTACCCGTCAACCGTCGACAGCTGTCGCCTGATGGGTAGATCGAGATTTAGCCAGCATGCAGAGTAGCGCAGGAAGCGTGTGTAGTAGTAAGTTCTCTCTCTCATATCACGCGCGGCTGCTCCCCGGCGGCCCCTCCTCTCTTCTCGTCTATCCCCATTGGCTTGTAAGATCATCTGGGATAGACGAGAAGAGAGGAGGGGCCGCCGGGGAGCAGCCGCGCGTGACATGAGAGAGAGAACTTACTACTACACACGCTTCCTGCACTACTCTGCATACTGGCTAGTAAGATCCTGATGATGTGTGCCCCATCATGTGCCCTGATGATGTGCCCCCTGATGTGCCCCAATGTGCTCCATGCCCTGATGTGCTATGTGCCCTGTGCCCTAATGTGCCATGTGGCCTGATGTGCCCCGTGCCCTGATGTGCCCCGTGCCCTGATGTGTCCCGTGCCCTGATGTGTCCCATGCCCTGATGTGCCATGTGCGATGTGCTATGTGCCCTAATGTGCTATGTGCCCAGATGTGCCCCATAATGTGCCCTGATGTGCCCCATAATGTGCCATGTGCCCTGATGTGCCATAATGTGCCCTGACGTGCCATAATGTGCACTGACGTGCCACATGCCCTAACGTTCTATGTGCCCCATAATGTGCCCTGATGTGCTCCATAATGTGCCATGTGCCCTGATGTGCCATAATGTGCCCTGATGTGCCATAATGTGCCCCGTGCCCTGATGTGCTATGTGCCCTGATGTGCTATATGCCCTGATGTGCTATGTGCCCCGATGTGCCCCATAATGTGCCATGTGCCCTGATGTGCCATAATGTGCCCTGATGTGCTATGTGCCCTGATGTGCTATGTGCCCCAATGTGCCCCATAATGTGCCATAATGTGCCCTGATGTGCTATGTGCCCTGATGTGCCATAATGTGCCCTGATGTGCTATGTGCCCTAATGTGCTATGTGCCCTGATGTGCTATGTGCCCTGATGTGCCCCGTGCCCTGATGTGCCATGTGCCCTGATGTGCCCCATAATGTGCCATGTGCCCTGATGTGCCATAATGTGCCCCGTGCCCTGATGTGCTATGTGCCCTGATGTGCCCCGTGCCCTGATGTGCCCCATAATGTGCCCTGATGTGCTATATGCCCTGATGTGCTATGTGCCCTGATGTGCCCCGTGCCCTGATGTGCTGTGCCCCGATGTCCTATACCCTGATGTGCCCCGTGACCTGATGTGCCTTGTGGCCCGATGTCCTGTGCCCTGATGTGCTATGTGCCTTGATGTGCTATGTGCCCTGACGTGCCCTGTGCCCTGATGTGCTATATGCCCTGATGTGCTATGTTCCCCGATGTGCCCCATAATGTGCCCTGATGTGCCCCGTGCCCTGATGTGCCATGTGCCCTGTTGTGCCCCATAATGTGCCCTGATGTGCCCCATAATGTGCCATGTGCCTTGATGTGCCATAATGTGTCCTGATGTGCCCTGTGCCCTGATGTGCTATGTGCCCTGATGTGCCCTGTGCCCTGATGTGCCATGTGCCCTGATGTGCCCCATATTGTGCCCTGATGTGCCCCATAATGTGCCCTATAATGTGCCATGTGCCCTCATGTGCCATAATGTGCCCTGATGTGCCCCGTGCCCTGATGTGCCATATGCCCTGATGTGCCCCATGTCCTGATGTGCTATGTGCCCTGATGTGCCCCATGCCTTGATGTGCTGTGCCCCGATACCCTATGCCCTGATGTGCCTTGTGGCCCCGTGCCCTGATGTGCCCCGATGTGCTGCGCCTGGATGTCCTGTGCCTCAATGTCGTGTGCCCTGATGTACTGTGACCTGTGCTCTGATGTCCTGTACCCTGATGTGCTGTGTCCTGATGTGCTATACCTTGATGTGCTGTGCCCTGTACCCTGATGTGATGTGCCCTGATGTGCTGTGCCCTGTACCCTGATGTGATGTGCCCTGATGTGCTGTGTCCTGTACCCTGATGTACTGTGCCCTGACGTGCCCCGATGTGCTGTGCCCTGTACCCTCATGTGTTGTGCCCTGTAAGCTGATGTGCTGGGCTCTGTACCCTGATGTGCTATGCCCTGATGTACTGTGACATGTGCCCTGATGTCCTGTGCCCTGATGTCCTGTGCCCTGATGTCCTGTACCCTGATGTGTTGTGCTCTGGGCCAGTCTGGATGAAGTCCAGGGCCACATTTTTGTCCCAGTCCAGCCCTGGTGTTGACCAGTGTATTCTGACAGGGGTCAGTCCCTACTGTCAGAATACAATGTCCCAGTGAGGGGGGATTCCCACATCCACCCACTTGTGTGGAGGAAGGAATCTGTCAGCCACTTGCTTGAGCCTCATCTTGATCTAGCAATGTGCACAAGAGCAGTTGCTCTCTTGTGGACTGTTTGTTTTTAGTGTATTGCTTTGCACTGTACATTTGATTTGCAGCACTGGAAGTTTGGTAGTAACTCCAATGGGCCGTGGGTCCTGCTGGGAGCTAGTCTGTGGGTCAGTGGTTCTGTGGGCCACTTGGCTGGACTTGCCCCCCAGGCCTAAGGCTGCCAGCCCTCTCCTGCCGGTTGGTGAGGGACCATTTTTATGTCATGCGGACGGCTCACATTTATCAAGGTTTCAATTTGTGGCGGTGTTTCGGAAATGCTTAGCTGGGATAGGTTTGGATGGGAAGGCATACGCCTCACACTCCTTTCACATTGGGGCGGCTACAGAAGCTGCCAGATGCGGGTTGGATGAGGCAGCTGTGCGGAGGATCGGTAGATGGGAATCTAAGAGATTCCATACTTACATTTGCCCTCAATTGATAGTGGAATAACTAAAAAAAAAATATATATATATATATATATATATATCATAATAAAATTTTGGATGTTTGCACGCATGTGGCGGGGGTTGGTTGTTTTAATGATGTCACCTTGCCTTGTTGTCTTTTCGTTTCAGATGGAGTGTCTCCACGCCTCGTCTGGATACTGGGGCCCTCCTACGTTTGTTGGGGGGCAAGGAGAGGTGATGCGAGACTGGATGGGCGGCAGTTGGACATATCGAGGAGAGAGGCTTTTATCAGGTGGCTGGGGAGGCCAGGAATGATGTGGGGTAGAGTGATTGCAGAAGTAGAACGATATGCGTGGTTAGACAGACCACCAGATGTGTTGGTTATTCACGCTGGAGGTAATGACTTGGGAGTGCATACGGTCTGGGAGTTGATATCGGATGTAAAGGCTGATTTGTTACACATACGTACTATTTTTCCTAATACATTGCTGTTATGGTCGGATATTGTGGCACGTACATCGTGGCGCAATGCAAGGTCGGTGGTGCGTATCAACAAGGCCTGTATACGAGTCATTGAGGTGGTGGGGAGGTTTTTGGTGCAGCAAGGGGGCATGGTGATTCGGCATAGAGAGTTGGAGATAAATGTAGGCCTTTATTTGCGAAGGGATGGGGTTCACCGCATGGATGTGGGGACTGATCTTTGGACCATGGGGTTGCAGGAAGGAATACAACAGGCCTTGCGGGTATGGAGGGGCCCTTAAGGATAAGGTTTCATCCTTTCGGGCTGTGGCTGGTTTTTGCTGTTGGTCGGTGACGGTAGCGGTAAATAAAATGTGGAAAAAGGGGTGGGGGGTCATCAATAGTATGGCCCCTCCTGTGTATTCCTGAAAAGGAATATCGGTATGTTGCACTGCGGAAGGGGGTTGTCTCCGAGCGGTACAGCTGGAGGCCTTATCAGTTTGAAACATGGTGCTCGCAGTGTACTGCTTTGGATATGTGGTGAAAAAGGGGGTAGCTCCGTCATTGACCAACAGATTGGATTACAGATTGGATTAAAACATGTTGTTTTCTCTGAGGTTATATGTTATATGTTATTTATATATTTAAGTTGATATTGGAGGTATGTATACAGTTGTTTAATAAAAGAGGCCGTTGTGGCCATTTATACTCCAGAAGCATGGTGTGGTCTCATTAGAAGGTAAAAAGGGGTTTTGGAGTATGGGTGGCTTAACGGTAAGAGATAAGATGGGGGTACATCTGGACTACACTGGTCAAGGGTTATCACCCCTGTAACATTTGTTTTGCTGTCTGTGCACCTCTTCAGAAGATTTCACCTCACTTTCTGTCCCAATGACAAATTTTTTTAGAAAATGTGGCGTTTTTAGTGAAACAAGGATTGGTGATAAAGCATCAGTGAAGAGGAGACATGTTTTTCCCATATTAACATATTAACAGGAGAGAATTTCCCTTCCTAGGGGTAGATTTCATCTCACTTCCTGTTGTCTCCTTCCGTTTGCAAGTAGGAGTCATTTGTAAGTTGGATGTTTGAAAGTAGGGGCCTGCCCTATATACTTTGCAGAAATTGGGGCCTTAGGTGTTGGTGTTGCCACAACACTGTAAGTCCTCACAGTTACTCTTGGTGGGCACTGGAACGGGCCCTGCTGTGAAATATTATATCAAGAATTTTAATTACAGTGGTATAGATACTAAAGCGCTGAAGTGAAATTAAGTGAGAATAAATAAATAAATAAATAACAAGATAATTCAGCTGCAATCAATCAGTGAACCCCACTTAAAAATAGAAATAAATAAATAAATAAATAATGTGATGCGCTCGTATTATCTTATTGATGTCCTTCTACCTTATAGTGCTGACACAACACTTTCAACAAATAAATACATTGTTTCAACCTTATTGCAAATTATAGCAGTGAAAAAACACATCAAAATACAACTAAATACAATGTGTTCAAAGTGATTTCCTAAACAATAAAATACCTCCCGGGGATTGGTCATAAACAGAGTTTTTCTCTCAGATATAATATAATTTAAATCAGTGTCCTTGTGCAAAAGTGTAATTTGTAAATAATAATGATAGATTCCCTAATTAGAAGGGTGATACCTCCTCTCCGTTGATCAGGGCTTTGTGAGTCAGAATGGATCAGCGGTATAGCTCAGTTCAATAGATCCGCCGGCTGCAAGCAGTTATTTTCCAGTTCCAGTGCTCTCTCCCATATGTAATACAAGAATGGGGAAAAAAAACCATTGCGTACTAATCATCCAATAATATCTGCAGTAAAAGCGCCAATTGATTCACTCACATGATCTCAGTATCATCAATCGCATTTTACAGTTATGGTCAGACTCAGCTCCGAGTTCCTCCGTGCTGCTGTTCACTAACAGTCTGCACACTGACAAGAGTATTAACAGCTCCTATTCCCCACGCGTATCGTCACTAGGCACGTGACTTTTTCAAGGGTGCTAGTGAGGCCGCTCAGATCGATATTTATGGGTTGTGTATGGTTGCTATAGCAACCCTTCTGGAGTGATTTTTTCATCATACCATAATGCGATTACTGAGAACCATAATAGTTTGTACATTCACCTGTTTTGACATACTTTTTATTAATCACAGCAAAATATGTTAAAAACACCTTAATTATATTAGCAATACTCTATGAATTAAAACCTTTATATAATTATATTAAAAGATATTTATATAATCATATTTAGTGCACATTGTACTAAAACCCCTTCGTTGCAGCGTATATATATTGTAGTGCAGATACACTCCCTTTTGAATGTTTACTTTATGGGATAACCCATAAATATTATATGTGCATCCACACTACGCAGATCGTATGCGTATTGTCACTATTTATTGCAAACCGTAAAATTTAATAGAAACTGGTAAAAATATGAAAAAATAAAATAGAATAAAATTACAATTAAAATGAACCTTGAAAAAATATAAAACCCTTTTAAGACCAATATTATAAATAATCAAGAATCAGCAATAAAGCAGTTAAGATCAAATTCAATGTTTAACCCCTTAGGGGCAAATACCCCCATATTATATATCCATTTGTATTCCTGTTGACTTAATTATCTTATTTTATTACTGCCTCTCCAGTGGGGTTTATATTTGTCTATTGCCCAAAACTTTAATAGAGTTGGATTTTTTCCATGATGTGATGAAAAATGCCGTGACACACTATGCTTGGGATAGCCTTTGATAATGTTTTGTATGTGTTCCCTGATGCGTTTCCACATTGGTCTTTTGGTTCTACCCACATATTGAAGTGAGCACGGACATTGTAGAACATAAACTACCCTTTCTGTTCTACATGTCATAAAATCTTCAATCCGGTATTCTGTGTTATTGCTGGTCGATTTAAAATTGGTGCATTTATGCCCATTTTGCTTTGTGTTTACGCACGCATTGCAACGTTTACATGGATAGAAGCCCTTCCTTTGAAAAAATGTTAGTTCATGTTGTTTCGGTGGATCTATAACATTTTTAGCGATTCTGTCCCTTAGTGTGGGCGCCTTCCTGTAAATAAACCGTGGTTTTTCCGGTAGAATATTTTGCAGTTGTTGATCAGCAAGAAGGAGTGGCCAGTGTTTTTTAAAAATGCGTTCAATTTGTCGATGTTGTATATTAAAATCCATAATAATTGGAACATCTTTATATTCATTAGGTTTTTTTGGCTTGTCTATAATTAATGCGTCCCTGGTAATATTGGATACCTCTTGGATTTTTTCCTCAATGAACTCCTTATTATAGCCTTTTTGAACAAATTTATATCCAACTTCATTTGCCTGTTCTAGAAATGTACTAGTTTCCGTGCAGTTTCTCCTTAGACGTATAAATTGTCCTTTGGGGATATTCAGTAGCCAAGTATCAAAGTGACAGCTGTCCGTGGGTATAAAACTATTTCTTTCCACTGGTTTAAAATACGTTTTGGTTACAATCCCATTGGTTGTCATTTGTATGTCCAAATCTAGGAACTGAATTGTTTTATCACTCACTTGATAGGTCAGCTTAATATTTTTTTCATTTCTGTTAAGTTTTTCCAAGAATTGTAGAAGAAGTGGTTCTTCTCCCTTCCATAGCATTATACAGTCATCAATAAATTGTTTGTACATTACAAGTTGTGGGGGGGTGTCCTTATGCACTGCTTCCTCCTCCCATTGGGCCATAAATAAATTAGCTACGCTTGGAGCGTATTTAGCCCCCATACCAATGCCATTTAGTTGTCTATAGAATTCTGAATTAAACCAAAAGTAATTATGCTCAAGACCAAACGCTAGGCATCTTAAGATGAATCTTTTTTGCTTGGAGATTAGATTACTGTAGTTGTTCATAGCCCATTTGGAAGCTATGATGGCATCCTCATGACCTATATTAGTGTAGAGGGATGATACATCTGCTGTAATTAATATATATTTTTGATCTGGCTCTATGACAATTTTATTAAGTTCCTGTATGAGATGTTTGGTGTCCCTTAGGTAGGCTGGTGTTGATGGGGCTAGTGGTTGTAAAAAATTATCCACATACTTTCCTATTCGAGAATTTATTGATTGTATATCATTGATGATGGGACGTCCAAGGGGTTTTTCTTGATTTTTGTGTAACTTCGGGACTGTATATATAATAGGAACCCTACATGTTTCCGGAATAAGGTAACTTTCTTCCTTTTTGGTGAGTAGGTTTTTCATACTTCCTTTCTTGATTAATTTCTGCAATTCCATTTTGTACTCTCTTGTTGGATTTTTTCTTATTTTTATATATGTATTAACGTCGTTTAATTGATCTTGGAGTTCATTGTTATAATATTCTTTTGAAAGAACCACTATCGCACCACCCTTGTCCGCCGGTCTTATGACCACCTTTTTGTTGTCTTCAATTTCTTTTATTCCTTTTCTGATAACATGCGGATCTTTAATTCTTCTAATCTTTAATCTCTCTAATTCTTGTGTCACCATTTTATTAAAGACTTCAATATGCTGGTTGTTGTGGACTTGCGGGTTAAACAAAGATTTGTTCCTCAATTCACTATGTATCACTCTTCCTGGTGTATTGATAATTTCCCTGTTAGTGGAGCTGGCTGCCACTGCTTGATTCAGCATATATTTGTTGATGTTTAGCTTCCTTGTATATTTTTGGATGTCCACATATAGGTTAAATTTGTTAAAATTCCATGTGGGTGCATACTTTAATCCTTTGTCTAGTAATGCTATTTTGTTTTGCGTGAGCTCCACTTCACTAAGATTGTATATTCCTTCACCTACTACTCTCTCTTCCTTTTGGGTCTTGTGTCCTCCTCTACATCCTCTCTTGCGTTTGGACTTCCTCCGTTGGTGGTCCTGTCTTGCCGAGGGGGGCTGTTGCCCCTGCGTAGGTCTAAAAAAGGTGTAGGTGGATTTGGGTCTCTGTAATCCCTTAGTGCTTCATACCGATTCTGCGTTCTGATCGGACTATATCTTTGACCATATTGGTATTGGTCATATCGTCCTCGATCTTCATCCTGTTGATATTGATATTGGTGACAATCTCTTCCTTCATGTCTGTTATCTTGATGATAGTAAGTGTTATCTGAATAATTATACATAGGTTTTTCTTGGTACCCTTGTGCTTGAGGTCTGGGGGGATATTGGTACTCATTGTAATGCTGTCCATTACCTTTATTGTAGTCCCTACTCCCAGACTGATCATAGTGGTCATTCTGGTGATTTCTAGATTTTTTATTTTTTCCATTGTTTTTCCAAAAGTTTTTTTTTGGAGATTTACTTCAGGGTTTGGGGTTGTTGTTCTTATTATGCCACCATTTTAATATACAACATCGACAAATTGAACGCATTTTTAAAAAACACTGGCCACTCCTTCTTGCTGATCAACAACTGCAAAATATTCTACCGGAAAAACCACGGTTTATTTACAGGAAGGCGCCCACACTAAGGGACAGAATCGCTAAAAATGTTATAGATCCACCGAAACAACATGAACTAACATTTTTTCAAAGGAAGGGCTTCTATCCATGTAAACGTTGCAATGCGTGCGTAAACACAAAGCAAAATGGGCATAAATGCACCAATTTTAAATCGACCAGCAATAACACAGAATACCAGATTGAAGATCTTATGACATGTAGAACAGAAGGGGTAGTTTATGTTCTACAATGTCCGTGCTCACTTCAATATGTGGGTAGAACCAAAAGAACGATGTGGAAATGCATCAGGGAACACATACAAAACATTATCAAAGGCTATCCCAAGCATAGTGTGTCACGGCAATTTTTCATCACATCATGGAAAAAAATCCAGCTCTATTAAAGTTTTGGGCAATAGACAAATATAAACCCCACTGGAGAGGCAGTAATAAAATAAGACAATTAAGCCAACAGGAATCCAAATGGATATATAATATGGGGGTATTTGCCCCTAAGGGGTTAAACATTGAGTTTGATCTTAACTGCTTTGTTGCTGATTCTTGATTATTTATAATATTGGTCTTAAAAGGGTTTTATATTTTTTCAAGGTTCATTTTAATTGTAATTTTATTCTATTTTATTTTTTCATATTTTTACCAGTTTCTATTAAATTTTACGGTTTGCAATAAATAGTGACAATACGCATACGATCTGCGTAGTGTGGATGCACATATAATATTTATGGGTTATCCCATAAAGTAAACATTCAAAAGGGAGTGTATCCGCACTACAATATATATACGCTGCAACAAAGGGGTTTTAGTACAATGTGCACTAAATATGATTATATAAATATCTTTTAATATAATTATATAGAGGTTTTAATTCATAGAGTATTGCTAATATAATTAAGGTGTTTTTAACATATTTTGCTGTGATTAATAAAAAGTATGTCAAAACAGGTGAATGTACAAACTATTATGTTTCTCAGTAATTGCATTATGGTATGATGAAAAAATCACTCCGGGGGGTTGCTATAGCAACCATACACAACCCATAAATATCGATCTGAGCGGCCTCACTAGCACCCTTGAAAAAGTCACGTGCCTAGTGACGATAAGCGTGGGGAATAGGAGCCGTTAATACTCTTGTCAGTGTGCAGACTGTTAGTGAACAGCAGCACGGAGGAACGCGGAGCTGAGTCTGACCATAACTGTAAAATGCGATTGATGATACTGAGATCATGTGAGTGAATCAATTGGAGCTTTTACTGCAGATATTATTGGATGATTTGTGCGCAATGGTTTTTTTTCCCCATTCTTGTATTACATATGGGAGAGAGCACTGGAACTGGAAAATAACTGTTTGCAGCCGGCGGATCTATTGAACTGAGCTATACCGCTGATCCATCCTGACTCACAAAGCCCTGATCAACGGAGAGGAGGTATCACCCTTCTAATTAGGGAATCTATCATTATTATCATTCTTATTTGAAGTGCACTGAAATATAAATATATACCTATTCACATTTTTATTTGAAAGGAATTTTTACAAATTACACTTTTGCACAAGGACACTGATTTAAATTATATTATATCTGAGAGAAAAACTCTGTTTATGACCAATCCCCGGGAGGTATTTTATTGTTTAGGAAATCACTTTGAACACATTGTATTTAGTTGTATTTTGATGTGTTTTTTCACTGCTATAATTTGCAATAAGGTTGAAACAATGTATTTATTTGTTGAAAGTGTTGTGTCAGCACTATAAGGTAGAAGGACATCAATAAGATAATACGAGCGCATCACATTATTTATTTAATAATTGTAATTACATGCACCTGTTGAACAGGGGCAGAAAAACTGGGCCTTTGGTGGTGGTGGTGGTGGTGTTGCCACAACACTGTAAGCCCTCACAGTTACTCTTGGTGGGCGCAAGAATGGGCCCTCCTGTGAAATATTAGATCAAGAATTGTAATTACATACCCCTGTTGAACAGGGGCTGAAAAATTGGGCCTTGGCCACTGATGGCGGTGCCCAGATCCAAAAATGTTCTTACAAGCTGTCAGCATGAAAATTGAGGAGTAAGAGGATTGTCACTCAGCATAACAGGATAGTCACTCAGCAACAGCATAGGCAGTCTTGAAGGGATCTCACATTAAAAAAAAAATCAATCAGTTACATCAGCATCAGGTGCTTGGTAGCTGGTGATCCAAGACTGATTCATTTTTATGAAGGTCAGCCGATCAACCGATTCGGTAGACAGGCGCACCCTGTGATCGGTTACAAAGCTTCCAGCAGCACTGAATGCGCATTCCAAAAGAACGCTGGATGCAGGACAGGCTAGTAGCACAATTGCATACTGTGCAAGCTCTGGCCAGTGATTCATCCTCAAGACCCAGTAACCCTGAGGATTTTCGGTGGGAAAGGTGTGCAAGTCTGATCTTGCCCCTAGGTAATCCTGCACCATGTGAATCAGACGCTGGCGATGGTTGCTGGAACCGATCAGACCTTGGGGCTGCGGACTAAAAAATTGTCTGAACGCATCGGTCAGACGGCCACCTTCTCCACCGCTCCTTCTGTGACTGACTGAAGCCTCAGCAGCACGTTGTCCAGGAGGACCAGGAAATTGTTACCTCCCAGGCTCTGGAAACGCGTTGCATAAACCTTTCTGCAAGGCCTCCCGAAGATGTTTCATCCTCTGCTCCCTCTGCGACGGCAAGATAAGGTCCGCAACCTTATCCTTGTAAAGTGGATCAAGGAGGGTTGCCAGCCAGTAATCGTCCCTCCCCTTGATACAACGAATACAAGGATCCTTCCGCAGGCTTTGCAGGATCAGGGAGGCCATGCAACGTAGGTTTGCTGAGGCATTCGGTCCAGAGTCCTCTGGGTCACTAAGGACGACATGATCTGCAGCCACCTCCTCCCAGCCACGTACAAGTCCATGGGTTTCTTTGAACTGTAAATGATCCCTTGAAGACTTCTGCTGATGTTGAGTGCCAGGCTCCACCTCCATGCTGACATAATCCTCCTCCTCCTCCTCGTCCTCTTCCTGTGTGATCGGCGGGCATGCAGGAACACTGTCTGGATAAAGGGGGCCTTGAAAGGTAAGGAATTCCTCCTCTTCCTCCCTTTTGTTCTGCCTCAAGTGCCCTGTCCATTATTCCACGCAGCGTGTGCTCCAACAGGTGGACAAGAGGGACAGTGTCACTGATGCATGCACTGTCACTGCTCACTATCCCCGTGGCCTCCTCAAATGGTGACAGAACAGTGCATGCATCCCTGATCATAGCCCACTGGCGTGGGGAAAAAAAAACAAGGTCCCCAGACCCTGTCCTGGTGCCATAGTCGCACAGGTACTGATGGCCCTCTGCTGCATGTGCAGCCGCTGCAGCATGGCCAACATTGAGTTCCACCTAGTGGGCATGTTACAGATTAGGCGGTTCTTGGGCAGGTTAAATTCCTTTTGGAGGTCAGCCAGCCGAGCACTGGCATTATATGGGCTGCAGAAATGCACACAGACTTTCTTGGCCTGCCTCAGGACATCCAGTAAGCCTGGGTACCTGCCCAAGAACTGCTGCACCAGTCCCTGTCAGAGGGCGGAGAGGAGGTTGGTGCCATTGTGGCAAACCACCATACCTGGACTAAGCTGGCGTGGCGTCAACCACCTCTGAACCTGCCCCTGCAGAACTGACAGAATCTCTGCCCCAGTGTGTCTCCTGTCCCCCAAACACACCAGCTCAAGCACCGCATGGCATCTTTTTGCCTGCGTGCTTACGTAGCCCCTTGAACGCCTACGGAGCACCGCTGGTTCCGAGGACAAATCAGCACAGGAAGAGGCCATGGAGAAAGAAGAAGAGGAGGGGGTGGAAGAGAGAGGAGTGGCAGAATCACCACTAGTAGAATTTTGGAGGCGTGGTGGCAGAACAACCTCCAACACTACTGCACCCTGTCCTGCATCCTTCCCAGCTGCCAGAAGAGTCACCCAGTGCGCGGTGAAAGATAGGTAACGCCCCTGTCCATGCCTGCTGGACCATGAGTTAGTGGTAATATGCACCTTACCCTTACTGCTGACCACCCTGTCCAGTGAGGCCAAGACATTGCCTTCCACGTGCCGGTAGAGAGACGGAATTGCCTTCTGTGAGAAAAAGTGGCGTTTGGGAACCTGCCACTGAGGAACCGCACATTCCACAAACTCACGGAAGGGGGCAGAGTCTACCAACTGAAAAGGCAGCAGTTGAAGTGCTAGCAATTTAGCCAAGCTAGCATTCAACCGCTGGGCATGTGGATGGCTGTGAGCGAACTTCTTTCGGCAGTGCAGCAGCTGGGGTAGGGAAATTTGCCTGCTACAATCTGACGTCGGTGTACCGATAGCAGATTGCCCGCAAGTACTTGGCTGTGACACACCTAATTCTACACCTTCATTCCTCTCAGTGCAGGTTTCAGAGATGACTGAAGGTATAGTGGGGTTGGAGATCCCAGCTGATGAGGAGCAAGGAGAGGTCCACTTTGTTCTTTGGTGTGGGTCTTTTAGGTACGCTTGCCAACGAACTGCATGGCGGGTCGACGTATGTCTGGTCAAGCATGTGGTGCCCAAGCAGGTGATGTTTTGGCCATGCGAGATACGTTTCAGACATATGTTGCAAATAGCAGCGGTGGGATCTGATGCACTTGTCTCAAAAAAGCCCACACCAAGGAACTTTTGGAATAACGCGCAGAGACAGCAGCGCCCTGCACATGCGGAGCTTTGCGTTGTGATGCAGTCGGTGTGCTGCCCTTAAGCTGGCCCCTGGAGGGCATCCTGCCTCGTTGAAGATGTGCCTCCTCCTCCTCTCTCCTACCAGGCACCCACGTGGAGTCAGTGACTTCCTCATCATCCCCTCCCTCCTCATCACTGGAGCAAACCTGGCAGTATGCTGCAGCTGGGGGGACATGACTGCCAGATTGCTGTCCTTCTTGGGCACCCCCTCTCTCTGGGCTCACGTTACTGCCTTCCTCTAGCTGGGTACCATCATCGGAGCCTTCAAAATGCTGGGCATCCTCCTGGAGCATGTACCCAACACTGTGGTCAAACAGTTCGGGGGACTCCTCAGGAGGACATGGTGGGGCTAGGGAAGGAGTGACTGATGCCATTGAGCCGAGGGAAGAGGCCGCATTGGCAGCTGCTTTGCCAGACAAGTCCCCTGAACATGGGTGAGAGAGGATGAGGAGGATGAGGACGGCTTGGTCATCCACTCTACCAAGTCTTCGAAATGTTGCGGCTCAACATGGCCAGCTGCCCAAAAAAAGGACAAGCATGTCCCACAGCCACGTGCTGATGAGGATGCACCGTCTCCACCACCAGCACTGTTGCCTCTAAACACAGAGCCTGCTTGCCCTCTTTTATTGGCTTGTGACTGTCTGCCTCTCCTTGTTGGCCTTCCAGACATACTAATGGCCTGCAGTGAGATGTAGCTGCACAAAGCTGGGATGTATATATATACTGATACTGCAGCTAGCAGAATCAACTGCCTGCCTGTAGTATTATTAGTATGAGAACACCAGCAATTCTCTTCAGGTAGCTTTAGGTGCACACTGTGCAGAGGACACAGTACACTAACTTTAAATACTGCAGCTGCCTGCTTGTGGTATTAATAGGATCAGAACAACAGCAATTGTCTTCAGGTAGCTTTAGGTGCACACTGTGCAGAGGACACAGTACACTAACTGTAAATACTGCAGCTGCCTGCCCGTGGTATTAATAGGATCAGAACAACAGCAATTGTCTTCAGGTAGCTGTAGGTGCACACTGTGCAGAGGACACAGTACACTAACTTTAAATACTGCAGCTGCCTGCCTGTGGTATTAATAGGATCAGAACAACAGCAATTGTCTTCAGGTAGCTTTAGGTGCACACTGTGCAGAGGACACAGTACACTAACTGTAAATACTGCAGCTGCCTGCCTGTGGTATTAATAGGATCAGAACAACAGCAATTTTCTTCAGGTACAGTAGCTTTAGGTGCACACTGTGCAGAGGACACAGTACACTAACTGTAAATACTGCAGCTGCCTGCCCGTGGTATTAATAGGATCAGAACAACAGCAATTGTCTTCAGGTAGCTTTAGGTGCACACTGTGCAGAGGATGTGCTACACTAACTGTAAATACTGCAGCTGCCTGCCTGTGGTATTAATAGGATCAGAACAACAGCAATTGTCTTCAGGTAGCTTTAGGTGCACACTGTGCAGAGGACACAGTACACTAACTGTAAATACTGCAGCTGCCTGCCTGTGGTATTAATAGGATCAGAACAACAGCAATTTTCTTCAGGTACAGTAGCTTTAGGTGCACACTGTGCAGAGGACACAGTACACTAACTGTAAATACTGCAGCTGCCTGCCTGTGGTATTAATAGGATCAGAACAACAGCAATTGTCTTCAGGTAGCTTTAGGTGCACACTGTGCAGAGGATGCACTACACTAACTGTAAATACTGCAGCTGCCTGCCTGTGGTACTAATAGGATCAGAAGAACACCACCAATTTTCTTAAGGTAGCTTTAGTGCACATTGTGCAGAGGACACAGTACACTAACTGCAAATGTGTAACAAATCAATAATTGCGCTAATACAAAAAACGTGAAAAACGTAGTACAAGAAATAGCTGCCAGCATGTAACAATGTGGTGAACAATGTAGAAAGAAAAATGATATGGAACACATGCAGCGCTAAAATATGTGCTTGAACATCTTATGTGATAAGTGCTGAGCTACAAAACTTTAAGCAAGTAAATTAAAAATGTGATAAAATTAAACAAATAGACACATAAAGGAGATAAAGTCCATAAATGTGTAGTGAATCCTATATAGGTCCACAGAAACTGGACTTTCGTGGGTGTGTACGATATCAGACCCACACATGGGATAGGACCTGAAGCGGGCTCTGTATGTAGGGGAGACACCTTGCGTCCCAATCTTCCAAAAATCAACACAGCAAACAATAAAAATGGATACCCTTACCAGAGGGGATGGACACAGTCACCGTACGGTGGAGTGTCATACGAGCTTGTGGGATCCAACGACCCTAGGGATGTCTGGTTGAAGAAATCTTAATGGGGAGTCTCATCCGGGACGGCAGGGTTGCCATATCCTAGAAATGCTCTGATACCACGCGATTTTATTCTGTTTTCTCCTCTTGTGATCACATTTTACTCATTGTATAGTGCCCCTGAGCACTTTTTAGCTTTTCAATAAAAGCTTTTTTTACGGATTCATACCCTATGTGGAGATTTTTTTATTCTTCCCTCCTTCCACCATGGGGACCTCGCCGAGCCTCAGTTTCTAACTGACGCTCCATCTGAGAGAGATAACGTGATTGGCTGTGGATCTACTTACCATCAAACAGTGACTGCCGTCCCGGATGAGACTCCCCATTAAGATTTCTTCAACCAGACATCCCTGGGGTCGTTGGATCCCACAAGCTCGTATGACACTCCACCGTACGGTGACTGTGTCCATCCCCTCTGTCTCTAACTCTAACTCTGTCTCTAACTGACGCTCCATCTGAGAGAGATACCGTGATTGGCTGTGGATCTACTTACCATCAAACAGTGACTGCCGTCCCGGATGAGACTCCCCATTAAGATTTCTTCAACCAGACATCCCTGGGGTCGTTGGATCCCACAAGCTCGTATGACACTCCACCGTATGGTGACTGTGTCCATCCCCTCTGGTAAGGGTATCCATTTTTATTGTTTGCTGTGTTGATTTTTGGAAGATTGGGACGCAAGGTGTCTCCCCTACATACAGAGCCCGCTTCAGGTCCTATCCCATGTGTGGGTCTGATATCGTAGACACCCACGAACCTCCAGTTTCTGTGGACCTATATAGGATTCACTACACATTTATGGACTTTATCTCCTTTATGTGTCTATTTGTTTAATTTTATCACATTTTTCATTTACTTACTTAAAGTTTTGTAGCTCAGCACTTATCACATAAGATGTTCAAGCACATATTTTAGCGCTGCATGTGTTCCATATCACTAACTGCAAATACTGTAGCTGCCTGCCTGTGGTACTAATAGGATCAGAAGAACGCCAGCAATGCAGGAATGGATCTAGCTAAACTGAATACAGTGTATATATAAATATATATAAATATGGGGGCGTGACTTCCGCTGATACGACCGGATGTGAGCGGCGGAAGCTCTGAGTCAGCCTGAGTCTCCGTCAGTATCCTGAATAGTACATGCTACAAACCGAGACCCAAGACCCCGATATACGAACGAACCCGGCAGCGAGATGAGTACTAAGCAACTGGCAGCCGATCGCCTAAAAGAGTTTGCGAGGACGGAGAAAACGGAAAGCGTCCGGAGCCCTCCACAGACAAGGTGCGGCGGGCCTTCGGCACTGGAAGTCCAGAAAACGAACGTGCCTCCGTCCCAAGCTGAGAAACCAGAGAAAGCTATGAAGCTAACACTGGAACAGGTGAGCGGACAACTAATGGCGGCCATCCAAGCAAGCAGCGTGGGACTGACAGGTAAAATGGATGAGATCAGAACGGATATTGGACTGATTAGGCAAGATATGCATAGTATCAGAGATAGGATGGCCGAGGTGGAAAATAGGATATCTCAATTGGAAGATACAGTAATTCATATACCTAAAAAGATAGCAACAGCAGAAAAGCAGATTGGTACATGGCAGCAGAAAACAGATGATTTTGAGAATCGGATGCGCCGCAATAATATAAGAATAATAGGTCTTCCGGAGAAAGTGGAGGGGTTTAACCCGGGGGACTTTGTTGAAAAATGGTTGATAAAAACATTTCCAGAGATGGAGGTATCAAAGGCATTTGCGGTGGAACGAGCGCATAGAGTCCCTGCAGTAATACCTAAGCCTGGGTTCCCCGCTAGACCTCTGCTGGTGCGTCTCTTGAATTGCAGGGAATGAGATACAATTCTGCGAAATGCAAGACAAAAAAGAGAGATCCATTATGAGAACAGTAAAGTGTCAATATTTCCAGACTTTTCTCTAGAGCTACAAAGCGGGCAACTTTTTATGAGGTTAAGAAGAGTTTGAGAGAAGCAGGAATAGAATACTCTATGGCATATCCAGCTCGGTTGAGAGTGGAGGAAGGAGGAAAGACTGTCTTTTTTAACACACCGGAGCAAGTTAAAGAATGGATTCGATCAATCAAATCTGTATCTAAATAATATGAAATAGAAAATCGTGAGATGATCTAAAGAAAAAGAACTACCGGGACAGAATACTGTAAGAGAGGGGGGGGGGGGAATATGTTTGATAGATGGCGGGAGGGGGGTGGGGCAGGGAGAAAAGAAATGGTGGGGGGTTTTTTCTTTTTCCTTTTTTTTTTTTAGGGGGGGAGGAACAGTAAAGAGTGTTATAAGAAGAATAGGGATTAAAAGGGAAAGGGAATAAATGGGGAGAATGAAAGTTAATCACACAGTACGATTTAATCACGGAAATACAGAAGGATGGGGATTCAGTATAAAATAAATAAGAGAAGAAAGAATTAGTGACCATAAGATGAATGAGAGGGAAGATTGAGTGTAAGTGTGGGAATGATTATGATATTCATGTAAAATTTGTGAAAGAAAAAGTATAGAAGTGACAATGTAAGTTGTGTCAAATAACTTGTAAAAGTAAAATTTTGCAATAAAGAGTTAAAAAAATAAAAAATAAATATATATATATATATACAACACCTAGGATGCATATATATATATATATATATATATATATATATATATATATATATATATATATATATACAATACACTGTAAGTGCAGCTAACTGACTTGCCTGCCTACTCTAACTTAAATCAAATGACACTGTCTCTCTGTCTGTCTCTCCGCCGCTGCAACACACTACACAAGCCCGCCACGCAGACGGCCTTATATAGTGTGGGGCATGTACTAAACCCCCTGAGCCATAATTGGTCAATGCCACCCTGTCTTTGTCCAATTATGGCTCTCTGTACAGACGGCACTGTGATTGGCCAAGCATGCTTGGCCAATCATCAGCCAGCAATGCACTGCGATGCCGCAGTGAATTATGGGCCGTGACGCACCACTCGAATTTGGCGCGAACGGCCCATTACGTTCGCAATTCGACGAACGGTTGAACATGGGTTCGACTCGAACTCGAAGCTCATCCCTAATCAAGGAGCAAATAAGGAGCTGTGGTCAAATAACTCAGCTGACTCCTCCATGGCTGATGTTGTGGCTATGGCAGGAATAGATATGGACAAGGAGGCAGGTTTATCCACTCTGGCAACTGCAGGGGACTGCATACCTGTTTCTGCTTGCGTGACAGAGGATGAGGAGGATGAGGAAGGTTTAGTAAGCCAGTCCACCACCTCCTCTGCATGCAGTGGCTGTATAGCACGGGCAAACTCACTAAACAGAGGAAATGATGCCCTGCCTCAGGACTGACCCAAACGTCCACCTTTGCCTGTGGACACATTTGTTGCTGGCCCCTTATAGTGCCAAAGGAACGTCGGCCTCTCCTTGTTGTCCTCCCAGACATTATTTGAAGGGAGGGGGCAGTGCTTATAAGCAAATGTAAAGAAGAAGTGGAAATCTGTACGTAGATGCACTTTAATCAATGTAAAGTGGTGTTTGGTGCACTTTAATTTGAGTACTCATACTACACAGACACACTCCACGGATAAAATATAATATACTGCAATATAATGCGCCAAACCTACAGTGACGCACAGAACTATATGGCATTAAACTTGCAGTAATGCACACAGAAGTAAATTACGTTAAACTTGCAGTAACACACACAGAAGTAAATGACGTTAAACTTGCAGTAATGCACACAGAAGTAAATGGCGTTAAATTTGCAGTAACGCACACAGAAGTAAATGGCGTTAAACTTGCAGTAAAGCACAAAACTATATGGTGTTAAACTGACAGTAATGCACACAGAACTATATGGCGTTAAACTGGCAGTAACGCACACAGAACTATATGCCGTTAAACTGGCAGTAACACACACAAAACTATATGACGTTCAACTGGCAGTTACGCACACAAAACGATATGGTGTTAAACTGGCAGTAACGCACACAGAACTATATGGCGTTAAACTGGCAGTAACGCACACAGAAGTAAATGGTGTTACACTGGCAGTAATGCAATCAAATAGACAGTGTTCAACCGTCACTTCACTGACGCTTTATGAACTGTCCCTACTCTAGCTATACACTAATGTCAAGATTACTGACACGGTCTCACTACACTACACTGACGCTATCTGAACAGTCCCTACTCTAGCTATACACTAATGTCAAGATTACTGATGTGGTCTCACTACACTACACTGAAGCTATGTGAGCTGTCCCTACTCTACACTAATGTATGTATGAATGACACAGTCTCAGTTCACTACAGTGAAACTATGTGAGCTGTCCCTACTCTAGCTGCACACTATGCAAAGCTGAATGATGGCCCTCCTCTCTACACTCACACTATTCCTAGGCTGACACTAAACTAACATTCTACACTGACAATTGAAGCAAAATAGCACAATATAGCACACAAACTAATTAATAGCACTGAACAAAGTCCTGTTCTATCTCTCTCCACGCCAAAATCACACTAAAAATGGCTGCCATTGAAAGAATACTTTTATACTGTGGGGCAGGAATGAGCCATGATTGGATAAAGTCATGATGACAGTGTCCAATCATGACCCTGGCAGTGCTCTGTGCCCTGATTGGCTGAACCTTTCACTGCTTCAGCCAATCAGGGCTTGTAATGCACTGTTCAGCGCCACAATGCATTGTGGTCGGTTCGGGGGGCCGAACAAATGGTCGAACGACCCGTTTGTTCGGCTGTTTGCTGAACGTCTGAACAATGAAAGTTTGGCCTGAACTTATGCTTGGGCCAAACCGTTCGCCTATCCCTAGTGATAATGAATCTCCAACATAAAACATATTTATAAAACTGTGAATGTAGTATTCACCAAACTTTCATTGCAGGTAAATCTTTCTGGTGCACATTTTAAATTACAGTGATTGATTTACCTGCAGGTTAAGTGAATGTCACATTCACTGCTTCATAATTTATTTATTTTTATTTTTTTCTACTATTTAATCCCTAAGCATATAAAACAAGGAATAAAAATATATGTATTCAGATCTGCTAGCAAATCAAAGCCCCATCTGTCCTGAAAAAAATAGTGTATATATATATATATGTTCTTGTAGCCTACAAAACCTAATAGATATAAAGTGTCAAACCTATACGTGGGCAAAATGGAACTTAAAACTCTCTGGGACTCAAGGAAATTTAAAGAGAAAAAGGTGCTTAAGCAATTCTCGTGTTTCTTCAAAACCTACAAGTATCTGTCTCCAGCAATGACCTTATTATCCTCGGGGGAGTAGTTTCCTCGGGGGATGTCTGATCACTCCCCTGTGGTTTTATGGTTAACTGCACAGCCCTCTACTTTCCTACCTAGAGCTCCCTGGAAACAGAAGGCCTTTTGGCTTTAGCTGCTTCCCTCCCATGTGCGTATAGGACTCCAAATTGACAGCTTTTTTCTTAACCAACAGTATGATGACTCAACATAAACAGAGGCGCCAAGTCTCACCACAGGATGGGCTGTGGAGACTTAATAGGTAGAGCAGTGCCAACGTCCAAAATCTACAAATATTCAATACTACACCTAAGAGAGTGGGATTTCCACGGGCCAGAGGTTCCAACTACCAAATGGCGAGATGTTCCGCCCATTTTTCTTGGCCGACTGTAACACTCAAGGGGTGGTCTATCTGATGACTTGCAAATGTGGGGTCTTTTATGTTGGCAAGACCATCCGCCACTTTTGGCAAAGAATACGAGATCATGTCTATTATTCAACTAATGGTAAGATGCTCAGCTCCATTAGTAGACATCTCGATCTTTGTCACAGATTTGATACTTCTGTTGCAACTTTTATCGCACTGGCAGTGATCACACAGGATCCGAGAGGGGGTGATTCGGACAGAAGGATACTCCAACAAGAGGCGAAATGGATCGAACGCTTGAATGCCACACGTTGGCCAGGCATTAATGAAGTACAGCCTTACAAATCGTTTCTTGGATAGGTAATGTCTGTCATCTTTAAAACCTATGATGGTTATGATATATAATAGCCATGTTACTATTCTATTTGCTCCTTTGTGGGATTGGTGATCCTTCTGTCCCCTCTCCCACCTCATCAATCCTGATTTGCTTAATCTTCTCTGAACGTACTTCAATGTATCAAGCTCTGTCTGTTTATTTATTGTTGCAAAATCTATTATGCCATTGAACCACTATTCTTGAACCAAAGTCACATTGAAACTGACAAGATGCCAGTATGTATCCATGGTTTAATTGTATCTTTTTGAGCTCTTTGCACCATGAAGGGGGTTTAATTACCCCCCTTTCATGGTTGTTACTCTCTTAATCTGGTTTGTTTTGCGGACCATGCGTTTTGGGCCTGTAACGGGGACTTGGGCAACAGTAACCTTTGGAACTCACTAGCGTGCCGGTTTAACTCAGTTACATGTGCGGCCGGGTAGCCGCATTCCGCCCCGTTTGGGGATGAGTTTTGCGGCTATAGGTACAGGCCTGCGGCCACTCCCCCTCTGGCTCCGGGCTTTGGCTATCCTTGTAGCCTTTGTCTCCACCCCCTGGCTCCTTTCATCGGGCCCATGCAGTGTGTCCTCACACTGTGTGTTAGGTGGTACCACCAGGGGGAGCTCCCAGGCTTGTCCCCTACACGGGGGCGCTCCTTCCACCTGTCCGCGTCGTTCGTAGTTGACCTGCGGTCACTGCGCATGCGCGGGCATACGGGGATGTGCACGCAGCCCTGGTTGGCCGAGTCAGGTGTTGCACTGTGTGCACACCTGATTGGGGCGGGTACTAAAGGCTCCTAGCGTAGCCTAGTACCACGCCACTCCTGTCCATGGTACCTTGGCATTCGGGCGGCTTGTTTACTTTTGACTAGCCTGGTAAGTGTCTGTTCCCTTATGCCCTGTTTTGAAGTATGGTTGACTTGAATGCTCTGTCTGGTAACACTGAGTTTCTGGGTTACCTATATAGATGACCCGGTCGCATCGTTGTACAACCACACTGGGGGCCGCTTACATCATTGCAGCTTAACCCTGTCTATTGCATTCCTATTGATGATGCACTATAATAAAACTGCCCATGATCATTGTATACAGGATTAGTCCGGTGGTTATCCCTGCATGTAAGGTGAGATCCTTTCTATATGTAGTGCTGGCCGCACCTCTTCAGTGTTGACTGTGTGGAGTGGCCAATTAAAAACTTTTTCTCTCTTTCTTTATCTTTGTTAAATTTGGTTGCTGTGCTGCTAGATGCCTTTACAGCTTTAGCAACTGGTGGTATAACTCATACTATATCGTTTGTATTCGGATTTTCTACCATCCACTGCGGCTAAGCCACTCTGTGGCTGAGCTTGGCAGCAACTGGGGTTTAGCGATTTACGTTCTTCTATCTTTTATTGAGGTAGGCCTGACCATACATCAGTCCTTATGCCATCAGCCCTTTCTACCTTTACCCCCCTCTCTCTTACCTCCTCTTCATTCCTCCCCCCTGTTTCTCCCCTCCTTCCCCTTTTGTTTTGTTCCCCTCTTGGTTCTCCTTCCTTCTCTCTCCACTTTTTCTCCCCCCCCCCCCCCCCCTCCACCTTTTCTTGTTTTCCTCACTGGTCTTTCTCCCCTTGTTTTTGTTTCTTTTGCATTTTGTTTCCCTTTTCCTATGCTTTCTCTGTTCTGTGCACTGGGACTTAACACTCCATTCTGGCTCCAGGCTCAAACACTTCCTGTATATACATTTTTTTACCGTACACGTCCCCGCATGTGACTGCTGGTTACCATATGCTTGCTGGTTGTCAGTACCACTGGTTTGTTGCCATACTTTTTCCGTGAATACTATTCCAAACGCATTCAACAAAATGATAACTGAATATTAACATTATGTATTATGATGTATGTCCTCTCTCTCTCTCTCTAATGCAGGTGACTCAAACTGCTCCTGAAGAAGCATTCAATTGCGAAACATGTAGAGTTCTTTTTTAGTTTGTTGTCACTTTTACAAATAGAGGGTTATGGTCCCCCCTCATGGGGTGAGGGTTATCCCTCTATAGGCGGCTACTTGTATGTGAGAGATTACGAGTTATGGCTCTGCTGTTTTTGCAATGCCTTGTTTTTAATATATGTGTTTGCTGATTTTTGTACATCTATGTATAATAAAAACAGTTTTTTACCATATTTTATGACTGGTGCCTACAAAGTCTATTTTCCCACTCTCTTAGGTGTAGTATTGAATATTAACAGTATGATGACACCTTACAGAAATGGGAGGCATTCAAGGCCTTTCTTAGGGATAATAAAAAAAATGCTGTTAAATACTTTTCCTCAGCCTTAATTGAGCAGGTGGAAAACCAGGTACAACCAGGTACAACAGTTGGAGTTATCGTATGTGACTGATCCCTCTGACTCTGCGAGGGAGGCATGGATGTTGGATTCTCTGGACCATCTGAGATCCTCCACCGCTGAGCCTAAAAGTTCCTTTACAAAAGGGGGAGAAAACGGGTCGCCTATTAGCTAAAATCGCCAGATGCCAACAGTCCCCTCCAGCTATAGGCTATTTGCTCCTCTATGGGGTTGTTAACACTCCACAGTAGGGATGGGCCGAACGACCCCCTGTTTGGTTTGCACCAGAACTTCCGAACATCGCAAAAGTTCAGAACCAAATAACAAACCCCATTGAAGTCTATGGGACCCGAACGTTAAAAATCAAAATTGCCCAGTTTGAGGCTTATATGCAAGTAATTGGGCATATAGTGGTTATGCCTTTTTTACAAAAAAAAAAGTTTGTAAACGTCATTTTTAAATGAGCAGTGATTTATTGATGCTTAAAGTTAAATCATAAAAATGAAAAATTCCTTTCAATATCGTGCCTGGGGGTCTCCTTAGTCTACCTGTAAAGTGGTACATCTGTACTGTGTATAGAAACTGCTGCAGCAATAATTGAATTTATAAAGCCCAAAAAATTACATTTTCCCAACAAGCTTTCTTTATTTTGTAAGCAACGGCTTGGGTTAATTCTGGTGTCTCTTCCACAGATTTTGGATAGAAGTAACAGGTGTGGAAAAATTGGTCTTTGGGTGTTGGTGGTGCCTTCACACCATAACGTTGTAGAGGTACTCTTGATGAAAGCAAGAATTGACCTTGCTTTCAAAAATTGCAATGATATACACTTGTCAAACAGGTGCGGAAAAATTCGTCTTTGGGTGTCGGTGGTGCCTTCACACCGTAACCCTATTGAGGTACTTTTGATGAAAGCAAGAACTGGCCTTGCTGTCAAAGATTAAAATGATATGCACCTGTCAAACAGGTGTGGAAAAATTGGTCTTTGGGTGTCAGTGGCGCCTTCACACTGTAACTCTATAGAGGTACTCTTGATGAAAGCAAGAATTGGCCTTGCTGTAAAAAATTGTAATGATATGCACTTGTCAAACAGATGCAGAAAAATTGTTTTTTTGGGTGTCGGTGAGGCCTTCACACCGTAACCCTATTGAGGTACTTTTGATGAAAGCAAGAATGGCTTTGCTGTCAAAAATTATATGTATCTGTCAAACAGGTGCGAACAAATTGGTCTTTGGGTGTCATTGACACCTTTACACCATAACCCTATAGAGGTGCTCTTGATGAAAGCAAGAATTGGCCTTGCTTTCAAAAATTGCAATGATATGCACTTGTCAAACAGGTGCAGAAAAATTGGTCTTTGGGTGTCGGTGAGGCCTTCACACCGTAACCCTATTGAGGTGTGTAAGATAAGAAGATTTCACGCAATATTAAATAAAAATGAGGTGAATGGGCAAACGTATATAATAACTGTGTCTCATAAATGTGCAAATCACATAGTAAAGTGAATTGTGACAATGGTAATGTTGATGATAAGCTAGTGGCTGCTAGGGATGCAGATCTCAATAGCGTAGCATCTAGCTGAGAACATTATCCATAGACAATAAATGTATCATAAATGTGCAAATCGCATAAAAAGTGAACAGTGACAATAGTGCTACTAGTAGTAAGCTAGTTACTGCCAGGGATGTTGATCACTATACCTGACGTCTAGCTAGGTGTATTAACCATAAATAGTCGAGTGAAAAAAAATCACAAAAAAAGTCATAAAGGGGAATACACATAAAATTAAATATAAAAGGTATAAAATAACATGTGCAATTCTACAATGTTGGTGCAGGTGTGTTAAAAATATCACACTTAGGACATCATTCAGTGTTCATAAAACGTATAAAACGGGTGTCAGATCAAAAGCACTCTATAGGGCATGAGTGATGCTGCTGGGAGTTGATGGGTTAATTAGAAAAGTCTATGAATGGATGCCGTTTTCCTGTTCAATTGGAGGTGTATGAGGTAGATGGAGTAAAGATCCTATTGTTATTCAATCCTCTAATGGTCTCTTAGGACCCTCACCTTCATAATGTAGTAAAACGGCATTCAGCAGTGTAGTATGGGTAGTTCTGGCAGCTGTCACCGAAGTCTCTGCTTTCTCTGTGTTAGAACTTTAATCCATCTCTCCCTGTATCTCCGGAACGGCTCTCTCAGAAATGGGGGAGATAAAACAGAGATAGGGGAGGGGGAGAGAATGGAGGCTCCACTAGTGTATTAAAGTTTTTTAAAAACAGGGGTGTTTATTCATAGGTAATGCTCTTACATTTTAAAAACTTATAACAGGCAGAGTAATTGTAATAAAAGCTGTGGCGTCCTGAGCGCCCTCTCACTTGTGCTTCAAAATGTGTTGTACCGCTCAGCCAATCCCTACGCGTTACGACACCGTCACGTGCCTTCATCTGGGGAACCGGATTGGCTGCTGAGGGTTAGCTTAAATATAATGGGACCGGAAGTTATCGGGCCGCCATCTTACTTATGGTTTATGTATTTTCGTCTAGCGCCATTTTGCTTGAGTCCAAGGGGAGTGTTGTGGTCTCCATTTTGTTGAGGATACCTGTTGTTGTACCTCTATTGTATGTTACAATATGTGCGCGGCCATTTTATTGGTGGCATATTAGTTAAAATGGCATGGCTTATATGCATTGCGATCGGACAGAGAGACGTCACATCATGCAAGATAGCCCTGAGTTAATACTCAATATTAAATGATCTGATTTCACTGGGTATTTAATGGTTAGAATGGATGGTATAGATAATAGATATTTCATCAAGTTAAGCTATAGCGTCCCTGAGTCTCATAGCATATAATACATAGAGTATTGTTCATTGTTGAACTGTGTAGATAGTGTGTACATGAAGCAGGCATGAGAGTGCTCTAAAGAACTACCTCATATCTACATGAATTTTTTAAAAATGCATAAATTATTCTATATTTAATTCAATCGTTAAACCTTAAAATAACTGTAGTTTTTTAAAAAAAATCCCAAATAGGTTACTTTAAAAACAGATACAGTAATGTGTATATACACAAGTATTTAAACCAAAAAAAAATAATAATCAAGTCATCATAGAAATATTATTTTTACAGATAAGGTATTGGTACAGTAATAATAAAATGAAATGAGAATATAATTTAAAATTAAAATACAGTTGAAAAATAAAAGGGAAGTGGATTGTTATGTAAGCTATTAAATAAATGAACTATCACATAAATGGAGAATAAGCTTGAATTTTACTGTGTACACCAGAAAACTAAAGTAATAATATATTATGATATCCCATGCATAGGTAGGTGTTTTGTACCATGCATCAATATCATGGTAGTAGGTAGGGTCATAGGTCCTATGTTAGTGAGGTATACACATCTAAGGAATACATATAAGTGTATGAGATAGCACAAATAGTTATGTAATCCCTTATGTGTAAATTATTAAAAATTGCTTAAAAAAACAGTTCAGATCGAACTCTACGTTCAATCCCCCAGGTACAAGGGTCCGTAAGGTGTGAATCCATTTGGATTCTTTGCGGCTGATATCTCTTACCAGGTGACTCCCCCTCCATGATGGTTTATGTTTTTCTATTCCCCAAAATTGGAGGTGTGCGGGGTCTTTGTTGTGTACTAGTGCAAAGTGTTTTGACACATTGTGCTTCGGGAAACCTGATTTGATGTTCTGTACATGCTCTTGTATTCGTGTCTTCAGGGCTCTTTTTGTGCGGCCTACATATTGGAGATTACAGCTACATTGTAACATGTAGACCACCCCTTCTGTGTGGCACCCTATAAACTCTCTAATCTCATAGGTTTGTCCTGTGTTGGTTGCTGTAAATTCTTTACGTTTTCCTTGAAATTTTTTCGCATGTCGACACGCATAACAGTTGCGACAGGGGTAAAAACCTTTCCCTGAGAAGAATGTAAAGGAGGGCGCCGGTGGTGGATCAACTACTGATTTCACTATTAGGTCTCTGATAGTCGGTGCTCTTTTATAGACAATGTTCGGCTTTTCCGGTAATATTCCTTTTAGGTCCTTATCATTCTTTAAAATATGCCAGTGTTTTTGAATTACCCTTGCTACATCTTTATATTGTGTATTGAAGTCAAGGATTATACTGGGTACTTCTTGTTGCGGTCTCTTCTTGGAATGTTCTTCAATCATTGTTTTTCTATCCATTAAATTTACATGTTCTATCTGGTTGTTAATCCACTGATCATCATATCCCTTTGCTTTGAATCTGTCCCCAATCATACTTGCTTGGTTAAAATAGTCCTCTTCTTTGGTACAGTTTCTTTTTATTCTTGTAAGTTGGCCTTTCGGGATATTGTATAGCCAGGGTTTAAAATGGCAACTGTCAATTGACAGGTAGCTATTGGCATCCACCTTCTTAAAGTGTGTTTTGGTAACTATTCTCTGTCCCTCTAAGCTAATATTGAGGTCCAGGAAGTCTATTTCTTTTGTATCTATTTTCCATACTAAGTTAATATTTTTATCATTGTTATTTAGTTTATTGAGGAACATCTCTAAAGTGTTTCTGTCTCCGTTCCAGACGATTATCACATCATCGATAAATCTTTTGTATAATGTTAGTTCAGCGGGGGTATCCGTGTATACCGCTTTTTCTTCCCACTGTGCCATAAATGCATTTGCCACTCCTGGTGCAAATTTGGCACCCATGGCTATTCCTACTAGTTGTTTATAGTAGGTCTGGTCATGCCAGAAGTAGTTGCATTTGAGACAAAAATCTAGGCATTTAATCAGGTATTTTCTCTGTTTACATAATAGGGTGCTGTGTTTCCTCAGCAGCCATTTGCCTGCTGAGATTGCATCCTGATGTTGGACTATGGTGTATAACGATGTGACGTCTGCTGTTGCCAGTAGTGTTCTACCCTCTAGTGCTGGCACTGTGTTTAGGAGTTGCAATATATGCTTAGTATCTTTTAGATATGCTTCGGTCTGCTGGACCGCTGGTTGTATGAAGTAGTCAATGTATTGACCCATTCTAGACGTTAGAGAGTCAATACCATTGACTATTGGTCTTCCCGGTGGATTTTCTTTGTCTTTGTGGATTTTAGGAACTGTATAAATGATTGGTATTCTGCAGGTTTCTGGTATTAGATATTTAGTCTCTTTTGAGTTAAGTATGTTTTTCTTCATCCCAAGGTTTACTAGAGTTTCTAATTCTTTTTTGTACTTGGTGGTCTTTACTAGTAAACCTTGGGATGAAGAAAAACATATTACCGGAAAAGCCGAACATTGCACCGACTATCAGAGACCTAATAGTGAAATCAGTAGTTGATCCACCACCGGCGCCCTCCTTTACATTCTTCTCAGGGAAAGGTTTTTACCCCTGTCGCAACTGTTATGCGTGTCGACATGCGAAAAAATTTCAAGGAAAACGTAAAGAATTTACAGCAACCAACACAGGACAAACCTATGAGATTAGAGAGTTTATAGGGTGCCACACAGAAGGGGTGGTCTACATGTTACAATGTAGCTGTAATCTCCAATATGTAGGCCGCACAAAAAGAGCCCTGAAGACACGAATACAAGAGCATGTACAGAACATCAAATCAGGTTTCCCGAAGCACAATGTGTCAAAACACTTTGCACTAGTACACAACAAAGACCCCGCACACCTCCAATTTTGGGGAATAGAAAAACATAAACCATCATGGAGGGGGAGTCACCTGGTAAGAGATATCAGCCGCAAAGAATCCAAATGGATTCACACCTTACGGACCCTTGTACCTGGGGGATTGAACGTAGAGTTCGATCTGAACTGTTTTTTTAAGCAATTTTTAATAATTTACACATAAGGGATTACATAACTATTTGTGCTATCTCATACACTTATATGTATTCCTTAGATGTGTATACCTCACTAACATAGGACCTATGACCCTACCTACTACCATGATATTGATGCATGGTACAAAACACCTACCTATGCATGGGATATCATAATATATTATTACTTTAGTTTTCTGGTGTACACAGTAAAATTCAAGCTTATTCTCCATTTATGTGATAGTTCATTTATTTAATAGCTTACATAACAATCCACTTCCCTTTTATTTTTCAACTGTATTTTAATTTTAAATTATATTCTCATTTCATTTTATTATTACTGTACCAATACCTTATCTGTAAAAATAATATTTCTATGATGACTTGATTATTATTTTTTTTTTTGGTTTAAATACTTGTGTATATACACATTACTGTATCTGTTTTTAAAGTAACCTATTTGGGATTTTTTTTAAAAAACTACAGTTATTTTAAGGTTTAACGATTGAATTAAATATAGAATAATTTATGCATTTTTAAAAAATTCATGTAGATATGAGGTAGTTCTTTAGAGCACTCTCATGCCTGCTTCATGTACACACTATCTACACAGTTCAACAATGAACAATACTCTATGTATTATATGCTATGAGACTCAGGGACGCTATAGCTTAACTTGATGAAATATCTATTATCTATACCATCCATTCTAACCATTAAATACCCAGTGAAATCAGATCATTTAATATTGAGTATTAACTCAGGGCTATCTTGCATGATGTGACGTCTCTCTGTCCGATCGCAATGCATATAAGCCATGCCATTTTAACTAATATGCCACCAATAAAATGGCCGCGCACATATTGTAACATACAATAGAGGTACAACAACAGGTATCCTCAACAAAATGGAGACCACAACACTCCCCTTGGACTCAAGCAAAATGGCGCTAGACGAAAATACATAAACCATAAGTAAGATGGCGGCCCGATAACTTCCGGTCCCATTATATTTAAGCTAACCCTCAGCAGCCAATCCGGTTCCCCAGATGAAGGCACGTGACGGTGTCGTAACGCGTAGGGATTGGCTGAGCGGTACAACACATTTTGAAGCACAAGTGAGAGGGCGCTCAGGACGCCACAGCTTTTATTACAATTACTCTGCCTGTTATAAGTTTTTAAAATGTAAGAGCATTACCTATGAATAAACACCCCTGTTTTTAAAAAACTTTAATACACTAGTGGAGCCTCCATTCTCTCCCCCTCCCCTATCTCTGTTTTATCTCCCCCATTTCTGAGAGAGCCGTTCCGGAGATACAGGGAGAGATGGATTAAAGTTCTAACACAGAGAAAGCAGAGACTTCGGTGACAGCTGCCAGAACTACCCATACTACACTGCTGAATGCCGTTTTACTACATTATGAAGGTGAGGGTCCTAAGAGACCATTAGAGGATTGAATAACAATAGAATCTTTACTCCATCTACCTCATACACCTCCAATTGAACAGGAAAACGGCATCCATTCATAGACTTTTCTAATTAACCCATCAACTCCCAGCAGCATCACTCATGCCCTATAGAGTGCTTTTGATCTGACACCCGTTTTATACGTTTTATGAACACTGAATGATGTCCTAAGTGTGATATTTTTAACACACCTGCACCAACATTGTAGAATTGCACATGTTATTTTATACCTTTTATATTTAATTTTATGTGTATTCCCCTTTATGACTTTTTTTGTGATTTTTTTTTTCACTCGACTATTTATGGTTAATACACCTAGCTAGACGTCAGGTATAGTGATCAACATCCCTGGCAGTAACTAGCTTACTACTAGTAGCACTATTGTCACTGTTCACTTTTTATGCGATTTGCACATTTATGATACATTTATTGTCTATGGATAATGTTCTCAGCTAGATGCTACGCTATTGAGATCTGCATCCCTAGCAGCCACTAGCTTATCATCAACATTACCATTGTCACAATTCACTTTACTATGTGATTTGCACATTTATGAGACACAGTTATTATATACGTTTGCCCATTCACCTCATTTTTATTTAATATTGCGCGAAATCTTCTTATCTTACATTCCTATTAAGTGTTGTGTGAAAACACCTTAATTTTGCTGCAATATTATTGGTCACCTTTATACGTTTATTTTGTGACACTTTGTCACTTACCTTATTTATTTCCACACCTGACCAGCGCAAGGGACATTATTACATTCAACCCTATTGAGGTACTCTTGATAAAAGCAAGAATTGGCCTTGCTGTCAAAAATTAAAATGATATGCACCTGTCAAACAGGTGTGGAAAAATTGGTCTTTGGGTGTCAGTGGCGCCCTCACACTGTAACTCTATAGAGGTACTCTTGATGAAAGCAAGAATTGGCCTTGCTGTAAAAAATTGCAATGATATGCACTTGTCAAACAGATGCAGAAAAATATTTTCCCTTTACATCATTCAGGACAGCCACTATTGAGAGATAGTCTCCTCCTCTTCCTGTAGGAAACACTGCGCCAGCCCATAAAACTCTCACTTCCCCTGCCAGACCTCAGTTAATAGTGTTTCCTCCGGAGGGGAGACACTGTGCAGGGAACCAGGCTGATACAATCAGGGAGATTGTGGCCTCCTTCAAAACATCCCTAGAGGAGCAGGGGCTTCCAAGCAATGGATGGCGGTACATACCCGCAAAACGGAAGCCACCCCTTCCTTGTCAAGCGTGGCATCAGGCTGTGGGGGCCCCCTATCGCGTCCACAGGGCCGCAGCAAGGAGGACACTCCGCTCTCCCTGTACGCTGTGCAGGCCGCATTTTTTTGTTTGGAACAAACGGGCCGGACGACGGGCGACGTCATTTCCGGCGGAGGGCGGATGTCTACCTTTAACCCGCGACTTCCGGTTCCGGGTCGCGGTGCTGATAGGGGGCCGGGCTCAGGCTGGAGGAGTCGGTTTACACGTACAGACAGTGTGAGACTCTACACAGGCAACCACCTGCAGTCATGTCTGAGGCAGATGCTGCAGCTCATACGGACGCTAGCTCCAGCCTTCCGAAGGTAAGAGTTCCCTGGGGAGGGGTCCTCTCTACCTAGGATTGTCCCCCCCCCATGTACGGTTCCTTACTTAGGCGGGGGACAGACCCCCTGGGTGGTCAGGGGGTGGGGGTGACTGGGATCCCTGCAGGTGGGTCCGGTACACCCCCAGGGTTGTTTCTGTTAAAAAATTGCTGAATGTAATGTGTTTTCTGTATGTAATTTCATAAATCCACAGAAAAGACAAAGTCCACTCATGTCTCAAAAAAGAAATGTGCCTCTTGTAGGGACAGTTTAGGGGAAGCTTGGACCAAGGTTCTGTGTAAGGAATGCATAGACTCCCTGGTCAAGGAAAGGGACTGTGAACAGCAGTCTGGCTTGGCAGCCTCTGTAAAGGAGCTGTCATCCACTTTTTCTTCCTTTAAAACGCTTTTTGAAAAGTTTCAGCTTCCCCTTAATCCCATTCAGCAGGATTCAACCCCGCCTCATGCTCAGGGCTCGGCTCCTGCCAGAACCACTAGTATGGCTACGGCAGAAGAGGCTGCAGGCCCTTCCGGGGTGGAGCTTAGGCAACCAGACAGTGGCACTTCTGACTCCCATGAGGAATCAGAGGGAGAGGACCAGGACGGGGAGTCCAGGAAAATCTCCAGGTATAAGTTGTCCCTAGAGGAGGTGGAAGATCTCCTAGGGGCAATATATACAACCCTCGGTATACACGAGGATAAAAAACCCCTCTCACTCCATGACCTTATGTACAAGGGCCTAGGAGATCAAAAGAGAAAAGTCTTTCCAGTACACGAGGTTCTGGTGGAGACGATTAAAAAAGAGTGGCAGGATCCGGAAAGAAAGCCCTTCTTCTCTAGTTCCCTTAAGAGAAGATTTCCGTTTTCAGAGGATCCAGCGTCCATTTGGAATAAAAATCCCAAACTGGATGCAGCTTTCTCTCAGGTCTCTAGACACACAGACCTGGCGTTTGAGGACATGGGGGCCTTATCAGACGTTATGGACAAAAGGATAGACTCACTACTGAAAAAGACGTGGGACTCGACAGTCGGTAACTTAAAACCAGAAATGGCTGTTACTGTGGTAGCCCGCAATTTAGAGCATTGGCTTTTCCAGATTCAAGAGCATATTGAGGCTGGCACCGCTAAAGAGACTATCCTAGCGTCTTTCCCCACGATTCTGCGAGGAATCGCATACATAGCAGACGCCTCGGCAGAGTCAGTCCGTATGTCAGCCAGATCAGCGGCCCTGGCTAACTCGGCCAGGAGGGCCCTCTGGCTGAAGACTTGGCCGGGCGACGCCGCCTCTAAGGTCAAGTTATGTGGGATACCCCTGACTGGTGACCTACTCTTTGGTCCTGGGTTAGATACAGTCCTAGACCGGACAGCAGACAAAAAGAAGTCCTTCCCACTCAAACGAAAAACCCCAACACAGGGAAAGAGGGGGTTTCGTCCGCAAAAGCGTAGGGAAGCCCCCAAACAAGGGGGACAGAAGAAAACCTGGGGCCAAAGAGGTAAGGGCAGAGGAGGGGCGATTTTTCGCCCTCCTGAAAAAGCCCAGAAAGATCAATGACTCTCTAAAAACGGTGGGAGGAAGACTGGGGGCCTTCCTTCCACAGTGGGAGATCATTTCCCCCAATCGGTTCATCCTAGGGATCATAAGAAGGGGGTATCTCTTGGAATTCACAAGGCCCCCCTCACAAAGGTTCCTTGTCACGCAGCTATCCAGCTGCACGACAAAAACCAAGGCCTTGTTAGACGCTCTGAAGGAGTTAGAACTACAGAATGTAGTTTGCAGAGTACCAAAGGGGGAGGAAGGAGAGGGGGTTTATTCCCATGTTTTTATGGTAAAAAAACCCTCAGGAAAATTCAGATTGATTCTGAATTTAAAACCCTTAAACAGGTCAATCCGTTACAAAAGATTCCGTATGGAGTCAATTTTTACGGTCAGGGCTCTGTTACCGCAGAATTGTTTCATGGTGTCTCTGGACCTCAGAGACGCGTATCTGCACGTCCCTATTGCAGAAACCTCTCAGAGGTTTCTCCGTTTAGCAATAAACCTGGGCGATGCAATACTGCACCTACAATTCCAGGCCCTGCCTTTCGGGCTATCCTCCTCGCCCCGAATATTTACCAAAATCCTGGCAGAGGCCATGGCCTTCCTGCGACTGCAGGGTGTGTCAGTTATAGCCTGGACGACCTGCTCTTATTTGCAGTATCCCCAGAGAAATTGCTCAGGGATCTCGACCTGACAAAAAAGGTACTGACAGGATTAGGATGGCTCCTGAACTTAGACAAGTCCAGTCTCATTCCTTCACAGCGCATTATGTACCTAGGATACCTGCTAGACTCGACACTCTTGAAGGTTTTTCTTCCAAGAGAAAAAATTCTAAAACTGGACAGAGCAGTTTTTATCTCTCCAGTGCAACCATCGGGTGTCCAAAAGGTCCTTAATGTCAACGCTAGGTCTGCTGACCTCTACTCTCCCAGCAGTGCAGTGGGCAGGATTACACTTTCGTCCCCTGCAGTCATACGTACTAAAGGTATGGGACCACAGTCAGAGGGATCTAGACACCTTAGTACAGGTTCCCCATCGATTAAAGAGATCTCTTTGGTGGTGGAGGAAAGAAGCGAACTTGTCGCAGGGACGTCTGTGGCTTATTCCAGTTTCACGGATAGTAACCACGGACGCAAGCGGCAAAGGCTGGGGGGCGCATCTGGGATCCCTTCTAGCACAGGGCGTATGGAGGGGAGACGAACTAAAAAGATCGTCCAATTGGAAGGAGCTGAGGGCGGTCGGCCTGGCCCTCAGGTTTTTCAAAAAAGAGCTGCAGGGTCACCATATACAGGTACGGTCAGACAACTCTTCTGCCGTGGCCTATATAAACAAACAGGGTGGCACCAGAAGCGGAAGTCTCCTGGTCTTAGCAACAGACATCCTAAATTGGGCCGAGACCAACACTCTCTCACTCTCAGCGGTTTTTCTGAGAGGAGAGAGGAACGTTATAGCAGACTTTCTCAGCCGGAGGAGGCTGAGAGAGGGAGATTGGGCCCTCAGCCAGGAGGTTTTCAATCTCATATCCGAGAAATGGGGACCCCCGGAGGTGGATCTTTTCGCTTCAAGAGACAATGCGAAAATCCCCTGTTTTTTCTCCCTAAACGCAGGAGAGGGAGCACTGGGGGTGGACGCATTGACACAGAAGTGGCATTTCAGGATATGCTATGCCTTCCCCCCTCCGGTGTTATTACCGGCGGTTCTGCGGAAGTTCCAACTAGAGAACACCTCCCTCATTCTAGTAGCTCCACATTGGCCGAAAAGGGCATGGTTTTCAAGGAGGATCTTCTCTCACAGGGTCCAATCCTCTGTCCACAGGTACACCAGTGGAAGTTAGCGGCCTGGCTACTGAGGAGAGTATATTAAGATCTAAGGGATTTTCTCAGAAATTAATCTCCACCCTCCTCAACAGTAGAAAAAAGGAGACGCGTCATATGTATAAAAAGGTCTGGCTCCTTTTCAACAAGTGGTGCACTGAAAACTCCTTCTCGGTACAGAGCCCTATAGCCGTTTTGGAGTTCCTACAGTGTGGAGCAGACAAAGGGTTATCTGTAGGTACCCTTAAAAGCCAGGTGTCAGCACTTAGTGCTTATTTAGAGAAATCTTTGGCCACCAATCCATGGGTGGTCAGGTTCTTTAGGGCACTGTTCAGACAGAGACCTGTCCGAGGTCCCCCCTTTCCCGGGTGGGATCTATCTTTAGTGTTGCAAAGCCTAACAGGAATTCCCTTTGAGCCCTTGGACAAATGTCTGTTAAAGGAGTTAACCTTAAAGACAGCATTTTTAGTGGCAGTGACAACTGCCAGGAGAGTCAGTGAAATTGAGGCGTTATCAATTAGACCTCCTTTTTGTGTTATTTTGCCAGATAGAATAGTCCTTAAGACTGATCCAGCATTTTTGCCTAAGGTGGCGTCAGGCTTTCACAGAAGCCAGGAAATAGTCCTACCTTCGTTTTGTCCCAATCCTGCGGGAGAAGGGGAACTGAAATTTCATTTCTTAGATGTAAGGAGGTGTATCCTACAATACTTAGAGATGACTAAACCCATAAGAAAGTCTGATTCTCTATTTATTTTATTTTCCGGGTCCAGAAAAGGACTCAGAGCGTCTCGACGCACGATTGCCAGATGGCTTAGATTAGCTATTGGGCAGGCATATTCTCTAGCAGGGAAAGAGATTCCTATGGGCATAAAGGCACACTCTACCAGAGCAGTGGCAACTTCCCAGGCAGAGAAGGCTGGAGCAACGCCAGAGCAAATATGCAAGGCAGCGACATGGTCCAGCTACTCCACTTTCGTTAAACATTACAGAGTGGACCTGGTGGCGGCAGGTGAGCAGGCTTTTGGGCAAAAAGTCCTGCAAGCTGTAGTCCCACCCTAATTGGTAAGTGCTCGATTATCCTCTCAATAGTGGCTGTCCTGAATGACGTAAAGGGAAAATTAAAGTTACGTACCGGTAACGTCTTTTCCTGTAGTCTTTCAGGACAGCCCTAGTTACCCACCCTAAGCTTGGGGGGGTCTTATTTAAGACCAGAACGCAATATGATAATGATATTGAATGGTATGTTATTAACGTGTTCTTGTGTCTCCCCAGCTGACCGGAGGTGATCTTGTAAAAACTGAGGTCTGGCAGGGGAAGTGAGAGTTTTATGGGCTGGCGCAGTGTTTCCTACAGGAAGAGAAGGAGACTATCTCTCAATAGTGGCTGTCCTGAAAGACTACAGGAAAAGACGTTACCGGTACGTAACTTTAATTTTTTTTGGGTGTCGGTGAGGCCTTCACACCGTAGCCCTATTGAGGTACTCTTGATGAAAGCAAGAATTGGCCTTGCTGTCAATAATTAAAATGATATGCACCTGTCAAACAGGTGTGGAAAAATTGGTCTTTGGGTGTCAGTGGCGCCTTCAAACTGTAACCCTATAGAGGTACTCTTGATGAAAGCAAGAATTGGCCTTGCTGTCAAAAATTAAAATGATATGCACCTGTCAAACAGGTGTGGAAAAATTGGTCTTTGGGTGTCAGTGGCACCTTCAGACTGTAACCCTATAGAGGTACTCTTGATAAAAGCAAGAATTGGCCTTGCTGTAAAAAATTGCAATGATATGCACTTGTCAAACAGGTGCAGAAAAATTGGTCTTTCTTTGGGTGTTTATTGTGCCCATGAAACCTACACCAAAAAAATTCTTCCAGATAAAATCAACACCCACAACGCTAGGCAGTCTAGAAGTCCTGTAGAGACTCCACATCCCAAAAAAACGTAATCAGTGATATCAGCATCAGGGGCTTCATAGCTGCTGGTAATCCAGGACTGATTCATTTTGAAAAGTGTCAGATGGTCCACCGAGTCTGTGGACAGACGTGTTCTATTATCAGTAACAAAACCTCCAACAGCACTGAATGCCCGTTCAGAAAGCACGCTGGATGCAGGGCAGCCCAGAAGCTCAATTGCATACTGGGCAAGTTCTTGCCAGTAGTCTATTCTCATGACCCAGTAAGCCAGTGGATTGTCGACTGGAAAGCTCTCCATTTCTGTTTTCACCCCTAGATAATTGTCCACCATGTGATGCAGATGCTGCCAATGGGATGTGGAAGCTGACATCCCTGGGCTGCAAGCACTAAAAAAATTCAGAAATGCATCACTTAGGCGGCCGCCTTCTTCACCGCTCCTCTCTTGACCAACAGAAGCCTCAAAACTACATTTTCCATGACACTATAACCTACCAGAGTCAGGAAAAGCATTAGATAAACTCCTGTTTAAGGTGTCCTCAAGAGATTTCATCTTCTGCATTCTCTGTGGGGACAGGATGAGTTCTGAGACTTTCCCCTTGTGACGGTGGTCAAGGAGGGTTGCCAACCAATAATGATCTTTCACCTTTACGCCACGCATTCTTGGGTCATTTTGCAGGCTTTGAATCATGAGGAAGCTCATGCACCGCAAATTTACGGAGGCATTAGAAGCAGACTCCTCGGGGTCACTGAGAATAATAGTAACTGTCTCCTCCCAGCCATGTACTACTCCCAAGATTTCTGAGGATGGAAAACCATCTCTTACTGTTTGATGTATGTCTTCCTCTGCTTCAATGCCTCCAAAACTGCCAGAATCCTCCTCCCTCCTCTTCTTGTGTGTTCTGTGGCATAGGAACAATGGTGTCTGCACAAAGTGGGCCTTGAGAGGAAAGGAAGTCTTCCTCTTCCTCCCACTGCTCTGCCTCAAGTGCCCTGTCCATATTGACCCACAGAGTCTGCTCCAGCAGTCACACAACAGGGATTGTGTCACTGATGCATTCATTGTCACGGCTCACCATCCTTGTGGCCACCTCAAATGGTGACAGTACAGTGCATGCATCCTTTATGAGTAGCCATTGGCGTGGGGAAAAAAAGCCAAGCCGAGCCATACTCAGACAGGTACTCATTGACGGCCTTCTGCTGCATGTGCAGCCGCTGCAGCATTGCCAAAGTCGAGTTCCACCTGGTGGGCATGTCACAAATCAGGCGGTTTACGGGCAGGTTTGGCTTTTTTTCCCCAATGCCAATGGTTGCTCATACACAGCCAACCGAGCACTGGCTTTGTATGACCATCTAAAATGGCTACAGACTCTTCTGGCCTGCTTTAGCAGATCTTCCAACCCTGGGTACCTATTTAGGAAACGCTGCACCACCAAATTGAGGACATGTGCTAGGCATGGCACATGTGTCAACTTTCCCTGTCTAAGGACGGACAGGAGGTTTGTGCCATTATCACACACCACCATTCCTGGCTACAGCTGGCATGGCGTGAACCACCTTTGGGCCTGCCCGTGCAGAGCTGCAAGAATCTTTTCTCCAGTGTGGTTCATCTCCCCTAGACACACCAGCTGAAGCACTGTATGGTACCTTTTAGCCTGACTCATTGAATAGCCCCTTGAACGCTTAGGGGTACTTGTGGTTCATAGGACAATTCAGCAAAGGAGGGCATGGAGGAGGAGGAGGGGAGAGAGCTGACAAATCTCACATCATGGGGCAATTTAGGTAACAGCGATCACAGGTCAATTAGTTTCAGTATTAATCACACAAATAGGAAACATAAAGGGAATACAAAGACACTGAATTTCTAAAAGGCATAAATTGGGATAAAATATTAGGAACAAAGAATAAGGAGGAGAGATGGGTTTGCTTTAAGAGCATATTAAATAAGGGCATTAGCCAATGTATCCCATTGGGTAATAAATTTAAAAGAGCGAACAAAAGTCCTGTATGGCTTAACTCCAATGTAAAAATGTGTATAAAAGCAAAGGAGAAGGCCTTCAAAAAATACAAGGTTGAGGGATCATCCTCAGCATTCAGACTTTATAAAGAATGCAACAAGAAATATAAGGGTGCAATTAGGACAGCTAAGATAGAACATGAAAGACACATAGCGGAGGAGAGCAAAAAAAAATCCCAAGAAATTCTTTAATCATGTGCACAGTAAAAAAGGGAGGACAGACCATATTGGCCTCATAAAGAATGAGGAAGGACATCTGGTTACAAAGGATGGGGAAATGGCGAAGGTATTGAATTTATTCTTCTCCTCAATCTTCACGAGTGAATTGGGGGGCTTCAGTAACCAAAACTGCAGTGTTTATCCTCATGACACAACACAGGAAGCACCTCCATGGTTAACAGAGGACAGAATTAAAATTAGACTTGAGAAACTTAACATTAATAAATCACCGGAACCAGATGGCTTGCATCCGAGGGTACTTAGGGAACCCAGTCAAGTGATTGCCAGACCGTTGTTCCTAATTTTTACAGATAGTCTACTGACTGGAATGGTACCAGCTGATTGGAGAAAAGCCAATGTAGCACCAATATTTAAAAAGGGCCCAAAATACATCCCTGGGAATTACAGACCAGTTAGCCTAACATCAATAGTATGTAAACTCTTGGAGGGGATGATAAGGGACTATATACAAGATTTTAGTAATAAGAACGGTATCATTAGCAGTAATCAGCATGGATTCATGAAGAATCATTCTTGCCAAACCAATCTATTAACCTTCTATGAGGAGGTGAGTTGCCATCTAGATAAAGGAAGGCCCGTAGATGTGGTGTATCTGGATTTTGTAAAAGCATTTGACACAGTTCTTCATAAACGTTTACTGTACAAAATAAGGTCCGTTGGCATGGACCATAGGGTGAGTACATGGATTGAAAACTGGAGTTCAGAGGGTGGTAATAAATGGGGAGTACTCAGAATGGTTAGGGGTGGGTAGTGGGGTTCCCCAGGGTTCTGTGCTGGGACCAATCCTATTTAATTTGTTAATAAACGACCTGGAGGATGGGATAAACAGTTCAATCTCTGTATTTGCAGACGATACTAAGCTGAGCAGGGCAATAACTTCTCCGCAGGATGTGGAAACCTTGCAAAAAGACCTGAACAAATTAACGGGGTGGGCAACTACATGGCAAATGAGGTTCAATGTAGAAAAATGTAAAATAATGCATTTGGGTGGCAAAAATATGAATGCAATCTATACACTGGGGGGAGAACCTCTGGGGGAATGTAGGATGGAAAAGGACCTGGGGGTCCTAGTAGATGATAGGCTCAGCAATGGCATGCAGTGCCAAGCTGCTGCTAACAAAGCAAACAGAATATTGGCATGCATTAAAAAGGGGATCAACTTCAGAGATAAAACAATAATTCTCCCACTCTACAAGACTCTGGTCCGGCCGCACCTGGAGTATGCTGTCCAGTTCTGGGCACCAGTCCTCAGGAAGGATGTACTGGAAATGGAGCGAGTACAAAGAAGGGCAACAAAGCTAATAAAGGGTCTGGAGGATCTTAGTTATGAGGAAAGGTTGCGAGCACTGAACGTATTCTCTTTGGAGAAGAGACGCTTGAGAGGGGATATGATTTCAATATACAAATACCGTACTGGTGACCCCACAATAGGGATAAAACTTTTTCGCAGAAGAGAGTTTAACAAGACTCGTGGCCACTCATTAAAATTAGAAGAAAAGAGGTTTAACCTTAAACTACGTAGAGGGTTCTTTACTGTAAGAGCGGCAAGGATGTGGAATTCCCTTCCACAGGCAGTGGTCTCAGCGGGGAGCATTGATAGTTTCAAGAAACTATTAGATAAGCACCTGAATGACCGCAACATACAGGGATATATAATGTAATACTGACACATAATCACACACGTAGGTTGATGGACTTGTGTCTTTTTTCAACCTCACCTACTATGTAACTATGTAACTATGTAATCACTACTAGCTGTATGGAGACGTGGGGGCACAACAAGCTGCAGCACTGAGCCCTGTCCTGCATCCTTGCAAGCAGAGCTACCCAGTGTGCTGTGAACAAAGTATATTGTCCCTGACCATGCTTGCTGGACCTCATATCAGCAGCAACATGGACTTTGCAGCTGACTGCCTTGCCCAATGATGCCACAACATTGCCTTACACGTGATGGTACAGAGCTGCTGGAATGGGCTTACGTGAAAAGAAATCGCGACTGGGAACCTGCCATTGTGGTATAGCACATTCTGCAAATTCACGGAAGGGGGCAGAATCCACCAGATGGAAAGGCAGAAGTTGTAGAGCCAGCAGCTTTGACAAGCTTGCATTTAGACGCTGGGCATGTGGGTGGCAGTGACTGTATTTTTTTTCCCACTGCAGCAGATGGGGCAGAGAAATTTGCTGGTTATAGTCTACAGCTGGTGGTGTGCTGCTGGCAGATGTACTGCAAGGACCTGGGACACCCTGCGCTATACCATCATCCCATCAGTGGATCAGTGGCTGCTGAGAGGTCATGAGGGGCAGACTAAAGTGAGTAACGAAGAGGAACAGATTTACGCCCCTTTTGTTTGGCTTTCAGGTGCTCTTTTCAACGGGCTGAGCATGTGGTACCCAAATGGTTGGTGTTTTTGCCATGCTTGATGTGCTTGAGACAAAGTTTGTAAATTGCAACAGTGCAATCAGCTGCACATGTGCTAAAAAAGGCCCAGACAGCTCCCAGGGCTGATCTAAATGCAGAGTCCTCCTCTCCCTCCGTTTGTGTAATCACAAACAGCGGGTGTCTCCCGCTGTGTCATGCAGCTGCAGTCTTAACTGTTCGGCGGCATCCACTGTAACAAAGCCCCGCCTCCTCATCTGTGATAGACGTATCAGTGTTCAGTTAACCGTCTATCACGTATGAGGAGGCGGGGCTTTGTTACAGTGGACAGCTGCCAAATAAGACTGCAGCTGCGTGACACATCGGGAGACACCCGCTGTGCGTAATCAAGGTACTGGCGAGGCTGCAGATAGGCACTGATGAGGATACAGATGGGCACAGTGAGGCTGCATTGTTGGCACAGTGAGTCTGCAAATGGGCACAGTGAGGCTGCAGATCGGCACTGAGGAGGATGCAGATGAGCACAGTGAGGCTGCAGATGGACACTGATGAGGATACAGATGGGCACAGTGAGGCTGCATTGTTGGCACAGTGAGGCTGCAGATGGGCACAGTGAGGCTGCATTGTTGGCACAGTGAGTCTGCAGATGGGCACAGTAAGGCTGCAGATCGGCACTGAGGAGGATACAGATTGGGCTCAGTGAGGCTGCATTGTTGGCGCAGTGAGGCTGCAGATGGGCACAGTGAGGCTGCATTTATGGCTCACTTAGGCTGCATTGATGGGCACAGTGAGGCTGCATTGATGGGCACTGACGAGGCTGCATTGTTGGCACAGTGAGGCTCCAGATGGGCACAGTGAGGCAACAGATTGGCACAGTGAGGCTGCAGATGGGTACAGTGAGGCTGCATTGTTGGCACTGATGAGGCTGCAGATGGGCACAGTGAGGCTGCATTGATGGCTCAGTGAGGCTGAGCCAACCATAGCTACCAAGCTGAAGCCGTCTGACTGATCCCTGCACCATGCACCTGAGAGGAGGTCAGTGACAGCGTTGCCAGGCCAGCCCGAGGGGGGGTCACTGATGTAAGGTGGGAGTAAATACAATAATGTAGGGAGCACTGATATAAAGGTTTCCCCCTTATATCAGTAACCCCACCTCCTTACCTTAGTGTATTCTTCACCAGAGTCCCCTCCCCACATTCCTCGGGGGCCCCCTTGATGATTGCTCCACTTTTACCGCTTTTAACTGACAATATTTGCTCATATATATATATATTGTAGCAAAGCGTCCCAGAGAGAGCCAGGAAAAGTCCTGTTCGGGGTTTATACGTCTCCCAGGCTCCTCTCAAACATGTTCAGGGATCTCTGATCCACGATCCAGTTTGGATCTTGGTGCTCTTCCTCAGGCCAATTTAAACTCACCTGTGACAGACAGCCTTCGCTCTCTGCCTGGGAAACACAGACAACATTGGTCTGTGAGAGAAAAGGGTGGTAAAAAGCTGTTAAGCTGTATCTGCTGAAGCTGACAAGCTGTAGGCTTGCTCAGCCTGGTAGTTAGGGCCTGTATATATTGTGTAGTTAGTGCCGAGACATGGCTAGGTTTTTGTTTGGCTATTTTCTGTTCTGTTTGTTTTTTGAAACACTGTACAGCACCTGTATATAGACTTGTATATATCACCAATAAACACCACACTGTTTGTCATTACCTCACTGGATTTGGTATCTGTGCCTAAAAGACTGCTAATCCCAGGGAGCTTTGTACCTGCTACCTGTGCCCCCCAGGTTACTATAGATATAGTGTGTACCAGTCTCTGCTTGGGTGACGGAGGATGAGGAGGATGAGTATGGTTTAGAAATCCAGACCACCACCTCCTCTGCATGCTGTGGCTGGATAGCATGAGCAACATCTCTAAACAGAGGAAATGATGCCCTGCCTGAGGACTGGCCATGTCCACTGATACACTATAATGTACTGCAGTAAAACTGCACTGACGCACTGCAAGATACTGCATCAAACTTGCAGTAACGCACAGAAATATACTGTGTTAAACGGCATGTAACACACTGAAATATGCACAATTAAACTTGCAGTAACGCACTGAACTGTACTGCGTTAAATGGAAGGTAACGCACTGCAATATACGGCGTTAAACTTGCAGTAACGCACTGAAATATACTGCGTTAAGCGTGCACTAATGCACAGAAATGTACTGCGTTAAACAGCAAGTAACGCACTGAAATAAGCTACGTTAAACGGCATGTAATGCACTAAAATATACTGTACAGCTTTAAACTTGCAGTGACACAATGAAATATACGATGTTAAACGGTCACTACACTCACACTGACTGAACTATCCCTACAGTCACACTAATGTAAAGATGAATAGTGGTCACACTAGACTCACACTGACTGAACTATCCCTACATTCACACTAATGTAAAGATGAATGGTGGTCGCACTATACTTACACTGAACTATCCCTAGATTCACACTAAACTGATATTCTACACTGAAAATAGAATCAGAATAGCACACTTTAACTATCATAGCACTGAATAGAGCCCTGTTCTATTTCTCTCCACGCCAATACCACACAAAAAATGGCCGCTATTGAAAGAATACCTTTAAAGTGTGGGGTGGGACTAAGAGCAATAAGCCATGATTGGATAGAGTCATCATGACAGCGTCCAGACATGTGCTCTGTACCCTGATTGGGCAAAGCTTTCATTGCTTCAGCCAATCAGGGCTTTCAATGCACTGTGCGGCTGTGCAGTGCATTGTGGTCGTTCGGCAGGCCGAACAAATGAGTGAACGTCCCGATAAGTTGGTTGTTTGGCGAATAAGCGAACAGCCAATGTTCCCGCCAAACTCCTGCTGTGGCCGAACCGCTCCCCATCCCTATACTCTAGAGCAAATCATTACTGAGTTGGCCAAATTCTATACCGACTTAATGCTTAGATGAAGCACCGCTTATGCTGGAAGAATTACAGAAGGTGGCCTGTTCTTTCCACAAATAAGGCTCCCAGGGATGATGGCATCCCTATAGAGGTGTATACTACATATGGAGAAACAATATTGCCATGATTGTTGGAAGTCTTTTAATGCCTCATTTGCTGCAGGTCATCTTCCTGCATCTATGTCCCAGGCTAATGTGGTTTTGCTACTTAACGTGGTTGTAAAGCCACTGTGCAATTTACATACAATCTCCTTTGTTAGAAAATGTTCTCAGGTGGAAATCGGGTACACATGTTTCGTAGGTATGGTAAAGTTGCTACACTGCATACCAAATTAATTGAGTTCCCTATACACATAAGGGTATTGGCACAGCAGAGATAAATAAAAGTTGATGGTGTTGCGGACAGGGGTTTTCTTCCCCAACACTTATACCGCTAAGCATGATTGAGCACCATCCATCCTCTTTATTTAAGCAGCAAGTTTTTGGGATGTTTAAGTTCTATTTAGTTTCTGTTATGTTTTTTTTTCAAATATAATTTTTTGTTAAGGAAACACATATGGAGAGATTCCAACATCACGACATACAGTGGCTTGCAAAAGTATTCGGCCCCCTTGAACTTTTCAACCTTTTGCCACATTTCAGGCTTCAAACATAAAGATATAAAATTTTAATTTTTTGTGAAGAATCACCAACAAGTGGGACACAATTGTGAAGTGGAACGGAATCTATTGGATATTTTAAACTTTTTTAGCAATTTAAAAAACTGAAAAGTGGTGCGTGCAAAATTATTCGGCCCCTTTACTTTCAGTGCAGAAAACTCAGTCCAGAAGTTCAGCGAGGATCTCTGAATGATCCAATGTTGTCCTAAATGACTGATGGTGATACATAGAATCCACCTGTGTGTAATCAAGTCTCTGTATAAATGCACCTGCTCTGTGATAGTCTCAGGGTTCTGTTGAAAGCGCAGAGAGCATCATGAAGACCAAGGAACACACCAGGCAGGTCCGTAATACTGTTGTGGAGAAGTTTAAAGCCGGATTTGGATACAAAAAGATTTCCCAAGCTTTAAACATCCCAAGGAGCACTGTGCAAGTGATCATTTTGAAATGGAAGGAGTATCAGACCACTGCAATTCTACCAAGACCTGGCTGTCCCTCTAAACTTTCAGCTCAGACAAGGAGAAGACTGATCAGAGATGCAGCCAAGAGGCCCATGATCACTCTGGATGAACTGCAGAGAACTACAGTTGAGGTGGGAGAGTCTGTCCATAGGACAACAATCAGTCGTACACTGCACAAATCTGGCCTTTATGGAAGAGTGGCAAGAAGAAAGCCATTTCTCAAAGATATCCATAAAAAGTCTCGTCTAAAGTTTGCCACAAGCCACCTGGGAGACACACCAAACATGTGGAAGAAGGTGCTCTGGTCCGATGAAACCAAAATCAAACTTTTTGGCCACAATGCAAAACGATATGTTTGGCGTAAAAGCAACACAGCTCATCACACTCAACACACCATCCCCACTGTCAAACATGGTGGTGGCAGCATCATGGTTTGGGCCTGCTTTTCTTCAGCAGGGACAGGGAAGATGGTTAAAATTGAGGGTAAGATGGATGCAGCCAAATACAGGACCATTCTGGATGAAAACCTGTTGGAGTCTGCAAAAGACCTGAAACTGGGACGGAGATTTATCTTCCAACAAGACAATGATCCCAAACATACAGCAAAATCTACAAAGGAATGGTTCACAAATAAACGTATCCAGGTGTTAGAATGGCCAAGTCAAAGTCCAGACCTGAATCCAATCGAGAATCTGTGGAAAGAGCTGAAAACTGCTGTTCACAAACGCTCTCCATCCAACCTCACTGAGCTCGAGCTATTTTGCAAGGAAGAATGGGCAAGAATTTCAGTCTCTCGATGTGCAAAACTGATAGAGACATACCCCAAGCGACTTGCAGCTGTAATCGCAGCAAAAGGTGGCTCTACAAAGTATTAACGCAAAGGGGCCGAATAATTTTGCACGCCCCACTTTTCATTTTTTTATTAGTTAAAAAAATTTCAAAAATCCAAAAGATTTCGTTCCACTTCACAATTGTGTCCCACTTGTTGGTGATTCTTCACAAAAAATAAAAATTTTATATCTTTATGTTTGAAGCCTGAAATGTGGCAAAAGGTTGAAAAGTTCAAGGGGGCCAAATACTTTTGCAAGCCACTGTAGATGTACATGTAATCGAAAAAAAAGTACAGGAAGATTGCAACTGTCATTACGATATACATCTGTACAAAATCATACGTGGGAGAAAGAGTCAGCAAGTCATGTACTGTACATTCTTATCAGGTAGTTTGTTTAAAATTTCAAAAAGTGGCAAGATCCTCTCCGTGCTCATTTTTGTTTTTCGAAAGCATTAGAGTAGTAGATAGTGGAATAGTAAGGGAAAAAGAGGGGGGTGGGGGAGGGAGGTAGGAGGGAAGGAGGAGGGGAGGGGGGGCAGAGACAGGGCGAGGGCGGGGAGTGGATGACACCACTCCAGGCTAAAGTAGTGTTATGTCCCTAGTAGGGATGTCCCTTCATCAGAGTAAATGAAAATATTCCAAAGACTCCAGGTCTTTGTGTATTTCTCTTGCTTGTGTTGCATGGTAAGGATCAGGTCTTCCATTTTGTTTGTTTCTTCTACTTTTCTCAGCCAGCACCCAACAGTCGGTGGGCACTGCTGCTTCCAGTAAAGGGGTATGCATGTAACAATGTTTTTTTGTAGGATTTGATTGGGATCTTTGATAGGTGTAGTAGGAAGAAAGACGTGTCCTCCGGTATTTCGTAATCTGTGAATGGTTTTGTAATACGGCAAACTTCTGTCCAGAGATTTGTCAATATTGGGCAGGACCGGAAAACATGTAAAAATGAACCCTCGTCTTCTCCCCACCGCCAACAGCAGTCCGAGGAAGTCGGGAAGCATTTGTGTAGCCTGGTGGGTGTGAGATACCAACTGGAGAAGATCTTAAAATTTGTTTCCTGCATTTTGGTGCATAAGGAGGATTTGATGACAAAGGTGATGATACGTTGTTTCTGTGTTTTTGAGAATTTCCGATTGAGGTCAGTCTCCCATCTTTCCAAGCACCGTAGGCTTGGTTGCTTAGGGGGCGAATTTAAGAGAGAGTACATTTGTGAGAGAGTCTGTGATATCGGCCTGGTCCCCAAGCAGTATCCCTCAAAAGTGGTCAGTGGGCGGGAGAAGGCTTGTGGGTCAGGGATGGAGTGTAGGAAGTGGTGTAATTCCAAAAGGGAAGGCGGTAGTTACCCAACGTGTCAGTCAGTTCCGCAAGGGACGTCCATCGACTCGATGTTACAAACTTGGAGGCCTGTTCCCATCCCAGGTCTCTCAAACTTGAGTATTCCGCCTGGTGCAGGCCTGGTGTGAAGTTTGGGTGTCCAAGAATCGGAAAAAGTGGTGAAGTCTCTGAAACCCACAAGACCTTTCAGAAACACAAAACGTCCCCCTGGGTCTATCATTTCCGCCTGACATTTCCATGGTATTTTGCTGGATAGCAATATAGTGACACCTTTGGATTTAGCTGTAGGGTTGGTGGAGTGGTATGTCAAGGGGAAGAATCTGCTTTTAAGAATAGGTAGTTTGTCATGCTTAAAGTGAGTCTCCTGGATGAAGACGACATCTGCGTGAGCCTTCTTTAAGTCGTTCAAGAGCATGCGTCTTTTTTCAAGGATGTTCAGGCCTCTTGCCTTTATGGATTCCATCACCCTGTCTGTAGAGGGGGTTAAAGATAGGGGTTTGGGGAGATTAAGGAGGTGGAGAAAAAGAGGGGGGGGATGGGGATAAAGGGAGTAGCTGGGGATTGGGGTGAGAGTATAAGAGATAAGGTGACTCTAAACTGAGGAGCACCTCTCTGGGGTAGAACAGTAAAGTAGAAAGATCTACTAAAGTGGGTAGGTTTAGTTAACTAATGGATAAGGCACTAAAGTGCTGTAATGCTCACCAGAACAAAGGCTGGTATTTGAGCGTCGGCCTATGTGGGGGAATGGAAAGAAACAGCCATTGAGAGTCTCACCGGCCACCCCCGGCCACCCCAGCTCTGGTATACAATACAATAACATATATTAATGACTTTTAACATTAACGTGCATGCATATGCTAACTTTGAAATCAAATAAGAACTACTGTAAACAGTTAAACAATTGCCTTACACAGTGTGTGCTGGGGTAAACAGATATCAAACTTCTCAATTTGGCTGACCCCTCATCCCAGCTCCTGGCCCTATGCGGGACTATGTGTTGGTTTTCCCTTGCATATGGGGCCTGGGCATGTGACATTTTCTCCCCTCTAGATACTGAGGACAACAGAGACCCCCTTAAAAAAGGGGGGGTCCGATTGTCCCCCTAGGTTCTCCTTCGTCTTGTAACCTGCATAAACATTGTGAGCAAACAAAAATGAGCACAGCTTGTTTTACCCTCTCCCCCACCCACCTGAGCAAAGGGTGATACACAAAGATACCTCTCTGGTTGCACAAAACCATTGATACAACAGTGAGAGGAGGGGGAGCAGCCCCTGTATAAAGTGAGTGGCTGGGCGATATCAACCTTTAAACTTCTCTCCGGTCCGTGGTGAGGGGGGGGAGGAGGGCTGCACAAAGTCTCCACTCCTAAGTCTCCGAGACACCTCGACGGTTGAGTCTGAGGATCCCTGCACCCCAAAAGTGAGGGTAGTGGCAACATATTGATGTGCACCTTTCTGGTGTCTGTGGGCATAGTGGTTTAGCCCAATGGGCGCTGCAGATATCAGGAAACGCTCCAGGTGCATTTCGTGTGAGCATGGGGGTGGCAGGGGTAAATGATTTGAGAAGGGGTGTTGAAACTTATGCAGGGGGGGTTGCCGCTAATGTCAGTAGCGTGGTAAGGGGAAGCACCTTCAGAAAACAACAAAACTGGGAGTGGGGAAGAGACCCCAGAAGACTGTGCAATGCAGCATGGTGGGGTAGAGTAGTATCTGATTATTTAAGACTCACGTGACCCTTCCACTTAAGGTGGCGCCCGCAATCTCCTGCTGGACCTTTGCTGGTGGGGAAATTGGCTGCTCCAGTGGATTGCGGGGCTTGGGCTAGACTGGCGGGGGGGAATGACCAGTCAGTCCGGAACTCTCACCGGCTCCATTTCCAGGAAGGCAAAGAGGGCTGGCAGGTCTTTTGGAGCATGCAGAGTGAAGGAGGACGTTGTCATGCGGAATGTGACCGCCAGGGGGTATCCCCAGAGGTAGGTGCAGCCTTTCCTTCTGGCTAGGTCAAGTACCGGCCTCAGCAGGGCTCTCCGTTGCAGTGTAGCTCTGGATAAGTCCGGCAATACCTTCATTGTGGCGCCATCAAAACTGACATCTCCATGCTTCCATGCCTTGCGTAGGATTAACTCTTTATGAGCGTGCTGGTGTGGCCGACATAATACATCCCGGGGGCGATCCGGGTCCGAGGGTTTGGGACCGAGAGTCCTGTGGACTTGATCCAGCTCTAGGGAGGGGGATGGTTCCCCTAGTATTTCCCAGAAGATGGCAAACACTGTCACCGCCAGATCCTCTGCGCCCGTAGCCTCCGAGAGACCCTGCAGCCGCAAATTATTGCGGCGGCTATGGTCCTCCATGTCCTCTAAATGGAGCTGTAGGTCTATGGCTGTGGCTGCCTGTGTTGCTTGGGCACCCTCCAGGGCTGTCACTCGGAGCTCAAGAGATGAGACCGAGGCTTCCCCGGTCTCCACCCTCTCGGAAATTGTCTGGATCTCCGCTCTTACCTCTTGCATATCACGTCCATGTGCTTCCTCTATGCGGCAAACAAGAGCTCCAATGTCCACCTTTGTAGGGAGGGCCTGCAGGATGGAATGGAGGTCTTCGGGCAGACTGCCCGTTTGTTGGGAAGAGCTGTGCATGGCTGAGTGGAAGGCTGCCGGAGTCCCCTGGGATAGGTCTGGATCCGTAGTAGGTGCGGGAGGGGAGAGAAGAGTGGAAGCGGTGTACACTTCCAGCGGAGGCACACGTGGAGTCTCCGTAATGGTGCCTGGTGATGTCCGCTGTATGTCCCGGAGGAATCTCTGAATGCTGCTCCTGAGGGTGAGTGCTCGGTTTCTGCGGGACGGTGTCCTGGTTCTGGGTCTTTTGCTGGTTAGCATGCCTCTTTTTTTAAGCAAAATAGTCGACTGTAAGCCAGGGTAAGCCGGGGGAAGACAGGAGCTCACCAAGAAGACGTTTTCACCCGGCCATTGCTTTTTCTGTTATGTTTTGTTATGTTTTCTTTGTTGTGTTTTGTATGAGCTGGGGTATGCCCAGAGGCTCTGTATATGTACCTTCTCTTCTTTAAAAACAATAAAAAAATAAATAAAAATGTTCTATGCGCCAGTGTAAGTTCTTTGTGAAAAATATGGTGATTTGTACTTTATTTCATAGCGCTGCTCAGCGCTCACGTGACAGCTTGCTGCTCCCACTCCCGATCTGACAGCTGCAGGAGGGGCTGAGAATCCCCCGCAAATGTCAGTCAGGAGGGAAGGAGAGGAGCAGAGCAGGGGCCAGTCACATGAGTACCAAGCGGCGCTATGAAATAAAGTACAAATCAGCATATTTTAGAACATACACTGAAGCATAGAACAATTTCTAACAGAGAGGATTGTATGTACATTACACAGTAATTTTAGCAGCAGGAGGGGAGGGGCGGGCACTGTCACTAGCTGGGAGCAGGGAGGGAGGGGGAGAGAGCATTTTTTTTTTAAAGGGTTACAAACGCTTTAAACCAGGCAAGGATCCAGTAAAACCTGGTTCCTACAAGCCAATTTCTTTACTACAAAGTGATGTCAAAATCCTAGCTAAAGTATTAGCTCTTCGGGCAAATTAGGTTATTCTGTCAATCATTTCACTCTGAGCAAGCAGGTTTTTTCAAAAATCCACGGCCACTAATGTTAGACGGCTTTTCCTGAACATGCAGACACCGGCTGATAATGTGGGTCACAGGGCTCTCTTATCCCTGGGCGCCAATAGGGCGTTTGACAGCATTAGCTGGCAGTAGCTGTGGGCAGTATTATCCAAATTTGGATTTGGGAACCAACCGTTTTCCGCAAGTGGCTATTAGGGTATCACATGCTTTCGCTCTTGGTAGGGGGACTAGGCAGGGTTGTCCCCTGTCCCCCCTACTTTTTGCTATTGCAAAACCTTGTCAGCCCTGGTTTATAATAGTCCCCACATCACCAGGTTCATATATGGCGAGCTGCATGAGAAGATCATGCTATATGCTGATGAGATGTTGTTATTTTTGGGAGACATATCCACCTCCCTACCTGTGGTCAGGACCACTATCTCTGATTTTGGCCATTACTCAAGCCTCTCCATCAATTAGGCTAAATCCGCTTTGATGCTGTTGGACGATGAACCAGGACAGCTAATGATGGTTTTGTGCCCCATCCTTGTTATCCACTCCTTTAAATACTTAGGTATTCCAGTCTCCCTCATGCTCACTGATTATTGCCGACTTAACATTTACCCTCTGCTCACCCGTTTCAGGGATAGGATTATTGTATGGAATAAACTCAAAATGACAGTGACAGGGAGAACTAATCTGATCAAGATGAACCTCATGCCACAATTGTTATATTTGCATCATAACTCCCCAGTGGTAGTCCCGTTAAAATTATTCAGAGTGGTCAACTCCCTTTTTAGAATGCTGCTATGGAATAATCCTCCCCCAATGATTAAACTTGAACAACTGCAATACCCTAAAGATGGTGGTGGCCTTGTACTCCCTAATCCCTTGCTCTACTACTTAGCTGCTCAAATACAGCACTTAATAGGCTCCATGTCTTCCACCCCGACAGGATCCGCTGCACGCCTTATGCTTTTTTATACCAATGCGGACTCCCACTTATGTGCTTCTTCAAAAGGTTTGAAATAAATCTAAGCAACTGCAACAGGTGGTTGGGTTCACTGCGTATAGTCGCATTTGGTGTAATAAAACATATACGGAGCTGGCTAAATTGCAACAGGGACCCAGATGGCACGCTCTAGGGGTGACCCATTTATCCCAAATTTGTGGAAGTGGAAGAAGGACCTGGGGTCATTCACAGGGGACCAATGGAAGGAGGCGTTTCAGTCGGTCACCATTTGCTCTTTAAATATCTCTCAGAAACTGTCACAATTCTACAGTTTGCTAAGAGCGCATTACACCATCTTAAAACTTTACAAAATGGGCAAACTTGCAGACCCCCTGTGTAGCAAACATAGATGCACCCGGGGACCTCATTCATGTACTCTGGCGTTGCCCAAAGCTTCACCGGTACTGGGCCGAAGGTTTACCTTCTAACAAGACAATGACCCTAAGCACACAGCTAAAATAATGAAGGAGTGGCTTCACAACAACTCCGTGACTGTTCTTGAATGGCCCAGCCAGAGCCCTGACTTAAACCCAATTGAGCATCTCTGAAGTGACCTAAAAATAGCTGTCCACCAATGTTTACCACCCAACCTGACAGAACTGGAGAGGATCTGCAAGGAGGAATGGCAGAGGATCCCCAAATTCAGGTGTGAAAAACTTGTTGCATCTATCCCAAAAAGAATCATGGCTGTATTAGATCAAAAGGGTGCTTCTACTAAATACTGAGCAAAGGGTCTGAATACTTAGGACCATGTGATATTTCAGTTTTTCTTTTTTTAATAAATCTTCAAAAATTTCAACAATTCTGTGTTTTTCTGTCAATATGGGGTGCTGTGTGTACATTAATGAGGAAAAAAATAACTTCAATGATTTTAGCAAATGGCTGCAATATAACAAAGAGTGAAAAATTTAAGAGGGTCTGAATACCTTCCGTTCCCACTGTATAAGCCACCTAAACCTGTACATTGCTTTGCTTCATTTCTTAAATCTGTCAGTGTTCTTAAAGAGGAACTTGAGCTGTAAAGGAATGTTCTACTTATCCCCCCCCCCCTCCATTGGGAAAAAAACAATTTACTTTTTTCTGACAGGTACCCACTCCCATTTCCACTATGTTCTCCTTGGAAGTTTTCCCCCTTCCCCACCTGCAACTGCGGGACCATTGATAAAGCACAGTGCATCTCATGCATGTGCAGCAGTGGGAAACCAGCTGTGAAACACCAGAAAGTCACAGCCTGCTTCCCACAAGAAAGATCCGATGTTGGGGATCCAAAGAAGAACTGGCCCAGGTGATGACAATGCTGGATCTCTGGGCTGGGCTGGCTTTTATTAAAAATGAGTAGCTACAGTATTTGACCTTATTTTTTCTACTGACTGGAGCTCCTCTTTTACCACTTCCCAACCACGCTATAGCCAAAAGATGGCTACAGCATGGCCATTCAGTTCTGGAAGGGCGTCCATGGACATCCTCCTACGACCACACTCCCTGTGAGCCCCTTGGGGCACATATCCGGCGTGCTCTGTGATCACGGTCAAGGGCCAATCACAGCGGCCCTTTACCATATGTAAACAAACTTTCCGATTATCGGCATTCCTTTCCTCACATGCTGTCACAGCATGAGATGAGGAGAGCCGGTAACCGACAATTCTGACACCACACATTTACACTGATCATCAAGGCACTGATCATCATCTGCCTATCAGTGCTGCCTATCAGTGCCCATCAGTGCCGTTTTTCAATGCCACCTATCAGTGCCACCTATTAGTGCCGCTTCTCAGTGTAGCCTCATCAGTGCCACCTTATCCGTGCACATCAGTGAAAAATTACCTATTTGCAACATTTTATAAGAGAAACTGAGAAAAAATTAAAAAAAAAAAAAAAAAAGATTCTGTCTTTTTTCATTTGTTTAGCAAAAAAATAAAAAAAAAACAGTGGTGATTAAATACCACCAAAAGAGAGCTCTACCCAATACCGGCAGTGCCCTTAAAAATCTTTTACCTATATTTCCTTTCTGAAAACAGCAGAACACTTCACATTCTATAGCCCCATATCTGTATATCTGCTGTGTGAGTGGCATAGCTGTCTGTGATTGTTGATGAAAGTTGGTAAGAGCTAACAGCTTCCACAGCTCATGTTTCATTTTATGAGAAACAAATCATTCTGGATTTGTAATTTATGATGCTTACCTTTTCTTGTTTTTGTAGGAATGCTTCACAGTAAGTCCTGAAGTAATCTTCATTTTTAGACTCTTGTGCTTGTTTGAAAAGCACAAGCAAAATTTCATTAAGTTCATCAACTCTCTTTACAACAAGGCCAGGAGTTTTCAAGAAGTGTTTTAGTATTGGGAACACATTGTAGTACTGCAGATAAATGAATACAGCAGTTCAATTAAAAATGCACTTGGTAGTTGCAATGTTTACACCACTGTTTACATCATACAGTATAAGCAAAAGCAGGTTTGTGTCTATGGCAGTTTTCTTTAGATGCAGAAGCAGAACAAAATATTTAATCATAAGCACATTTATATTGATCTAACATTGTTCAAGGGTTTTAAAAGTAAATTTTTTAAAAGTGAGGCATACTTCCCTGCAGCCCAAATGTTAGGGAACTGGTCAGAGTTCTGGCAAGCCCCAAAAGGGCTGGGGCTTGGCAGAATTGCCACAAACTAACTGCAGAAGTGTAAAATCAGCCAATGTTTGGTAGGATGGAGTATGATATAAATTACTAGATACATTGAGTGGTTGATGAGCTTTGCTAGTTTTCTAACCAGCAATTAAACTTACAGTCAAGGTGATTCCCCACCAATCTCCGGTTTATTCTTGTCCTATATAGCAGAGGTGGGCGACTTGAGTCATATGACTTGACTTAAGTCAGACTTAAGTCACCTGTTTGAGGACTTGCGACTTGCTTGACAAAATGTAATAAATGACTCGACTTGACTTTGACTTGTCACTAATGATTTGCGACTTGACTTTGACTTGGGCTATTTGACTTGCAATGACTTGGCACCCCCCCCCCCCCGAAAATATTACCCACACACTCCGCCCACCACCGCCTCTGAGCCAATCAGCATTTGCCAAATGCCATTGGAGCTGTTCAGGGTAGCGGTAAGAGTTATGTCAGTCCCTGCATCAAGCGCACCTGTTGAACATGTGTTCAGCCATGGTGGGGTGATAATGCGACACCATCGCTCACAACTGAGCGAGAAAGTACTTTCCAATTAAATTTTTTGCAAATGCAATGCAATTTAAGTGGCTATTCTCATCACCATTCAAGTGTCCAGATGTTGGCATTGTGTCAAGTTCAAACTTTGAGCTTAATTATTTTCCCCCTCAGCAAGGACTACATTTTTCAGGCTTATTGGCCATTTAATTTCTGAGTGTTCTGCTCCTTGTCTGCTCTTTGGGCATTCAAGGTGTTTCTTTAATATGCCAAGAAAAAAGCACTAAGCAGTTTTGTTAATGTTGAAAATAAAACAAAACCTTTCCTGAAAACTGACTTTTAACTCATTTAAAGGTGGAAATGGGGTGGATCAGTATTTTGACTTAAAGTGGGGTTCCACCCAAAAAAACAAAAATACCTGAAAAATTTAAAAAAAAAACCCAAAAAAAACATTTGGATATTTTTTTTTTAACTTACCTCTAAATGCCTGTTGCTAGGTGGTCCCTCGTAGTCTGCCTCTTCCTTTGCCTGGGCTGGTGACATCACTTCCCCCTCGGCACAGGAAGGGCTCGGCTCTGCTCCCTCCCTCCTGTCAATCATCTGGGACCCATTACAGGTCCCAGGTGATTGAGCGGCCAATCATGGCGCGCGGCGCCGCTCGCGCATGCGCAGTGGGTGCCAGGCTGTGAAGCCACAGCCCGGCGCCCACAGTTGAAATGCCGACGAGCGGAGGGGGGGGATGAGCGGGGCTTCGATCCCCTGCATCGCTGGACCCAGGGACAGGTAAGTGTCCAATTAAAAGTCAGCAGCTGCAGTATTTGTAGCTGCTGACTTTTAATTTTTTTTTTTGTAATGGACCCCCTGGGTGGAACTCCTCTTTAATTTGTGACTTGACCAAAATAAATGACTTGACTTGACTTGCTTGACTTCTAGCAGGGACTCGACTTGACTTGCTTGCTTTTTGCCACAGTAATTTGGGACTTGCTTGTGACTTGAAGGTTAAGACTTGAGACTTGCTTGTGACTTGCACATATGTGACTTACTCCCATGTGTGCTATATAGTGTCTTCAAACTGGTGTAAGACTTCCATCTCCTTGTTGTTTTAGGCAAAATTAGACCCTTTAATACTGTTTAACTGCTGGTCAGTGCAGACACCAACCACAAAATGGTGTTTTGGATGCTGCATTATGAACTGTGGACAAGGTTCAATATGTGCCTGTATCCTAACCCAAGAACTCAAAAGTAATATAATGCACTTTTTTTCAGGCTTTTCCTCTGTTTTTCTCCTGCCAGTAAAACATTTCCTGTCCTTTGCTGTTTGCTCCTGAGTTGGTCTACAAAATACCACCCCTTTCTGGATCTACATAAAAATCTAGTGTTCTATAATTTACAAAGGTAACCTGGGCCCAGCTAATAAGCCTCCTTGGGATTTCAGTGTAGCACAGTGTACAGGTGTTTACAGGTTCATTGGACCTCTAACCAGAGTAACAGGTATTTTTTTTTTTGCACTTATTGAAAAGATATAATCCTTTTCAATTGTATATTTTCAAGTCTAAAACAGTGCAAATTCATTGTTGGAGTTTACATACCCTTTAAATGAAAGCTTATTTGAAAACAAGAAATATACAGCCTAAAGTAGAACTATTGTCAAAATCCTAAATTCAGTATGTAATAAAACTCTGTAACATACAAAATACCGTATATCTTTCTTTGTTTTTCATTTAGATGCAAAGGTATTGAGAAATGTACCTGTTCCCCTTGCAGCTGAAAGTTCACTGGTCCACTTCATTTAATCAGGAGAGAACACAGCTTCCTATGTCCACAAATCGTTGTGCTGTACTCTGTTGCACTATACCGTTCTCCATCGGCCTACAGCATGGCACCATGATATCATTGGGGACATTGCTAAAGTAATTGCATCGATTCCTTGGACAGCTCTAGCGTGTCTATCATCATAGAAGACACGCCAAGGCTCCACCCACTCTCCTCACAATCAGTCTGCCTATGTCTGGCCTATGCCTCACTCTGCTGAGTCTATGCAAAACTCATGCCAAGCTGTCAATCAAAGCTATTCACTCATCATGCCCACTCAAGAGGACATGATAGTAGCTTGACAGCTAGGTGTGTGATATGCAAAATAGACTCAGCCCAATTGAGGCAGTGTTGCCAACCGTAAGTATTTTTACTGGCAGCCAGTAAAAAATAGACACTTTTCTCCTGACAGTAAATGCCAGTGACAGGAAATGGTTGTGAGTAAAAAATATGGCTGTGATGCTCGGCATTTGCAGTTCTGGTCCGGAGCTGGTGTAGACCATCCAAGTGACTGCTACAGTGTGTTTCGGCAGCACCAGCAGGGGGCTGGTCTGACAGGGGAGGTGCCTGTGTGTGTCGTGTGATGTCATGGTGCAAGGAAGCTGAGCGGAGTGGCTGGAGCCCTATGTATGGATCTGCGGAACAGGAGCAAGGCAAGCTGGTGCTGTTTGGACTGGAGTGGACTGAGGGAGCCACCTAGCGTGGAGAGAGATTGTCACTGTGATTCAGGAGGGGACGTGTTGTGTTGGTGAGGTGCATTGGTGGCTGGTGGTATTTTTTTTGCAGGGGTGGCAAACAATTCACCCACTGCAAACCCCCAGGTCGGTCGGGTTGGTCACAGGCACCCCCCAGTTGGTCCCAAGCTCCGCACTTACCCTATCTAGGTCGTGGGCAGCGCTTCCTCCGGGTGGTGTCTCCTCCTCCTCCTGGTGCTTCATGGCGGCTTCCCCTGCATCTCCTCCCTCCTCCTCAGAGGCCAAAAGGATTGCTTCTCCTCTCAGCCAAACGACCGGGAGAAGAATAAGGAAGACAATAACAAATATTAATTCATTATTGTCACACAACTGGGAGCTCCCCGAGCCCATCCTTTTTTGAGGCTCTATTAGAGCCTCTGGCTCTAATCGCGTGCTTCAAAAAAAAAACCCATTGGAATCCATGCGTCCAGCGCCCCGCATGTAGATTAGGGAGGGGGGTGCATGGATTACGGGCCACCACTGGTGAGGTGTCATTGTCATCTGTGATGCTGCACACTGCTGTCATTGTCACTGTGAGAGTCAATTTCATGTGTGTGTGTCTGTCCATTCTCATTTCTTGCCTTCCTGAGTCCTGTCCCTGAGCTACTTACCGTATATACTCGAGTATAAGTCGTTTCGATTATAAGTCGAGACCCTAATTTACCACAAAGAAAATGGGAAAAACTTATTGACCCGAGTATAAGACGAGGGTGAGAAATGCACAGCTACTGTAAGTGGAAAAGAGGGTCAACAATGCCCATTTGCAGCATCACTGTGTCCATTTGCATGCCTCACTGTGCCCATTTGCAGCCATAGGTCCCCTGAACTTCAAACTCAGTAGTTAAGGGTTCCTAGATGCCCCCTAGCTGCAGCCAAAATTTGGGGTCTCTGAACCCAAAGGGTCCCGAAATGACATTGCTGCAGATGGACATAGTTGACCGAATGTGGGGCCCTGTATCTCGGGGCCACTTAGTGCTAGGAACCCCAAATTTGGTGTGCAAACCCAGTGGAAATAGCACCATAAAATTTTCAAAGCTGGGGTTTCTAGCACCAAGTGGCCCCGAGATACAGGGCCCCAAAAATCAGTTCAGAAAATGTCAAGCACTTTTCTGCAGCAGAGAATGACATTTTCCGAACCGGTTTTGGGGCCCCGTATCTCAGGGCCACTTGGTGCTAGGAACCCCAGCTTTATATATGTGATGGTACCAGTTCCACTGGGTTTGCACACCAAATTTGGGGTTCCTAGCACTAAGTAGCCCTGAGATATGGGGCCCCAAAATCGGTTCAGAAAATGTCAAGCACTTCTGAAGCAGAGAATTACATTTTCTGAACCGATTTTGGGGCCCCGTATCTCAGGGCCACTTGGTGCTAGGAACCCCAGCTTTGGATATGTTGTGGTAACAGTTCCACTGGGTTTGGGGTTCCTAGCACCAAGTGGCCCTGAGATACGGGGCCCCAAAATCGGTTCGAGTATAAGTCGAGGGGGGCACTTTCAGCACAAAAAAATGTGCTGAAAAATTCGACTTATACTCGAGTATATACAGTACTTAATATATCGAAAATAAAATAAAAAATATGTTTTTTGACTTAATATCTACCTTAAATCACATCACTAATTGCATATTGGACTTGTTTGTAGCCTAAAGACTGAAATTTGCACTTAAAACTGGAAACTTTTGGAAAATGTTGGCACAGTAAAAACTTGACTGTGCCAACATTTTGGGTGTTGTGTCAGTAAATTTCAATCTGGTAGGTTGGCAACACTGAATTGGAGGCATGTGGAATCATGGGAACTGTAGTTCCCTGTGGGAATCACAGATGGTAGCACAATGATGGGAAATTATGTGCTAGCTCTGCAAAACTCCTCCCATCATCACTATCATTATCCAGCGGTGGAGGCATGATTGGAGAACTGGAGACAGCAATTGAACGGGTATACTGAGGTAATAATATTTCAGGCATAGAAACAGGATTACCTATTCTGTAAACTAGGATTTCCATACCTTGGTTGAAGGATGTCCAGTGAGTTTAACAACATCATCTATTATTTCTGTCATTTTCTTAAAGGTTAGGTCATCGTAGTCAAAACGTCTCCCAAATAACATACTGAAGGTAATATTGGGGGGAGCACTATAAAAAACCTGTTTTTCAAAAGGTTTACCTAAAGGACAAAATAAACAATGACTGTTAAAGAACAATGCTTATACTAATTGTTCAATAGTATACTCTAAATAGTTTTACTTGTACAGCGTTGTTAAGAATGTTAAGTTATGGTCATGGCTGCTGAGGACTCTTGTAGACAAAAATTTTTCAGGCCCTCTTCATCACTCAATTTTTCCCAATGGAGACAGTCCTTAGAAGGTACTTTTTTACTTTTTGCTTTTTGGCAACCAACCTTATACAGGGTGCATCGACTCATAACAAAGGATTCATAGAGCAGTACTTTAGGGTTTCTAAGGAGAGAACGCAGCAAAGACGGTTTCCTTTCAGACAATATTAGGCTGATTTACTAAAGTTGTGTTAAAATTTACTTTTTTTTATTTTTGGCTTTAGAGCACATCAACAAAATACAATATTGCTGTGTGAATAAGAAAAAATATTATATTAATCGTACAGGACTGAAGAATAGATCCTTTGACCATGGATTATGTGCTGCTACCTTCAGGTGAGTGAAAGCTTTTGCTGGGAACCATCTCCCAAGCTATGTACCATATTTTTCATTCCATAAGACGCACTTTTTTCCAAAAAAATGTGGGGAAATGTCTGTGCGTCCTATGGAGCGAATATTGACCAGACCGACCACCTCGAATGGAGTGTGTTAAGCCTGCCTGTGATTGCCGCTGCACAGCTGCTTGTATAGACCCGGACGCCAGCCACCTGTCTGGCTCTGTTCCTCCGCTCTGGACTGCATAGCACTGTCCCCCCCCCCCTCTCCCTGATCATTGGGAACAGAGTGTGCTTTCCCTGGGTTGACCCTGGTGTATTTGGGTCCTCCAAAAACTCCCCCCTCGTTTGACATCTGACAGTTTGAGAGTGGGAACCTCCTCCACACCCTCTGTAAACATCTCACTGTCTCTACACAGGATTAAGGTCGGTGACAGCTATCCATCCCCCCCCGGGACTGCAGAGGATGAAGATTGAAGAATAGGCTGCACACCACAATGTAATCCAAAATCTTTATTCTGACATCCCGAAGTGACACCACAAGCTCAGATGCCTCGTATGGTAGACGCATGTGTAATGATTAAGCGCTCATAGTAGTGTGAAACACATCTATCATACCAGGCATCTGAGCTTGTGATGTCACTTCGGGATATCCTAATAAAGATTTTGGATTACATTGTGGTGTGCAGCCTCTTCTTTTTTTGTGCATTGAATCCGGAGGCGAGCCGAGGCGTGCACCCACCATCAGGCTTCCCCACCTCAACTGGAGCGGTAAGCCTACATTGTCCTACTTGACTGCAGAGGTTGATATGCTAGCCGTGAGTTACTGGGATTCCCAGGCTCCTCTCCATTTGATCATCTGGATAATGTTTGTGAAAGGAAACATTTGTTATTAAAGCTTGATACTTTTTACTTTAATTTTCTGGTTTATTGACAAAATACTGGATCAGCACTCCTTGTGTTAGTATTTTCACTGGGTTGGCAGATCCTATGTAAGTTTACCACATTGATTATTCAATAAACTAAATTTTTTACATGGAACTTTTAGAGGCTGTTATCCATTACGCAATCTGAAAGACTGTCATTTTTCACCCATATCTACATTGAGACCATTTGGTTCAGACTTAAGAATATTTTTTTTTCATGTTTCCCTCCTCTAAAACCTAGGTGCGTCTTATGGTCAGGTGCGTCTTATGGAGAGAAAATACGGTATATAACCTGGCCTACTCCAAGAGCCTCCAGTTTTTTGCTAGTGTTCTTAGGTGATGGACCTCTTTTTCTGATTTGATTAATATTTTTTTCAAATTATTTTTAACCGGATATTCTTTTACTTCCTTATGCTGCCACTTCTATCAAGATCTGACTGCTTATCACCTTATTTTGCTGTTGTACACAACCAATTCACTCTTTGAAATATATTGTCATTCATAGTTGACAATATAACCATTGGATTTATCTGTTCATGCATTTACAACGTATAAACATTTTGGAAGTGAATACAGATTATTTAGGCAATTATAGGAAAGAAATTTATTATAGGAAAACACTATTCATGTTGTCACTTGGAGTTGACTTGATTAAACTTAATAATAACAAGGCAATTGAAGACTAATTACCAGGTATTAAACATCAATCTTTAAACTGGGATGTGTTAAAGTGGATGTAAACCCAACATTTTTTTTTAAATTAAGACTCCTATCTGTTTCAACAGAGGATCTAATTTCATCTGTGCCCAGTCTTGCCACAAAGAGTTAATCCAGCTCTGAGCATTCCTCTTTTCTTTCTTCAGCAAGATAAAAACAGACACACAGAGAAATGGGTGTCCATTCTTCTCCCTTGCTGTGAGTAAAAGGTGATTTCCTTATCTCGTGCACAAGTGTGAGAGAGGCATTCTGTGTACTTCACATCTCCCCCTCCTTTCTTCTCCAGCTCTCCCAGGATTGGCTGCTCTACACTTCAGCATGATTGGGCATGTGGTGACTTTCCTGGGTTTCGACTGGATGTTAGTGATCATGGGGCATAATCCACCAGACCAGCAGAAGTTCAGTGTAAGAAATATTGATGCCTGGTCAAGGGGAGTGTAGAGGTGGGCGGGGAGTCTACTGACATCACAACTCCACCCACCGAGCCCTGGACAACAGACCTACCTACAGTATCCGGAGCGTTGCAGGGCTCCAAACAGCTAAAGGGGAGATATTTGATAGGTAAGGATACATGCAGGAGGCATGTATATCCTTATAGATCAGCACTATGGAAGTATTTTAGAAATGATGAGAGTGGGTTTACATCCACTTTAACTTTTACTGAGTTCTGTACATAACTCACCATTATGAGACTGAATGTATGCATTTAAGAACTGCAGTTCATCAATAATCCTGCCTTCAATTGACTGTTTTCCCATCCCAAGATCTCGTAGAATGGTCAGGGTGAACCTTCGGGTCATTTTCCATATTTCATTATTTGAGAAAATGATTCCTGAAAGAAAAATGTTATGTATGTAGAATGCTGGAGATTATTTTGCAGAAAATTGTGTGTGTGTGTGTATGTGTGTGTGTAAAAAAATATATAGATGGTCAAATGAATTGTGTGTGTGTATATATACTTTCATATGAGCCATTCACACTAGACTTGTAGATAGAGTTTTGGAAAACTCTCAAAACTAAATGTTCCTTCATACATGTCCTTTAAACTAAATGCATGTCTCTAAAGCAGTGTTTCTCAACCAGGGTGCAGTGACACCCTGGGGTGCTGTCTGGGTTCCCTTGGGTGCAGTGAGCTTGGGACCCAGTTTGCCCTGGTATTATTGTCATAGGTTTACATGGTGCAGGAAGGACAGACTCCAGCACCATAATAACCAATGGCGATGGTGGTCCTTTCTCCCATACCATGGCAATGCATGACTCTTATCCAGGGCAGGCAGCATGCAGGGCCGGCCTCAGGATTCAGGAGAAAATGGAGGTCTGCCACCTCCAGGCCTCCTCCAACCCCTGACACCTGCTGCGCTGCTTGAGCCAAATGGTAGAGATCTGGTGTGAAGAGGGGACTGTGTGATTGGGTTCTCTGTAATAGGCGGCTGTGTGATTGAGGGGTGCTATGATGGGACGTCTGATGTTAAGGGGTGATTTTGACCTCTGATGTGATGGGGAAACCTCTGATGTGAAGGGGGGCTTCTGATGTGAAATTTCATCAAGGTGGCTGTTTGCATTGTCCGGGGCTCAGGTTACCCAATGATAAATAACATTTACATTTTATAAGTTTTAGACTGGGGTGCCTCGAGATTTTCCATAAGAGGAAAGGGTTTAAAAAGGTTTAAGGATTTAAAGTGAGAGTAAACTCCCATGTATGACTTTTACCTGTCGGTAAGCCTATAATAAGGCTTAAATATAGGTACTGTAAATATCTCCTAAACAGCACCATTTAGGAGATATTTACCTTAGATGCAGCCGGTGACGTCACCGGCGCATGCACTCTGAAGGAAAGGCATACCCATGTCGTGCCATAAACAGCGACTCCCGCGTGCCAATCAGATAGCGGAAGCCGGCAAACCCGGAAAGAAGACTGGGTGAAGATGGTAGCTCCTTGAGCAGTGACAGCACGCCACTGGAGTGCTTCGTTTTCCGGTAAGCATGTCATGCGATGCATACTAGCACATTATTATTCACGATTTATATAGCGCTAACAGTTTATGCAGCGCTTTATAATGTAGAGGGAGGACAGCACTATTACAGTACAGTTCAATACAGAAGGGACAGGAGGGCTCTGCTCGTAGAGCTAACATTCTAAAGGGAGGGGGTGGTGGTACAAAAGGTAATAGATGCAGGGAATGATTTGATGGGGGTGGCTCAGGAACAGTTGTTGGGTGTGGGATAGACTTCTCTAAATAAGTGAGTTTTCAGGGATCTCCTAAAGGTGGACAGGTTAGGGGCTGATCGGATATACCGGGGCAGGGAATTCCAGAGGATGGGAGAGGCTCTGGAGAAGTCCTGAAGGAGAGCATGAGAGGAGGTAACAAGGGAGCTAGAGAGCAGGAGGTCCTGGGAGGAGCGGAGGGGACGAATTGGGCGATATCTGCAGATGAGGTTGGTGATGTAGCTGGGGGCGATGTTGTGGATGGCCTTGTATGTTGTTTTTAGCATTTTGAATTTTATACGGTGGGGTAGGGGAAGCCAGTGAAGGGATTGGCAGAGAGGGGCAGCAGTCACAGATCGATTAGTGAGGTGTATTAGTCTAGCAGCACCATTCATAATAGACTGAAGGGGGGGATAGCCTGCATAAGGGTAGGCTATTAAGGAGAGAGTTGCAGTAGTCAAGGCGGGAAATAATCAAGAAGTGAATAAGTTGCTTTGTGGTGTCATTAGTCAGGAAGGGTCGAATTCTGGAGATGTTGCAGAGGTTAAGGTGGCAGGATTTAGCCAGTGATTAGATGTGGGGGCTGAAGGAGAGGTCAGAGTCAAGGATTACACCCAGCACCCTGGCATGTGTGGAGGAACGAATGGTTGTTCTGTTGATCTTAATGGTAAAGTCATGGGGGGGACTGGGAAGGAGGAAATATTACAAGCTCAGTTTTAGAAAGATTGAGTTTGAGAAAGTGGTGTGACATCCATACCGATATGTCATTCAGTAAATTTGAGATCCATGAGGAGATCGAAGGGGTGAGTTGAGGAGTGGAGAGATAGATCTGGGTGTCATTGGCGTAGAGGTGGTATTGGAAGCCATGGGAGGTTATCAACTGGCCCAGGCAAGAGGTATAGAGTGAGAATAGGAGGGGCCCAAGGACAGAGTCTTGGAGTACCCCAACAGAGAGAGGAAGAGAAGCAGAGGAGATGGAGTTGTAAGTCACACTGAAAGTGCGCTGAGATAGGTAGGGGGTAGAACCAGGATAAAGCAGAATCACAGAGGCCAAGGGAGTGTAGTTTGCTGAGGAGGAGCAGGTGGTCAACTGTGTCGAAGGCAGCAGAGAGGTCTAAGAGTAGGAGTATGGAGTAATGGCCATTGGTGTTAGTAGGTCATGGTGAGTTTTAGTAGGGCAGTTTCAGTAGAATGTTGTGGACGGAAGCCGGACTGTAGGGGGTCGAGAAGGTTGTTGTCTGTGAGCTAGCGACTCATTCGGTTATGAGTTTTCAATGAGCTTGGAGGCAAATTGAAGCAGGGAGATGGGTCTTACGTTATTCAAACATGTGGGGTCTAGTGAGAGTTTTTTAAGTATGGGGGTAACCAGTGCATGTTTGAGCAGGGAAGGAAAGGTGCCGGAGGAGAGGGAGAGGTTGAAGATGTGGGTTAGGGAGTTTAGGATAGTGTGGGAAGGTGGTCACAGTAATTGTGAGGGGACAGGTGGTGAGGTGGGCCATGGAGAGGAGTTTATCAAATTCATCGGTGGTAACTGGGCAGAAGGAGGAGAGTATTGAGTGTTGTGTTGGACCTGATGTGTTGGGTAGGGGAGGAAGTTGAATGCTGGATATCTCCTTGCGAATGGTGTCGAGTTTGCTTTTGAAATGGTTATCAATCTGTTGAGCGGTAAGCAAGTTTGTGGGTGGGGGCAGTGGGGGGTGAAGTAAGGAATTAAGGGTAGAAAAGAGTTGACAAGGTTTGGATGAGAGGGTTTTGATGAGAGTGTTGTAGTAGGTTTGTTTAGCAGTGTGGAGGCAGGAGTTGTATTTGAGAAGGGCAGATTTGTAGAGGGTAAAGTCTTGCAGGGACTTAGATTTATGCCATGCTCGCTCAAGAGCACGGCTGCGTCTCTTGAGACTTCTGGTGTTGTCTGTTTGCCAGGGTTGTGGCAGATGGGGCCTGGTTCTGCATATAGAAAGAGGAGCAAGTCTGTCTAGGGAGGATGACAGCGTGTTGTTGTAGATGGAAGTGGTTAGGTCTGGGCAGGACAGGGGTGCGATTTTATCGTAAAGGCCATCAGTAGCAGAATGAAGAAGGGAAGAGTTGAGGTTGCAAAGGTTTCTGCGGGTAGTGGTTTGTGGGTTGGCAGCATGGGAGGTAGGAGACAAGGAGAGTGTGAAACGGATAAGGTGTGATCAGAGAGAGGAAAGGGGGTGTTAGAGAGGTTGCAGGGAGTGCAGCGATGGGAGAATATGAGGTTGAGTGTATTGCCGTTGGAGTGAGTGGTGGTTTGTGTCCATTGTGTTAGGTTAAAAGAGGAGGTTAGGTTGAGCAGTTGAGAAGTGGTTGCAGTATTAACATTGATTGGAATGTTAAAGTCACCTAGGATGATAACAGGTATTTCAGAGGAGAGAAAGTAGGATAGCCATGCAGAGAAGTCATCCAGAAAGTGTGACACTGGTCCAGGAGGCCGATAAATGACTGCGACCCTCAGACAAGCTGGAGAGAAAAGACAAATGCAGTGCACTTCGAAAGAGCAGGAGGAAAGAGAGGGAGGTGTCAGAAAAAAGGGAATGTCCCCCATATATGGTTTTTTAGCAGCAAAACGTTTGAGGAATACTACATGGAATACAATTGATTTTATTAGGACGTAGTATCAAAAATTTGACAAAAACCATCAAAACCTGAGCTGTGGTACATCCTGAATTCACCCATACTCCAAGAGATTGCTATTAGTCGCTTTTAGGGGAGTTGTGTTTAAAAAGTGTCAGGATAGTGTCCAACTTAATATTAAAAGGCTTAGTTCATATATGTATATTTCATGGAAGGTGTATCACATCCAGAAGGGGTTCTCATATCAAGCGGTGGAGAGATATACCACCTGCAACTATATACAATGAGATCCTGAAGTTCACATCCTTGAGGACAATTGCTTTTAGAGTGGCAATTGTTAGCACCTTAATGGATGGAGTAGGAGTGTATGGTCCGTCATCTGCAAGGTCAAAAGAGCTTTTCAGCTGCTGGTGAAACAACTAAATATTTGGGAACTACAGCATTGGGAGTGGTGCAAACTGTTAAAGTCCCTGAGGAAGATCTGCACTCCAGAGTGCATCTGAAACGCATCGGACTATTCCTTTGCGAGCTCCCCCCTCTTTTTAAGCTGGTCTTTCCCCCTTATATAGGTGTTTTTTTTATCATCAGTTATCTGTTTACATTCATATTTACATTGTATTACATTTGTTGATTTATTTATTGTTTGTCCAATAAATTTTGTACTTTTATAATATTACTGCCTTGCGTCCATTTAAAGTCCAAAACCTTGAGGAATCTTGTTCTTCATTCGTTTAGATGTGGCATTCGTTATTTCAGATAATTCGTAAATTCGGATAAATTTGTACTCGTTACGTTCACTAACAGCCAAATTAGAAAGGAAATTCCAATAGCTATAATTTAATATTTATGATTAGTTATTTCAGATTTTCGGGTTTTCGAATTTTCAGATTTTCATTCTTTTGAATTTTCAGATTTTCATTCTTATTCTTGGATTTTCAAATTTCCAAATTTTAGAATTTTTAAATTTATGAAATTTTGAATATTCGAATTTTCGAAAGTTCGGAATTTGTCAAAATACGAATTCGGAACTAAACGAATTGCACATGTCTACACTGTACCGTGGCTATGCTGAAAGTCCTCAGTAATGGGTAACAGACCACGATCTCCAAAATCATAGCTTGCCTTCACCAAGGCTTCTTGATTGGCTTCATAACCAACCAAAACCACTGCTTTTACGCCTCCATAATGGAATGTGAAGAACGTGCCATACTTCTTCGCCAGCTGAAAAATAGGTTTAATACAGAATCTTTATTAGAGAGAAGATTCAAAACAAAATGCTATAGAAACCAAATGTTAAAAAAGAAAGGTAACAAATTGTATGGACAGAGTATACATACTATTACTAAGGAGAACATATTATTTTATATTGAGTCATTCATCTGGAGTGCCTGAGACATGTGAGAGACCAAGCCCCCACTTATAACCTCCTGAAAAGATGATTTTAAGCCTTCAGTTACTGCACAGATTGGTGACTATGCCATCTGATTAATTTCTGAATTTTGAATAAATACATTTTAGTGAAGACGGCAGGCTCACAGTGCAAGTATCACATTCACATTTAATAAATCAAACTGAATAAAATGGGCTCTAATAAATTATTGCCATGGATAGTATTCCTGAGGGTATCTATGTACAGAATGGTGGTTCAACGATTGTTAGCAGAGGGTCTCACTAGGGTAACTATAAGGCTCAAGTCACAAAGCTTTAAAACCTGGGTGAGCATCTTTATTTTAGCCATTTGGCTATAATTTGCAAATCTCACTGGTTTCAGATAAAAAAAACAAAAACCTGTAACTTTAATAAAAATAGGTATCCTAATCCTAGTGTGTTAGCTTTGTGAATTGTGCCTTATTTCTGTTTTTTTTATGTTCTCATTGCGTTTTGGTGGGTTTTTTCCAAAAATGTCATAGACATTGCCGTTGACCTAAAGATCTACAATGGTTCGCATCCTTCTTAGGGAATCGCTCTCAGACAGTGAAACTAGGAGAATTCTACTCTGAAACCCGCGCAATCTCTTGTGGAGTCCCTCAAGGTTCACCCTTGTCACCAGTGCTCTTCAACATCTACATCCGCCCACTCCTCAAAATCATCAGAAAATCGGACCTCTGCTTCCACTCATACGCTGATGATACCCAACTCTACCTCCGCATCACCGGAGAAAAAGACCACCTTCAGCAACTAGAAAAATGCCTCACTCTGATAGATGACTGGATGACTACTAGCTCTCTCAAACTCAACGGATCAAAAACAGAGCTTCTTCTCCTACACGGAAACCAAAATACCAAAACTAAGACCCCATGGACACCTCCCACCATCTTTGGACAGACCATCTCGCCAAGCACCAAAGCCAAGAGTCTCGGAGTCATTTTTGACTCAGAAATGTCAATGGATGCACAAATAGGATCAGTAGTCAGCGGATCTCACCATCTCCTCCGCCTGCTACGTAGACTCATCCCATTCGTGCCAGAAGAGGACAAAGCAGCAGTAGTTGGAACAATCATTAATTCCAGACTCGACTACGCAAACTTCCTCTACATAGGACTACCCCAATATCAGCTTGCGCACTTACAACTCATCCAAAACACGGCGGCAAGACTGTTAACAGGAAAAAAACCCTGGGAATCCATCTCCCCTTCCCTGAGGAGCCTACATTGGCTAACCGTAAAGAATCGGATCACTTTCAAGACCCTCTGCCTCACCCATAAATGTATACACGGAAACGCTTCTCAATACCTATGCGAGAAAATAAAACGCTACACACCCAATCGCAGTCTTCGATCTTCTAACCATAACCTCCTCCTTATTCCAAAAACCCGCTACAAAACAAAGGGAGAACGAAGATTCGCAGTCCAAGGACCACGGCTATGGAATGCTCTACCTACTCACATTCGCATGGAAGAAAACCATCAGGCCTTCAGAAAGAAACTCAAGACCTACCTCTTCTAAGAAGCTTGACAACACAGGACGGATCCAGTGCCTTGAGGCGATTCAGTTCGCAACTGCAGCGCTATACAAATCATTCATTCATTCATTCATAAAGTCACCCTGCAATGTGCGTATATGAGTGTGACAGAAACATTTGATTTTATACTCCTGTGGTACAAAGAAACATGTCAAAGAGTTGTGTAAAAATTGATAGTGCTATATACCGTATTTATTGGCGTATAACACGCACTTTTTTCCCCTGAAAATCAGGGGAAAATTGTGGGTGCGTGTTATACGCCGATCCCCCGCCGATTGTAAGCTTTTCGGCCGCTCTCAGTGGCTTTTAGCTTTTCTCGGCGACTTTGAAAATGGCGCCGCCGTTCTCGGCCGCTTTCGGCCATTCTCGGCAGCTCTCGGTCGCTTTCGGCAATTCTCGGCAGCTCTCGGCCATTCTCGACGGCTTTCGGCCACTCTCGGCGCCTCTCGCAGTCCGGCGGGAGCCGCCGAAAGCCGAGTGCGTCCGAGAGCGGCCGAGAACGGCCGAAAGCGGCCGAGAACAGCGGCGCCGTTTTCGAAGATGCAAACGACACGGCAAGGCTACAGAGGGACACTGACAAGGCTGCAATCAGGTACAAGTATACAGATGGACACTAACAAGGCTGCAATGGGGGACAAGGCTGCAAGTGGGGACAAGGCTGCAAGTGGGACAAGGCTGCAATGAGGGACAAGGCTGCAATGGGGACAAGGCTGCAATGGGGACAAGGCTGCAATGGGGACAAGGCTGCAATGAGGGACAAGGCTGCAATGGGGACAAGTCTGCAATGGGGACAAGTCTGCAATGAGGGACAAGGCTGCAATGAGGGACAAGGCTGCAATGAGGGACAAGGCTGCAATGGGGGACAAGGCTGCAATGAGGGATAAGGCTGCAATGGGGGACAAGGCTGCAATGGGGGACAAGGCTGCAATGAGGACAAGGCTGCAATGGGGACAAGGCTGCAATGAGGGACAAGGCTGCAATGAGGGACAAGGCTGCAATGAGGGACAAGGCTGCAATGAGGGACAAGGCTGCAATGAGGGACAAGGCTGCAATGAGGGACAAGGCTGCAATGGGGAACAAGGCTGCAATGAGGACAAGGCTGGAATGGGGGACAAGGCTGCAATGGGGGACAAGGCTGCAATGAGGGACAAGGCTGCAATGGGGACAAGGCTGCAATGGGGGACAAGGCTGCACTCAGGGACAACACTACAGATGGGCACTGACAAGGCTGCAGATGGACACTGATGAGGCTGCATTGATGGGCATTTAAATGTAAGTTTTTTTCCTTAAACTTTCCTCCTAAAAGTTTTTTTCCTTAAAATTCCCTCCTAAACTTGGGGTGCGTGTTATACGCCGGCGCGTGTTATATGCCAATAAATACGATAAGTACAAAATAATAAAATGCATTTGAAAATAAAATACATGTGATTGCAATGTGTTACAATTGTGTTTCAAATCCCATCATTTCTTTTGCTTGCATATACACTTATCCTAATGACAACTCCACCCTATTACCCTAACCAAGTTGGGCGTTGGTAAATTTTACACTTGTAAACAACACAATTGGAATGGTAAGTTGTATAGAAAGTTGCTTTATTCACTTTTAAGTTGGTGGACCCTTGACTGTACAGTGCTTGTCAAAGAACAAGCAAAATAATTTCCAGAAATTCTGGAATTAAGTTAAAGTATATCTAAACCCAGAACGCTAAAAAGTGAGAATCAATCTCTCCACAGTGAGGGAAATATCCTTGTCACTATGGCTGAGGTTTGGGTTTGCTGATACCATGGGTTTTCAGCAAATGCTGCTTGTTTGAGATTTTGGGACCTCGCAAAACAATGCAGGAATTTTCCATAAAAACAATAATGCACTGTCTGATCTTTGAACTTATAATAAAAGCATGAGGTCACAGCAGACATAACAATCTGGTTACGCTATGATAGCTTAAATATATGGAGGGGTGCTGATAAAGTGCATAGTGAGATGTTAGTGTAGGGCCTGTGGGCACTGGCAGGTCTGTTAAGGTAGATTTAAAACCTTCCTGAATATCCTGTAGGTAACAAAACGCTATGTACCTTGGAGGAGATATGACTCTAAGGGCTTTCAATAGGTCTGACCTTCCACTTTCATGAAAGGTTCACTTCAAATGGGTTTCAAATGCTGCTTTATGCATTGACATACCTCCCTAGACCTCAACCTGCCTGGACACCTGATGATTCAGTACCCTCTACAGAAAGCTAAACTCTCCAATAAGACAGAGAGGTTGAATCCAATGCAATTTTACTTCTCGGGGTCGAATACAGAGTATGTTTTTCCAGTCTCTAATACCGCGTACACACGGTCAGAATTTCCGACAACAAATGTTCGATGTGAGCTTGTTGTCGGAAATTCCGACCGTGTGTAGGTTCCATTGGACATTTGTTGTCGGAAATTCCGATCGTGTGTACACAATTCCAGTGCACAAAATTCCACGCATGCTCGGAATCAAGCAGAAGAGCCGCACTGGCTATTGAACTTCATTTTTCTCGGCTTGTCGTACGTGTTGTATGTCACCGCGTTCTTGGCGTTCGGAATTTCCGACAACACTTGTGCGACTGTGTGTATGCAAGACAAGTTTGAGCCAACATCCGTCTGAAATAAATCCAGCATTTTGTTGTCGGAATGTCCGATCGTGTGTATGCGGCATTAAAGTGTAAAAGGACATTTATTCTCCTAGCTCAGTGTTCACTATGGGGATTAGAAACTAACTATGGGAACATAGAAAAACTGGTGTTTTTTTCCATGTGGCCCTTGAAGTTGCATTAAAAAACCCTCTTCTCTTTTTACAGCATTTTTAAAACTTTGTTTTTTTTGCTTTGATAAATGTCTCCCATGGCAGTTTACAGCTCTCTGTGCCCTTTCTTGAGAATGATCACCTTTGAAAATTGCCAGATCCTAAAGTGGATGTAAACCCTCACATATACCCAGTGAAGTAAACAGCCTCAGATGATACAGAGATGAAACAAATCTCCCTATATAAGTTTTACATGTATATCTACTGTCTTCAGCTTGCTATATTCTTTGGAAACATTGTGTTAGAGATTTTCTCTTCCTGTTCAGTTTTGGGAGTGGATTCTTGGCATACACTGTGTGACAGTGAAAAAACATGTACTGTCGTTGTTTCCCCCACACATCTGACAGCTGCTGGAGATGCGGGCAAACACAAGGCACAATGCTTCACATATGGTGGAAATGCCTCCAAACACATTTTTGGACACTTGATTACACAGATCACGGAAACAAAAATACACTTGACACCCGAATGCTGTTTACAGCATATTTTCGAAAAAAAACACAAACACTCTCTAACCAAACACATGCTAAATGCAGCAAAATCAATTTTCCCTCTACACTGGAAATCCATCTCAGTGCCGACAGTTAAAGAATTGATCTAAAGAGTAAATGATATCTATGAAATAGAGAGGTCCATAGCTATTGCACATGATTCCACCTCTCGATTTCATGTCACCTGGACACCATGGTTTCTGTTAAAACTGTGAGGATTAACTCGATCTATTAAATAGAGAAAATACAATATTCACACCATTCTTTATGTCAAGGATCCCTGTTCTTTACCAGAAGAATGTTTATACCTAGTACCATAACTTAAAGTGGATGTAAACCCGATTCATGAAATTTGAGCTGGACACATACCTGCAGGGTTTTGTTATCGCTCTTCAAAGCACTGTGTCTCATAGCTTTGTCCTGCCCCGTGCCACGGCTATCAGCAAAACTTTTGACAAGCTCTATGAGATGGGAGCCTGTACTGTGTGTCGGGGAAGGTTACTATAAGTAGATTAGCAGACAGCTAAACTATTCACTGGCAACCTTTCAGAAACCATGAATCAGACTGAGACAGAAGGGCAGTTAAAATAACACTTGTTTAATAATAATAATAGTAAAAGGTAAACAGAGCAACGTAGTCAAATCATAGCCAGAGTTTGGTAACCGGAACGGATAGTCAGACAAGCCAGGACGCCAGGGAGCCAGAGATCAGCGTACTTCAGGACAGGCCAGGAAACCGGAGAATCAGCGTAGTGGAACAGCAAGCAGGATCAGGAACCAGAAGGGATGTCAGCCAAGTAAGTCTTCAACAGGAACACAGGAGAGAGTCTCTGGATGTGTTGACCAAGGCGAAGGCAGAGAGGAACTGAACTGAACAGCTTAAGTAACCAGCAGGACTGACGAAACAGGATATCATCATCAGGTGAGTCACTGTGGTAAAGATTGGAGCTGGTAATTAACCGACAGGTGAGCCACCTGCTCTGAGAAGGAAGGGCTGAGCCAAGCCCTGACAGTACCCCCTCCTCAATGACCCCTCCCCCTCGGAGGACCACCAGGTTTGAGGGGAAAACGTATATGGAAAGCACGGAGGAGGACAGGGGGATGTACGTCCGAGGATGAGACCCAAGAGCCTTCCTCCGGACCGTACCCTTTTCAATGCACCAGGTACTGTATGCGCTCACGGAACCTACAGGAGTCAACAATGGACTGTACTTCATACTCCTCATGGTTCTCAACCTGTACTGGGTGAGGACCAGGCACCGAGGTGGTAAAGCGCTTGCAGACCAAAGGTTTTAATAAGGAGACATGGAATACATTTGAGACACGCATATTAGAAGGAAGGTCTAAAGCGTAAGCCACTGGTTTAATCCTGTGGAGAATATGGAAAGGTCCAATAAACCGAGGTGCCAACTTCAGTGAGGGAACACAGAGTCGGAGGTTGCGAAATGACAGCCAGACCCTGCCACCGACCTGGTAGGAAGGCGCAGGCAAGCGTCTGCGGTCAGCATAAAGTCTGTACCTATTAATGGCATGTCGCAAAGCCTCCTGGACTTATGCCCAAGTGGAACGAAGACCACGGAGATGCTCCTCTAATGCAGGGATGCTCTGCGGAACAAATGAGTCAGGCAACATGGAAGGTTGGAAACCATAGTTTGCCATAAATGTGGACAATCAAGAAGCAGAATTCAAGGCACTATTGTGAGCAAACTCTGCCCAAGTTAAGAGGTCTGACCAGTTGTTATGATGGTCAGAAATATAGCAATGTAGAAACTGCTCCAAGGACTGGTTGGCTCATTCTGTGGCCCCATTAGACTTTGGGTGATACACAGAGGAGAAAGAAAGCTGAATTCCCAACTGTGAACAAAAGGCTCGCCAGGATCGGGACACAAACTGACTACCCCTGTCCAAGACGATCACCTTGGGTAGCCCATGTAAGCGAAAGATCTCCCGAGCAAAAATGGAAGACAGTTCCTTTAGATGTGGGCAATTTGTTTAGTGAAATACAATGAGACATCTTCGAGAACTGATCAACCACCACTGATCAATCACCAACTGTGTTGCCCTGAGAGTTGAGTAACTCCACAACGAAATCCAATGACAGGTGGGTCCAAGCCCTCTCTCCATTGGGTATGGGTTGTAGGAGGCCCACTGGAAGGTGTCGTGGTGTCTTACTCTGAGCACACATGGAACAAGCAGCTACGAAGGCGACTACATCAGCACATAGACTAGGCCACCTGAATTGTTGGGAAATGGCCCAAAAGAGTTGATTCTTCCCAGGGTGGCTAGTAGCCTTGGGAGAATGGAGCACGGCAGTACGGAGACTCCCAGAGACAAAGCAGTGCTCACAAGGTTTCTCAGGAGAAGCATAGACCTGAGCAGCAAGAATTTTGTCCAAAGGAGAAGTGACTGGTGCGAACCGTAGCCAGAATATGATCAGGAGGAATCACAGGAACCGATTGAACTGGAAGTGGAGGAAAATTGTCACAAAAAAAAGTGTCAGCCCTTACATTCTTAGTACCGAGTAATTGAAACCTGACAAGAAAAGAGCTCATTGCGCCCTTCTGGGAGAGAGGCGTTTAGCCTCAGACAAGAGTGGAAATGATATAACCCAGGAATTTAACCTGTTCACGATGGAGCTCACACTTTTTCAATTTACAATAGAGATTGTTCTCTCTCAGCTTCTGAAGCACACAACAGACATCTGTGTGGTGGCTCTCTAGGGACTTGGAAAAAATGAGGATATCGAAATAAACCACCACACCCATAGCTGCAACAAATCTTGGAGGACATCGTTGATAAATTCCTAGGAAAACTGCTGGACCGTTGCAAAGGCCAAATGGCATTACGAGGTACTCATAATGGTCTGTTCTGGTATTAAACGCATTTTTCGATTCGTCACCCTTCTTGATCCTCACGAGATTGTATACTCCTCTCAAATCCAGCTTTGTGAAAACCGTTGCTCCCTTGAGGCGGTCAAATAACTCCATAATCAATGGAATTGGATAAGCATTCTTAATCGTGAAACGATTGAGACCCCTATAATCAATACAAGGTCTCAGTTCACCACTCTTCCTCTTCACAAAGAAGAAACCAGCACCAGCAGGAGATGAGGACTTGCGGATGAATCCTCGAAAAAGTGCGTCTGCAACATACTCCTCAATGGCCTTATCCTCCGATACCGACAAAGAGTAAACCCGGGCACGAGGGGGTATGGCACCAGGTTGAAGGTCAATTGCACAATCATATGACCAGTGTGGAGGCAAACTGCCGACTTGACCTTTATCAAAGACATCGCTAAAATCGCGGCACTCCTCCGGCAGGGAGGAGAGTGAAGAGGTGCATAGAACCTTAGCCACATTCTGGAAACATGTCTTGCTGCATTATGGCAGGAGAGCACCTCAGCACGAAGCCAATCAAAAGAGGGGTTGTGCCTCTGTAATAGGGATGAGCCGAACACCCCCCGGTTCGGTTCGCACCAGAACCCGCGAACGGACCGCAAGTTCGCACGAACGTTAGAACCCCATTGACGTCTATGGGACTCGAACGTTCGAAATCAAAAGTGCTCATTTTAAAGGCTAATTTGCATGGTATTGTCCTAAAAAGGGTTTGGGGACCCGGGTCCTACCCCAGGGGACATGTATCAATGCAAAAAAAACTTTTAAAAACGGCCGTTTTTTCGGGAGCAGTGATTTTAATGATGCTTAAAGTAAAAAAAAAAAAGTGAAATATTCCTTTAAATATCGTACCTGGGGGGTGTCTATAGTATGCCTGTAAAGTGACGCGTGTTTCCCATGTTTAGAACAGTCCCTGCACCAAATGTCATTTTTAAAGGAAAAAATCTCATTTAAAACTGCTTGCGGGTTTAATGTCATGTCGGGTCCTGGCAATATGGATGAAAATCAGTGAGACAAACGGCATGGGTACCCCCCAGTCCATTACCAGGCCCTTTGGGTCTTGTATGGATATTAAGGGGAACCCCGCACCCAAATTAAAATAAGGAAAGGTCCCTATATACTCTGAACAGCAGTATACAGGCGGTGCAAACAAGACAGGGACTGTAGGTTTGTTGTTAAGTAGAATCTGTTTGTAATTTTGAACATTTTTAATGTGTTTAGCTCCAGCCAAAAAATCTTTTCTAAGCTTTTTGGAAAACATAGGGAAGGGTTATCACCCCTGTGACATTTGTTTTGCGTCTTTCCTCCTCTTCAGAAGATTTCACCTCACTTTTTTGTCCCAATGAAAAATGTTTTTTGAAAATTTGGTTTTTTTTGTGGAACAAGGATTGGAAAGCATCAGTGGAAAGGAGAAATTGTTTTCCCATATTAACTCTTACATGAGAGAATTTCCCTTCCTATGGGTAGATTTCATCTCACTTCCTGTTGTCTCCTTCCGTTTGCAAGTAGGAGTCGTTTGTAAGTTAGATGTTTGAAAGTAGGGTCCTGCCCTATATACTCAGCAGAAATTTGGGCCTTAGGTGTTGCTGTGGCCAAAACACTGTAAGCCCTCACAGGGCCCTGCTGTGAAATATTAGATCAAGAATTGTAATTACATGCCCCTGTTGAACAGGAGCTGAAAAATTAGGCCTTAGGCACTGGTGCTGGTGCCACAACACTGCAACCCCTCACAGACACTCTAGTTGGAACGCAGGAACGAGCCCTGCTGCAAAGTATTGCATCAAAAATTGTAATTACACGCCCCTGTTAGACAGGGGCAGAAAAATTGGGCCTTAGGCACTGGTGCTGGTGCCACAACACTGCAACCCCTCACAGACACTCTAGTTGGAACGCAGGAACGAGCACTGCTGCAAAGTATTGCATCAAAAATTGTAATTACACGCCCCTGTTAGACAGGGGCAGAAAAATTGGGCCTTAGGCACTGGTGCTGGTGCCACAACACTGCAACCCCTCACAGACACTCTAGTTGGAATGCAGGAACGAGCCGTGCTGCAAAGTATTACATCAAAAATTGTAATTACACGCCCCTGTTATACAGGGGCTGAAAAATTGTGCCTTAGGCACTGGTGGTGGCGCCCAGAACCAAAAATGTTCTTACAAGCTATCAGCGTGATGATTGAGGAGGAAGAGGATAATTACTCAGGGATAATCACTCAGCATCAGCATAGGCAGTCTTTGAAGGGATCTGAAAAAAATTATTCAGTTACATCAGCATCAGGTGCTTGGTAGCTGGTGGTGATCCAAGACTGATTCATTTTTATGAAGGTCAGCCGATCGACCGAGTCAGTGGACAGACGCACCCTGTGATCGGTTACCACGCCTCCAGCAGCACTGAATGTACGTTCCGAAAGAACGCTGGATGCAGGACAGGCCAGTAGCTCAATTGCATACTGTGCAAGCTCTGGCCAGTGATCCATCCTCAAGACCCAGTAACCCAGAGGATTTTCGGTGGGAAAGGTGTCCAAGTCTGATCTTGCCCCTAGGTATTCCTGCACCATGTAAAACAGACGCTGGCGATGGTTGCTGGAACCGATCATACCTTGGGGCTGCGGACCAAAAAATTGTCTGAACGCATCGGTCAGACGGCCACCTTCTCCACCGCTCCTTCTTTGACTGACCGAAGCCTCAGCAACACGTTGTCCAGAAACAGGAGTTTGTAACCTCCCAGTCTCTGGGAACGCGTTGCACAGACCTTTCTGCAAGGCCTCCCGAAGATGTTTCATCCTCTGCTCCCTCTGCGATGGCAAGATAAGGTCCGCAACCTTACCCTTGTAACGTGGATCAAGGAGGGTTGCCAGCCAGTATTGGTCCTTCTCCTTGATACCACGAATACGAGGATCCTTACGCAGGCTTTGCAGGATCAGGGAGGCCATGCAGCGTAGGTTTGCTGAGGCATTCGGTCCGGAGTCCTCTGGGTCACTAAGGACAACAACGTCCGCAGCCACCTCCTCCCAGCCACGTACAAGTCCATGTGTTCCTTGGGACTGATCCCTTAAAGACTGCTGATGCTGAGTGCCAGGCTCCACCTCCATACTGACACAATCTTCCTCCTCCTCCTCCTCCTCCTCCTCGTCCTCTTCCTGTGTGATCGGCGGGCACGCAGGAACACTGTCTGGATAAAGGGGGCCTTGAGAGCTAAGGAAGTCCTCCTCTTCCTGCCTCTGTTCTGCCTCAAGTGCCCTGTCCATTATTCCACGCAGCGTGTGCTCCAACAGGTGGACAAGGGGGACAGTGTCACTGATGCATGCACTGTCAGTGCTCACCATCCTCGTGGCCTCCTCGAATGGTGACAGGACAGTGCATGCATCCCTGATCATGGCCCACTGGCGTGGGGAAAAAAAACCAAGGTCCCCTGACCCTGTCCTGGTGCCATAGTCGCACAGGTACTCATTGATGGCCCTCTGCTGCGTGTGCAGCCGCTGCAGCATGGCCAACGTCGAGTTCCACCTGGTGGGCATGTCACAGATTAGGCGGTTCTTGGGCAGGTTAAACTCCTTTTGGAGGTCCGTCAGCCGAGCACTGGCATTATATGACCGGCGGAAATGCACAGAGACTTTCCTGGCCTGCCTCAGGACATCCTGTAAGCCCGGGTACCTGCCCAAGAACCGCTGCACCACCAAGTTAAGGACGTGAGCCAAACAGGGCACATGGGTCAGTTGTCCCTGTCGGAGGGCAGAGAGGAGGTTGGTGCCATTGTCGCAAACCACCATTCCTGCCTTAAGTTGGCGTGGCGTCAACCACCTCTGAACCTGCCCCTGCAGAGCTGACAGAACCTCTGCCCCAGTGTGGCTCCTGTCCCCCAAGCACACCAGCTCAAGCACCGCATGGCATCTTTTGGCCTGCGTACTTGCGTAGCCCCTTGAACGCCTACGGAGCACCGCTGGTTCCGAGGAAGAGGCCATGGAGGAAGAAGAAGAGGAGGGGGTGGAGGAGAGAGGTGTGTCACAATCAGCATTTTGGAGGCGTGGTGGCGGAACAACCTCCAACACTACTGCACCTTGTCCTGCATCCTTCCCAGCTGCCAGCAGAGTCACCCAATGCGCCGTGAAACTTAAGTAACGTCCCTGTCCATGCCTGCTGGACCATGAGTCAGCGGTAATATGCACCTTACCGCTGACCGCCCTGTCCAGCGAGGCATGGACATTGCCTTCCACATGCCGGTAGAGAGCCGGAATCGCCTTCCGTGAGAAAAAGTGGCGTTTGGGTACCTGCCACTGAGGAACCGCACATTCCACAAACTCACGGAAGGGGGCAGAGTCTACCAACTGAAAAGGCAGCAGTTGAAGTGCTAGCAATTTTGCCAAGCTAGCATTCAACCGCTGGGCATGTGGATGGCTGGGAGCAAACTTCTTTCGGCGGTGCAGCAGCTGGGGCAGGGAAATTTGCCTGGTACAATCTGACGTCGGTGTACCAAAAGCAGATTGCCCACAAGTACTTGGCTGTGACACACCTAATTCTACACCTTCATTCCTCTCACTGCAGGTCTCAGAGAGGACTGAAGGTCTAGTGGGGTTGGAAATCTCAGCTGATGAGGAGCAAGGAGAGATCGTCTTTGTTCTTTGGTGTGGGTCTTTCAGATACGCTTGCCAACGAACTGCATGGCAGGTCAACATATGTCTGGTCAAGCATGTGGTACCCAAGCGGGAGATGTTTTGGCCACGCGAGATACGCTTGAGACATATGTTGCAAATAGCAGCGGTGCGATCTGATGCACTCGTCTCAAAAAAGGCCCACACCAAAGAACTTTTTGAATAACGCGCAGAGACTGCAGCGCCCTGCACATGTGGAGCTTTGGGGTGTGATGCAGTCAATGTGCTGCCCTTAGGCTGGCCCCTGGAGGGCATCCTGCCTAGTTGGTGATGTGCCACCTCCTCCTCCTCCTCCTCCTCCTCTCTCCTATCAGGCACCCACGTTGAGTCAGTGACCTCATCATCCCCTCCCTCCTCATCACTGGAGCAAACCTGGCAGTATGCTGCAGCAGGGGGAGCATGACTGCCAGATTGCTGTCCTTCTTGGGCACCCCCTCTGTCCGTGCTCATGTTACTGCCTTCATTGAGCTCAGTATCATCATCAGAGCCTTCCAAACGCTGGGCATCCTCCTGGAGCATGTACCCAACACTGTGGTCAAACAGTTCGAGGGAATCCTCATGAGGACATGGTGGAGCTAGGGAAGGAGTCACTGATGACATTGAGCTGAGGGAAGAGGCCGCTGCTTTGCCAGACAAAGCACCCTGGGCATGGGTGAGAGAGGATGAGGAGGATGAGGACGGCTTGGTCATCCACTCGACCAAGTCTTCCGCATGTTGCGGCTCAACACGGCCAGCTGCCGAAAAAAAGGCCAAGCGTGTCCCATGGCCACGTGCTGATGAGGATGCACCGTCTCCACGACCAGCACTAGACACAGAGCCTGCTTGCCCTCTCTTATTGGCTTGTGACTGTCTGCCTCTCCTTCTTGGCCTTCCAGACATATTAATGGCCTGTAGCTGCACTAAGCTGGGATAGAACACCTGTAATTTTCTTCAGGTAGCTTTATATACTGTAACCAGACAAGCCTGCCTGTCAGTAGGAAGATAACAGGAACGGATCTAGCTGAACACTGTGAGCAGGACGTACTGCACTAAATGTATATAGCAGGAACGGATCTAGCTGAACACTGTGAGCAGGACGCACTGTACTAAATGTAAATAGTCTAGCTGCCTGACCGTGGTACTAATAGGATCAAAAAGAACACCTGTAATTTTCTTAAGGTAGCTTTATATACTGTAACCAGACAAGCCTGCCTGTCAGTAGGAAGATAACAGGAACGGATCTAGCTGAACACTGTGAGCAGGACACACTGTACTAAATGTAAATAGTCTAGCTGCCTGACCGTGGTACTAATAGGATCAAAAAGAACACCTGTAATTTTCTTCAGGTAGCTTTATATACTGTAACCAGACAAGCCTGCCTGTCAGTAGGAAGATAACAGGAACGGATCTAGCTGAACACTGTGAGCAGGACGCACTGCACTGAATGTAAATAGCAGGAACGGATCTAGCTGAACACTGTGAGCAGGACGCACTGCACTGAATGTAAATAGCAGGAACGGATCTAGCTGAACACTGTGAGCAGGACGCACTGCACTAAATGTAAATACCAGGAACGGATCTAGCTGAACACTGTGAGCAGGACGCACTGCACTGAATGTAAATAGCAGGAACGGATCTAGCTGAACACTGTGAGCAGGACGTACTGCACTAAATGTATATAGCAGGAACGGATCTAGCTGAACACTGTGAGCAGGACGCACTGCACTGAATGTAAATAGCAGGAACGGATCTAGCTGAACACTGTGAGCAGGACGCACTGCACTAAATGTAAATACCAGGAACGGATCTAGCTGAACACTGTGAGCAGGACGCACTGCACTGAATGTAAATAGCAGGAACGGATCTAGCTGAACACTGTGAGCAGGACGCACTGCACTGAATGTAAATAGCAGGAACGGATCTAGCTGAACACTGTGAGCAGGACGCACTGCACTGAATGTAAATAGCAGGAACGGATCTAGCTGAACACTGTGAGCAGGACGCACTGCACTGAATGTAAATAGCAGGAACGGATCTAGCTGAACACTGTGAGCAGGACGCACTGCACTGAATGTAAATAGCAGGAACGGATCTAGCTGAACACTGTGAGCAGGACGCACTGCACTGAATGTAAATAGCAGGAACGGATCTAGCTGAACACTGTGAGCAGGACGCACTGCACTGAATGTAAATAGCAGGAACGGATCTAGCTGAACACTGTGAGCAGGACGCACTGCACTGAATGTAAATAGCAGGAACGGATCTAGCTGAACACTGTGAGCAGGACGCACTGCACTAAATGTAAATACCAGGAACGGATCTAGCTGAACACTGTGAGCAGGACGCACTGCACTGAATGTAAATAGCAGGAACGGATCTAGCTGAACACTGTGAGCAGGACGCACTGCACTGAATGTAAATAGCAGGAACGGATCTAGCTGAACACTGTGAGCAGGACGCACTGCACTGAATGTAAATAGCAGGAACGGATCTAGCTGAACACTGTGAGCAGGACGCACTGCACTGAATGTAAATAGCAGGAACGGATCTAGCTGAACACTGTGAGCAGGACGCACTGCACTGAATGTAAATAGCAGGAACGGATCTAGCTGAACACTGTGAGCAGGACGCACTGCACTGAATGTAAATAGCAGGAACGGATCTAGCTGAACACTGTGAGCAGGACGCACTGCACTGAATGTAAATAGCAGGAACGGATCTAGCTGAACACTGTGAGCAGGACGCACTGCACTGAATGTAAATAGCAGGAACGGATCTAGCTGAACACTGTGAGCAGGACACACTGCACTAAATAGTCTAGATAGAAGATAACAGGAACGGATCTAGCTAAACTGAATACAGTGTATATATATATATGCAACACCTGGGATGCATATATATACACAATACACTGTAAGTGCAGCTAACTGACTGACTGTTCTGCCTAATCTATCTAACTCAAATCAAATGACACTGTCTCTCTCTCTCTCTATCTCTCAGCACACCGGAACACACACTACACAGGGCCGCCGTGCAGGCGGCCTTATATAGTGTGGGGTGTGTACTAAATCCCCTGAGCCATAATTGGCCAAAGCCACCCTGGCTTTGGCCAATTACAGCTCTCTCTACTGACGGCGCTGTGATTGGCCAAGCATGCGGGTCATAGTGCATGCTTGGCCAATCATCAGCCAGCAATGCACTGCGATGCCGCAGTGAATTATGGGCCGTGACGCGCCACACGAATTTGGCGCGAACGGCCCATATCGTTCGCAATTCGACGGACGGTCGAACAGCCGATGTTCGAGTCGAACATGGGTTCGACTCGAACACGAAGCTCATCCCTACTCTGTAACCAAGGATAACCAATAACTAGCGGAACCTTAGTTGAGGGAATAACTTGGAATTGGATTATCTCATGGTGAAGAGCCCCTACGGCCATGGACAATGGAACAGTCTCATTAGTCACATGGGCAGGCTGTAAAGGTCTCCCATCAAGAGCCTCAATGGCAAGTGGAGTGGCATGAAGCTGCAGCGGAATCGAGTGCAAAAGGCAGCATCAATGGACAGGCCTGCAGCCCCAGAGTCGATTAGAGCCTGTATCTCAATGGACGACTCAGACCAAGAAAGGATAACCGGGACCAGAGGCTTATCCTTCTGGATAATTGGGGACGAAACAACGCCACCTAAGATCTATCCGCTACAGGACCTCAAGGGTTGGGCATTCCCTGGATGGGTATGACAAGACTTCAAAAAGTGACCTGCCTGGCCACAATAAAGGCACAATCTCTCCCTCCTCCTAAATGTTTTCTCATCCGCAGAGCGACGCCTGAAGCCCAAGTGCATGGGTTCATCTTCACTGACCGACTCGGTACCAGGAGGAATGGGAGGTGAGGGAGGCAAGGGTGGGACTGCAAAGCTCGGAGACAAATGTACAGGAGTGCTCCTTAAAAGAGAGTCTTTCTCTGAGTCTGGAGTCAATGAGGATGGCAAACATGACCAACCTCTCCAGCTCAGTGGCTATATCTCGGGCTGCTATCTCATATTTGATGGTATCCGAGAGACCATGAGAAAAAGCAGCCATGAGGGCCTCATTGTTCCACGCAACCTCTGCTGCCAGAGTATGGAATTCAATGGCGTAACCGGCAACAGTTCTTGTACTCTGTTTGATGGACATGAGGCAATGGCAGCAGAAGAAAGGCACGTGGAAACATCAAATACTCTTTTAAAGGAAGCCACAAACTCTGGGTAACTCAGTACAACAGGTTTTTGCGTTTCCATAGAGGGTTTGCCCAGGCCAAGGCTTTCTCAGAAAGCAAAGATATCACAAAACCTACTTTGCTTCTGTCCGTTGAGTATATCTCAACCTCATTGAGAAACCCTCTGCATTGAACTGGACCACCCCCAAATCACTGGGGAAGCGGAGCGGAACCAGACATATCCCTTATAGAGGTAATACTGGAGGCGGGTGTCTGCACAGAGACTGGAGCAGCAGCGGGGACGGCCTGCAACACAGGTTGTACCGGAGCAGCCACAGTGGGAGATTCCAGGTGAGCCGTGCGATTCAAGAGCGTCTGTAACGCTAAGGCAAACTGATCCATACAGTGATTCTGCTCATCCAACCTGGAAAAAATATTACCAACAAGTGGATTGACTGCATCTTCTGAATTCATGACCTTCGTCTACTGTCAGAAACCATGAATCAGAGAAGTGCAGTTAAAATCACACTTGTTTAATGATAATAATAGTAAAAGGTAAACAGAGCAACGTAGTCAAATCATAGCTAGAGTTCGGTAACCGGAACGGATAGTCAGACAAGCCAGGACATCAGGGAACCAGAGATCAGCGTACTTCAGGACCGGCAAGGAAATCAGGAAGCCGGAGAATCAGCGTAGTGGAACAGCAAGCAGGATCAGGAACCAGAAGGGACACCAGCCAAGCAAGTCTTTAACAGGTACACAGGAGAGAGTCTCTGGATGTGTTGACCAAGTTGAAGGCAGAGAAGAACTGAACTGAACAGCTTAAGTAACCAGCAGGACTGACGAAACAGGATATCATCATTAGGTGAGTCACTGTGGAAAAGATTGGAGCTGGCAATTAACCAACAGCTGAGCGGCCTGCTCTGAGAACAAAGGGCTGAGCCCAGCCCTGACTAGGGTTGCCACCTTTTATTCAAGTCAAACCTGAACACTTTAGTGGCACACAGTAATCTTTTTTATGGTATAAACTATACATATACAGTATGTAACAAAAGTGAGTACACCCCTCACATTTTTGGAAATATTTTATTATATCTTTTCATGTGACAACACTGAAGAAATGACACTTTGCTACAATGTAAAGTAGTGTGTACAGCTTGTATAACAGTGTAAATTTGCTGTCCCCTCAAAATAACTCAACACACAGCCATTAATGTCTAAACCGCTGGCAACAAAAGTGAGTACACCCCTAAGTGAAAATGTCCGAATTGGCCCCAAGGGTCAATATTTTTTGTGGCCACCATTATTTTCCAGCACTGCCTTAACCCTCTTGGGCATGGAGTTCACCAGAGCTTCACTATTTGCCACTGGAGTCCTCTTCCACTCTTCCATGATGAAATCACGGAGCTGGTGGATGTTAGAAACCTTGCGCTCCTCCACTGTCCGTTTGAGGATGCCCCACAGATGCTCAATAGGGTTTAGGTCTGGAGACATGCTTGGACAGCCTATCACCTTTACCCCCAGCTTCTTTAGCAAGGCAGTGGTCATCTTGGAGGTGTGTTTGGGGTCGTTATCATGTTGGAATACTGCCCTTCGGCCCATTCTCCGAAGGGAGGGGATCATGCTCTGCTTCAGTATGTCACAGTACATGTTGACATTCATGGTTCTCTCAATGAACTGTAGCTCCCTAGTTCCGGCTGCACTCATGCAGCCCCAGATCATGACACTCCCACCACCATGTTTGACTGTAGGCAAGACACACTTGTCTTTGTACTCCTCACCTGGTTGCCGCCACACACGCTTGACACCATCTGAACCAAATACGTTTATCTTGGTCTCATCAGACCACAGGACATGGTTTCAGTAATCCATGTCATTAGTCTGCTTGTCTTCAGCGAACTGTTTGCGGGCTTTCTTGTGCATCATTTTTAGAAGAGGCTTCCTTCTGGGACGACAGCCATGCAGACCAATTTGATGCAGTGTGCGGCGTATGGTTTGAGCACTGACAGGCTGAGCGCCCACCCCTTCAACCTCTGCAGCAATGCTAGCAGCACTCATACGTCTATTTCCCAAAGACAACCTCTGGATATTACGCTGAGCACGTGCACTCAACTGCTTTGGTCGACCATGGCGAGGCCTGTTCTGAGTGGAATCTGTCCTGTTAAACCGCTGTGTGGTCTTGGCCACCGTGCTGCAGCTCAGTTTCAGTGTCTTGGCAATCTTATTATAGCCTAGGCCATCTTTATGAAGAGCAACAATTCTTTTTTTCAGATCCTCAGAGAGTTCTTTGCCATGAGGTGTCATGTTTATCTTCCAGTGACCAGTATGAGAGAGTGAGAGCGATAACACCAACTTTAACACACCTGCTCCCCATTCACACCTGAGACCTTGCAACACTAACGAGTCACATGACACGGGGAGGGAAAATGGATAATTGGCCAAATTTGGACATTTTCACTTAGGGGTGTACTCACTTTTGTTGCCAGCGGTTTAGACATTAATGGCTGTGTGTTGAGTTATTTTGAGGGGACAGCACATTTACACTGTTATACAAGCTGTACACTCACTACTTTACATTGTAGCAAAGTGTCATTTCTTCAGTGTTGTCACTTGAAAAGATATAATAAAATATTTACAAAAATGTGAGGGGCGTAATCACTTTTGTAAGATACTGTATTTTGCAATTAAATAACATTTCCAATCATATGAAGTTAATCACAAGAGTCCCCCTTTACATCTGAATCCACCGAGTTTCCCTTTTACATCTAAACCTGCCGAGTTTCCCTTATACATCTGAATCCGCCGAGTTTCCCTTATACATCTGAATCCGCAGAGTTCCCCTTTTACATCTGAATCCGTCTAGTTCCCCTTTTACATCTGAATCCGCCGAGTGCCCCTTTTAAGTCTGAATCCGCCGAGTTCCCCTTTTACATTTGAATCCGCCGAGTTCCCCTTTTACATCTAAACTTGCAGAATTCTCCCTTACACTGTAAGGGAGTACTCTGCAGACTCTGATGTAAGGGAGAACTCTGGGGACTCTAACATAAGGGATGCTCTGGGAACCCTAATTTAAGGGGGAACACTGAGAACTCTGTGGCTTCTGGTGTAAAGGGGAACTCTGATGTAAGTGGTGCTCTGAGAACTCTGATTTACCTTAGTGTACCCACTCAGAGGTAGGAGAGAGAAGTGGAGAGACTTCAGTCACAGACAGGGATGGATGGTGAGGTCACTCACCCTTTGGCAGTCAGCACCTCTAATCCAGATGAATCTAAGGCTGCTGGACTTCAAATTTCCGGCCCCCACTTTCCTTTTCTGAGTCACAGTGCTGGGGATTGGAGTGTGGGCAGACACAGAGGGATAGGGGCTAGTGTGTGTATGCGGGGGGGGGGGGGGGGTGTTAGTGCTGGCTTTGGGCAGTGTGAAAGAGAGTGTAGCAGACACTCCTGGCTTAGACAACTGAAGCCAGCAACCCTGCTGGGAAGCCATAGTCCAGTCTGAATAATGTGTCCGGGTTTCAGGCAGTTTGAAACCCGGACACATGATTCCAGACCCGAACTGTCTGGGTGAATCCCAGACAGATGGCATACTTAGCACTGACACAACCTCTGCATATGTGGGGAAGGGGCGAGTGCCTTTCCTTCAATCAGCTGTCTCACAGTGTCTAGCAATAATCCTCTCCTACAGGGGAACCAAGAAGTGAAAATTCCAACAGGACATGCACTTTCTAAACAGTATATAAAGGTGAAGACAAAAGATATGCATATAAAACTTATGTAGGAAGATTTGTTTCATCTCTGTGCATCATCCTAGGCTGTTCACTTCACTGGGTTTACATCCACAAGGGTTTACATCCACTTTAAGTTGAACCTGAGGATATCTATGACAGGATTGAGCATCCTGATCCTATCCCTTTTTTCCTATACCCTATTTTCTTTCCCACCTTGCCTCCTTATTTTCCATTTGTTACTTTTCTTTTACCTTTTCTTTGTTAAACTATTACAGGAGCCCAGGCTCTGTTACTAACTACAATTCAATAAGTTGCCAGCTCTTATTTATATATAATTTTGTAATGGTTTGATATTATTACATTTCAGCTGTTATATGACATGATAACGTTATGGGCCGATGACATTTGATGTCCAATACATATAACATAAACGCACTTTCAGAAATGTGCCGTTATATATTATATTTAAAAGCATATTATATGATATGATTCACGTGTTCATTTCCAATACTTCACTTGTTGTACTGTATCATATCTGTTATCAATAAACTTTTATTAAAAAAAGAAAAAAAACGTGCTGTCAAATCCAAAAAGTGCAAGTGTCCTATATGTTAACAGTAATAACCTTTTCACAGTGCAGGCTCGGCATTATCAAAGCATGTCCTAAAAACTGTAACTGGAAAATAGTTTCAAGGTAGAGTATAAAATACCGGAGGACTGGCATAGATAAATAACAATGGCAACTCTAAAACTTGATAATCTGCCTATTGTAGTGACTATAAGTACATCACTGTTATGCCCCGTACACACGGTCGGATTTTCCGATGGACATTGTCCGATCGGAGCGTGTTGTCGGAAATTCCGACCGTGTGTGGGCGCCATCGGACATTTTCCATCGGATTTTCCGACACACAAAGTTGGACAGCAGGAGATAAAATTTTCCGACAACAAAATCCGATCGCGTCAATTCCGACCGTGTGTGGCCTGTTCCGACGCACAAAGTGCCACGCATGCTCAGAAGAAATTCCGACACGGGACAGCTCGTTCTGGTAAACGTAGCATTCGGAATGGATACAGCACTTTCGTCACGCTGCAATGTTAAAAATGGTTTAATACAGCGCACTCTCTTCTTCTTTATAATGTGACAAGAATTAAGTAGTTTTGCTGCTCATATTCACACACACTTCTCACAAACTTATTTCGTTACTATTTATCGGGATTCCCTCAATATATTTAGATTTCTCACATCTGACAACAAAATTTTTTGTTATTTTTGGACTTTAATGTAGATTCTTTTTTTGTGTTTCTCTTTTTTTTTTTTTGGGTGATTTTGATTTGTACTCCCGAAAATGTTTGTGTGTGTTTTTGGTGACAAGTTCCCACAACACCATTGATATGTTGTTCTATTTAATCTGTAGGAGATTGTTTGGTGTTGTTGTCCCTTGTTAATTTCACATTGTACTTTAGAAATGTACCTGAATCCTCACCAACAAACTGTCCTTTTTGGATGAAAACACACACAGGAGAGTATAATTTCCCTCAAAAATTTTTATTAAGGGCTCACAACTAAACAAAGAGGGAGGCAACGCTGGAGAAACTGCAGAAATTGGCGAAGCCTTGGACCCCCAGGGCAGACATCAATAATTTGAAAGCCAAATTGGTGGCCTGAGGAGTCCTTATCTTAGGGAGGGCAGTCTGGGCCAGAAGTCCCAGAGATCCGGAAAGCAGCAGATGACATCTGTGTCCCCAGGCTGTGGTCATACGAGAGACTGCATCTTCTGTCAGACCAGACTGAACACAGGGTCATCACTCTCAGGTCTTCCTTCCACGCTTCCTTCCAGGCTTTGGCTGTGGTGGTGGAGTTGTGGCAGCAGGAGGAGGAGGAGGATGGTCCCTCTCCATGACATCCGTCTTGGGTGTCAGTTCCCCACTCTCCCCCTTACGTAGCACTTTATAAAGCAGGTCCTCACAGAGTCTGCGTTGGCCCTCCTGCATGCCCTGCAATTTTGTGGCAGCCATGCAGGCAAAGGCCTCTTCAGGACTGGGGAAGGCTCGGAGGGACGCCGAAGCCTCCTGGATCAGCCTGTACGCTGAATCCTGCACAGGACTGGGAGTGGACTTCCTGGCTCGTTTATATGGCAGGCGGAGGGGAGGGACCTGAGACTCAGTCAGGCTGCGACTGGTCCCAGGCTTCTCTTGGCTGACACTTAGCCTCGCCTCCTCCTGGCTGCCACTAATCCCCGCCTCCTCCTGGCTGCAACATTCCACAACCTCCTCCTGGCTGAGGTCTTCCTGTGTATGAAAAAGGGACATAGTTTTAGTATTTTATTCATCAATCACACTCAATTTTCACCTTCTGACTGTTGCAACTTGAATGTTAACAAATATAACAGATGATCATTCTGAGCCCAGCAGTTTTCATTCTTGTCCCAATTTTGGGTGCCCACTACTGTCTATTGATATGTAAAACACTTTTTTTAATCAGCAATTAATGATCAATAATAACATCTAGTAAAGATCATTTATTTATTGCCCAGAAATCAGTAGAAGAATGCTATACCTGACTCCAGCTGGGCTCCTCCACTTCTTCCTGGCTGGAAGGCCCAGGTTGGACATCGGAAGCCTCAGCTGGTATTGAAGGAAGCATGGAAGGAAGAGTAGAGAGGGATTCCCTGACTTCAGTCTGGTCTGACAGAAATCGCAGTCTCTCATAGTACCACAGCCTGGGGACATAAACGTCATCTGCTGCAGCTCCGGACCTCTGGGAATCTGTGACCTTCTTGCGCTCCCTAAGATAAGTGCTCCTCAGGCCACCAATTTTAGCTTTTAAATAAGTAATGGTTGCTGTGGGGACCACCGGCTTCACCAACTCCAGCAGTTTCTCCAGCGCTGCCTGCCTCTTCTGTTTGTGGTTATAATGGGGGTGTCTCACTTGCCACAGACAGGGCAGCTCCCTGTACTTTTCTATGAACAGGGGCAGGAAATTGTGGTCGTTGAACCCATCCATTTTCTCTGTAAGACACAGCACAAGACAAACCCTAATGTCAGGCCAAACTCCCCTAATCTTGTTACAATATAGGCTTCCATTTCGAAGCAGTATAGGCCCAAGTTTAGATCCTACCTTCGTTAGCACGATCGGCGTCTCCGATGCTCCTTCCTCCGCTCACAGATCGTACGTAAGACGCGCGCGTTACGATCTATACACACTGCGCATGCGTATAACTCCGCCCGCCCCTGACGTTCTTTCTAGTCTATTCCCCGCCCCTTTTCGTTCGGCGCAGTGGGGGAAGAGCACATGGCGGATAGACAGCAGGATCATGCTAATTGTAGCAACGAGGAGGAGGAGGAAAGGCTGGAGCCTGAAATGTCCCGATCCAGAAGGAGATTGAAGGACTCAAATATGTCCTTTGGGGAGATGTTGGAGATGGTGGACATCCTGAAGAGGGCTGACTATGAGGGAAAGTATGGGCCTTACCCCAACCACAATGTCCGAAAGGCCAAGATCATGGCGAAAGTGGTCAGGAGTCTGCACCGGAAATTCGGGGTACGACGATCGAAAGATCAGCTCAGGAAGCGGTGGTCGGACCTGAAATTACGAGAACATGAGCAGTACAGAAAGATCCGGAGAGTGCTGCAAAAAAGTAAGTATTTGTGCTGTGTTCCTATTCTTTATGTTTATTACGTTCGTGCTGCTCCATGTGCTTTTAGGAACTGTTGTACAGTTTAAAATGGTAACTTTCATGTTCATGGGCACATTATTCGTTCGGATCACACATTGTTATTTCGGACGATAAAATACCATTGTTTAGGCCATATGCATTTGGCCACCATTTTGAGGCCCTATACTTGTCTTCAAAGAATTGGGTTGTGTAGATGGCTTTGTTACTAGAATGAAATTCAAACTAGATTGTGTGTAAGGAGAGGACACTGAGCAGCTGTTTTCACATCTGGACACTGGAGCACTAGTGTGGGACACAAGAACACCATTTTTATTAGGGGGGCCACACAGGTGCTCCAGTGTATACTATAGGGGGGTCTCCATCTGTGAAGCTTGTACCAAACAGGTAAAGTATTGCAGCTTGACAAAGGACACTAAAAAAGCTACATCTTGGAACTCGGCTAAAATAGATAATTGTACCCCACTTCCAAGCAATGTTTCATCTTTATAGTTCTGCCATCAAATATCTGTGTGCTAATTATACCATTTTTGTTTTACATAGGGGATAAAAGACTCGGAGGACACCCCTCATCTGAGGAGACCAGAGCCCCCCCCCTCTGGAAGAAGGGGAAATCCCCCCAACACAAGCTGAGCAGGAGGAAGAAGACGTGGTGGAACTAGTCAGCACAACAGGTGAGTGTCTGCGACCACAGGCTCGGATAAGAGATGGATGGTGGCATTTTTTTACCACCTAATTTATTTTGGGGTTCCTCTCTTTTTAGGTGATCGTGAGGGTGTGGATGAAGATCCTTTCACATCCGAAAGTGCCCAGATCCTGATCGGGGAGATCATGGGGTGTAATTTACAATTGGAAATCATCAAGCAAAACATCAATGATGTTATTCCAAAATATAAAAACATCATTAATGTTTTGGGGCGAGTTTAAAGCCCCTCCAAATCACTTTCTTCTTTTGTGTGCTACAATGTGCTAAATGTTTTTGTGATTTTTCCCAAAGCCAAATTTGGAGGATGCACACAGTGTGCCAACATGTGCTATCTGCCATCACGGGAGATCAATGGACGCGTTTTGGGGGTGCAACCCCTTCCTCAATTATAAAGTAGCTTTCTCCCCCAAAACACGTCCCTTCATCCCCCGTGATGGCAGATAGCACATGTTGACATTGTGAAATTTGTGTGCATCTTCCAAATTTGGCTTTTCCAGGGGTGATTTCCCCCCATCTGAACGCTATATCAAACACAGTTCCTAAATACTCATGTCTGATATAGCCTTCCAGTTTTACCAAATGTGAACTTTGTAAGATCAAGATTTGTGTCTTTCTTGTGGGTTTTACACAGGCCTGTTTTCTATAAAATGCACATTTTGATTTTGGATAATGACACCACAAAAATTGTTAGACAACAAACATGTCGGTTTGTCAGAAAAACCTTTGGTAAATGCACATGTGATTGTGCAGGTATTAAAAAGATTGTTCATCAAGAATGTGTGGATTATTGTCTCAATGCTACAACACTTTTGGGGTGATGTAATTGTTGTTTTATGAGAAAATGGGGGTTATTTCCTAAGGGCAAATACTCTTTGCACTACAAGTGCAGTTTCAGTGCAGTTGCAAGTGCACTTGTAGTGAAAAGTGTCTTTGCATTTAGTAAATAACAGCCAACAGTGCTTTGTAAGGTTACACAATGACGACATTTTCTGGACTCCACACATTTCTGTCAGGGTCAGCTCAAACAAACACAAGCAGTAAATGTCTACAAAGAAGAGCCTGGGGGGAGATGCCTGTCGAGAACTTGAGGTCCTGCAGGCTTCTCCCTGTGGCCAAATACCGCAGGGTAGCGACCAGCCTCTGCTCCGGAGTGATGGCTTGCCTCATGCAGGTATCCTGCCTGCTAATATAGGGGGTCAGCAAAGCCAACAAACGGTGAAACACAGGGTCCGTCATCCTGAGAAAGTTCCTGAAATCATCAGGATTATTCTCACGGATCTCACGGAGCAAAGGCATATGAGAGAACTGGTCACACTGAAGCAACCAATTCTTGGTCCATGAACTCCTCTCCACCCTGTTCATGGACTAGACTTGTGTCAAGGTCAGGACCCCAACACCAAGCCCCCGCACAGCACGAACTCTACGAGGAGTACGCATACGAAACATGGCTAGAAAACGGTCGGCTGCTCAGAACGAAGTAACAGAACGCACTGAAGAACAGCAAGGCCTGTGAAGAGCGACCTGAAAAACAGCAACGAGCAGGCAAGATCACACAGAAAACTCCGATACGAACTGACTGCATGCACTGAAGAGCAGATACAAACCCACAAGCACAAACTGAACGTCAGAAAACGATCTGAAAGCCACGAGTCTGAAAAAGCGCGAATCGTCTCTCACCAAACTTTTACTAACACGAGATTAGCAAAAGGAGCCCAAAGGGTGCCGCGCTTGGTTCTGAACCAGCCTTTTCTAGTCTCGTCGTACGTGGTGTACGTCACCGCGTTGTTGGCGATCGGAAATTCCGACAACTTTGTGCGACCGTGTGTAGGCAAAACAAGTTTGAGCCAACATCCGTCGGAAAAAATCCTAGGATTTTGTTATCGGAATGTCCGAACAAAGTCCGACCGTGTGTACGGGGCATTAGATGTTGGATTTTCAATTTGTTTTATACAACAAAGAATGCAACTGAAAAATCTCAAGGTAACCAGGAATTCTCAAGTCCAAGAAGAGAGGTAACAAAACCAGGAACAATAGCAAGGACATGTCACTTAGGATACAGTGTAAGAAGACATGGTTGTCCCAGCTCACACATCTCCATTTTGGATAGATTTGCCTTTTAAGATGTACGCAAAAGGTTTAATCTGATTTTTAGCCACTCTTGTAATCAAGCCATCTGGAAAGAGTTTTTATGCTGCAGTGGTGGTATCTCATCATACCTCAAGGTTACGTCTGGATTTTCCCAATTAATCTAGTGAAAAAATTAAAAAAATATCCCTATGTAACTTTTTTGACTGCATGGCATACAATTATAGTTTAGAAAAGGTAAGTTAAGTACAAGCAGAGATAAATAAAATACATAGAATGGATGGTTTAGAGCAGGGGTCTTCAAGCTATGGCCCTCCAGTTGTTAAGGAACTACAATTCCCATCATTCCTAGTCACGTCTGTGAATGTCAGAGTTTTACATTGCCTCATGGTATGTGTAGACCTGCAACAGCTGAAGGGCCGTAGTTTGAAGATCCCTGGTTTAGAGAGCTACACTCAACAAAATCTTAATTTCTGTAATCAACCCACAACAGTGTATCGCCTACCCCGATTTTCAGGGAGTCTAATGGTGACTACCCAGGGTAGGGAAGGCTGACATACATACTCAGGGTACAGGTTTTTGGGCATTGTGGGATATGAACCAGAAAAGAATGGTGGGCGCCAGCCACTTTTATGCTTAACCACTTCAATACCAGGCACTTAGACACCTTCCCGCCCAGACCAATTTTCAGCTTTCAGCGCTGTCGCAATTTGAATGACAATTGCGCGGTCATGCAACACTGTACTCAAACAAATTTTTTATCATTTTGTTCCCACAAATAGAGCTTTCTTTTGGTGGTATTTGATCACCTCTGCGGTTTTTATTTTTTGCGCAACAAATAAAAAAAGACCGAAATTTTTTTTAAAAAACAAGTTTTTCTTTGTTTTTGTTAACATTTTTTGTAAATAAGTACTTTTTCTTCTTCAATGATGGGCACTGATATGGCTGCACTGAGGGGCACTGATACGGTGGCACTGATGGGCACCGATGAGGTGGCACCAATGAGGTGGCACTGATGAGGTGGCACTGATGGGCACAGATGATGGGCACTGATAGGCGGCACTGATGGGCACTGATAGGCGGCACTGATGGGCACTGATAGGTGGGACTGATGGGCACTGATAGGTGGCACTGGTATGCGGCACTGATGGGCATTCATAGGTGGCACCGATGGGCACTCATAGGTGGCACTGATGGGCACTCGTAGGTGGCATTGATTGGTACATATGGGTGGCACTGATGGGTACTTATGGGTGGCACTGATAGGTGCCACTGATGGGCACTGATAGGTGGGCACTGATGGGCACAGATGGGCAATGACAGGTGGCACTGATGACACTGATTGGTGGCACTGATCACATTTATTAGTGGCATTGCTGGGCATAACTAAAACATAATGGTGCCAATCAGTGCCCATTTGTGGGCACTGATTGGCACAGATTGGGCACATTGGGCACATGTGGATGGCCATGGGGTACATACCTGGCCATCCACATGTTGGCCCTTCCCTGGTGGTCCTAGTGGCGATCCCTGGTGGTCCAGTGTGGTGATCTGAGGGGGGCTGCGCTGCTAAACAATCAGCGCAGACCCCCCCTGTCAGGAGAACCGCCGATCGGCTCTCCTCTACTCGCGTCTGTCAGACGCGAGTGAGGAAAAGCCGATCAACGGCTCTTCCTATTGACAGCGTGATCAGCCGTGATTGGACACGGCTGATCACGTGGTAAAGAGCGTCCGCTGGACGCTCTTTACCAAGATCGGTGTAGCGGTGTGTCAGGCTGACACACCGCTCCACCGATCGCCGTGATGCCCGCCCCCGAGGGCGCGTGGCTGCATGTTATCCTGCTGGACGTCATATGACGCCCAGTCAGGATAACGGAACCACTTCCCGGACGTCAATCCACTATAGGGCGGGCGGGAAGTGGTTAAACAAAAGAGAAGGTTATTTCTCAAAACAGGAAAATATGGGAGAGAGGGGAATAGGGCACAGGACACCCTTAAACTTTGGGTGCAAATACGTGTGGCATTCCACACAAAAACAGGTGAAAAATGCAATAAAGCAATGACATTACATAATTACATAACATTACATCCTAACATTAGTATATTTTTAATATACGCTACAGTCCTAGCAATTAACTGTACACTGAAATATTAACAGTATGAAGCAGGCCCTACTCCCTAGGGAGTAACACCTTCCAAGAAGTATATACACATCCTATCAATATACCTAAAGTACTACATTTCTAAACATATTACTGCGAAAATAAGGGATTCACTATTCACTCAGATTGGCTCTCCGCTGCCATCTAGTGGTAGTAAAACAAAAAGTTAATTGAATTCGTTGTAGTCCATGTAGTATAGGTTTCAAATGCAAACTGGCTCCAGACACGAAAAGCACAGCCTACCTGACTAAATAAATAAAATGTCACATTGTTTCTGTAACCCCAAAGTTCAATGGGCACAATTTTTTTTTTTTAAATGCATCAACACAAAGTCATCTTCTTGAGGAATCATACTGCCTCTGTTTCTCCAAAGTTCAGTAGGTACAAACTTTAGTGTGAACATCTTGTGTGAACAATCTTACTGGCTCTGCCCACCGAAGTCCAACAAGAAATTTCTGGGTTTCCGCAAGCCCATAGTAAAGAAACAAACTTGATTTTGAACTTTACAATAGAGTTCCATTAGGAAGAAACAACACTTGTTGCTCCCAGTCACTGATTTCAGGGGCTGAAGACTTGAGACTTGTGGTGTTGCAAACTTCACACAGGCAACACAACACCTGAACATGGCTCAGCCTTATGCAGAAGACTGAGGCTACTTCTCCTCACACATGGAGGACAGGGACATGCTGAGTTTCCAAAACAACAGGTCAGCATATCACTTTGTGGAGTGAGGTGAACTGGCAATTCCGGGATAACAAACCAGTACACCCCTTTATGGGCACTTTCCTGTGACTGCTGGTATCAGGAGCACAGTCCAGCAGTGGAAAGCATGAATAGGAGCGTCCCCATAACAGGATTTCTTCCATGTGAAGCATTACTTCCTGTAGAACAAACACAGTTAGAACTAAGCAACAGAGCTGTGTTCCAAGAACAAACCAGCTTGTGGCATCACCAGTAGTAATGTGGATCCGGCAGTTGAATTGGCTTCCCTGACGATCCGATAGTGGTGATGTAATGCCGTAGGTCAGCTTGATTAGGCCTTCTGATGATAACACAGTCCGGGGAAAGGTGCTGACCATAATACGAGGTTTGCAAGATTGTAGTATATCTCCCTGCATTTCTGGGTGAAAATTTCTTTACACCACAAACAGCAGAAATTTTCAAATAGTCCGTGATGGCGGTATCAATCCACTGTGCATGTTTACATTGGATTTCAGCAATCAGAGTCTCTGGCACATACAGGTACAGGTAACCATACTCCTCGGCTACCTTTTTCACTATAATGCATTGCAACTTAAACAACCTTGGTAGAAGCGTAGGGTCTCCGCAGCCAGGTAACAGTGGAGTATCAGGAGCACACTTGACAGAGTAACCGGCAATGGTAACAGGCCTTTGAGAAATACTTGTGAAAGAAGAGGTTACTTGCACAGATAGGGAACATGAGAGGTGGACGGTCTGGGCCTATAACTAGAGGTACAAGCAGGTGAGGGAACATCCTCCTCTATAGGCTAGACTTGCTACTCAGAATCACTGTCTATAAGTCCATCCTTCTCCAAGGGACACAGTGTCAGACAGCCACTCAGATATGCTATCAGACAATATGTCAGAGTCAGACTCTGTGGAGAATTTTTCAGACGGGAATAAGTTATGTCTCAAACATACAGTGGCAGACCTTCCTAAATCTGCTTCCTTCATTGCTACGGGTTTCACTGTTCCAACAGGCATACAGCCATTATTCACATCTAGCTTGCCCAGCTCAGTAGTTTTCTCCCTGGGAGACTCCATCATCAGGGAATGTAGGCGACCGCGGCTGCAGGAGGTCACAGGGGCACCTGGCTTTGCAGTGGGCATGGTTGCAGTAGATATGGTAGTAGATGCAGGCAACTGAACAGGGTGATGGGTGACCGCAAAGGACTCATGAAGAATAGTGGCAGTGGGAACTGACACTTCCACTGCAGCAACGGTGAGTCTAACAGGTGTGGTGGCCTCTGACAAGGCAGGATCAACACCAGCCGACACGAACATATGATGAGCGGTGGCAGTGGTAACTGACACTTCCACTGCATGGGCGATGATGGTGATAGGTCTAATAGCCTTGCTTGTAGTAGGTACAGTTGTGGTAGGCACAGTGGTAGTAAGTACAGTTGTGGTAGCAGACACTTCAGTGGAAAAAACAACCATGGCAGCAACAACTGGAGCTGGATCCAGTGCAGCAATAGCAAAGTACTTTCCCCAGTCTACCTGCAACACCCGTGGTGATAGGACCGGCGAGACTACCTCCAGTAGTGATTCCCCACAGTGGCCGCAGGTGATCCAGGGCCAAATATTGGTAGCCAGTCCGAACCACTTGGAACATAGCAGCCCAATCGCTTCTTAGCCTCCCGCCGTGTATAACGCCAGGTTACCTCTAGGGATGAAGCGCACTCCAGTGTCGGTAATGGCTTCTCTCAAGCCAACAGGCCCGAAGCGACACTTGGTGCAAAGGTTTTCCAGTCAGCACTGGAAACCCTAGGATACGCGATGCTTGCCTTTCCGTCTCTCAGCACGTGGATCCAAGATGGTGATTCGCACCACCACGCGCCCTCCTTTGCAGAGCGGTAACTCCTCCCCCTGCCAAAGGATTGATCCGGCTGCTTAGCAGAAACTTCAGCACCCACCTCTTTCTTCCAGCAGTGCGCCAAAAATGTTATGGAGTCTGCCTTAACCCCTTCAGCCCTGGTGTAAAGTGACAAAAGACCAGGCTGAGACTCTCCCATGAGCAAAAAGACAATTAGGTTCTTCACCACGTGGTTTACAAGAGCAATAGCACAGTCTCTGAGGTACAGGAACATTACTTGCCACTCTCCCATGGAGCCAAGCGAAATTCCTGCGTGATTGCAGTCCGTTGGTAGGGGGCGAGCACCACAAAAATAGCGATTTGCCCCACTTTGGGCGCCAAATGTAGCGCCTACCCCGATTTTCCAGGAGTCTAATGGTGGCTGCCGGGGGTAGGGAAGGCCGGCATACATCCTCAGGGTACAGGTTTTTGAGCATGGTGGCAGATGAACCCGAAAGAACGTTGGGCGCCAGTCACTTTTATGCTTAAACAAAAGAGAAGTTTTTTCTCAAAACAGGAAAATGTGGGAGAGAGGGGAATAGGGCACAGGACACCCTTAGTACCAATCAGCAACCGGCAGATTGTCAGACTCCTTAGACAAAAATAGGTGAAGTAAGGCAGACAGCAGTGCAGAAATAAGAGCCTTTAAGCTGAACTAGCACATCTGTACTTTGTAGGACAAGCTGTTTCCTCTAGTAACTGAACTTTACTCACAGCTTCTTGCAGATTCCCTTGGATGAATTCTCTCTGAAGTGCTCCCAGCCAGTTCATAGCCTCCAGTTAATGAAAAGTGCCCTCTACAATAGTATCATTTATAAATTTTGTTAAAAAAATAAGTTTTGTTAAGATGTAAAAAAAAAGACTCTGCAGTACAAACAAGCTTACCAAAAAAAGGCACTTTGTAGCATCCCCATAGTAGACAATTAATATTTATAATTACCTACAATGAACTACAGTAAACTAAAATATGGTTGCAATTTTACTGCATTTTGCACATCATCAGTGCTATTTGCACCTTTTATTGTTGAATAAGCCATTTGGTGGGTGGCAGTGGCGTAGCGTGGGGGGTGCAGGGGGTGCCGTGGCCCCAGGCGCGATATTAAGGGGGGCGCCAGTATGTGTCACTGGCTGCCTCCTCCTAATTTCTAATCCCTGTGTCCCCGGGCTCTGGCCGCCATGTTAAGTGTCCGGCGCCCTGTGATTGGGTGTATGGGGGTCATGTGAGGCATAGGGCTGGCCTGTCCTCGATCGCTCCTGAAGTCCCGCCTCCGCACATGACCCCCCATACGCCCAATCACAGGGCGCTGGACACTGAACATGGCAGCAAGCAGAGCGCAGGGGAGAGAAGAATGTGAGCCGCCGCTGTCTTCTCCTCCTCCACCGGATCGATGCAGCCAGGATAAGAAGGTGAGTGAGAGTCTTGTTACTGGTGGGGGGACGGGGGGGCGAGAGGGAGACTGTAGGCAGGACAGTGTAGTGTAGTATAGTGGTCATTATAGTGTAGTTTAGTATGGAGGTCAGTGTAGTGTAGTGGTCAGTATGGGGGGCAGTGTAGTTGACAGTGTAGTGTAGTATAGTGGACAGTATAGTGGTTAGTGTAGTATAGTAAAGTGGTTAGCATAGTGGTCAGTATAGTGTAGTTTAGTATGGAGGTCAGTGTAGTGTAGTATAGTGGTTAGTATGGTGGTTAGTGTAGTGGACAGTGTAGTGTAGTGTAGTGTAGTATAGTGGCCAGTGTAGTATGGTGGTCAGTATAGTGGTTAGTGTAGTATAGTATACTGGTTAGTATAGTGGTCAGTATAGTGTAGTTTAGTATGGAGGTCAGTGTAGTGTAGAGGACAGTGTAGTGTAGTGGTCAGTGTAGTATGGTGGTCAGTGTAGTATGGTGGACAGTGTAGTATGGTGGTCAGTGTAGTATGGTGGTCAGTGTAGTATGGTGGACAGTGTAGTATGGTGGACAGTGTAGTATGGTGGACAGTGTAGTATAGTGGACAGTGTAGTATGGTGGTCAGTGTAGTGTAGTGGTTAGTATAGTGGACAGTGTAGTATGGTGGTCAGTGTAGTATTGTGGACAGTGTAGTATGGTGGTCAGTGTAGTATTGTGGAAAGTGTAGTATGGTGGACAGTGTAGTATGGTGGACAGTGTAGTATGGTGGTCAGTATAGTATTGTGGACAGTGTAGTATAGTGGACAGTGTAGTATGGTGGTCAGTGTAGTGTACTGGTTAGTATAGTGGACAGTGTAGTATGGTGGTCAGTGTAGTATTGTGGACAGTGTAGTATGGTGGACAGTGTAGTATGGTGGACAGTGTAGTATGGTGGACAGTGTAGTATGGTGGACAGTGTAGTATGGTGGACAGTGTAGTATGGTGGTCAGTGTAGTATTATGGACAGTGTAGTATGGTGGACAGTGTAGTATGGTGGACAGTGTAGTATAGTGGACAGTGTAGTATGGTGGACAGTGTAGTATGGTGGTCAGTATAGTATTGTGGACAGTGTAGTATAGTGGACAGTGTAGTATGGTGGTCAGTGTAGTGTACTGGTTAGTATAGTGGACAGTGTAGTATGGTGGTCAGTGTAGTATTGTGGACAGTGTAGTATGGTGGACAGTGTAGTATGGTGGACAGTGTAGTATGGTGGACAGTGTAGTATGGTGGTCAGTGTAGTATGGTGGACAGTGTAGTATGGTGGTCAGTGTAGTATTATGGACAGTGTAGTATGGTGGACAGTGTAGTATGGTGGACAGTGTAGTATAGTGGACAGTGTAGTATGGTGGTCAGTGTAGTGTAGTGGTTAGTATAGTAGACAGTGTAGTATAGTGGACAGTATAGTGTAGTATTGTGGACAGTGTAGTATAGTGGTCAGTGTAGTATAGTGGACAGTGTAGTATGGTGGTCAGTGTAGTATGGTGGTCAGTGTAGTATAGTGGACAGTGTAGTATGGTGGTCAGTGTAGTATGGTGGTCAGTGTAGTGTAGTATAGTGGTCAGTGTAGTGTAGTATAGTGGACAGTGTAGTGGACAGTACAGTATAGTGGACAGTGTAGTATAGTGGTCAGTGTAGTGTAGTATAGTGGACAGTGTAGTGTAGTGGTTAGTGTAGTATAGTGGACAGTATAGTATAGTGGACAGTGTAGTATAGTGGACAGTATACTATAGTGGTCAGTGTAGTATGGTGGTCAGTGTAGTATGGTGGTCAGTGTAGTATAGTGGACAGTGTAGTATAGTGGTCAGTGTAGTATAGTGGTCAGTGTAGTATAGTGGACAGTGTAGTATAGTGGTCAGTATAGTGTAGTATAGTGGTCAGTGTAGTATAGTGGTCAGTGTAGTATAGTGGACAGTGTAGTATAGTGGACAGTGTAGTATTGTGGACAGTGTAGTATGGTGGTTAGTGTAGTATAGTGGAAAGTGTAGTATGGTGGTCAGTGTAGTATGGTGGTCAGTGTAGTATGGTGGTCAGTGTAGTATGGTGGTCAGTGTAGTATTGTGGACAGTGTAGTATGGTGGACAGTGTAGTATGGTGGACAGTGTAGTAAGGTGGACAGTGTAGTATAGTGGACAGTGTAGTATGGTGGTCAGTGTAGTGTAGTGGTTAGTATAGTGGACAGTGTAGTATAGTGGTCAGTGTAGTATTGTGGACAGTGTAGTCTGGTGGTCAGTGTAGTATTGTGGACAGTGTAGTATGGTGGACAGTGTAGTATGGTGGACAGTGTAGTATGGTGGTCAGTGTAGTATTGTGGACAGTGTAGTATAGTGGACAGTGTAGTATGGTGGTCAGTGTAGTGTAGTGGTTAGTATAGTGGACAGTGTAGTATGGTGGTCAGTGTAGTATTGTGGACAGTGTAGTAGGGTGGACAGTGTAGTATGGTGGACAGTGTAGTATGGTGGTCAGTGTAGTATGGTGGACAGTGTAATATGGTGGTCAGTGTAGTATGGTGGACAGTGTAGTATGGTGGACAGTGTAGTATGGTGGACAGTGTAGTATAGTGGACAGTGTAGTATGGTGGTCAGTGTAGTGTAGTGGTTAGTATAGTGGACAGTGTAGTATAGTGGACAGTATAGTGTAGTATAGTGGACAGTGTAGTATAGTGGTCAGTGTAGTATAGTGGACAGTGTAGTATGGTGGTCAGTGTAGTATAGTGGTCAGTGTAGTATAGTGGACAGTGTAGTATGGTGGTCAGTGTAGTATGGTGGTCAGTATAGTGTAGTATAGTGGACAGTGTAGTATGGTGGTCAGTGTAGTATGGTGGTCAGTGTAGTATGGTGGTCAGTGTAGTATAGTGGTCAGTGTAGTATAGTGGACAGTGTAGTATGGTGGTCAGTGTAGTATGGTGGTCAGTGTAGTGTAGTATAGTGGTCAGTGTAGTGTAGTATAGTGGACAGTGTAGTGGACAGTACAGTATAGTGGACAGTGTAGTATAGTGGTCAGTGTAGTGTAGTATAGTGGACAGTGTAGTGTAGTGGTTAGTGTAGTATAGTGGACAGTATAGTATAGTGGACAGTGTAGTATAGTGGACAGTATACTATAGTGGTCAGTGTAGTATGGTGGTCAGTGTAGTATGGTGGTCAGTGTAGTATAGTGGACAGTGTAGTATAGTGGTCAGTATAGTGTAGTATAGTATAGTGGTCAGTGTAGTATGGTGGTCAGTATAGTGTAGTATAGTGGTCAGTGTAGTATAGTGGACAGTGTAGTATAGTGGTCAGTATAGTGTAGTATGGTGGTCAGTATAGTGTAGTATAGTGGTCAGTGTAGTATAGTGGACAGTGTAGTATAGTGGACAGTGTAGTATAGTGGACAGTGTAGTATGGTGGACAGTGTAGTATTGTGGACAGTGTAGTATAGTGGTCAGTGTAGTGTGGTGGTCAGTGTAGTGTAGTGGACAGTGTAGTATTGTGGACAGTGTAGTATAGTGGACAGTGTAGTATGGTGGTCAGTGTAGTTTAGTGGTTAGTATAGTGGACAGTGTAGTATGGTAGTCAGTGTAGTATTGTGGACAGTGTAGTATGGTGGACAGTGTAGTATGGTGGACAGTGTAGTATGGTGGTCAGCGTAGTATGGTGGACAGTGTAGTATGGTGGTCAGTGTAGTATTGTGGACAGTGTAGTATGGTGGACAGTGTAGTATGGTGGACAGTGTAGTATAGTGGACAGTGTAGTATGGTGGTCAGTGTAGTGTAGTGGTTAGTATAGTGGACAGTGTAGTATAGTGGACAGTATAGTGTAGTATAGTGGACAGTGTAGTATAGTGGTCAGTGTAGTATAGTGGACAGTGTAGTATGGTGGTCAGTGTAGTATAGTGGTCAGTGTAGTATAGTGGAGAGTGTAGTATGGTGGTCAGTACAGTATGGTGGTCAGTGTAGTGTAGTATAGTGGACAGTGTATTATGGTGGTCAGTGTAGTATGGTGGTCAGTGTAGTATGGTGGACAGTGTAGTATGGTGTTCAGTGTAGTATTGTGGACAGTGTAGTATAGTGGACAGTGTAGTATGGTGGTCAGTGTAGTGTAGTGGTTAGTATAGTGGACAGTGTAGTATGGTGGACAGTGTAGTATGGTGGTCAGTGTAGTATTGTGGACAGTGTAGTAGGGTGGACAGTGTAGTATGGTGGACAGTGTAGTATGGTGGTCAGTGTAGTATGGTTGGACAGTGTAGTATGGTGGTCAGTGTAGTATGGTGGACAGTGTAGTATGGTGGACAGTGTAGTATAGTGGACAGTGTAGTATGGTGGTCAGTGTAGTGTAGTGGTTAGTATAGTGGACAGTGTAGTATAGTGGACAGTATAGTGTAGTATAGTGGACAGTGTAGTATAGTGGTCAGTGTAGTATAGTGGACAGTGTAGTATGGTGGTCAGTGTAGTATAGTGGTCAGTGTAGTATAGTGGACAGTGTAGTATGGTGGTCAGTGTAGTATAGTGGACAGTGTAGTATGGTGGTCAGTGTAGTATGGTGGTCAGTGTAGTATGGTGGTCAGTGTAGTATAGTGGACAGTGTAGTATGGTGGTCAGTGTAGTATGGTGGTCAGTGTAGTATGGTGGTCAGTGTAGTGTAGTATAGTGGTCAGTGTAGTGTAGTATAGTGGACAGTGTAGTGGACAGTACAGTATAGTGGACAGTGTAGTATAGTGGTCAGTGTAGTGTAGTATAGTGGACAGTGTAGTGTAGTGGTTAGTGTAGTATAGTGGACAGTATAGTATAGTGGACAGTGTAGTATAGTGGTCAGTGTAGTGTAGTATAGTGGACAGTGTAGTGTAGTGGTTAGTGTAGTATAGTGGACAGTATAGTATAGTGGACAGTGTAGTATAGTGGACAGTATACTATAGTGGTCAGTGTAGTATGGTGGTCAGTGTAGTATGGTGGTCAGTGTAGTATAGTGGACAGTGTAGTATAGTGGTCAGTATAGTGTAGTATAGTATAGTGGTCAGTGTAGTATGGTGGTCAGTATAGTGTAGTATAGTGGTCAGTGTAGTATAGTGGACAGTGTAGTATAGTGGTCAGTATAGTGTAGTATGGTGGTCAGTATAGTGTAGTATAGTGGTCAGTGTAGTATAGTGGACAGTGTAGTATAGTGGACAGTGTAGTATAGTGGACAGTGTAGTATGGTGGACAGTGTAGTATGGTGGACAGTGTAGTATGGTGGACAGTGTAGTATGGTGGTCAGTGTAGTATTGTGGACAGTGTAGTATAGTGGACAGTGTAGTATGGTGGTCAGTGTAGTGTAGTGGACAGTGTAGTATTGTGGACAGTGTAGTATAGTGGACAGTGTAGTATGGTGGTCAGTGTAGTTTAGTGGTTAGTATAGTGGACAGTGTAGTATGGTAGTCAGTGTAGTATTGTGGACAGTGTAGTATGGTGGACAGTGTAGTATGGTGGTCAGTGTAGTATGGTGGACAGTGTAGTATGGTGGTCAGTGTAGTATTGTGGACAGTGTAGTATGGTGGACAGTGTAGTATGGTGGACAGTGTAGTATAGTGGACAGTGTAGTATGGTGGTCAGTGTAGTGTAGTGGAAGGTATAGTGGACAGTGTAGTATAGTGGACAGTATAGTGTAGTATAGTGGACAGTGTAGTATAGTGGTCAGTGTAGTATAGTGGACAGTGTAGTATGGTGGTCAGTGTAGTATAGTGGTCAGTGTAGTATAGTGGAGAGTGTAGTATGGTGGTCAGTATAGTATGGTGGTCAGTGTAGTGTAGTATAGTGGACAGTGTAGTATGGTGGTCAGTGTAGTATGGTGGTCAGTGTAGTATGGTGGTCAGTGTAGTATAGTGGACAGTGTAGTATGGTGGTCAGTGTAGTATGGTGGTCAGTGTAGTATGGTGGTCAGTGTAGTGTAGTATAGTGGTCAGTGTAGTGTAGTATAGTGGACAGTGTAGTGGACAGTACAGTATAGTGGACAGTGTAGTATAGTGGTCATTGTAGTGTAGTATAGTGGACAGTGTAGTGTAGTGGTTAGTGTAGTATAGTGGACAGTATAGTATAGTGGACAGTGTAGTATAGTGGACAGTATACTATAGTGGTCAGTGTAGTATGGTGGTCAGTGTAGTATGGTGGTCAGTGTAGTATAGTGGACAGTGTAGTATAGTGGTCAGTATAGTGTAATATAGGGGTCAGTGTAGTATGGTGGTCAGTATAGTGTAGTATAGTGGTCAGTGTAGTATAGTGGACAGTGTAGTATAGTGGACAGTATAGTATAGTGGACAGTGTAGTATAGTGGACAGTGTAGTATGGTGGACAGTGTAGTATAGTGGACAGTGTAGTATAGTGGACAGTGTAGTATGGTGGTCAGTGTAGTATAGTGGACAGTGTAGTATAGTGGTCAGTATAGTGTAGTATGGTGGTCAGTATAGTGTTGTATAGTGGACAGTGTAGTATGGTGGTCAGTGTAGTATAGTGGACAGTGTAGTATAGTGGTCAGTGTAGTATGGTGGTCAGTATAGTGTAGTATAGTGGACAGTGTAGTATGGTGGTTAGTATAGTGTAGTATAGTGGACAGTGTAGTATAGTGGTCAGTGTAGTATGGTGGTCAGTATAGTGTAGTATGGTGGTCAGTATAGTGTAGTATAGTGGACAGTATAGTGGACAGTGTAGTATGGTGGTCAGTATAGTGTAGTATAGTGGTCAGTGTAGTATGGTGGTCAGTATAGTGTAGTATAGTGGTCAGTGTAGTATGGTGGTCAGTGTAGTATGGTGGTCAAGTGTAGTGTAGTATAGTGGTCAGTGTAATGTAGTATAGTGGACAGTGTAGTATAGTGGACAGTGTAGTATAGTGGACAGTGTAGTGTAGTATAGTGGTCAGTATAGTGGACAGTGTAGTATGGTGGTCAGTATAGTGGACAGTGTAGTGGTAAGTGTAATATAGTGGACAGTATAGTATAGTGGTCAGTATAGTATAGTGGTCAGTGTAGTGGACAATGTAGTGTAGTGGTCAGTATAGGAATCAGGTAGGTCAGTACTATTGTATTTGAAGGCACTCAGGGATAGCTAAAAGTCTGCAGGTTAGGGGGGGGCACAAATTACTTGCCTTGCCCCGGGTGCTGACAACCCACGCTACGCCACTGGTGGGTGGATTAATATGAAAACTCCTTTAAAATGGTTCCTTTAATATGAATAATATATTAACAGGAGATATTTTATGTGATAAGCCAAACTGGCTAGCAATAGTCAATGAAAGGTTAAGACAGGTAAATAAATACTAAAGGCTATTAAAATAATTCTATGGTCACAGCTAGGGATGAGCCGAACACCCCCCGGTTTGGTTTGCATCAGAACATTCGAACGGACCGAAAGTTTGCGCGAACTTTCGAACCCCGTTAAAGTCTATGGGACTCGAACGTGAGAAATCAAAAGTGCGAATTTTAAAGGCTAATATCTAAGTTATTGTCCAAAAAAGGGTTTGGGGACCCGGGTCCTGCCCCAGGGGATATGTATCAATGCAAAAAAAGTTTTAAAACGGACGTTTTTTCGGGAGCAGTGATTTTAATGATGCTTAAAGTGAAAAAATAACAGTGAAATATTCCTTTAAATATCGTGTCTGGGGGGTGTCTATAGTATGCCTGTAAAGTGGCGCGTGTTTCCCATGTTTAGAACAGTCTCTGCTCAACTGAACAGCAGTATACAGGTGGTGCAAACAAGACAGGGACTGTAGGTTTGTTCTTAAGTAGAATCTGTTTGTAATTTTGAACTGGTACATTTTTTACGTGTAGCTCCAGCCAAAAAATCTATTTTTAAGCTTTTTGGAAAACATAGGGGAGGATTATCACCCCTGTAACATTTGTTTTGTTGTCTGTGCCCCTGTTCAGAAGATTTCACTTCACTTTCTGTCCCAATGACAATTGGATTTTGAAAATTTGGGGTTTTTAGTGAAACAAGGAACTCTGATGCAGCGTACACACGAGCTGACTTTTTGACCGGACTGGAACGAGTTCCGACAGACAATCCGATTGTGTGTGGGCTTCATCGGACCTTCAGCTGACTTTTCCAGTCGAAAATCTGACGGACTTTAGATTTGAAACATGCTTCAAATCTTTCCGACGGACTCGAGTCTGGTCGAAAAATCCGCTCGTCTGTATGCTAGTCCGACGGACGAAAACCCACGCTAGGGCAGCTATTGGCTACTGGCTATCAACTTCCCTATTTTAGTCCGGTTGTACGTCATCATGTACGAATCCGTCGGACTTTGGTGTGATCGTGTGTAGGCAAATCCGTTCGTTCAAAAGTACGTCGGAAGTCCGTCAAAAGTCTGACGAAAGTCAGCCGAAAAGTCCGCTCGTGTGTACGCGGCCTTACAGGAGAGAATTTCCCTTCCTAGGGGTAGATTTCCTCTCACTTCCTGTTGTCTCCTTCCGTTTGCAAGTAGGAGTCGTTTGTAAGTTGGATGTTTGAAAGTAGGGGCCTGCCCTATATACTCTTCAGAAATTTGGGCCTTAGGTGTTGGTGTTGCCACAACACTGTAAGCCCTCACATCTACTCTTGCTGGGCGCAGGAACAGGCCCTGCTGTGAAATATTATGGTGGACGGTGTGGTGGTGTTGCCACAACACTGTAAGGCCTCAGTTACTCTTGGTGGGCGCAAGAACAGTCCCTACTGTGAAATATTAGATCAAGAATTGTAATTACATGCCCCTGTTAAACAGGGGCTGAAAAATTGGGCCTAAGGCACTGGTGCTAGTGCCACAACACTGCAACCCCTCACAGATACTCTAGTTGGAGCGCAGGAATGAGCCCTGCTGCAAAGTATTGCACCAAAAATTGTAATTACACGCCCCTGTTAAACAGGGGCAGAAAAATTGGGCCTTGGGCACTGGTGCTGGTGCCACAACACTGCAACACCTCACAGATACTCTAGTTGGAGCGCAGGAATGAGCCCTGCTGCAAAGTATTACACCAAAAATTGTAATTACACACCCCTGTTAAACAGGGGCAGAAAAATTGGGCCTTGGGCACTGGTGCTGGTGCCACAACACTGCAACACCTCACAGATACTCTAGTTGGAGCACAGGAATGAGCCCTGCTGCAAAGTATTGCATCAAAAATTGTAATTACACGCCCCTGTTAAACAGGGGCATTAAAATTGGGCCTTAGCCACTGGTGGCGGTGCCCAGAACCAAAAATGTTCTTACAAGCTATCAGCATGAACATTGAGGAGGAAGAGGATAGTCACTCAGCATAACAGGATAGTCACTCAACATCAGCATAGGCAGTCCTGAAGGGATCTCACATTAAAAAAAAAATTATTCGGTTACATCAGCATCAGGTGCTTGGTAGCTGGTGATCCAAGACTGATTCATTTTTATGAAGGTCAGCCGATCGACCGATTCGGTGGACAGGCGTACCCTGTGATCGGTTACAAAGCCTCCAGCAGCACTGAATGTGCGTTCCGAAAGAACGCTGGATGCAGGACAGGCCAGTAGCTCAATTGCATACTGTGCAAGCTCTGGCCAGTGATCCATCCTCAAGATCCAGTAACCCAGAGGATTTTCGGTGGGAAAGGTGTCCAAGTCTGATCTTTCCCCTAGGTATTCCTGCACCATGTGAATCAGACGCTGGCGATGGTTGCTGGAACCGATCATACCTTGGGGCTGCGGACTAAAAAATTGTCTGAACGCATCGGTCAGACAGCCACCTTCTCCACCACTCTTTCTGTGACTGACCGAAGCCTCAGCAACACGTTGTACAGGAGGACCAGGAAATTGTAACATCCCAGGCCCTGGAAACGTGTTTCACAAACCTTTCTGCAAGGCATCCCGAAGATGTTTCATCCTCTGCTCCCTCTGTGACTGCAAGATAAGGTCCACAACCTTACCCTTGTAACGTGGGTCAAGGAGGGTTGCCAGCCAGTAATGATCCCTCTCCTTGATACCACGAATACGAGGATACTTCCGCAGGCTTTGCAGGATCAAGGAGGCCATGCAGCGTAGGTTTGCTGAGGCATTCGACCCAGAGTCCTCTGGGTCACTAAGGATGACATGATCCGCAGCCACCTCCTCCCAGCCACGTACAAGTCCATGGGTTTCTTCGGACTGTAAATGATCCCTTGAAGACTGCTGCTGATGCTGAGTGCTAGGCCCCACCTCCATGCTGACACAATCCTCCTCCTTCTCCTCCTCTTCCTATGTGATCAGCGGGCACGCAGGAACACTGTCTGGATAAAGGGGGCCTTGAGAGGTAAGGAAGTCCCCCTCTTCCTGCCTCTGTTCTGCCTCAAGTGCCCTGTCCATTATTCCACACAGCTTGTGCTCCAACAGCTGGACAAGAGGGACAGTGTCATCAATGCATGCACTGTCACTGCTCACCATCCTCGTGGTCTCCTCAAATGGTGACAGGACAATGCATGCATCCCTGACAAAAAAGGACAAATCAGCACAGGAAGAGGCCATGGAGGAAGAAGAAGAGGAGGGGGTGGAGGAGAGAGGTGTGTCAAAATCACCACTAGTAGAATTTTGGAGGCGTGGTGGCGGAACAACCTCCAACACTACTGCACCCTGTCCTACATCCTTCCCAGCTGCCAGCAGAGTCACCCAGTGCACGGTAAAAGATAGGTAACGTCCCTGTCCATGCCTGCTGGACCATGAGTCAGCGGTAATATGCACCTTACCGCTGACCACCCTGACCAGCGAGGCATGGACATTGCCTTCCACATGCCGGTAGAGAGCCGGAATCGCCTTCCGTTAAAAAAAGTGGCGTTTGGGAACCTGCCACTGAGGTACCACACATTCCATAAGCTTACGGAAGGGGGCAGAGTCTACCAACTGAAAAGGCAGCAGTTTAAGTGCTAGCAATTTAGCCAAGCTAGCATTCAACCGCTGGACATGTGGATGGCTGGGAGCAAACTTCTTTCGCCGGTGGAGCAACTGGGGTAGGGAAATCTGCCTGCTAGAATCGGACGTTGGTGTACCGATAGTAGATTGCCCGCAAGTACTTGGCAGTGGCACACCTAATTCTACACCTTCATTCCTCTCAGTGCAGGTTTCTGAGAGGACTGAAGGTATAGTGGGGTTGGAGATTCCAGCTGATGAGGAGGAGCAAGGAGAGGTCTGCCTTGTTCTTTGGTGTGGGGCTTTTAGGTTGTGTTGCCAACGGGCTGCATGGGAGCTCGACATATGTCTGATTAAGCATGCGGGGCCCAAGCGCTTGCTGTCTAGTCCACGCTTGATACGCTTCAGACATATGTTGCAAATAGCAACGGTGCAATCTGCTACACACGTCTCAAAAAAGGCCCACACCGAAGAACTTTTGGAATAACGCGCGGAGTCACCAGCAGTTGGTTGGCTGCCCTTAAGCTGGCCCCTGGAGGGCATCCTGCCTTGTTGGAGATGTGCCTCCTCCTCCTCCGCCTCCTCCTCCTCCCTCCTATCATGCACCCACGTAGAGTCAGTGAGGTCATCATCCCCTCCCTCCTCATCACTGGAGCAAACCTGACAGTATGTTGCAGCTGGGGGAACATGACTGCCAGTTTGTTGTCCTTCCTGGGCAACCCCTCTCTTTGGGCTCACGTTACTGCCTTCCTCAAGCTGGGTACCATCATCAGAGCCTTCAAAACACTGCGCATGCTCCTGCAGCATGTACCCGACACTGTGGTCGAACAGTTCGGGGGACTCCTCCGGTGGGGCTAGGGAAGGAGTAACTGATGATGACCTCGAGTCCAAGGAATAGGCCACTTTGGCACCTGCATTGGCAGCCAAGGTAGCCTGGGTGACAGAGGATGAGGAGGATGAGGCTTGGCCATCCACTCTACCAACTCTTCGGCATGTTGTGGCTCAACACGGCCAGCTGCCGAGAAAAAGGACAAGCATGCCCCACGGCCACCTGCTGATGAGGATGCACCGTGTCCACGACCAGCACTGTTACCTCTAGACACAAAGCCTGCTTGCCCTCTTTTATTAGCCTGTGACTGTTTGATTATACTGCAGCTAGTTGAATCACCTGCCTGCCTGAAGTATTATTAGAAAGAGAACACCAGCAATTGTCTGCAGTTAGCTTTAGTTGCACACTGTGCCCAGTATACAGTACACTAATATACTGCAGTTAGCTGAATCAACTGCCTGCCTGAGGTATTATTAGAAAGAGAACACCAGCATTTGTCTGCAGTTAGCTTTAGTTGCACAATGTGCACAGGATACAATACACTGACTGAAAATACTGCAGCTGCCTGCCTAAGGTATTACTAGAAAGAGAACATCAGCAATTGTCTGCAGTTAGCTTCAGTTGCACACTGTGCACAGGATACAGTACACTGACTGAAAATACTGCATCTGCCTGCCTGAGGTATTATTAGAAAGAGAACACCAGCAATTGTCTGCAGTTAGCTTTAGTTGCACACTGTGCACATGATGCAGTACACTGACTGAAAATACTGCAGCTGCCTGCCTGTGGTATTATTAAAAAGAGAACACTAGCAATTGTCTGCAGTTAGCTTTAGTTGCACATTGCAAAGGATACAGTACACTGACTGAAAATACTGCAGCTGCCTGCCTGAGGTATTATTAGAAAGAGAACACCAGCAATTGTTTGCAGTTAGCTTTAGTTGCACACTGTGCAAAGGATACAGTACACTGACTGGAAATACTGCAGCTGTCTGCCTGAGGTATTATTAGGAAGAGAACACCAGCAATTGTCTGCAGTTATCTTTAGTTGCACACTGTGCACAGGATACAGTACACTGACTGAAAATACTGCAGCTGCCTGCCTGTGGTATTATTAAAAAGAGAACACCAGCAATTGTCTGCAGTTAGCTTTAGTTGCACACTGTGCACAGGATACAGTACACTGACTGAAAATACTGCAGCTGCCTGCCTGAGATATTATTAGAAAGAGAACAACAGCAATTGTCTGCAGTTAGCTTTAGTTGCACACTGTGCACAGGATAGATGAGAGCCACACCTTGTGCCCTATCTTAAAGGTAGGGTTAGCTCTTCTTTTTCTATCATATTGTTTTTTATATTCTTCTTGGGCCTTCTTCATGGTATCCTGGAGTATCTGGTAATTTGTATGGATGAAATCCACTCTGTCCTGAACTGCTGGGACTGAAGATTCCGGAATGACGTTGGGTAAAAATGAAGGATGAAAGCCGTAATTCGCCCAGAAGGGTGATTGGTTGGTAGAAGCGTGCACCGAGTTATTATATGCAAATTCTGCACAGGGTAATAGTTTAATCCAGTCATTCTGAGAAAAAGAACGGAAGCATTGCAGGTATTGCTCTAGCGTCTGGTTGGTCCTTTCAGTCTGACCGTTACTCTGTGGGTGGTAGGCTGTGGACAAGCATATCTCAATTGAAAGTAGTTTGCAGAGATTTTTCCAAAACCTAGAGGTAAATTGTACCCCTCTATCTGATATGATGTTATCTGGTAATCCATGTAATCGGACAATTTCCTTAATAAAGATCATTGCTGTATCGATCCCTCTCCTTGATACAACGAATACGAGGATCCTTCTGCAGGCTTTGCAGGATCAGGGAGGCCATGCAGTGTAGGTTTGCTGAGGCATTCGGTTCAGAGTCTTCTGGGTCATTAAGGACGACATGATCCGCAGCCACCTCCTCCCAGCCACGTACAAGTCTATGGGTTTCTTGGGACTGTAAATGATCCCTTAAAGACTGCTGCTGATGCTGAGTGACAGGCTCCACCTCCATGCTGACACAATCCTCCTCCTTCTCCTCCTCTTCCTATGTGATCAGCGGGCACGCAGGAACACTGTCTGGATAAAGGGGGCCTTGAGAGGTAAGGAAGTCCCCCTCTTCCTGCCTCTGTTCTGCCTCAAGTGCCCTGTCCATTATTCCACACAGCTTGTGCTCCAACAGCTGGACAAGAGGGACAGTGTCATCAATGCATGCACTGTCACTGCTCACCATCCTCGTGGTCTCCTCAAATGGTGACAGGACAATGCATGCATCCCTGACAAAAAAGGACAAATCAGCACAGGAAGAGGCCATGGAGGAAGAAGAAGAGGAGGGGGTGGAGGAGAGAGGTGTGTCAAAATCACCACTAGTAGAATTTTGGAGGCGTGGTGGCGGAACAACCTCCAACACTACTGCACCCTGTCCTACATCCTTCCCAGCTGCCAGCAGAGTCACCCAGTGCACGGTAAAAGATAGGTAACGTCCCTGTCCATGCCTGCTGGACCATGAGTCAGCGGTAATATGCACCTTACCGCTGACCACCCTGACCAGCGAGGCATGGACATTGCCTTCCACATGCCGGTAGAGAGCCGGAATCGCCTTCCGTTAAAAAAAGTGGCGTTTGGGAACCTGCCACTGAGGTACCACACATTCCATAAGCTTACGGAAGGGGGCAGAGTCTACCAACTGAAAAGGCAGCAGTTTAAGTGCTAGCAATTTAGCCAAGCTAGCATTCAACCACTGGGCATGTGGATGGCTGGGAGCGAACTTCTTTCTGCAGCAGCTGGGGCAGGGAAATTTGCCTGGTACAATCTGATGTCGGTGTACCGATAGCAGATTGCCCGCAAGTACTTGGCTGTGACACACCTAATTCTACACCTTCATTCCTCTCAGTGCAGGTCTCAGAGAGGACTGAAGGTATAGTGGGGTTGGAGATCCCAGCTGATGAGGAGCAAGGAGAGGTCCTCCTTGTTCTTTGGTGTGGGTCTTTTAGGTACGCTTGCTCACGAACTGCATTGCAGGTCAACATATGTCTGGTCAAGCATGTGGTGCCCAAGGGGGAGATGTTTTGGCCTCGAGAGATACGCTTGAGACATATGTTGCAAATAGCAGCGGTGCGATCTGATGCACTCATCTCAAAAAAGGCCCACACCAAAAGAATTTTGGAATAATGCGCAGAGACAGCACCGCCCTGCACGTGCGGAGCTCTGCGGTGTGATGCAGTCAGTGTGCTGCCCTTAGGCTGGCCCCTGAAAGGCATCCTGCCTTGTTGGTGATGTGCCTCCTCCTCCTCCTCTCTCCTATCAGGCACCCCTGTTGAGTCAGTGACCTCATCATCCCCTCCCTCCTCATCACTGGAGCAAACCTGGCAGTATGCTGCAGCTGGGGGAACATGACTGCCAGATTGCTGTCCTTCTTGGGCACCCCCTCTGTCCATGCTCACGTTACTGCCTTCATCTAGCTCAGTATCATCATCAGAGCCTTCAAAACGCTGGGCATCCTCCTGGAGCATGTACCCAACACTGTGGTCAAACAGTTCGAGGGACTCCTCAGGAGGACATAGTGGGGCTAGGGAAGGAGTCACTGATGCCACTGAGCCGAGGGAAATGGCCGTGTTGGCAGCTGCTTTGCCAGACAAAGTACCCTGAGCCTGGGTGAGAGAGGATGAGGAGGATGAGGACGGCTTGGTCATGCACTCGAACAAGTCTTCCGCATGTTGCGGCTCAACAAGGCCAGCTGCCGAAAAAAAGGCCAAGCGTGTCCCATGGCCACGTGCTGATGAGAATGCACCGTGTCCACGACCAGCACTGTTGCCTCTAGACACAGAGCCTGCTTGCCCTCTTTTATTGGCTTGTGACTGTCTGCCTCTCCTTGTTGGCCTTCCAGACATACTATTGGCCTGCAGTGAGCTGCAAAAAACTGGGATATATATATACCGATTATACTGCAGCTAGCAGAATCAACTGCCTGCCTGTAGTATTATCAGTATGATAACACCTGCACTTGTCTTCAACGTCCAAGATGAAGCTAAGCCACTAGCTACGGCGAAACACGTTAACGTCACAGCGCTGCCCAGTCTGCGGACGTCACGGGCATGGTGGAGAGCAAGGCGCTGAAGCAGTCGCCGGGAGCCGATGATTAGCGTGTGCAACTAGCTACAGCACCAGGACTCAAGCGTCTACCTATTGCTGCAGCCAAGCTACTTCGTACGGGCTTCCCGTATTCCCCATCGGAATACCGCCGCTCACCATTGGAGCATCAAGGGATCCATCGCCCACAGGTTTTGTGGAACACATGATGCAGCTCCCGAAAGATGCAGTAATGTATTGACACACGGATACACATACCAGCACCGAATGCTTAAAGCCTGTCAGCCAATTCTTCACTACTAAGCTAATACAGCTGTATTGTTGTCACTAAGTACAAAGCTTTAAATACATACCAGGAAACCTTATGGGAAGCCGATGATTACAATGACTGATAACTCATGATCCCTTCAATTGATTACTCAACTGATGATTGAACTGGGAATTCCCATATCACTGAATTGAGTGATCTACTGGACTGCCTAGTCTTTACCTGCTATGTAGCATTGTCATTAAGATTTATCTCTAACACTAGGTTTTGGTTACTCTATATTACCATTCAAGCCATAAACCTAACCATAGGTACCCTGTCTTTCCACAAGCACACGCGCATCTAATCTCCCTCTCTCCACCCCTTCATTGCTTTGGCCCACAGCTGACCCCCCCTATCACCACTACCTGGGACCCAATCTAAATTGTTAATTCATTGATCATACTATTTGGCCATTTGTTAGCCCCAAAGGTCTATTGTAAAAAGGCCTCTCGCGCTACTTCTAAGCAGTAAACTAAACCCTTAAATAATCTAAACAAAAGTGCAGCAAAATCTGTAAGTGTAACACATAACACTAAACAGTCTGTGGTGAGTGAAGTGATTTTGCGCAATTTATGATGAAGTAGTCAAAATAAATTATCCCATACGGGATAAAAAAATAGGTAGTGTATTAAACATCTATCTAGAATAGCATCATTACTATATAAAATGATAAATATATAACATAAAATCTCAATCTTGCCGTGCAAAATCAAAATAAATCCTTATATAATCATGTGAAATTGGGTGTGTATCACTTGGTGTAAGGGAAAAAAAACACAAAATCCCTAAACATGGAAAACAAGTGAAAAAATTGAAAAAAGTGAAAAAATATGAAAAAATAAAAAATGGAAAAAAATAAAAAATATTTAAAAATTGAAATAAAAAGTAAATAAAAAATTAACAATGAAAACACAGCTTCAAATTAAAATAATGACAATAGAAGTCCAATATTTCTACAGTAAATGGGATTGGCCGGGATTGCCGTGACCGGAAGTGACATGAGAAAGGCGAGGAACAATGCCTATTTTGTTCCCTGTGCTATTTTTAACTTTTCTATGTAAGAGTCCACTGTACATTGTTTAAATAAATACGTTTTTAGACCTAACATACTACACTATTGGAGGCTTTTCTTCTTCTTTGTCTCCTATCTCCCACTGAGACAACCCTCTATATGACTGGGATCTGGGAGCATACCTCTGTACCCTAAGGAGGAATACTAGTACACACACCACCCAGAGAGATCCTATCTACTATCCGGGGAGGTCAGTGGATATCCCAGATGGTGATTGCCTGCTATTTATGGCACTGAGGTAAGAGTTCTGGGAGACTAAACCATTGAGGGAGTCACAGCAGGATTATGAATGGATAATCATCTCCATCAATCACAATAGCCACAGAACTTTACCGCTTCCCATTTACTGTAGAAATATTGGACTTCTATTGTCATTATTTTAATTTGAAGCTGTGTTTTCATTGTGAATTTTTTATTTACTTATTATTTAAATTTTAAAATATTTTTTATTTTTTTCCATTTTTTATTTTTTCATATTTTTTCACTTTTTTTCCATTTTTTCACTTGTTTTTCATGTTTAGGGATTTTGTGTTTTTTTCCCCTTACACCAAGTGATACACACCCAATTTCAGATGATTATACAAGGATTTTTTTTGATTTTGCACGGCAAGATTGAGATTTTATGTTATATATTTATCATTTTATATAGTAATGATGCTATTCTAGATAGATGTTTAATACACTACCTATTTTTTTTATCCCGTATGCGATAATTTATTTTGACTACTTCATCACAAATTGCACGAAATCACTTCACTAGCCCCAAAGGTCGCTGAGGAACAAAGCAATATGCCCCGACTGGGCCAGCTTTACTTCTTTGTTAATTCCTGTATCCTGTATGTTAAGTCTTTGTCCGCGGTATTGTTGATACATTGTTGCCGCAAAGATCACTGCACTTTAGATTTTCATGTGATTTTTACTGTCTAATAGTGTTTAAATAAAGTTGATTTTATTAAGCGTTAAATCCCAAGACTATTCTGTTGCTAATGGTAACCCCTTTCACAAGCTCACCTCTCCTGGGCTTGTCTCCCTTCCCCCCCCCCCTTAGTACTTGTCTTCAGGTAGCTATACTGTAGGTGCAACTGTGCAGGGTACACAGTACAGTAACTGGAAATACGTCAAGAGCCTACACAAGCACCTGGCTGCAGTTAGCTATACTGTAGGTGAGACCGTGTGGGGTACACAGTACAGTAACTGGAAATACTTCAATGAGCCTACACAAGCACCTGGCTGCAGGTAGCTTTACTGTAGGTGAGACTGTGCAGGGTACACAGTACAGTAGCTGGAAATACTTCAATGAGCCTACACAAGCACCTGGCTGCAGGTTGCTATACTGTAGGTGAGACTGTGCAGGGTACACAGTACAGTAGCTGGAAATACTTCAATGAGCCTACACAAGCACCTGGCTGCAGGTTGCTATACTGTGGGTGAGACTGTGCAGGGTAAACAGTACAGTAGCTGGAAATACTTCAATGAGCCTACACAAGCACCTGGCCGCAGGTTGCTATACTGTGGGTGAGACTGTGCAGGGTACACAGTACAGTAGCTGGAAATACTTCAATGAGCCTACACAAGCACCTGGCATGCAGGTAGCTATACTGTAGGTGAGACTGTGCAGGGTACACAGTACAGTAGCTGGAAATACTTCAATGAGCCTACACAAGCACCTGGCTGCAGGTTGTTATACTGTATGTGAGACTGTGCAGGGTACACAGTACAGTAGCTGGAAATACTTCAATGAGCCTACACAAGCACCTGGCTGCAGATAGCTATACTGTAGGTGAGACTGTGCGGGATACACAGTACAGTAGCTGGAAATACTTCAATGAGCCTACACAAGCACCTGGCTGCAGGTAGCTATACTGTAGGTGAGACTTTGCAGGGTACACAGTACAGTAACTGTAAATACTTCAATGAGCCTACACAAGCACCTGGCTGCAGGTAGCTATACTGTAGGTGAGACTGTGCAGGGTACACAGTACAGTAACTGGAAATACTTCAATGAGCCTACACAAGCACCTGGCTGCAGGTAGCTATACTGTAGGTGAGACTGTGCGGGGTACACAGTACAGTAGCTGGAAATACATTAATGAGCCTACACAAGCACCTGGATGCAGGTTGCTATACTGTAGGTGAGACTGTGCAGGGTAAACAGTACAGTAGCTGGAAATACTTCAATGAGCCTACACAAGCACCTGGCTGCAGGTTGCTATACTGTAGGTGAGACTGTGCAGGGTACACAGTACAGTAGCTGGAAATACTTCAATGAGCCTACACAAGCACCTGGCTGCAGGTTGCTATACTGTAGGTGAGACTGTGCAGGGTACACAGTACAGTAGCTGGAAATACTGTAAAAACACCTGCCTGCCTGTCAGTATATTAGGAAGAGAAGAACAGGATCTAGCTAAACTGAATACAGTATATATATATATATATATATATATATATATATATATATATACAATACCTGGGATGTATATATATATATATATATACACAATGCACTGTAACTGCAGCTAACTGACTCGACCTGCCTACTAACTTAATCTATCTAACTATCTAACTTGAATCAAATGACACTGTCTGTCTCTCTCTCTTTATCTCTCTATCTGAACGCCGGAACACACTACACAGGGCAGCCGTGCAGGCGGCCTTATATAGTGTGGGGCGTGTACTAAACCTCCTGAGCCATAATTGGCCAAAGCCTCCTTGGCTTTGGCCAATTACGGCTCTCTGTTCAGACGGCGCTGTGATTGGCCAAGCATGCGGGTCATAGTGCATGCTTGGCCAATCATCAGCCAGTAATGCACTGCGATGCTGCAGTGAATTATGGGCCATGACGCGCCACTCGAATTTGGCGCGAACGGCCCATATCGTTCATAATTCGGCGATCGACCGAACACACGATGTTCGAGTCGAACATGGGCTCGACTCGAACATGAAGCTCATCCCTAATCCCAGCTTTGTGCAGCTACATCTCACTGCAGGCCATTCCTTGTGTACCTATTCCAATACATTAAAGACAGTACATCTGGAAGGCCAACAAGGAGAGGCAGACAGTCACAGGCCAATAAAAGAGGGCAAGTAGGCTTTGTGTCTAGAGGCAACAATGCTGGTCGTGGACACGGTGCATCCTCATCCGCACGTGACCGTGGGGCATGCTTGTCCTTTTTTTCGGCAGCTGGCCGTGTTGAGCCACAACATGCTGAAGAATTGGTAGAGTGGATGACCAAGCCATCCTCATCCTCCTCATCCTCTGTCACCCAGGCTACCTTGGCTGCCAATGCAGGTGCCAAAGCGGCCTATTTCTTGGACTCGAGGTCATCATCAGTTACTCCTTCCCTAGCCCCACCGGAGGAGTCCCCCAAACTTTTCGACCACAGTGTCGGGTACATGCTGCTGGAGGATGCGCAGTGTTTTGAAGGCTCCGATGACAGTACCCAGCTATAGGAAGGCAATAACGTGAGCCCAGAGAGAGGGGTTGCCCAAGAAGGACAACAAACTGGCAGTCATGTTCCCCCAGCTGCAGCATACTGCCAGATTTGCTCCAGTGATGAGGAGGGAGGGGATGATGATCTCACTGACTCTACGTGGGTGCCTGATAGGAGAGAGGAGGAGGAGGTGGAGGAGGAGGAGGCACATCTCCAACGAGGCAGGATGCCCTCCAGGGGCTATCTTAAGGGCAGCCAACTGACTGCTTCACACCGCAGAGCTCCGCAAGTGCAGGGCGCTGGTAACTCCGCGCGTTATTCCCAAAGTTCTTCGGTGTGGGCCTTTTTTGAGACGTGTGCAGCAGAACGCACCGTTGCTATTTGCAACATATGTCTGAAGCGTATCAAGCGTGGACTAGACAGCAAGCGCTTGGGCCCCGCATGCTTAATCAGACATATGTCGAGCTCCCATGCAGCCCGTTGGCAACACTACCTAAAAGAGGCACACCAAAGAACAAGGCGGACCTCTCCTTGCTCCTCCTCATCAGCTGGGATCTCCAACCCCACTATACCTTCAGTCCTCTCAGAAACCTGCACTGAGAGGAATGAAGGTGTAGAATTAGGTGTGCCACTGCCAAGTACTTGCGGGAAATCTGCTATCGGTACACCAACGTCTGATTCTAGTAATCAGATTTCCCTACCCCAACTCCACCGGCGAAAGAAGTTCGCTCCCAACCATCCACATGCCCAGCGGTTGAATGCTAGCTTGGCTAAATTGCTAGCAATTCAACTGCAGCCTTTTCAGTTGGTAGACTCTGCCCCCTTCCGTGAGTTTGTGGAATGTGCGGTACCTCAGTGGCAGGTTTCCAAACGCCACTTTTTTTCACGGAAGGTGATTTCAGCTCTCTACCGGCATGTGGAAGGCAATGTCTATGCCTCGCTGGACAGGGCGGTCAGCGGTAAGGTGCACATTACCGCTGACTTATGGTCCAGCAGGCATGGACATGGACGTTACCTATCTTTCACCGCGCACTGGGTGACTCTTCTGGCAGCTGGGAAGGATGCAGGACAGGGTGCAGTAGTGTTGGAGGTTGTTCCGCCACCACGCCTCCAAAATTCTACTAGTGGTGAGTCTGCCACACCTCTCTCCTCCACCCACTCCTCTTCTTCTTCCTCCATGGCCTCTTCCTGTGCTGATTTGTCCTCGGAACCAGCGGTGCTCTGTAGGCGTCCAAGGGGCTACGCAAGCATGCAGGCAAAAAGATGCCATGCGGTGCTTGAGCTGGTGTGCTTGGGGGACAGGAGCCACACTGGGGCAGAAATTCTGTCAGCTCTGCAGGGGCAGGTTCAGAGGTGGTTGACGAAATGCTAGCTTAAGCCAGGAATGGTGGTTCGTGACAATGGCACCAACCTCCTCTACGCCCTCTGACAGGGACAACTGACTCATGTGCCCTGTTTGGCTCATGTCCTTAACTTGGTGGTGCAGCGGTTCTTGGGCAGGTACCCAGGCTTACAGAATGTCGTGAGGCAGGCCAGGAAAGTCTGTATGCATTTCCACTGGTCATATAATGCCAGTGCTCGGCTGGCTGACCTCCAAAAGGAATTTAACCTGCCCAAGAACCGCCTAATCTGTGACATGCCCACCAGGTGGAACTCAGTGTTGGCCATGCTGCAGCGGCTGCACACGCAGCAGAGGGCCATCAATGAGTACCTATGCGACTATGGCACCAGGACAGGGTCAGGGGAGCTTGTTTTTTTCCCCCAAGCCAGCGGGCCATGAACAGGGATGCATGCACTGTCTTGTCACCATTTGAGGAGGCCACAAGGATGGTGAGCAGTGACAGTGTCCCTCTTGTCCACCTGTTGGAGCACACGCTGCGTGGAATAATGGACAGGGCACTTGAGGCAGAACAGAGGCAGGAAGAGGAGGACTTCCTTACCTCTCAAGGTCCACTTTATCCAGACAGTGTTCCTGCGTGCCCGCCGATCACACAGGAAGAGGACAAGGAGGAGGAGGATTGTGTCAGCATGGAGGTGGGCCTAGCACTCAGCATCAGCAGCAGTCTTCAAGGGATCATTTACAGTCCGAAGAAACCCATGGACTTGTACGTGGCTGGGAGGAGGTGGCTATGGATCATGTTGTCCTTAGTGACCCAGAGGACTCTGGACCGAATGCCTCATCAAACCTACGCTGCATGGCCTCCCTGATGCTGCAAAGCCTGCGGAAGGATCCTCGTATTCGTGGTATCAGAGAGAGGGATCATTACTGGCTGGCAACCCCCCTTGATCCACGTTACAAGGGTAAGGTTGTGGACCTTATCTTGCCGTCACAGAGGGAGCAGAGGATGAAACATCTTTGGGAGGCCTTGCAGAAAGGTTTGTGAAACACGTTTCCAGAGACTGGGAGGTTACAATTTCCTGGTCCTCCTGGACAACGTGTTGCTGAGGCTTCGGTCAGTCACAGAAGGAGCGGTGGAGAAGGTGGCCGTCTGACCAATGCGCCCAGACAATTTTTTAGTCCGCAGCCCCAAGGTCTGGTCGGTTCCAGCAACCATCGTCAGCGTCTGATTCACATGGTGCAGGAATACCTAGGGGCAAGATCAGACTTGGACACCTTTCCCACCGAAAATCCAGAGCTTGCACAGTATGCAATTGAGCTACTGGCCTGTCCTGCATCCAGCGTTCTTTCGGAACGCACATTCAGTGCTGTTGGAGGCTTTGTAACCGATCACAGGGTGCGCCTGTCCACCAAATCGGTCGATCGGCTGACCTTCATAAAAATGAATCAGTCTTGGATCACCAGCTACCAAGCACCTGATGCTGATGTAACCGAATATTTTTTATTTTAATGTGAGATCCCTTCAAGACTGCCTATGCTGATGCTGAGTGACTATCCTGTTATGCTGAGTGACTATCCTCTTCCTCCTCAATGTTCATGCTGATAGCTTGTAAGAACATTTTTGGTTCTGGGCACCGCCACCAGTGGCCAAGGCCCAATTTTTCTGCCCCTGTTTAGCAGGGATGTGTAATTACAATTTTTGATGTAATAATTTGCAGCAGGGCTCATTTCTGCACTCCAACTAGAGTATCTGTGAGGGGTTGCAGTGTTGTAGCACCAGCACCAGTGCCTAAGGCCCAATTTTTCTGCCCCTGTTTAACAGGGGCATGTAATTACAATTTTTGATGCAATACTTTGCAGCAGGGCTCATTCCTGCACTCCAACTAGAGTATCTGTGAGGAGTTGCAGTGTTGTGGCACCAGCACCAGTGCCTAAGGCCCAATTTTTCAGCCCCTGTTTAACAGGGGCGTGTAATTACAATTTTTGATGCAATACTTTGTTGCAGGGCTCATTCCTGCGCTCCAACTAGAGTATCTGTGAGGGGTTGTAGTGTTGTGGCACCAGCACCAGTGCCTAAGGCCCAATTTTTCAGCCCCTGTTTAACAGGGGCGTGTAATTACAATTTTTGATGCAATACTTTGCAGCAGGGCTCATTCCTGCCCTCCAACTAGAGTATCTGTGAGGGGTTGCAGTGTTGTGGCACCAGCACCAGTGCCTTAGGCCCAATTTTTCAGCCCCTGTTTAACAGGGGTATGTAATTACAATTCTTGATGTATTATTTCACAGCAGGGCCCATTCCTGCATCCACCAAGAGTAACTGTGAGGCCTTACAGTGCTGTGGCAACACCACCACACCGTCCACCACCAAAGGCCCAATTTTTCTGACCCTGTTCAACAGGGCCATGTAATTACTATTCTTGATCTAATATTTCACAGCAGGGCCCGTTCCTGCACCCACCAAGAGTAACTGTGAGGGCTTACAGTGTTGTGGCAACACCAACACCTAAGGCCCAAATTTCTGCGGAGTATATAGGGCAGGCCCCTACTTTCAAACATCCAACTTACAAACGACTCCTACTTGCAAACGGAAGGAGACAACAGGAAGTGAGAGGAAATCTACCCCTAGGAAGGGAAATTCTCTCCTGTAAGAGTTCCTTGTTTCACTGAAAACCCCCAAATTTTCAAAATCCAATTGTCATCGGGATAGAACGTGAGGTGAAATCTTCTGAACAGGTGCACAGACAGCAAAACAAATGTTATAGGGGTGATAAGCCATTTCCTAAGTTTTCCAAAAAGCTTAAAAATAGATTTTTTGGCTGGAGCTACACGTAAAAAATGTACCAGTTAAAAATTACAAACAGATTCTACATAAGAACAAACCTACAGTCCCTGTCTTGTTTGCACCGCCTGTATACTGCTGTTCAGTTGAGCAGAGACTGTTCTAAAAACGGGAAACACGCGCCACTTTACAGGCATACTATAGACACCCCCCAGACACGATATTTAAAGAAATATTTCACTTTTATTTTTTCACTTTAAGCATCATTAACCACTTGAGCCCCGGACCATTATGCTGCCTAAGGACCAGAGGTCTTTTTCCAATTTGGCACTGCGTCGCTTTAACTGCTAATTGCGCAGTCATGCAATGCTGTACCCAAACGAAATTTGCGTCCTTTTCTTCCCACAAATAGAGCTTTCTTTTGATGGTATTTGATCACCTCTGCGGTTTTTATTTTTTGCGCTATAAATGGAAAAAGACCGAAAATTTTGAAAAAAAATGATATTTTCTACTTTTTGTTATAAAAAAAATCCAATAAACTCAATTTTAGTCATACATTTAGGCCAAAATGTATTCGGCCACATGTTTTTGGTAAAAAAAATGTCAATAAGCGTATATTTATTGGTTTGCGCAAAAGTTATAGCGTCTACAAACTAGGGTACATTTTCTGTAATTTACACAGCTTTTAGTTTATGACTGCCTATGTCATTTCTTGAGGTGCTAAAATGGCAGGGCAGTACAAAACCCCCCCAAATGACCCCATTGTGGAAAGTAGACACCCCAAGGAAATTGCTGAGAGGCATGTTGAACCCATTGAATATTTATTTTTTTTGTCCCAAGTGATTGAATAATGACAAAAAAAAAAAAATATTTACAAAAAGTTGTCACTAAATGATATATTGCTCACACAGGCCATGGGCCTATGTGGAATTGCACCCCAAAATACATTCTGCTGCTTCTCCTGAATATGGGGATACCACATGTGTGGGACTTTTTGGGAGCCTAGCCGCGTACGGGGCCCCGAAATCCAATCACCGCCTTCAGGATTTCTAAGGGCGTAAATTTATGATTTCACTCTTTACTGCCTATCACAGTTTCGGAGGCCATGGAATGCCCAGGTGGCACAAAACCCCCCCAAATGACCCCATTTTGGAAAGTAGACACCCCAAGCTATTTCCAGAGAGGCATATTGAGTCCATGGAATATTTTATATTTTGACACAAGTTGCGGGAAAGTGACACATTTTTTTTTTTTGCACAAAGTTGTCACTAAATGATATATTGCTCACACAGGCCATGGGCATATGTGGAATTGCACCCCAAAATACATTTAGCTACTTCTCCTGAGTACGGGGATACCACATCTGTGGGGCTTTTTGGGAGCCTAGCCGTGTACGGGACCCCGAAAACCAATCACCGCCTTCAGGATTTCTAAGGGTGAAAATTTTTGATTTCACTCTTCACTTCCTATCACAGTTTCGGAGGCCATGGAATGCCCAGGTGGCACAAAACCCCCCCAAATGACCCCATTTTGGAAAGTAGACACCCCAAGCTATTTGCTGAGAGGCATGGTGAGTATTTTGCAGCTCTCATTTGTTTTTGAAAATGAAGAAAGACAAGAAAAAACTTTTTTTTTTTTTCTTTTTTCAATTTTCAAAACTTTGTGACAAAAAGTGAGGTCTGCAAAATACTCACTATACCTCTCATCAAATAGCTTGGGGTGTCTACTTTCCAAAATGGGGTCATTTGGGGGGGGGGTTTGTGCCACCTGGGCATTCCATGGTCTCCGAAACTGTGATAAGCAGTCAAGAGAGAAATCAAAAATTCACGCCCTTAGAAAGCCTGAAGGCGGTGCTTGGTTTTCGGGGTTCCGTACGCGGCTAGGCTCCCAAAAAGTCTCACACATGTGGTATCCCCGTACTCAGGAGAAGCAGCAGAATGTATTTTGGGGTATAATTTCACATATTCCCATAGCATGTTTGAGCAATATATCATTTAGTGACAATTTTGTGCAAAAAAAAAAAAAAATTGTCTCTTTCCCGCAACTTGTGTCGCAATATAAAATATTCCATGGACTCGACATGCCTCTCAGCAAATAGCTTGGGGTGTCTACTTTCCAAAATGGGGTCATTTGGGGGGGTTTTGAACTGTCCTGGCATTTTATGCACAACATTTAGAAGCTTATGTCACACATCACCCACTCTTCTAACCACTTGAAGACAAAGCCCTTTCTGACACTTATTGTTTACATGAAAAAGTTTTTTTTTTTTGCAAGAAAATTACTTTGAACCCCCAAACATTATATATTTTTTTAAAGCAAATGCCCTACAGATTAAAATGGTGGGTGTTTCATTTTTTTTTTTCACACAGTATTTGCGCAGCGATTTTTCAAACGCATTTTTTGGGGAAAAAACACACTTTTTTAAATTTTAATGCACTAAAACACACTATATTGCCCAAATGTTTGATGAAATAAAAAAGATGATCTTAGGCCGAGTACATGGATACCAAACATGACATGCTTTACAATTGCGCACAAACGTTCAGTGGCAACAAAATAAATACATTTTTAAAAGCCTTTAAAAGCCTTTACAGGTTACCACTTTAGATTTACAGAGGAGGTCTACTGCAGAAATTACTGCCCTCGATCTAACCTTCGCGGTGATACCTCACATGCATGGTGCAATTGCTGTTTACGTTTGACGACAGACCGCCGCTTGCGTTCGCCTTAGTGCGAGAGCAGGGGGCGACAGGGGTGCTTTTTTTTTTTTTTTTTTTTTCTTTATTATTTTTTTGCTTTTTTATCTTATTTTTAAACTGTTCCTTTCATTTTTATTTTTTTTTAATCATTTTTATTGTTATCTCGGGGAATGTAAATATCCCCTATGATAGCAATAGGTAGTGACAGGTACTCTTTTTTGAAAAAAATGGGGTCTATTAGACCCTAGATCTCTCCTCTGCCCTCAAAGCATCTGACCACACCAAGATCGGTGTGATAAAATGCTTCCCCAATTTCCCAATGGCGCTATTTACATCCAGCGAAATCTAAGTCATAAAATGCTCGTAGCTTCTGGTTTCTTAGGCCATAGAGATGTTTGGAGCCACTCTGGTCTCTGATCAGCTCTATGGTCAGCTGGCTGAATCACCGGCTGCATTTTCAGGTTCCCTGTTGAGACAGGAGAGCCAGAGAAAAACACGGAAGACGGTGGGGGGGGGGGGCATTCCCTCCCACGGCTTGTAAAAGCAGTCTAGAGGCTAATTAGCCGCTAGGATTGCTTTTACATGAAAGCCGACCGCTGGCTGAAAAGAATGATACCAAGATGATACCTAAACCTGCAGGCATCATTCTGGTATAACCACTCAAAGTTGTGAATGGCGTACCTGAAGACAAAAAAATGGTTAACAATAAAACACAGTAAACGGTAAAGTATAAAAAATTGCATACCTGAAAAGCAAACATGATAAAGCATAATAACAATAAAACATTGCAGAATAGAATACAGTAAAAAAGAGCAGAACAATAGAGAGAATAGAGAGAGAGAGAACAATAAAACGACAACTATTTTTTTTTATTTTATATATATATATATTTTTTTATTTTTTTTTTACACTTTTTTTGTAACTAACTTTTATAACTGTAACCGGTTCCAGGTTCGGGTCTCTCAAAATGCGATGGCATCTTGGGAGACCCTGTGAAAGTGTGCCTAGTCTGTGCAATGCTGTACCCTACGCTAATACTCAACTAGTGTATGGTAGCGTTCAAAACATTCACCAATGCAAAGACCAGGATTGTCAGGACAGGAGGGACAATAATAGCGGGTGTCACGTCTATATCCGCGCTAGCTGCAGACACAATATCCTTTTTGGGGGCGTTCGCTGGGTAGGGGTACTCGGGAGGACATAAAGAAAATGCCTCTCATGCAGCCGACTGCATTTGGTTGTGGATGTGAATGGGGGAAGTACGGGCGCTGCAGAAGCGGTGGGTTCCCAATTAGGATTGGCGAATGCAGCAGGAAGGGCACTATGGGCACGACGGGCCTGTGTTTGTCTTTTTGGTGGCAGCGGGACACTACTTGTGCTTGCCACCTCACCAGCTTGAACTGCACTTATGGGACTCGCCACGTCACCAAGTGTTACTGCAGTGCTGGTTTGACTACGACCGGGGTGTACTAGGCCGCTGGCGCTTGCCAGTTCACCAAAACGCTACCAAAAAATCTGTTAGCGATCGCAGGGATCAGGCCTGACTCTGCGAATGCTGCAGTTATGCGTTTTAGTCTTTTGTAAGTGACAGTGATCGATCGATACTGCACTTGGGTGGGCTGGGCTGGGCCGGGCGGAGGGGCAAAACGCAGGTGCTAGCAGGTATCTGGGCTGATCCCACTAACACTGCGTTTGTGAGAACCCTAAACTGCTGGGGATGCTAGTATAGATCTGATCGGATCAGATATTGATCCGTTCAGATACTATACCACTAAGGGTGGTGTACAGTGCGTGCGTGGGTGTTAGCGGTACTGGCGCTAACCTGACGCTGCCTGGGGCTGGTGCTTGCCAGTTCACCAAAATACTACCAAAAAAACTGTTAGCGATCGCAGGGATCAGGCCTGACTCTGTGAACGCTGCAGTTATGCATTTAGTGTTTTGTAAGTGTCAGTGATCGATCGATACTGCACTTGGGTGGGCTGGGCCGGGCGGAGGGGCAAAACGCAGGTGCTAGCAGGTATCTGGGCTGATTCCGCTAACACTGCGTTTTTGGGAACCCTAAACTGCTGGGGACACTAGTATAGATCTGATCGGATCAGATATTGATCCGTTCAGATACTATACCACTAAGGGAGGCGTATGCTGCGTGCGTGGGTGTTAGCGGTACTGGCGCTAACCTGACGCTGCCTGGGGCTGGTGCTTGCCAGTTCACCAAAATACTACCAAAAAAACTGTTAGCGATCTCAGGGATCAGGCCTGACTCTGCGAACGCTGCAGTTATGCGTTTAGTCTTTTGTAAGTGACAGTGATCGATCGATACTGCACTTGGGTGGGCTGGGCTGGGCCGGGCGGAGGGGCAAAACGCAGGTGCTAGCAGGTATCTGGGCTGATCCCGCTAACACTGCGTTTTTGGGAACCCTAAACTGCTGGGGACGCTAGTATAGATCTGATCGGATCAGATATTGATGCGTTCAGATACTATACCACTAAGGGAGGCGTATGCTGCGTGCGTGGGTGTTAGCGGTACTGGCGCTAATCTGACGCTGCCTGGGGCGACGCATATCACCGCCGGGCGATCAGGGGGCTAAACCTTTATTCGGTAATAAACGGCGGGTGCCCTGACACTATAAAAAATAAACAAACTAACCAGCGTCAACCGTAACGGTTATACGGTGATCAGTGGTGAAAGGGTTAACTAGGGGGCAATCAAGGGGTTAAAAAATTTATTCGGTAGTATATGGGGGTCCCTGACGCTATAAAACGCTGACGGCGAACCTAAATATTTATGTCCCTAACTAGCGTCACCAGCGACACTAATACAGCGATCAGAAAAATGATCGCTTAGTGACACTGGTGACAGGGGGTGATCAAGGGGTTAAAACTTTATTAGGGGGGGTTAGGGGGGTACCCTAGACCTAAAGGGGGGTAATACTCACTGTCCCAACACTAACTGTCACAAACTGACACCAATGCAGTAATCAGAAAAAAAAAAAAAAAAAAAAAACTGCTGGTGTCAGTTTGTGACGGGGGGGGGGGGGGGTGATTGGGGGGGGATCGGGGGGCGATCGGGGGGGGGATCGGGGTGTTTTGTGTGCCTGGCATGTTCTACTGTGTGTGTGTGTGTTGGTGCACTCACATTGATGTCTTCTCTCCTCGGGCCGGAACGGAAAATACCGAGCCGAGGAGAGATGACATCATTTCCTTTGCTGCTGTTTAGCATACAGCAGCAAAGGAATGATTCGATTGGCCGGCGGCGATCGCGAGGGGGGGGCCACGAACGGATGGTCTCCCCCTCACCACCGATCGCCGGGGCACAAAGGACGACCGCCTCGGGCACCGAGGGGGGGTCCGATCGGACCCCCCACCCGCGGAAGGCAAATTACGTACACTGTACGTGATTTTGCCTGTCCGTGCCACTTTGCCGACGTACATCGGCGTGAGGCGGTCGTCAAGTGGTTAAAATCACTGCTCCCGAAAAAACAGCCGTTTTTAAAACTCTTTTTTGCATTGATACATGTCCCCTGGGGCAGTACCCGGGTCCCCAAACACTTTTTAGGACAATAACTTGCATATGAGCCTTTACACTTCGCACTTTTGATTTCTCACATTCGAGTCACATAGACTTTAACGGGTTCGAAAGTTTGCGCGAACTTTCGATCCGTTCGAATGTTCTGATGCGAACCGAACCGGGGGGTGTTCGGCTCATCCCTAAACTCCAGCAATTGTCTGCAGTTAGCTTTAGTTGCACACTGCACAGGATACAGTACACTGACTGAAAATACTGCAGCTGCCTGCCTGGGGTATTATTAGAAAGAGAACACCAGCAATTGTCTGCAGTTAGCTTTAGTTGCACACTGTGCGCAGGATACAGTACACTGACTGAAAATACTGCAGCTGCCTGCCTGAGGTATTATTAGAAAGAGAACACCAGCAATTGTCTGCAGTTAGCTTTAGTTGCACATTGTGCACAGGATACAGTACACTGACTGAAAATACTGCAGCTACCTGCCTGAGGTATTATTAGAAAGAGAACACCAGCAATTATCTGCAGTTAGCTTTAGTTGCACATTGTGCATAGGATACAGTACACTGACTGAAAATACTGCAGCTGCCTGCCTGTAAGTATATTAGGAAGAGAACAACAGGAACGGATCTAGCTAAACTAAATACAGTGTATATATATATATATATATATATATATATATATATATATATATATATATATATATATATATATATTTATGTATATACAACACCTGGGATGCATATATATATATACACAATACACTGACTGCAGCTAACTGACTCGCTTGCCTGCTCTATCTCTTGCCTACTCTAACTCAAATGAAATGACACTGTCTCTCTCTCTCCCTATCTTTCTCTCAACGCTGGAACACACTACACAAGGCCGACTTCTGTGTACTAAATCCTCTTAAGCATAATTGGCCACAGCCACCCTGCCTTTGGCCAATTATTGCTCTCCGTACTTACTGCGCTGTGATTGGCCAATGCATGCGGGTCATAGTGAATGCTTGGCCAATCATCAGCCAGCAATGCACTGCGATGCCGCAGTGAATTATGGGCCGTGACGCGCCACTCCAATTTGGCGCGAACTGCCCATAATGTTCGGATTTCATTGAACGGTCGAACGGCCGATGTTTGAGTCAAACTTACATTTGACTCAAACTCGAAGCTCATTCCTAGTCACAGCACACACTTCCATTGTATAACATTATTATTGTAATAGCAACCAAATAAAAGTTATTTTTAACAATCCAATATAAGCTATCCAGAAAAAATCTTCTTTCATGTTGTGAGTTATGCCTGTCTGTTGACCATTTCTTTTCACATTTTCCTGGATTCCCTGCATGCTTTGCAGCTTCTCCTCTGCTGTTTACTTTCAATTTCTAAGGACTACATATCCCATGGTACCTTGCTGCCTGCAAGAAGTGATTCATGTATTGACTTTACCTCCTGAAGGCTCTGTGAAATCTGTGATACAGCAGTGCCCATTCACAGGGCATAGTAAGTATGTGTCACAGAATTCAAGGAAGTAAATGTGTAAAGTTTTTCACATGGCAAGCTTACAAAACTAACACCAAACCCTCCCCCCCACGCAGGAGACCGACGGCAGAAGGGAAGGTGGCGATTGCTGCAAGCAAACCCCCCCCTGCGGGAGACGGACCTTACCTTAAGATTCAAGCGGAGGTAATAGCTGGGGCCATTGCTTCTCCTCCCAGCTGAATAGGCAGTGGAAGCGTGTCCTGGGACCTGATTGGATAGAGAGTCTCAAGTCCTGCTTCCTGGCTGGCCGGGAGGAGAATCAGGAGGACAATAGCGAATAATAATTTGCTATTGTCACACAACTGGGTTGGCTCAATGTGCAGTGCTCTGTGCCCCGAGCCCACCCATTTTTGAAACGAATAAGAGCCTCTGGCTCTGATCTTGTGCTTCAAAAAACAAACAAACATTGGAATCCATGTGTCCAGCACCCTGCATGTAGATTAGGGGCCAGACGCATGGATTAGGGGGGGCGGAGCCTCTGTGCCCCATATGGACAGGCCACCACTGGTTTTAACTCTACTGCCACTTAGGAAACCAAGTCCTATCTAAACAGCACTGGAACTCTCAACTTTGCCAAAGGCACTACATAGATGCAAATAAAAAGACAACTCCTATCTTGCTGAATTTGAAGTGTTTTTATTTATTATAAATCGTGACACACAATGGCAAGATCACAGTCAGACACTGGACATGTTTGCACCAAATGATACTTATTAGACTTAATACCCCTGGCAAGATACTTCCAGGACATGCCTTCTTATTTACTTCTAAATAAATAACAAAGTTTATTGTACACAAATTAAAGCATTATTAAACCCAAAAACAAAAATGCATCAACCACTTACGGACCGCCGCACGTCGATATAAGTCCTAACTTTGAAGAGGAATATCGTTGTTATGGCAGCAGCTAGCTGCCATAACCCCGGTATCCTCTTCTTCGGCCGGCGGTCCACTTTCTGATACTAATGGTCTCTGCAGCAGATTCACCGCAAGATCACTTTTATCGGCTGCGGGAGAGGGGTCCCAGCAATCAGGTCCTTTCTCATGCTGGGTATGGAGACGAGTGAGGGGAAGATAGCCCCCACCCATCTCCATACCATTGCAGGGCGGAAGCGATGTCAAAACGTCACTTCTGCCCATAGCTCTTAAAGGGCCATTTTTTTTTATTGCATTTTAGTGTAAATATGAGATCTGAGGTCTTTTTGACCTCAGATCTCATATTTAAGAGGTCCTGTCATGCTTTTTTTCTATTACAAGGGATGTTTACATTCCTTGTAATAGGAATAAAAGTGACACATTTTTTTTTAAAAAGAACAGTGTAAAAATAAAAGATAAAAGGTAAAATAAATAATTTTTAACCGCATGCCGACCAGCCGCCGCAGTTACACTGCGGCAACATGGCTCAGCTGCGCGAATCGCCATCATGGTACGTCGGTACCATAGACGGCCCCCTGCTCGCCCACGGAGCCCATGCGAGTGTCAGTCGGTCTCAATCACCGTCAGGCTCCCGCGATCGATCGGGGCACACGGAGAACCGGGATCTGTGTGTGTAAACACACAGTTTCCGGTTCTCTGAGTGGAGAACAGATGATCTGTCATGTCCCCTGCACAGTCCACTCCCCCCTTCAGTTAGAACACACACTAGGACACACAATAACCCCTTCACTGCCCCCTAGTGGTTAACCCCTTCACTGCCAGTGACATTTTTACAGTAATCAATGCAATTTTATAGCCTTGATCGCTGTAAAAATGCCTGTGGTCCCAAAAATGTGTCAAAATTGTCTGACGTGTCCGTCATAATGTCGCAGTCCCGATAAATTGTCAGTTAAAGCGACACAGTGCCGAATTGCAAAAAGTGCTCTGGTCTTTGGCAATTCAAATGGTCGGGGGCTTAAGTGGTTAAACGTGCCCCGTCCCGCCGAGCTTGCGTGCAGAAGCGAACGCATACGTGAGTAGCGTCCGCATATGAAAACGGTGTTCAAACCACACATGTGAGGTATCGCCGCGATCGGTAGAGCGAGAGCAATAATTCTAGCCCTAGACCTCCTCTGTAACGTCTCCTATGGAGATTTTTTGGGGAAAAGTTTGTCGCCATTCCATGAGCGGGCGCAATTTTGAAGCGTGACATGTTGGGTATCAATTTACTCGGCGTAACATTATCTTTCGCAATATAAAAAAAATTGGGCTAACTTTACTGTAGTCTTATTTTTTAATTTAAAAAAGTGTATTTTTTCCAAAAAAAGTGCGCTTGTAAGACCACTGCACAAGTACGGTGTAACAGAAAGTATTGCAACGACCGCCATTTTATTCTCTAGGGTGTTAAAAAAAAAAATGTATAATGTTTGGGGGTTCTAAGTAATTTTCTAGCAAAAAAAGCAGTTTTTAACTTGTAAACACCAAATCTCAGAAAGGCTCGGTCCTTAAGTGGTTAAGTTGCAGCTCACCAATTCAATGCAGTGACTGCATTAATAATGTAAAAGTGGATTTTGCTAACTTCTATGTGTATTACCACTCCTGAAATATAAAATGTGCAAAATATACAAATGGAAAAACTATCCTAGATAGCGTGCTTTTCTATGCCGACTGTTTTAGTACCAAAAATTATTTTCCCCACATGATAGCCCTAATTGCAAGGATAACTTTAATGAAGATATCTAAAGGTGCTACCAACCACTGTTTAAAAAGTGCTAGTGCTAAAAAATACCAAAAAAATTGAAAAAATGAAAACTAAAGATATACAATGTGCCAATATTACTTAGTGGTCATTAAATTTCACATATCAATATATATGTGTACTGCACAGTGCAAAAAAAATGTCCTCGACATATACATATACACCACAGTACACTGGATATCCTCAGTGAGTGATCACTTCTGTGCAATAGTACCGTTCCTCTTCAATATAAAGTGCTTCTAATTCACCACTTATCGTGACTTCACCACCACCTAGTGCAATGGCCACTCACCAGATACGATAAGAATATGCGCCTTTGGTTCATTTAGGATAACCACTCAGTTTATGATGGGTCCAATAGCAGCCTTTCCAGGGAAGTATAATAATGCCTCTTGCTCTGTTTAGTGCTCATAAAGACTTATGGATAGCCATCATGGTGTATTATGTAACTTTCATTTTATTAAAAAAATATAATGGATGATTTATGATTGATGAGGAATGTTACTATTGCACAGAAGTGAACACTCACTGAGGATATCCAGTGTACTGTGGTGTATATGTATATGTCGAGGACATTTTTTTTTTTTGCACTGTGCAGTACACATATATATTGATATGTGAAATTTAATGACCACTAAGTAATATTGGCACATTGTATATCTTTAGTTTTAATTTTTTTCAATTTTTTTGGTATTTTTTAGCACTAGCACTTTTTAAACAGTGGTTGGTAGCACCTTTAGATATCTTCACTAAAATTATTCTTGCAATTAGAACTATCATGTGGGGAAAATAATTTTTGGTACTAAAACAGTCGGCATTAAATTATCACAAGTATTTGCCCTGAACTTCCCCCCACTAATATCCACGGTTAGATCACTACTTAAAACTTGGAACACGGGGTTACACTCATGGTTTGGTAGGTGTAACATCCTTAAGATGTGCATACTGCCAAAATTCCTATACCTCCTGCAGGCCCTCCCGATCCAAATACCTGCCCGCTACTTTGATCAGACAAACGCTCTATTCTTAGATTTTATATGGGCACACAAGAGACCTAGGATTAACAGACGTCAGCTCACATTACCCAAACTGCATGGGGGACTGGCGGTACCAGACCTTCACAAATACCAGCAAGCAACTCACTTGACCAGACTTATTGACTGGAACCGACACGACACCACCAAATTATGGTCCCAATTGGAGCAAGCCCAAAGCACAATACCTTTAGACAGGGCCCCCTGGTGCCATGACTTATTGCCCAGGGATATGAAGAACCACCCCCTGATAGGAGTAACCTCATGAATCTGTTCATCCCTCTTTGCTAAAATGTATCTTACATCCCTCAACTCCCCACTACGGCCAATTCTGGGTACCCCAGAATTTAGTCCGGGATGCTCTGATCCAGTGTTCCGTGCATTACGTAAGACAGGGTATTCACAGGCATCCCACTTTATAACAAACGGACAATGGCCCTCTATAGAAGGGCTAATGAGTGCAGAAGGTCCGTTCCAACTAAACCTGTGGAGAGCCTTACAGCTTAACCATTTTTTCAAGACGTTACCACCTCCTGGTAGCTTCGTCAAGGCTTTAACTACCTATGAGTCGTATTGCTCAGGAGAAGGAGCTTTACCTCATGCACTATCAGCAACTTATTTACTACTGATTACACCACTAGAGACCTACCAAATGCCCACCCTTGAGACGTGGGAAAGAGATATACAGTGTAAATTTTCACCACGGCAAAAACAAAACATAATCTATTTCACATTCAAATCTTCCATCTGCACAAAGATGCAAGAGACTAACTATAAGTTAGTAACCAGATGGTACAATACCCCAGACAAACTACAGAGATTCTTCCCATCCTCTACAGGTACCTGTTGGAGATGCGGGGAGGAAAGAGGTACGATTCTTCATGTATTCTGGACCTGCAAACGGTTGGGGCAGTACTGGAAGTCCATACAGCAGACGATACAGAAATTTACGGAACGCCCCATTGTGGCGGATCCCAGTTTCTTCTTACTACATGCATCTACCATGTCCAAAAAGAAATATAAAAAATCACTGCTACGGCACCTTCTGGATGCAGCCAAAGCTTGTATCCCTCTGCTGTGGAAGTCTACTAGTCCCCCAACTGTGAGTATGTGGTTAAAAAAAGTAGAAGACATCAGGGTGATGGAGGATCTTATCCTTACGGCCCGTAACCAAACTGAACAGTACTCTAAAACCTGGTCGCAATGGCTTATCTTCATATTCTCCAATGAGGGACAAAGCCTGCTTACAAATCATTAAAATGATTATAACAGTGAAAGCCTACAGGCAACAGTCACCCACCTGACATGTATGTACCGAGTAGTGGAGGGGAGTCGCCTCCCGGTTTCCCCCCTTCCATGTTCCCCTCTTCCCCCCCCCCCCCCCCGACCCTTGTTCCACATTTCTGCTCCCCCATCTTTTGTACTTTTACTTCTCTATTCTCTTTCTTCTATATTTCTTTCATCTAAATTTTATCTAATTTTGCTAATCTGAAAAAAGGAAAACGGACGGTAGGAAAGAGGCAAACAGATAAACTTGAGTTTCAATGCAGGACTGAATGTATCACACAGATTATATAAACAGATATATGAGACTGTAATAGGAAACTATGTTGTCATGCCCTCAGTCGTGTTGATGTAAGAGGCTGCGCCCTCAAATGTACTGTATATCTATGATGATATTGTGGGCTTGTAACCTTTCCTGCTTTTGAATAAAACTTATATTTGAAAAAAAAACAGTCGGCATACAAAAGCACGCTATCTAGGATAGTTTTTCCATTTTGTATATTTTGCACATTTTATATTTCAGGAGTGGTAATACACATAGAAGTTAGCGCAATCCACTTTTACATTATTTGTACTCTACTATTTTTTGGTAGGTTTATATGATTGCAGCAAACTAGATTGATGAGTTAAATATTTTGAGTTTTGCACCAGTAACACATCCTGTTGGATAACATATACAGTGGCTGCATTAGTTTACATTTTTAGGCTCCCCCCCCCCTTCTTTTAAAGAGATGAGACAAACCACTTAAGGGGTACTTACAATGGTCAGCTTTTATTCGTTTATGTAAAACTTTTATGTGTCAGCTCATCCACATCTTCCACCGTTAACTGCAATTGGGATCTGCTTGCTGTCTGTGTGTCTCTCTGGTATGTGTCAGCTCATCCACATCTTCCACCGTTAACTGCAATTGGGATCTGCTTGCTGTCTGTGTGTCTCTCTGGTATGTGTCAGCTCATCCACATCTTCCACCGTTAACTGCAATTGGGATCTGCTTGCTGTCTGTGTGTCTCTCTGGTATGTGTCAGCTCATCCACATCTTCCACCGTTAACTGCAATTGGGATCTGCTTGCTGTCTGTGTGTCTCTCTGGTATGTGTCAGCTCATCCACATCTTCCACCGTTAACTGCAATTGGGATCTGCTTGCTGTCTGTGTGTCTCTCTGGTATGTGTCAGCTCATCCACATCTTCCACCGTTAACTGCAATTGGGATCTGCTTGCTGTCTGTGTGTCTCTCTGGTATTTGTCAGCTCATCCACATCTTCCACCGTTAACTGCAATTGGGATCTGCTTGCTGTCTGTGTGTCTCTCTGGTATGTGTCAGCTCATCCACATCTTCCACCGTTAACTGCAATTGGGATCTGCTTGCTGTCTGTGTGTCTCTCTGGTATGTGTCAGCTCATCCACATCTTCCACCGTTAACTGCAATTGGGATCTGCTTGCTGTCTGTGTGTCTCTCTGGTATGTGTCAGCTCATCCACATCTTCCACCGTTAACTGCAATTGGGATCTGCTTGCTGTCTGTGTGTCTCTCTGGTATGTGTCAGCTCATCCACATCTTCCACCGTTAACTGCAATTGGGATCTGCTTGCTGTCTGTGTGTCTCTCTGGTATGTGTCAGCTCATCCACATCTTCCACCGTTAACTGCAATTGGGATCTGCTTGCTGTCTGTGTGTCTCTCTGGTATGTGTCAGCTCATCCACATCTTCCACCGTTAACTGCAATTGGGATCTGCTTGCTGTCTGTGTGTCTCTCTGGTATGTGTCAGCTCATCCACATCTTCCACCGTTAACTGCAATTGGGATCTGCTTGCTGTCTGTGTGTCTCTCTGGTATGTGTCAGCTCATCCACATCTTCCACCGTTAACTGCAATTGGGATCTGCTTGCTGTCTGTGTGTCTCTCTGGTATGTGTCAGCTCATCCACATCTTCCACCGTTAACTGCAATTGGGATCTGCTTGCTGTCTGTGTGTCTCTCTGGTATGTGGCCTTCTCTATCTGTTGCCCTGTGCGAACAACCATGACATTATTTGTTTTTCTGGACTGTCTTACCTAAGTTTTATGTGTTGATCTTGTCTTGGCCTCTTGCTATTCTGACTTTTGAAGCAAAAAGTTCACTTTGATTGCTAGGCACTCTTATAGTCACTCATGATTAATTAACGAACTTCAACCCCACCCTTATAACAGTATATATTTGAGCATCCTTAAGGGGCTAGCACATTGCTGGGGTAGCACATTGCAATGGCTTCTATCTCTAAGTGATTCTTTCTACAAGTGATATGCACTTCATTCTCTGCACTTCAGCGATTGCACAAAGCAAACAAATACAGCAATCTGCACTGGAAAGCAGCTAACAGACTGCAGGTGACCCATCTCTCTAATAAGCTCTACTTCCACTCTGTAACATGCACTCTCTACCACTGCTCCTGACACTCCTGTCCTCTCTCCTCAAACTCTCTTACCTTCACCCCCCCTCTCCACCCGCCTGCTTATACATATCACCCTGCCTTCTGTCTTCCCCCTACTACTGCTCTTACCAACTCTCGCTCATTCTACATCCATACACTGATAAAACCTCCAGTACTCTGAGACATGCCCCTTCACATAAATCACAGTCCCACATTACCTCCCTCACCCTCCTGCTTATCCTAATCTCTGGTGACATATCCCCAAACCCTGGGCCACCATCATCTGTCTTTGCCCAACGCTCCCATCCCCCTACACCCTCTGGCAGGAGCCGCAACCCACAGAACTTGGTCCATATTCCTCTTTCCAAAACCAGCCCCCCCTTTTCCTGTGCCCTGTGGAATGCACGTTCTGTCTGCAACAAACTCGCCGCCCTCCACGACCTCTTCATCACAAATTCCTTTAACCTTCTTGCCATTACTGAAACCTGGCTTCATGAATCGGATACTACTTCTCCTGCTTCCATCTCCCATGGGGGCCTTCTCTGGACTCACTCCCCCAAACCAAGTGGACGGAAGGGAGGTGGAGTGGGAATCCTTCTAGCCCCATGCAGCACCTATCAGGTTCTTCACCCACCTCCCTCTCTGACACTCTCCTCTTTTGAGGCACATTGCATTCGTCTTTTCTCTCCCATTTCTCTAAGAATTGCTGTCATCTACCGGCCCCCTGGACCGGTATCAGCCTTTCTTGATGACTTCTCTGCCTGGCTACCCTACTTTCTCTCTTCTGAAATCCCCACAATTATTCTTGGGGACTTCAACATCCCTGTCAACACTAACACTACTATTACTTCTAAACTTCTCAGTCTAACCTCATCGCTTGACCTGAAGCAATGGATACAGGCTCCTACCCACTCCAACGGCAACACCCTTGACCTTGCCTTCTCCTATCTGTGCACTCCGTGCAACCTTTCTAACAATCCATTCCCACTCTCTGATCACCACCTTATTAGTTTTGCTCTCTCCTTGTCTTCCACCTCTTCTCCCTCCAACCGCCCAACAGTTACACGCAGAAACCTTCACCACCTCAACCCTTCTCTTCTCTACTCTGCTACTGATCACCTCTATGACAAAATCTCCCCCCTGTCCTGCCCCAACCTAGCGACTTTCATTTACAACAGCTCACTGTCCTCCTCCCTAGACAAGCTGGCCCCCCTCACTACACGCAGAATTAGGCCCCGACTGCTACAACCCTGGCAAACAGATGACACCAGAAGTCTCAGAAAACGTAGCCGCGCTCTTGAGCGCCTGTGGCATAAGACTAAGACCCAGGAAGACTTCACACAATATAAATCTGCCCTCCTAAAATACTACTCCTGCCTTCACACTGCCAAACAGACCTACTTTATCACACTCATCAACACCTTCTCATCCAGTCCACGTCAACTCTTCTCTACCTTCAATACTCTACTCTGTCCTCCACTGCCTCCACCCACCAACTCAATCACCGCCCAGGAGATTGCCAATCACTTCAAAACCAAGATTGATACAATTCATGAGGAGATCGCCAATGCGCAAAAACCTCCCCCATGCAACACCCCATGTCCACAGATACAGTCATTACTTCCCTCATTCAACCCTGCTACTACTACTGAGGTTGCTAAACTTTTATCTAGCACTCATCTAACCACTTGCCCCCTGGATCCTGTTCCCTCGCAAATGCTACGCTCACCCTCTGACTCGATTCTACGCTCTAACTCACATTTTCAACCTCTCCCTCTCTTGTGGCATCTTCCCAAACTCTCTAAAACATGCGCTAGTCACCCCCATACTAAAAAAGCCCTCACTGGATCCCACCAATCTCAACAACTTACGTCCCATCTCCTTACTCTCCTTCTCCTCCAAACTTCTTGAAAGACTGGTCTACAACCGATTAAGTGACCATCTGACCATGAATAAACTTCTTGATCCCCTTCAGTCCGGTTTTCGCCCTCAACACTCCACGGAAACTGCTCTCCTTAAACTCTCAAATGACCTACTAATGGCTAAAGCCAATGGACACTATTCTGTACTACTTCTCCTGGATCTCTCTGCTGCCTTTGACACAGTGGACCACCCACTCCTCCTCAAAAAACTCCACTCCTTTGGTCTCCGTGACTGCACTCTTCGCTGGTTCTCGTCCTACCTATCCCACCGCTCCTTCAGTGTCACTTACAACTCTACTTCCTCCTCTCCTCTTCCTTTTTCCGTTGGGGTCCCCCAAGGTTCTGTTCTCGGACCTCTCCTTTTTTCAATCTACACCACCTCCTTGGGTCAGTTGATTGCCTCCCACGGCTTTAAATATCATCTCTACGCTGATGACACCCAAATCTATCTCTCCACCCCCCAGCTCTCTCCATCTGTCTCCTCACGCATTACCAACTTATTAGCAGACATATCAGCCTGGATGTCACATCACTTTCTCAAACTCAACCTATCCAAAACCGAGCTCATGATATTTCCTCCCTCAGGTGCCACTTCCCCTGATCTCCCTGTCAAGATCAAAGGCTCAACTATCAACCCATCTCCCCACGCCAAGGTCCTAGGTGTAATCCTGGACTCTGAACTAACCTTTCGACCCCACATTCTATCACTATCCAAAGCTTGCCGCCTCTGTCTTCGCAACATCTCCAAGATACGCCCCTTCCTAACCATTGACACCACAAAGCTTCTAATCCACTCCCTGGTCATCTCCCGCCTTGACTACTGCAACTCCCTCCTCATTGGTTTACCTCTAAATAGGCTATCCCCACTTCAGTCCATCATGAACGCTGCGGCCAGGCTCATCCACCACACAAACCGCTCAGCGTCTGCTACACCCCTCTGCCAATCCCTCCATTGGCTGCCACTCAGTCACCGAATTAAATTCAAGATACTAACTATAACTTACAAAGCCATCCACAACTTGGCCCCTAGCTACATCTCTAACCTAGTCACAAAATACCAACCTAATCGTTCTCTTCGCTCCTCCCAAGACCTCCTGCTCTCAAACTCCCTTGTCACCTCATCCCCTGCTCGCCTTCAGGACTTCTCCAGAGCCTCCCCCATCCTCTGGAATGCTCTACCCCAATCCGTCCGTTTTTCTCCTACTTTATCCACTTTCAGACGATCCCTGAAAACTCATCTCTTCAGAGAAACCTATCTGGCCCCCACCTAACAACTGTACATTTATCTTCTCAATCAGCACATCACCCACAGTTATTACCTCTTGTATCTCTTGACCTCCCCTCTTAGATTGTAAGCTCTAAGGAGCAGGGCCCTCTGATTCCTAATGTATCAAATTGTATTGTATTTGTACTGTCTACCCTCAAGTTGTAAAGCGCTACGTAAACTGTTGGCGCTATATAAATACTGTATAATAATAATAATAATAATCACAAAAGGAACAAAAAACTTTTTTCTGTAATTGCTTATAAAGTGTTAGATGGAGTTCAGTTACAGTTTGTTAGTCAAGTCCATCTAAAATTCCATAGTCTAACACTACCCTCTCCCTAGACTGACAATACAGCTGTCCAAAGGTTGCTCTCCCATCCAAGGGGAAGACACCCTAAGATAGGAAATGTGTTACATTACTGTGTTACTAAAGAAAAAAAAAGCCAAAAAAAATGTTTTTTAAACTCACCTCCATGAAGGTGTAATCCTGCCTGGCAATGTCCAGAATGTGCATGTTCCCAATTATGGGGAGAGGTCTGGGTCCTGGAGGGAAATTGTAAATCTTCTTTTTTGGCAGGATTTTTACGCACATCATAACCAGAGTGCATATTAGGAAAAGGGTCACCAATTCTGGAAGAATTGCCATGGTTGTTGTTGAATTCACCTGTCTAATCAGGAACTTCTGGGTTGGAAAAATGCTTTTTATATCTAGAACCCAACTCCACCCCATCAAAAAAAAAACAACATTTGTTCACTTCAGAATGTTCTTTTAATGTGTTGTGCAAATAGTATGCTGATTCAACAGAAGTGAAGAAATAATGAGCCTTGAAAGGTTGGCAAGCATGCAAGCAACAGTTACAGAGACAACATTCTCTTTCTTTAACTTACTTCCAGAATAGAATATTACAATGGTTAAATGCTTACAAAGGACATAATTTTTCCTTTTACTGGCCCTTGCCAATTTTTCAAACTACTAGCAAAAAAACAGTTTACACATTCTTCCTAACTGTACGAAAATATTCTTTTTTTTTCTCTTTTTTTAAACATCAAAAGTTTATTGAAGTCACATTCAATTCCACAGATCAAAGCATATAACTGTACAGTCAGACATCTTAAGGTGCTCAAAATTAAGACATATAGGGGTTGATTTACTAAAACTGGAGAGTGCAAAATCTGGTGCAACTGTGCATGGTAGCCAATCAGCTTCTAACTTCAGCTTGTTCAATTAAGCTTTGACAAAAGCCCTGGAAGCTGATTGGTTTCTTTGCAGAGCTGCACCAAATTTTGCACTCTCCAGGTTTAGTAAATCAACCCCATAGTGTATCAAGCTGGTTGTATAGCACTGAACATATCAATTAATTCAACATCTCTTATTGCTCAAGAACAGTAAGTACCGGTATTCATAGTAGTACTGAGATTTTAGCAACCTTAAACCATAATGTGGTGATTGAGTCAGTTATTACAATTATTTAGTGATGAACGTTGGTAGATCTAGCTTTGATATCATAATTATAAACAAATAGAAAGGATCAGAAAATCAGAAAAGGAAAATAAAGGTAGTGTAAAGAAAAAAAGAGGTATAAAGTCATGGTCAAGCAAAAGTCAATTCGCACTTATTCAGACTCTTTGTGTAGGTTAGCAACTATATTGCTGGTGTCCTCAAGGTGGGCCAGCGGTGTTCCCTCCTCTTCAGTCATCGATTCATTAAATTTTCATAGGCATCTGAGAATTTAAAAGTGAACCATGGAGACCAAGTTTTGTGGTATCTCTCTACTTTATTGGAAGTTTGAGCTAGTGTTTCTTCCATCTGAAAAATCTCGGAAACTTTTCCCAACCAGTCCTGTATAGACGGGGCCCGGGTGCTTTTCCATAGAAGCGATATTAAGGCCTTGGCAGCATTTAGTAGGTGCTTGGTCAAGGACTTCTTGTAACGTCTAAGTGGAAAATTTGTGTTGTGGAGCAGGCAACAGGCTGCATCCAGTGTGAGTCTAGTTTCTGTAATTTGTCTTATTACCACTCTGACTTTGTTCCAAAAAGTATTCAACACCGGGCATTGTTACCATATGTGCAGGAGGGTGCCTACATCTTCTCCACATCTCCAGCAACTGTTGGAAGTATGGGGGAACCATCTTTTTAGCTTTGCAAGGGTGGCGTAGTATTTCAAGAGCTTGTAGGCCGTCTCCTGTATTTTAGTGCTAATGGAGCATTTGTAGGAGAAGATACCTGCTTTTTTCCATCGATTGTGATATCCATCTGCAGAGCCCTTGACCATTCCCTCCTGAATCTATCTTCAGTAATGGCCTTGGAGTTTTGTAGCCAAGCATATGTGACTGAAGTCGCCCTTTCAAAATTGTCACTCCTAGCACATGGATTCTAGCTCTGTCAGCCATCTAAAGAATAATGGTTTCCTTGTCTTGTCATTAACAAAACTGCAGATTTGAAAGTAGGACCAAAGGGGTAAATATGTAAGCCCATTGTCGTTCTTTAACGTAGAGATGTCTTTAATCCAACCATTGTGGAAGCAGTCTCCCACTGTGAGCAGTTGCTTAGGGTCTAAGGTTTGGAATGCTATATTCTCACTCCCTGGAATAAAGTGAGGGTTGTTCCTCAGAGGGGTTAGGGGGCTGAGTGAAGAGGTTAAGATAGATTTTTTGTTACAGTGTGAAACACACTCAAGGTAGTTCCTGTCAGTGGGTGTTGTTTTATTGATTGTCTATGGCTCGCCCATGGGATCCAGGGGGAAGATTTCAGGGGAATAGGGCTTAGGGATGCCTCTAGTGTGACCAAATCTTTGGAGCTGCCATGACAGTGCCAATCAATAACCCTTGTTTGCTGCGAGGCGAGGTATAGTTGTGGAATTGTGGTAGTCCCATACCCCATGTTCCTTAGGTCTGGTCAGTAATGAAAATTTGATTCTGGATTTTTTGTTCCCCTAAAGGAATTGCAGGAGCATGGATTGTAAAGCCTTGAAAAAACTCTGTGGGATTTTAATTGGTAACATTCTTAAAAGATATAACAGTCTGGGGAGGATGACCATTTTAGGAAAAGTGGCTCTCCCGAACCATAAGAAATATCTGGAGTTCCAAGTCCTTCAATGTCCTCTGCAATAGTTGTGGGAAGTTTTGTTTGTAGATGGTGGATAACCGTGGTGTCAGCCACACTCCCAGATATTTGAAGGACTTGGTCACCCATCGAAATGGGCAATTAGTCTTGGTTCTATTTAGGTCTTCTTCTGTCAAGGTGATATTCATAGCCTCTGATTTTGAAAAGTTTATTTTTATGTTAGACAAAAACCCATTCTTTAACTAAATTGGGTATGGTGATGTGTGGGTTGCTCAAAAAGAACAACAGATCATCAGCGTAAGCTGCAATCTTGTACTCTCTGCCTGATACTTCAAAACCTGTGATTGATTTGTCACCGTTGATCATTCTAATGAACGGTTCCAGGGATAAAATGAATAGTAGTGGTGATAGGGGACACCCTTGCCTTGTGCCATTTGTTATCATATCCTAATCTGATGTGTGCCATTTATCTTTAACCTTGCAGAGGGATTTTGGTAAAGGGTGGAAATCTACGTCATCATATGTGGGCCCAAACCATTTTTTTTGCATGTGGCTAACATATTCCCATGAGACCCTGTCGAAGGCCTTCTCTGCATCCGTGAACAGGAGAAGGCCTCCAAAGCTCTGCGAACGAGCAGCATGCGATAAAAGGAGGGTCTTGATCACATTGTTCTTCGCCTCTCTCCCAGGCATAAAGCCAACTTGTTCCGGGCCTATTAAATCAGAGAGAAGTGGTCTCAGTCTGTTAGCCATGACTTTTGTCAGCAGCTTGAGGTCTAGATTTAATAGGGAGATAGGTCTGTAACTGGAGCATTTAGTGGGATCCTTTTCAGGTTTAGGCACTTTCGTTATATAAGCTGAGAGAAAATCAGCTGGCACTGATCTGGGCAAAGACAAGGAGTTCAGGGCTCCGTTCAGGGGAGCAGACAGAATGTCGATAAACGTTTTGTAGTAAATGGATGTGAAGACATCCGGCCCCGGGCTTTTCCCTGATTTGAGATACTTAATTGCCACCTGAATTTCTGACAGGGTGATCTTATCTTCTAGGGGGAAGGAGAAGGCGAAAGGCAAGCCTAGGTTTTAAAACAGTGCCACATCCAATATTCAAGATACAGACAAGAGGGGTTCCCCTGAGTGGACTTTTAAGGCACTTAGTAATGTCTTGTGTAAAAATGTACAAAATATACAAAAATAATATAATAGTAAACAAATTTTATTTATGAATAAACAAAGTTAAAAAATTATAATGAAACATTGATATTACTGAGCAATTCATTTCTATCACCATACAAGGTAAATACATGAAAAAAAACCTCCTCACACCCAACGCATTTCGGGATATAGTTTAGTCCTTCTTCAGGGGTGCAGAAAAAGGAGGGGTTCATCTAAGATGTAATTAAAATATATAGTCAGTGGGTTACCATGAAATGTGAAGGCACAGAAATACATGCTTAGGGTGTTAAGATAAAACACTTACATAGTATTGAATGATGAGACAGTTGTTACAATGCTTCGTTAAATCACATTAAAAGCTTGCAGTCAAAATAGCACCGGATATTTAGGCTGGTGGGATTGCTATCTTAAGGCAAGGAGGGCATCAGAGAGGTCTGTGAGTATCAGCTGAATAGTGTTGTCCTCAAGAGGAAGAGGTTCCCCCCGCTCACCGCGGCAACATGGCGGCCAGAGTAATATACTGAGGCAAATGGAATCCCTGGGAGTAAGAAAGGAGTATACCAAAAATATAAATCCAGATTGAAAATACTGGATGTATAAAGAAATTAGGTATTCATATAGTTTAACAAATCAAAAAGTGTATATATACCTGTTGATAGCGATAAATTAGTAAAATTGATGATCTGGCAGGAGAAGGGGGCAAGTCTGGTAACTGAAAATAAAAATATATAATAATGCTATAAGTGATCTATTTAAATAAGGTTCAAGGCGTAATCTCCAATGCCTGGAAATATATCCAGGCATTGGGATGGCCAGCAGAGCGTGTTGGTGTAAATGCTCTTTTGGCTATAGTGTAGGGTTGCAGATACCAAAGAAAATGCTTGAATACTAAACCAGCCAATATAGGCCGGAGAATCTAGATTTATATTTTTGGTATACTCCTTTCTTACTCCCAGGGATTCCATTTACCCCAGTATATTACTCTGGCCGCCATGTTGCCGCGGAGCGCAGGGGGAACCTCTTCCTCTTGAGGACAACACTATTCAGCTGATACTCACAAACCTCTCTGATGCCCTCCTTGCCTTAAGACAGCAATCCCACCAGCATAAATATCCGGTGCTATTTTGAGTGCAAGCTTTTAATGTGATTTAATGAAGCATTGTAACAACTGTCTCATCATTCAATAATATGTAAGTGTTTTATCTTAACACCCTAAGCATGTATTTCTGTGCCTTCACATTTCATGGTAACCCACTGAATATATATATTTTAATTACATCTTAGATGAACCCCTCCTTTTTCTGCACCCCTGAAGGACTAAACTATATCCCGAAACGCGTTGGGTGTGAGGAGGTTTTTTCATGTATTTACCTTGTATGGTGATAGAAACTAATTGCTCAGATATATCAATGTTTAGTTATAACTTTTTAAACTTTGTTTATTCAAAAATAAAATTTGTTTACTATTATATTATTTTTGTATATTTTGGTACATTTTTACACAAGACATTACTAAGTGCCTTAAAAGTCCACTCAGGGGAACCCCTCTTGTCTGTATCTTGAATATTGGATGTGGCACTGTTTTAAAACCTGGGCTTGCCTTTCGCCTTCTCCTTTTCTCTAGAATAATTGGTAGAAAATACCACTCCCCGCTTGATTGGCAACCTATGTGTTTAACTTTTATTACATACCTAATGTTGTATTTCTTATATCTCTCCTGTTTGCTGTAAAATATAATACAGTTAGCATACTATTAGTGAGAATTTCTCAAATTCCATAGTATTCTATTCTCTTAACGCTGAGCTTTGAAGCAAACAGCATGGATATTGAAAACAATTTTGTAGGCTAACATTGGGAATCCCTCATGCAGGGATACTTAAAAAAAATTTGGTGACAACGAACAAATTGAGTCAGAAATTTCATCTCTCTTTTTCAAACTATCCAAAACCCTGGAGAAAAAATCCCTTATGTTTTGGCATGTGAAGTCCTTCCAGGACTACATCAACAATAATATTAACCCACTTGGACTCCGTGTCCAGATCTTCCCAACCTTGGATGACCTGGACTGTGAGTTCAAACAAACATGGGAAAATATACTTCAGACATGTTCACGTAATCTTATGGAAACCTTGATAGGTGAATATACTAAAATATCTAAGACCCTAGACCAGTGGTTCTCAACTCCTGTCCTCAGGGCCCACTAACAGGCCAGGTTTGCAAGATAACTGAAATACATCACAGGTGATATCATTTGCTGCTCAGTGATTGCAGTATTCTAGTCTGCATCTCCCCAAGGTAATACATAAAACCTGGCCTGTTGGTGGGTCCCGAGGACTGGAGTTGAGAACCACTGCCCTAGACATAGAGATCATCAAATTATGCGGGCAATTCAATTTAAAGACTAGGAAATTTTTAAATTTAAGACACACAAATCTGCAATAGCCAAAGAGAAAAAACTAAAAATACATTTGGAAATCTTCAACAAAGAGATTCTGATTAAAAAAGGTCACAAATTCATACGAGACAAAAACGTATTTGAGGCTGGTAAAGCCTACAAGTGCAGTCAGAACAAACACAATAATAAAGGCAACCTTAATGGAGGATTACACCCTACCTCTTATCAACCAATTCCCCACACTACCTTCCCAACCACTTCAAAATCTAAACCTACATTGGGCACCAAATGCCAGTTTCATGGCGATTCAGCACAAGATCAAAAAGCTAAAAAACAAGTCTTATAAAAAACACACCAAAATCCCTTCACCCAGATTCTGCACCTTCTGAAACGTTCACTAACCTCCCTACACCTAAACCATTATCACAGGATGTCACACTTTCCACCACTACAGAAACCCCCATTCCATCTGAATTGGGCCTCAATGATCCGTCTTTTTTAGACCGAATCTTAGCAGGCGTCAAGCCATTACCACCCAATCTCAACACCTACACACAATTAACACTCTAACTCCCCAACAAGGAGCTCAAACACAGACAAACACGGATTTAAGTGTAATTAATTTATCTTCACATACCCTATCTGGAGACGAGATATCAGTCTTGAAGAAGAGACTGAACTTTTGTCCGAGCCATAACCTAGACAAATTTAAACTATACAAAGATCTCCAGTTGTTTGTTCGTAAAGTAATTGAAAAAAACCTCTATCATAAACAACAAGGCAATACAAATCGCTCTCCTTGAAGAAAACGATACAGCAGATCTTATCGATTCGGTAGATTTATCCCGAATCCTACAGTCTATCGATGAACATGATTCGTACACTAAAGCTAATCCATCTAAATCAAGACTAAAGAAAAAATCTGATTTCTGTCCACCTCCTAGTACCAGCCCAAATGCTGCGGCATTTTTGAAACTAGTAAACAATGATCTAGGGAAATGAAAGATAAAAGCCAAGGGCCCCTCAAACCTGAGCAAGAAAGAGCTAGATGCATTAAACTCACTCGCTGAAAATAGACAAATCACTTTTAAACCTTCAGATAAAGGCAGGAATGTTGTTCTTCTTTATAATGAAGACTATATAAATATATGTAAAAAGATTCTTAATAATCCTGATTGGTACTGCCAAATTCCGGCAAATATTATCGAAAGATACAACAAAGACTTCTATGCATTAGTAGATTCCGCCTTGCTAAGCAATACAATCAGTAAACAAACATGGAACTTTATCATAAACAACTTCCCTAAGGTCCCTACATTCTATATACTTCCCAAAATTCACAAAAATCCCACAAATCCGCCAGAAAGGCCCATTATTTCGGGAATTGGCTCAATCAGTGATAATGCCAGTAAATTGGTGGACACATTTTTAAGACCTTATGTAACATCACTGCCATCCTATGTGAAAGGCACAGTCCACCTCCTGCAAATTATGGCTGAACTAAATATCCCGGATCAAGCTCTTCTAGTTACAATAGACGTATAGACTTTATATAGCTCGATCCCACATGAGAGAGGCCTAGCAGCCATCAAACATATTTTACAACAAAATACTGCTACCGACTCTGTCTACAATGAATTCATTCTTTCACTGCTCAAGTATGTTCTTACACATAATGTCTTTACCTTCAACGGCTCACACTACCTCCAGGTGCAGAGGGTTGCGATGGGGACATGTTGTGCCCCATCGTATGCCAACCTGTACCTGGGGGAGTGGGAGAAAATGTTTTTGGCTGATGAAAATCTGACCATTTATACCGACCACATCCTGGGGTGGTATCGTTATATTGACGATATTCTCATCATCTGGGATGGCCCCTGTGACATGCTCGAGCAGTGCCTCCTAAGAATGAATAAAAATAATTTTAATCTAAACTTTACTAGGTCTTTTGATAAGAATCGGATAACATTTTTGGATATAGAAATCTATAAGTGCGAGCAGGGAAATCTGTGTAGTAAGCTATATAGAAAGAGTACTGCAGGAAATACACCACTGCAGCACGGTGGTGTAGTGGATAGCACTCTTGCCTAGCAGTAAAAAGGGTCGCTGGTTCGAATCCCAACCACGACACTACCTGCCTGGAGTTTGCATGTTCTCCCTGTGCCTGCGTGGGTTTCCTCCGGGTGCTCCGGTTTCCTCCCACACTCCAAAGACATGCTGGTAGGTTAATTGGCTTCTGTCCAAAATTGGCCCTAGTAAATGAATGTGAGTTGGGGACCTTGGATTGTGGGCTCCTTGAGGGTAGGGACCAATGTGAGTGTGCGATGTATGTGTAGAGTGCTTCATAAATTGATGGCACAATATGGGTACCTTAAATAGATAGGGATAATTGTAGACAGCACCCACACTCACTCAGGTTGAACTGGATGGACTGGTGTCTTTATTCAACCTTACTAACTATGTAACTATGTAACTATGTAACAATACTCCACGCTACAAGCTTCCATCCACAACCTTTGATTAATTCCATTCTATATTCCCAATATCTAAGGATCAAACGCAATTGCACAGATGAGGAAACCTTTATAAAGGAAGCAGGCAACCTACGTGATAGACTCTTTGCAAGAGGCTACTCACATGCCTCCCTGAAAAGGTCCTATAAGCAAGTATTGCTGAAACCTAGAAATACTCTATTCCACACTACTAAACGTAACAACACTAATAAATTACAGAAATCACCAAATTTAATCAACAACAACATCAAGTCAAAAAAATTATTGAGAAATACTGGCATATTCTAACTCTAGATCCATCCTTGGGACAATTTGTCCCAGATAAACCTCTCTTTACGTTTAGAAGAGCTACCTCTATCAGCGACAAAATTGTCAACAGCGAGTTTAGAAGTTAATCAACTAGAATGCACTGCAAATATAAAGGCACCTTTATATGTGGCTCTTGTCATTATTGCAAATACATGCTTACGCAAAGCATGCATCCATAAATTTTATTTATGAATAAACTTTGTTTATTCATAAATAAAATTTGTTTACTATTATATTATTTTTGAATAGTTTGGTACATTTTTACACGAGACATTACTAAGTGCCTTAAAAGTCCACTCAGGGGAACCCCTCTTGTCCTTATATTCTAGGGGAGTTATCTCAGAGTTTCCCAGTTTAGGGAGGCCGCTTTTGCTTAACCACTTAAGGACCGGCGCACGACTATGTACGTCGGCAAAATGGCACGGCTGGGCAAATGGGCGTATATATGTCCATTTGAATTTCCCGCCGTGTCATTGCCTGCATGCCACCGGCGGCGCGCGCGTGCGTCGGCCGGGAGCTCCGTGAGTCGGTACACGGGTCCCGCGGACTCGATCGCCGCGGGGATACCCGCAATCGTCTCACGGAGAGCAGGAACGGGGAGATGTTGATGTAAACAGCATCTCCCCGTTCTGGCTAGTGACAATGTCATTCGATCTCTGCTCCCTGTCATCAGGAGCAGAGATCAGTGTACTGACAGACACAGCCCAACCCCCCTACAGTTAGAAAACACTCCCTAGTACTGACTTAACCCCTCCTCGCCCCCTAGTGGTTAACCCCTTTACTGCCAGTGTCATTTACCCAGGAATCAATGCATTTTTATAGCACTGATTGCTGTATAAATGACAATGGTCCCAAAAATGTGTCAAAAATGTCTGACATGTCCGCCATAATGTCGCAGTCATGATAAAAATCGCTGATCGCCGCCAAAACTAGTAAAAAATAATTATTAATAAAAATGCCATAAAACTATCCCCTATTTTGTAAACGCTATAACTTTTGCGCAAACCAATCAATAATCGCGTATTGCGATTTCTTTTTAACCAAAAATATGTAGAAGAATATGTATCGGCCTAAACTGAGGAAAAAAAATGTTTTTTTATATATTTTTGGGGGATATTTATTATAGCAAAAAGTAAAAAATAAGGCGTTTTTTTCAAAATTGTCGCTCTTATTTTGTTTATAGCGCAAAAAATAAAAATCGCAGAGGTGATCAAATACCACCAAAAGAAAGCTCTATTTGTGGAAAAAAAGGACGTCAATTTTGTTTGAGAGCCACGTCGCACGACAGCGCAATTGTCAGTTAAAGCGACGCAGTGCCGAATCGCAAAAAGTGCTCTGGTCTTTAGCCAGCCAAATCCTCCGGGGCTGAAGTGGTTATTAAATAGTCCTGAATTACCTGCATTCCATCCCCTATCATGTCAGGGGGTTTATGTTGGTGTGGGAGATTGTACAGTTTTGTGTAAAACTGATGAAAGTGTGTCGCTATGGCATCTGTAGTGACATCTAATGACCCATCTTGTGTCCTGATGCCCAGAATGTTTTTAGTAGCGTTAGTGTCTTTTAGGGCTCCAGCTAATACTCTGCCTGTTTTGTTGCCTGACTCATAGTAGATTTTCTTTTTAAAGAACAGCATGCTTTTGGTTTTAGTCTCCAATATCTGCTGTAGCGCTTTCCTAGTATCCAACAAATCCATGGCAGACTGGATAGACAGAGATTGTTTATGTGAAGTTTCTAGTCTAAATATTTTTCCTGCTAGGTTTTTAATTTCCTGCTCTAGTTCCTTTTTGTGTTAGGATCCCATTTTGATCAATTCTCCCCTGATAGTACATTTATGTGCTTCCCATATCATCATGGGGTCCATGTCTGGGGTGGTATTGAGCTTAAAAAAGTCTGAGAGTGCTGTTGTGATTCTGGGGAGCAGGGTGGGGTCTGTCAGCAAGGAGGAATTCAGTCTCCAGGTATTTGACCTAGGTGTAGGGGTGCAGAAGTCCATTGGTGGATGGTCAGAAAGTGATTGGATACCTATTTGGGCGCCTGTCACGTCTGCAGGTCCCTGTGGGTGACAAACAATTAATCTATGCACGAGTAACGATTGTGCAGGCTAGAGTGGAATGTAAAGTCTCTAGTTTCTGGGTGGAGGAATCTCCAGGTGTCTATCAACTGTAGGGAGTTCAGTAGGGTTTTAATTTTTTAAGGGCCTGATATGTGATGTAGGATTTCCCTGATGAGGAATCAACTGCGGGGTTCATTGGAATGTTGAAATCTCCTCCAAGAATTAGGAGGCCTGATGTGAAACCTTTGAGCTTGTGCACTACCTTTTGGCAAAAAGTTATATGGGCCATGTTGGGGAAATAGACAGACATAGACAGACATTCGTCAACATAATTGGCTTGTCACTATAGGTTCCTTTGAGAAAAACAAATCGACCCTCAGGGTCTATTAGGCGATCTGTGAGGGTAAAAGGAGCCTCTTTGCTTACTAAAATCGACAATGCTTTAGATTTAGCACTGTCATTGGTCGCATGGTGTGCCGCTGTGAAAAAGGCATTAGTAAATTTTGGAACCTGGTTTGGAACCTTCCCTCAGGAGGAAGGTGCACTTCTCTGGTATATTCAAGCCTTTTGTATTGTGTGAGATCACTAAGGGGCATTTCCCCAGTGAAGAGCAAGCCATCAGAAGGATTCAGGAGGTACAGTGCTAGTTGTGGACTCTGCAATATAGATTTCAAGAGCCTGTGATCAACTGACTTTTTACAAAAAAAAAGAAAAAAAAAAGGTAAAAAAAGGTAAAGATATAAGGAGGCAGAAAGATGAAGATTCAGAAGAGAGAAATGAATCCAGTAACAACAAGAGCAATAGTGAGACACTTTAGGTAATACGTACTCCTAACTAAAGTAATAAGTTAGTGTACCTGAGTTGACAGAACCTAAGCTCAGGTATACTTTGTAGGGACGTAGGTAAGCTACGACCAGTGTGTTTGCAGTCACACTGTATAGATATAAAAATATCTAAGTGAGAACGGTAAAACATACAAATAAACGGTAGAACATAGAAAGTTACAGCCTCTAGTGTGCTAGGCAAGTTACTTGGGTCTATGTGGATCGACCCTGCATAGGCTATATAAGTAAGGTCCAATGAATTCTCTACAGCTACTTCTGTTGTAAGTTGGTTAGCCCCAACTGTGGTTACATCTAGATCTAGTGATGAGTATTCCTGGATCTTGTATCAGCAGCAGACTGAATCAAAGGGGATCCAGTTTATCTTTGGTCATTAGTTCCGAGAGAGTTCCTGTGCTTAGGGGACCTCAGGGGTTATAGCCCTGTACATAGTCACTCTGCTGTCTCACATAGAGTCACTGAAAGATAGTAACCCCAAAAGTTGGATCAGTAGGTCCAGGCAGACTGCGGAGTTCTCAGACCTCTCAGACCAAACAGTCTCAGCAGTGTTAAGGTATGAGCCCATTCAGAGGCACAAGGCGGTATTAACAAATGAACCACCCGGTTGAACCGTAACTCCTAAGCCCGTTAACAAGTATGGGTCATAAACAGGTCATTGCTGTACCGGTACATCACAAGAAGAGAACAAGATCCATTTTCTCGTATTCAGCAGTCACAGTTTCAGGCAGGGGGAGTTCTTTGTGTAGCGCCCTGCTACTGATGGGCAGGTGCTATCTATGTAAATTTAAGTTGTCTGAAGCTGTAGTTTAGCTCAGACTAATTATGGTAAATTTCCTGGCATTTGTACCAGTTCAGCTGGGTTGTGTCAATTTCCACTTGGCCATGGGTGTCCCTGTGGCCACCAGTAAGTGTTGGAAATGCAACAGGCTGGATGTATTGGGTATCCCTTACTCAGAAATTACCTGGTGGGAGTGGTTCACTTGTCATGCATTCTGGGTAAGGGTACTTAAGGTACGGGCGCCAATTGGTCGGGGTTTGTTGTTCCCGACCTAGAGGTCCTCCTGGCCCAGGGTGTGCCATGGCAGCTCTGCTGTCTCGGGGCCACAGCCTGGCCCAAGGCTTTGTTACTACAGAAGTAGGCCTAGGAGTTCCTGGGTCTGCTGATCCAGAGGTTGGTCCTGTGCTGTCTTGCTTGCGGGGAGAAGTCGATCGATTGATTGGAGGAGACCAGGGGAGGACTTCTCTAGAGGTGACCGAGCCAAGTATGCTGGTATCTCAGGAGGAGCCTGGAAACCCAATCGGGGGATGCAACCTGGATCATCTAACTTGCAGTATCGCCGGGTCAGCTGAAAGAATCTGGTATTGTGCAGCTAAACTAAAAATCTACTCAAAGTTTTCTTATATCATCCTGTGGCAGAGGATTGTGTACAACCGTAACGATATGTTCTGTGTTTTTTCCATCAAGTCTGTGGCAGAGACTGTGTTCAAGCATTGCACCTGGCTGCTAGGTCAGTGAGAGAGGCCTATCCGATGATTGCTATATCCAATTGAGGAGACCGTTAAAGTAGAAATACCCTGACTCACAATCTAAGGTACCTGAATCTCCCTTAATCTCCCTTAATCTCCCTTAATCCTCCATCCCTGTTCTTTTGGATTCAAAGAATAAAAGAATTGCAACAAAAGAAACTAAGTTTTTGGTGCAGACATCATTTAATAATAAAATTTAATACTTTTTTTCCCTCCGCACCATTGCGACCCCTGTGATGGATACGAGGTAACGGTAAGCCCAATCAAAACCAGCAGCTCCTTCGGGGGTAAGTGCTGCATGTGGGGGCTCGAGACGATTGGCCGTTACCCCTCGCAACTTAAGGAAACTGTTCACCGAAAAAATAAAGAGGGTATGGACTGTGCCATTTTTTTCCAAAAAGGGAGTTAATTGCGGGTCACTACCCAGCCGCGTGAGCTGTGGGCGGAGCCAAGAAAGCCCGGGAGCTACGTGACTAAAGAAAGACAGTGGGAGGACTTCATCTGCCTGCTTGCTGCATGAGACACCGCGTGTGTGTGTGTCCAAAGAAAGAAGGATTTGACTCTACAAGCATGTTCCAAAAGCCAGGAATGCAGTCGGTCATGGGGCCCAGGATGTCCCCTGTGGGTACCGCCTCAAATGTCAAGCTGCCTGGAACTTTGCTGACAGACACTGGTATTCTCCTGAAACCACATTGGCGTTTCATACTGTACACGGCAGGAGATGTTGAGGCTTTGGGTATGTTATGCAACAGGTGCGAGAGACTGGTCGTAAACCCCCGTCCATTCACCAGATGTCTACACTGCGGGGAGTACCTGTTCACTGTGAAACAACCCATCAAGCCACCTCGTGTCTACCGGATGGACTGGGCTACAGGCATTGCCATTGAGGAGACCGCTACGTTCACTCCTATGGTGAGGCCTACGCTTGTTTCATGGCTACAACGAGAACTCCGGAGGGAGATGACGCTGTTGCTGCTACCTCTACTTCTGCAAACCCTATTGTATCTGCACAAAAGAAGGTGGGATATGTAAAAGCCTCCCGCAGCCACAGACGAGGCCTACCCCTAAGACTACCCGAACCGGATCCAGAGAAAGAAATCTCTCCTGAGGAATCCACGACAGGAACGGGTGAGAGATCTGGGGACAATATACATAGAGGGACCGTGTGTAAATATGTGCCCGCGGAGGAGTTACGGGACTCTGAGTTAGATTCCCTGTCAGATGTTTCCGGGGAGCATGACTTGTTTGAAACCTTATCGCAGGAGATGTTATGGGCAAATAGCGATGATGTCGCCTCAGCGTTTGCTTTTTCCGATTGGGTAGTTATAGACTCAGGAAAGACATCACCCAGTGTGGAAACTCCTGTTATTACTAATGAAGTTTTGGATAGGGGTACCAGTTCCTTTGGGTCAAAAAAACTATCTACAAATGCTATGGTGTGCAAATCACCAGCCTCATGTGTACCCCCTGGGTTGGGAAGCAACAGGGCTTTGCCAAGGTTAGCCCGATCATAGAGACTACTCAACAAAAGGGTGGCTACAGAGTATGGACTAGAATTCCCTTATGTTCCCAAAGAGATCATGCAGGAGATTGAGTGCAACCGGGAGAAATGGTACAGTGACGCTGTTTGGGACTATTTAAAGGTACCAAAACCTTTCTGTAAGGTATTCTGTATTCTGTATTCTTCCGCTATGGATGACCGTTTCAACGGATGCCTTCTATATTGGAGCTACGGAAGACACATTCATGCTGATAAAGTGATCATCTGTCGGCCTGGCAAAGACAATGTTGTGTACTTTATCACTACCGTGGATATGCAAGGGAAAGCCCTGACTTTGCCGGATCCTCGCTTTTACTGGTGATCAGTTACAGTGACTGTTTTGTTTCATGTCATTTTGAAAAGAAAAAAACCCTTTTATGCTACAAGCACTTTGGGGTATATAGCTAGGTAGTGTTAGCTAATAGAGAACTTTGAGTCAAGATCTTCTACACACTTCAGTACTTGCATCAAGGACTTGTGTCACAATACCTTCTGCCACTAGGTGGTAGAAGTTTGCACAACAAAGGTCTAACTCTTACATTTAGTTGCTGCATACAAAAAGAAAAAGGGGGAAAGAAAGTTTCATTTTTTAGGGGATGAGGTTTTGCTTCCTACATTGTATAATGATGCGTGTAAGTTGGTTTTTCTATGTGTTTTGTTTCAGGTTCAACTGGATCTTCTGTCAAGCTGCTGGAGAGTGGGTGGCTTAGATGTTGGGGACTATGTTGATGGAATTCTTCTATGTGTGCTAATATTAAGTCTACATTTTGTTGTTACCTTACCCCCTTCCTTTCCTATCCAAGTTTTTGGGATTCAGGCATGAGCTCTCAGGACTGAGAGTTTTTTTTTTTTTTAGACGATGGGGACATCGTCTATTGCGGTGGGGGGAGTATGTAGCGCCCTGCTCCTGATGGGCAGGTGCTATCTATGTAAATTGAAGTTGTCTGAAGCTGTAGTTTAGCTCAGACTAATTATGGTAAGTTTCCTTGCTTTTGTACCAGTTCAGCTGGGTTGTGTCAATTTCCACTTGGCCGTGGGTGTTGCTGTGGCCACCGGTAAGTGTTGGAAATGCAACAGGCTGGATGTATTGGGTACCCCTTTTACTCAGAAATAACCCAGTGGGAGTGGTTCATTTGCTGTGCATTCTGGGTAAGGGTACTTAAGTTACGGGTGCCAATTTATCTGGGTTTGTTGTTCCCAACCTAGAGGCCCTCCTGGCCCAGGGTGTGCCATGGCAGCTCTGCAGTCTCGGGCCGGCTGGCCCGAGGCTTTGTTACTACAGAAGTAGGCCCAGGAGTTCTGGGGCCTGCTGATCCAGAGGTTGGTCCTGTGCTGTCTTGCCTGCAGGGAGAAGCCGATCGATTGGAGGAGACCAGGGGAGGACTTCTCTAGAGGTGACCGAGCCAAGTATGCTGGTATCTCAGGAAGAGCCTGGAAACCCAATAGAGGGATGCAACCTGGATCATCTAACTCGCAGTATCGCCGGGTGGGCAGAAAGAATCTGGTACTGTGCAGCTAAACTTAAAATCTAATCAAAGTTTGCTTACACCATCCTGTGGCACAGGATTGTGTACGACCGCAACGATATGTTCTGTGTTTTTTCCATCAAGTCTGTGGCAGAGACTGTGTTCAAGCATTGCACCTGGCTGCTAGGTCAGTGAGAGAGGCCTATCCGGTGATTGCTATATCCAGTTGAGGAGACCGTTAATCCTCTGGATAAGTAGAAATACCCTGACTCGCAATCTAAGGTACCTGAATCTCCCTTAACCCTCCATCCCTGTTCTTTTGGATTCAAAGAATAAAAGAATTGCAACGAAAGAAACTAATGCCGTGTACACATGAGCAGACTTTCCGGCAGACTTGGTCCTGCGGACCGGACTCCTGCGGACAATTCGATCGTGTGTGGGTTCCAGCGGACTTTTTTTTCCCCAAAAGTCCAACGGACCTATAAATAAAACATGTTTCAAATCTTCCCAATGGACTCGAGTCCAGTCGAAAAATCCGCTCGTCTGTATGCTAGTCCGACGGACTAAAACCGATGCTAGGGCAGCTATTGGCTGCTGGCTATCAACTTCCTTATTTTAGTCCAGTCGTACGTCATCACGTACCAATCCGTTGGACTTTGGTGTGATCGCGAGTAAGCAGGTCTGTCCGTTTGAAAGTTCGGCGGACCTACACTGCAAAGTCCGTCGGAAAGACTGTCGGACCTAGTCCGTTGAAAAGTCCGCTTGTGTGTACGCGGCATTAGTGTTTGGTGCAGACATCATTTAATACTTTTTTTTCCCTCTGCACCGTTGCGACCCCTGTGACGGACACGAGGTAACGGTAAGCCCAATCAAAACCAACAGTTCCTTCGGGGGTAAGTGCTACATTTGTATAGAATCTGGTTAAGCAGAAGAGCTTAATTACTCAACTGTGTGAGACCTGGAAGGGGTAGGCCCTGGATTGGGAGTCCCCATATCTGAGTCACCACCACGACCATGCTTCATTTCTTTGGACTGTCGCTTTTCCGGTGAGGGGAAGAGAGAGCTGGGAGGACTTCTGGTGGGCGGTGGTAAGGTGACCCATTCTGGGAGTTCTATTAATTCTAGGCCCAGGGCATCACAGAACTCTGGGAGGTCAGTAGGAGAACGTAAAATGTGTGACAATCAAAGTGAAAGGGAAGCGCCAAGTGGATCTCAGATCTTTCTAAGTTTGTCCAGAAGGGGGGGTAGCACCCAGCGATTTTTCAAGGTGATTTGAGAGAGATCTTGAAAGAGCATGATATTTTCACCATTAAAGACAATATGGTCGTTCCTGTGCACTTTGCGCATAATGTCCTCTTTTAGTGGGTAATTCTGCAGGCAACAAATGATGTCCCTTAGGGGAGCAGTGTCTGGACCTCTGGCTCTGAGGTCCCGGCTTTAAGCAGATCGGAGATGCTCCTGGCTGAGTATTAAGCCGGTCCACGGTGGGATCTGGAGTTTGGGGTCTGATGAAGCAATTTGCCCATTTCCTGACCTCAACCCGATAGAATACCTTTTGGATGAATTAGAGCAGAGACTGCGAGCCAGGCCTTCTCTCCAACATCAGTGCCTGACCTCACAAATGCGCTTCTGGAAGAATGGTCAAACATTCCCATAGACACACTTCTAAACCTTGTGGACAGTCTTCCCAGAAGAGTTGAAGGTGTTATATCTGCAAAGGGTGGGCCAACTTAATATTTAACCCTATGGACTAAGACTAACATGCCATTAAAGTTCATGTGCGTGTTAAGGCAGGCGTAGCAATACTTTTGGTGATATAGTGTATATTGTATATTCACATCAGTTCCTGTCCTCAAGGAGCTTACAGTCTAAAGTCCCTAAATCACTTGCATACATACACATACTAGGCAATTTATAAAGAAGCCAATTAACCTACCAGCATGTCTTTGTAATGTGGGAGGAAACCAGAGTACCTGGAGGAAACCCACACAGGCACAAGGAGAGCATGCAAACTCAATGCTGGTAATGCTTTGGTTGTGATATAATTCCCTATGATTTTTTACATATTTCAGAAATGACTTTGGGAAGAAAATTGTGTAGGAGTGGAAATACAAGAAGTTTATGATGGCCAAAACAATGTTTTTTATTTCAGGTTTTAATTACACTGTATTTTAAAGTAACCTTGGGAAACTCCGGAAGAGGCTGTACAATGTAAAATCTTGGATAAGCTGTGTGGAATTTGTATGTCCTGAATTTGTAATAGATCTTTCTTCATGGAGCCTTTATCCCTTACCTTATGAGCTGGTTTTGCATAAAATTATGACATTTTTTGAATATGTAAATATGTAAAACAATACCTTTACTAGTAATAGCCCCTGCTTGCCTCCAGATTGTCTATTTTTGACTGAAACTTCCCATGCAGCAGCATGAACAGACAGAAAAGAGATCACAGGTCACAACTCTGAATTATTCACTCCTAAATTTTGGCTTGAGTTATTGCGCTCTCTAAACAACCTTTAAAAACAGCTTAAGGAACATGAGAAACATTTGATAAGAAGCCTAGGATTCCAACTGCTGGCTGATACTAATGTAGCAATAACTCTCGGTGGAGCTGCTGGTTTATAGCGGGCTGTTACCTTCACTCTCGATACCTCTGTTTCACCGGCACTGGGTCTAGGGTTCCGTTGAGTTTACCTCTGGGCGATGCAAGCACTGAACACTCGAGTATATTTTCCAATGCTTTAATGAACAAATAAAAGAACTAGCAGGAAAGAGGCAGAAGGAAAGCTGCAGGGAAGCTCAAATACCTTTCCGTAGTATTCTTTAGAACATTCTTTGGAATTGAACACTTGTAGTTGAATAGTCTCCCCTTTGTAGGATTTAATCTTTGCCCGCCTGGATAGACATCTCTCACTTGCCTAGCAGCCAGTACGTAGCACGAACAAAAGTCTCTGCGACAGACTTGTTTGGAATAAAACCCGTACGATCCTCTGCCACAGGATGTATTGGTTTGCGATGAATGTCAGACACAGTACTTGAACCTTTAAGCCAACCCGGCAGTACTATGCAGTAAGACTACTTCAGGATATGTCCTCCAACCGAGTCACCAGGCCCCTCTCCAGACCAGCACTCTGCATGATCCTTCCATGACGGGTCCTCCCCTGGGATCTTCTCGGTTGTCCAGCTTCTTCACTCAGGATAGACAGCTCAGGACCGTTCCTCTGCTGCTGTGGTAGGCCCCAGACAGGCTTCTGGGCCCACCCACACGCCGCAGCGACATGGGCCTCCGGAACGGAGGACCACGAGCTGGTACTCTTAACACATACCTGTCGGCCAGGAGGGCCTGCAGGTGGCTAAAAACGAACCCCAAAATATGGCGTCTGTCCCATAAATACCCTCTCCCAGAATGCAACTCGGAGGACCACCTCCTTTGAGTTATCTCCGGGACAGAGGAGCACTCATACGCTGCTTTTCCAACACTGGTCCATGGTGACAACGACACCCACCAGCACAGTGTGGAACAACATGCAACTCAGCCAAGCTGGAAGAGAGGCAAATCTAACTTCCTCTAACAAGTAACCCACTAGATTTACCTATCAGCGGTAGATCAAAAATCTACCAGCGCTACATACTTCCCCCACTACAATAGACGTTGTCCTCAACGTCTGTCACAAAAATAATAACTCCCAAGCCTGAGAGCAGGTATTTGAGCTTAAAACTTGGATTCAAGTAAAGAAGAAGGAAAGACAGTAGAAAGACATTATAAGATTAACATTTGTAAAACAATATGTTCACATCCGCAAACAAAACCATCCTATGACTGTACATAACCCCACTATCTATCTTAGCTGAAAAGCCTAACAGCTTGATAAGAGATCAAATAGTTCCTGAAAAGGAAAACATATTAAACACACATGCGACCTATACAGTTTCAGGAGCAAAGTCTCATTTGAAAAAATGAAACTCTCTTCCCATTATCTATATCAGAGTAATCTTTAGGAGTCCATCCCTATATATACACAATTTTTTTAAATGAAAGAAATCCGGCTAGCAAAAAGAAGTCCTTGGATTTGAAACACTGAGATGAATATTCAGATCTTGACCACGAAGATCTCTATATACTGACACGACACTAACTAACTAACTACCCCAAAGTTCCTTTGGCCATAATTACCAATAAAACCGGGGATCTGGCAATGTCAGTGTTTTTTCCCAGTTTATCCACTGTAGTGATGAAATATACAACGTCATCTTTTCCGGGTCTGCAAATGACCACTTTGTCAGCATGAATGTGCCGACCATAGTTCCAGTGCATAAAACATCCACTGAAGCGTTCGTCCATAGCAACAGAACAACCAGTTTTTCGGAAAGGCTTAGGCACAGACAAATAGTCCCAAACAGCTTCACTGTACCAAAGCTCCCGGTTAACTTCAATCACTTGCAATATGTCCTGAGGGACATAAGGGAACTCCAAACCATATTCCGTAGCTACACGCTTGTTCAACATTCTCTGCAAACGTGCAAGTTTTGGTAAGGATCTATTTTTTCCCATACCAGGAGGCACACATGAATCCAATGACTTGCTCACCCATAGGTGTGCGTAGCCTATTGCATTAGGGTGTGCACCCCAAAACTCAAACACACGTGTGTGTATGGGTATGGTGGCAGAAGAACAAAGGGACACTTCTCAATTCAATGTAAGTGGTAGCCCTGACCCCTGCAGCCAGAACTATGAAAGCACTATCGAATTCTGCGGCTCTGAGCTGCTGTATCCCTCCACAAATTAAAGGAAAAGTCCCCTGTCTTACATATACCACACTGATTATTTTGGACAAGGTATTAAAAAAATCTTTAGACACTCAAACATGGACTGTGAATTTGGGGGTGCTGAAAGAGAACCTGCACACAGAGCCATATGCTTATGGGCACCAGTGATTAGGGTGTGCCCAGGCACACCTGGCACACCCCCTGCGCACGCCTATGTGCTCACCATAGACCCAGCCGGTGTCTGAAGTGAACTAGCAACTTTTGACAATGTCTCATTTACAGTGCTGTGTGGCTCCACACAGGGTGACGTCTTCCCAGAACTCAGGGCTGTCCATTCAGGGAAAGTCATAGCAGAGGCGACATCCTCGCCTTGGGCCCAAAACAGCTTTTGTGACATAGTCTCAAATAGGTCATCATCACCGGAGAGATCCGACATGGATTCTATCTCCGAATCTCCCAGCTCTTCTGCTGGCAGATATTTATTTACAGTCCCAGATACATTCCCCATTAATTGCTCACCCGTTCCTTTCGTGGACTTTGTTGGATCCGGTTCGGGTAGTCTCTGGAGTAGGCCTCGGCCACGGCCGCGGGAAGCCTTCACATATCCCACCTTCCTCTGGACAGGTACAACGGGTATAGGCGTAGTGGGCGCGGAAATCTAAGTAATGTCCGCTGATGAATCGGTAACAGCAGTGTCTCTCTCCGGGAACATTCTCGGCAACAACAGGCAAAGTCACGGCCTGCCGTTCTCTTTCAGCAGGAGTAGCAGCTTCTACTGTGGCGACACCTGTAGCCCAGTCCATACGATAAGCACAGGGCGACATGATAGGTTGCTCCACCACAAACAAATATTCTCCACATTGCGGGCAGCGACCAAATGGACGGAGATGTACGGTCAGTCCTTCACATTTGTGGCAAATCATGCCCAGCCCTTCGATATCTCCAACGGTATAGAGAACAATACTCCCCTGCGGCTTCAGACGAACACCGGTATCTGTAAGCAGGGTTCCAGTCAGCACAGTACTCGACACGGTGCTCGAAGGGAACATTCTTGGTCCCATAATTGGCTGCATCGCCGGAAAAGACATGGCCACACTCTGATCTTCTCAGCATGATCACGAGGCCTCTCTTCTTCTCTGGCGCCAAACACATACACGCGTCCCACGCGGTATCAAGTAGGGTAGACTCCTCCCACTTGTTCTTCTGATCACGTAGCTCCTGGGCTTTTACTGGCGCCCGCCACCTACGCACTCAGAAATAAAGTCCTGCAACTTTTAACCTCTTCTTCTCCTGAGAAAATGACAAAGTCCAACTCTCACCGTAAACTCCCGGTGAAACACCTCTCTAGGTTACGAGAATTGATGGCTAACAAATCCCAGACGACGCCCCCACATGTAGCAATAACTCTCGGTGGAGCTGCTGGTTTATAGCGGGCTGTTACCTTCACTCTCGATACCTCTGTTTCACCGGCACTGGGTCTAGGGTTCCGTTGAGTTTACCTATGGGCGATGCAAGCACTGAACACTCGAGTATATTTTTCAATGCTTTAATGAACAAATAAAGGAAGTAGCATGAAAGAGGCAGAAGGAAAGCTGCAGGGAAGCTCAAATACCTTTCCGTAGTATTCTTTAGAACATTCTTTGGAATTGAACACTTGTAGTTGAATAGTCTCCCCTTTGTAGGATTTAATCTTTGCCTGCCTGGATAGACATCTCTCACTTGCCTAGCAGCCAGTACGTAGCACGAACAAAAGTCTCTGCGACAGACTTGTTTGGAATAAAACCCGTACGATCCTCTGCCACAGGATGTATTGGTTTGCGATGAATGTCAGACACAGTACTTGAACCTTTAAGCCAACCCGGCAGTACTATGCAGTAAGACTACTTCAGGATACGTCCTCCAACCGAGTCACCAGGCCCCTCTGCAGACCAGCACTCTGCATGATCCTTCCATGATGGGACCTCCCCTGGGGTCTTCTCGGTTGTCCAGCTTCTTCACTCAGGATAGACAGCTCAGGACCGTTCCTCTGCTGCTGTGGTAGGCCCCAGACAGGCTTCTGGGCCCACCCACACGCCGAACGGAGGACCTCGAAATATGGCGTCTGTCCCATAAATACCCTGTCCCAGAATGCAACTCGGAGGACCACCTCCACCGAGTTATCTCCGGGACAGAGGAGCACTCATACGCTTCAACGCGTTGCTTTTCCAACACTGGCCCATGGTGACAATGACACCCACCGGCACAGTGTGGAACAACATGCAACTCAGCCAAGCTGGAACAGAGGCAAATCTAACTTCCTCTAACAAGTAACCCACTAGATTTACCTATCAGTGGTAGATCAAAAATCTACTAGCGCTACACTAATGACCCTTAAAAATAAAAATTAAAGTGCAGTGCTGTGCTTGTAACCTCATTTGGAGGGAGACAGAAGCTGTTGTGCATGTATCTAGTGTATGTGCTGAGTAATACTGTATATTGGAGATCCATACATAGTAGGAAGTAAAAAAAAAAAAAGCTTTTATTTCTTAGAACTGTGTGTCTGTGGCTGAGTAAATACTTTTAAAACAAGTACATGGTACAGCAGGCACATGTAGGAAGGCCAGGCGCAGGCCCGCCTGAATTTGTAGGAGGAGCCTCGCCTTTAAAGGCATGCCCCTGGTCCTCCTTTCCTGTCGACATTTCTTCTGGTGTTATAAGAGGCGTGTCTCTGTGTTAGGGACGGTCCTTTCAGTCATCAGAGGCTGAGGTGTGGATCAGGCGTTTCCTGTTTTGTTTTTGGACGCTCGTTCGTGTCACTTCTGGCTCGTCCACCGCGCTGGCTTGTTTCTCATGGCTGGTCGAGTACAAATATAAAATGTTTCACAGCAGTGTCATGCAAGGCCATGGGATTACAGAAACTTTGCTTACCACATGCACCTGTATTACCAGTTCTTTTGTGTATGTACTAATGTTATTAGCACTGGCTTAGGGTAACTGCCATTCGGAGCAATTACTCAATGCAACAATTATTGCAAACTTGAAGACTGTAATGCCACAGATCGAATGTGCTTCACAAGCAATGATCAGTCACGTTGTGCCTTTCATCATTTCACGCCTGCAGGCTACTTAACAAAACTATTTGCCAACTAGTGTAGACAAAACTCAAGGGACGAAAAATTTTTTTTTTAAAAATGGGAAGATGTACCATGTTTTCTAATAGGTAAGAGTAAGTACAGTATGTGAATTTACTTATAGCGCAGATGTGATTTGACCCCCTTTTTTCTTTTAGGTGTTTCATGGGTACATGTCGCTGAGGTGTGGCGGGTAGGGGCATTATAGTTTTTTTTATGGTTTTGTCATTTTCCCTGTTGTGTGTAATATTATGAAGATTGTGATGCCCCACGGAAAAAAAAAAAAGGGTTGCGGGTATATGTGCTCCAAAGTTGCAGTTGGAGGTCACATGAGACTTGTTACTCTTATACTTCATGTTTATTATCCTCTAGGGTTTTCTTTCATTGCCAGGTGGTAGCCTCTTGTTTGCTTGTCTTTTTGATTTCCATAGTTCTCATTTCTGCGTGACCTTCAGGACCCAGGGGGTTCATATTTTTCGCTTGGTTTTCAGGTTGTTACAGGTAGGTATGTTATTAATCACCGAACTTGCTTTTTGTTCACAGTCATGGGTAGGCTAAGATTTCTCTCATCGGGTATCACGGCCTGACACCATCACTAGCTTACTTGTCACATTTCATGGGTTACATTGGGGGTGATTAGTTTTTATTGTCTAATGCGATGACAGGGCCTCTCACCCATCACTCGCACATCATTCTTTTCAAGGTTTCATTTCTCTCAGGTCTTTATCAGGATGGGGTTTTGGTCTGCGTGACCTTTCGCCACTCACCACCATTGGTGTCTACTATCGGCCAGTGCGCTTTTCACCGCATCACTGGGGGGGGGGGGGGGGGTGTCAGGGGTACCTACCAGGTTGCACTTAGGCACCCCACGGTCAGCTGGGTAAGGGTCACACAGTACACGGTGTCCGGACTGCCTCCACCGGTCTCTCACGGTGTCCACTACTACACGAGTCAGTTTTGTCTTAGTTATGTTGCAGTTCATTTCTTAAACCTTTATTGTTCATATTCTAGCATTTGTTCTGAGGGATAGCTTCATGTACCATTTATTCCATAGTTTCATTTCTACATATCGGTTAGGTTTCACTGCATGTCTGTCAGGACCCAGGGGTTTCAATTTTGTCTTCAAGTTCCAGCGTGTTTCAGGTAGATGTTGTATTGTTTACCTTAGCTACATTGCATCACTACATGGCAAATTTAAGGTTCACTGCGTTTTCACCGTCACTTGGGTTACCTATCACGTTTATAGGTATGAACAGGTTTAGATGATCATTTTTAATTCACTTGTGCAGTGGCAAGTTCGCTCATCCGTTTCACATATGTCATACGTTTCACATTTCACTACTCTGATATCTTACCTGACACGTTTTCAGGTTTTCGAGGCCTGACTGTACGTTTTTAATTACCTGCTACGCCTCAGGTGACTCAGCATTTTTCCATTTCACTTACTGACACATTTTCAGTCCGTTGTTTTACACGAATGTCACTGGCTAACCTACTTGCACCATATGGTTAAAAAATAAAAAAAAGGGGGGGGGGTATCGTTTCATGGGTTAATCACTCGCTCATCATTTCAATGTCACAAACCGACATGTTTTCATTCCGGGCGGTTAATTTAGTAATTCAATGCGGCAGTACGCCCTCCCTGAGGTCCTGGACCATTCCCAGATTGATGGCTGAACTACAGTGCAGGGGTATCTCTTACTCAGCGTCAGCGCAAAAAGCGGAACTTTTTAGACTCTTGTTCCCTAGTGCATCAGGCTCTGTTCCTGAACAAGTCACCCTTCGTTCAGTTGGGTCATCCCTCACGCAAATCCACTCCACTCTAAGTTTATTGGCAACATCCTTTGAGGAGTTATGGGCCAGGGTTGAGATTTTAGAAAGCCCTCCATGCCTGGCCCCAGAGGCACTTGTCGTGCCCAGCACATCAGCAGTCTCTGTGTCACCTTTGATCGGTCCGTTAGCCGCAGGTAAAACCAACAGCTCACTGTTAGTTCATTTTATCCCGGCTAATATCAAAAAGGACATTTTGGATGGCAAAGATGTCAATTTAGCTTCCCTGTTGATAGCGACTCATGACATTGCTGATAATAAGTCATATGCTTCTGGTGAGGTCTCGGTGGTAGTAGAGGCGTATCTAGTGAAAATGGCGCCTATAGCAAGCACTGAAACTGCGCCCCTGTCAAAAAAAAAAAAACAGCTAACAAAACTACAAGTCAAGCTCTTTAATCTTTCTATTAACAAATTATGGATTAGTACTACATAAACTGCCCAATGGATCAGTTCGCCCCTGGTCATTAAACATTCTACATTCAGTGAAAGTTCATGTACTGCAAAGTTTGCACTGCATGAACTTTCACTGGATGTGGACTGTTTAAGGAGCTTGTTGCACAAATCACTTCATTAAACTTTATGATATCTATTTATTTAATCCATATTGAGCACTATTTTATTGTGTGTATATGCCAAGCAGAAGCAGCCAATTAAATATGGTGCTCAATATGGATTAAATTAATATGCATAGCCATAAATATCAGAAATAAAAGTGTAATAAAGTGATTTGTGCAACAGCAGGTACTACTTTTAAATAGACTGCGAATGTGACTACAGGAGATGACCAGACTGCGAATGTGACTACAGCTGATGACCAGACTGCGAATACAGGAGATGACCAGACTGCGAATGCGACTATAAGAGATGACCAGACTGCGAATGTGACTACAGGAGATGACTAGACTGCGAATACAGGAGATGACCAGACTGCGAATGCGACATACTACAGGAGATGACCAGACTGCGAATGCGACATACTACAGGAGATGACCAGATTGCAAATGCGACATACTACAGGAGATGACCAGATTGCGAATGTGACATACTACAGGAGATGACCAGATTGCGAATGCGACTACAGCAGGTGACCAGACTGCGAATGCGACTACAGGAGAGGACCAGACTGCGAATGCGACATACTACAGGAGATGACCAGACTGCGAATGCAACTACAAGAGATGACCAGACTGCGAATGCGACTACAGGCGATGACCAGACTTCGAATGCGACTACAGCAGATGACCAGACTGCGAATGTGACTACAGGAGATGACCAGACTGCGAATGTGACTACAGGAGATGACCAGACTGCGAATGCGATTACAGCAGATGACCAGACTGCATATGTGACTACAGGAGATGAACAGACTGCGAATGTGACTACAGCAGATGACCAGACTGCGAATGTAACTACAGCAGATGACCAGACTGCGAATGCGACATACTACAGGAGATGACCAGACTGCGAATGCGACATACTACAGGAGATGACCAGAATGCAAATGCGACATACTACAGGAGATGACCAGAATGCGAATGCGACTACAGCAGATAACCAGACTGCGAATGCGACTACAGCAGATGACCAGATTGCGAATGTGACATACTACAGCAGATGACCAGACTGCGAATGCGACTACAGCAGATGACCAGACTGCGAATGCGACTACAGCAGATGACCAGACTGCGAATGCAACTACAGCAGATGACCAGATTGCGAATGTGACATACTACAGCAGATGACCAGACTGCGAATGCGACTACAGCAGATGACCAGACTGCGAATGCGACTACAGCAGATGACCAGACTGCGAATGCGACTACAGCAGATGACCAGATTGCGAATGTGACATACTACAGCAGATGACCAGACTGCGAATGCGACTACAGCAGATGACCAGACTGCGAATGCGACATACTACAGGAGATGACCAGAATGCGAATGCGACATACTACAGGAGATGACCAGAATGCGAATGCGACTACAGCAGATGACCAGACTGCGAATGCGACTACAGCAGATGACCAGATTGCGAATGTGTCATACTACAGCAGATGACCAGACTGTGAATGCGACTACAGCAGATGACCAGACTGCGAATGCGACTACAGCAGATGACCAGATTGCGAATGTGACATACTACAGCAGATGACCAGACTGCGAATGCGACTACAGCAGATGACCAGACTGCGAATGCGACATACTACAGGAGATGACCAGAATGTGAATGCGACATACTACAGGAGATGAACAGAATGCGAATGCGACTACAGCAGATGACCAGACTGCGAATGCGACTACAGCAGATGACCAGATTGCGAATGTGATATACTACTTTTTTTGACAATTTTTGGGGCAGGAGCGTATCATGAAATCAGCGGGCCCGTGTGCAAGATCAAAAGTGGGCCCTAGGCATCAAGAAGAACAACAATATGGCGCGCAAAGCACGTCATGGTAAACAGTGGACATGTCTTAAATTGCGCTAAATATTTGCTTAAAGGGGGTGTTGTTAAAGAGAGTCTGAGATGACTTATATAGTGCAGAATGTGGTAATGTTAAATTGGGAATACAGAGTTATGGAGGTGAGTAGTATGTACAGGAGAGGAGTGCAGAATGTATGGCGGTGAGTAGTATGTACAGGAGAGGATTAAGGAGTGTATGGTGGTGAGTATTATGTACAGGAGAGGAGTGCGGAATGTATGGTGGTGGGTAATATGTACAGGAGAGGAGTGCAGAGTGTATGGCGGTGGGTAATATGTACAGGAGAGGAGTGCAGAGTGTATGGCGGTGGGTAATATGTACAGGAGAGGAGTGCGGAGTGTATGGCGGTGGGTAATATGTACAGGAGAGGAGTCCTGATAGTCTGTCAGCCACTGCTATAGCACCTTGGTGGTGGGGCGCTCCGAAGGATGTAAGGGGGCACTCTGGAGGAAGTAAAGGGGCACTCTGGAGGCACTAAGGGGGCACCCTGGAGGTTGTAAGGGGGGATGTAAGGTGGCACTCTGGCGGTACTAACTTAGTCAGAGCCCCCTTACATCCCCCGGGGTGCCCCTTAGTGTCTCCTTACATCCTCTGGAGTGTGCCTTACATCCTCCTCCAGAGTGCCCCCTTACATCCTTCTCCAGAGTGCCCCCTTACATCCTCCTCCAGAGAGCCCGCTTACATCCCCCTTCAGAGTGCCCCCTTACATCCCCCTTCAGAGTGCCCCCTTACATCCACCTTCAGAGTGCCCCCTTAGTACTGCTGTACTAAGGGGCACTCTGGAGAAAGTAAAGGGGCACTCTGGAGAAAGTAAAGGGGTACAAGTAAGGGAGCACTCTGGAAGAAGTTAGGGAGCACTCTGGAGGAAGCAGGGGGCACTCTGGAGGCACACAGATAGTACTTCCAGAGTGCCCTCTGCAGAGAGTCCTGAGGAGTGATGGCCATGTCAATGTTAGGAGAAGCAGAGCACACCACCCACCTCATAGCCACCCTATTTAAGTCCTGCTTGCTCTCTCCCTGTCACAGCCCTGACATAAGCCCGGTCCAGCCTATGGTGTAGTATGTCCCCATGTACCTGAATTACTGAATTTCCTTGTAGTAGGTGTAGGGTGGCCACGTGTCCCGGATTGCCCGGGATTGTCCCTGATTTTTTATTTTTGTCCCGTGTCCCGGGTACCTTCATTCCGGGACAATACAGTGTCCCGGAATGAAAAAAAAAACACACCGCCGGCTGGCACCAGTCCGACTCCGTCTCCGCCACCCTTATAATCATGATACAGTAACACACACATCATATGCGCAGTTTAACTGGTTGCTAGGCTAGGGCCGCCCGCACCGCATCTAGCAACCAGTGACGTCAGCCGGCACCGTCCATCACGTGGGAGTCAGTGCAGTGGGCACCCGCACTCTAGTCTACACGCTACGGCTGAGCATCGCCAGCGCGCCTCCGAGAGAGAGAGCAGCCGCCAGCCTGCCACACTTACTAGCCTGCCCTGTGCCCACCAGTGATGTCACAGACAATCAGAGTCAGACAGGCCGGGAGCGAAGCCCGCGCTTAGTACTACATAACTCTCTGCAGTCTGCACCCATCTCGGCACCCCCCGGACCCGCCCCTCCTCCTCCGGCACCCAGCGGCATTTAGCAGGGACTGGTCTGGTATCACCTTTGCTCTCCAGTGTCAGCCCGCCCGCTGTCAGCTAGAAATGGATGTGCCCGACTGCTGCTACTGCTTAAGTGGCAGGCGGAGGATCCGGTAATGACATTAGAAGAAGGCAGAAGTGGCTGAAGCTGTCAGGCTGACTGAAGAGGAACATGCAGTGTCCAGACTCCAGTCCTGGATCTTCTCCTCCCCCTCCTCCCTGCACTTCACCACAAAGACCGAGGACATGTGCTGCAGGAAGTGATTGACACCTACTACAAGGAAATGCAGTAATTCAGGTACATGGGGACATACTACACCATAGGCTGGACCGGGCTTATATCAGGGCTGTGACAGGGAGAGAGCAAGCAGGACTTGAATAGGGTGGCCATGAGGTGGGTGGTGTGCTCTGCTTCTCCTAACATTGACATGGCCATCACTCCTCAGGACTCTCTGCAGAGGGCACTCTGGAAGTACTATCTGTGTGCCTCCAGAGTGCCCCCTTACTACCTCCAGAGTGCTCCCTAACTTCTTCCAGAGTGCTCCCTTACTTGTGCCCCTTTACTTTCTCCAGAGTGCCCCTTAGTACAGCAGTACTAAGAGGGCACTCTGAAGGGGGCTGTAAGGGGGCACTCTGAAGGGGGATGTAAGGGGGCACTTTGAAGGGGGATGTAAGGGGGCACTCTGAAGGGGGATGTAAGCGGGCTCTCTGGAGGAGGATGTAGGGGGGCACTCTGGAGGAGGATGTAAGGGGGCACTCTGGAGGAGGATGTAAGGGGGCACTCTGGAGGAGGATGTAAGGCACACTCCAGAGGATGTAAGAAGACACTAAGGGGGCACCCCGGGGGATGTAAGGGGGCTCTGACTAAGTTAGTACCGCCAAAGTGCCAACTTACATCACCCCTTACAACCTCCAGGGTGCCCCCTTAGTGCCTCCAGAGTGCCCCTTTACTTCCTCCAGAGTGCCCCCTTACATCCTGCGGAGTGCCCCACCACCAAGGTGCTGTAGCAGTGGCTGACAGACTATCAGGAGGTGGTATTGCACTCCTCTCCTGTACATATTACCCACCACCATGCACTCTGCACTCCTCTCCTGTACATATTACCCACCGCCATACACTCCGCACTCCTCTCCTGTACATATTACCCACCACCATACACTCTGCACTCGTCTCCTGTATATATTACCCACCGCCATACACTCTGCACTCCTCTACTGTACATATTACCCACCACCATACATTCCGCACTCCTCTCCTGTACATAATACTCACCACCATACACTCCTTAATCCTCTCCTGTACATACTACTCACCGCCATACATTCTGCACTCCTCTCCTGTACATACTACTCATCTCCATATACTCTGCATTCCCAATTTAACATTACCACATTCTGCACTATATAAGTCATCTCAGACTCTCTTTAACAACACCCCTTTTAAACAAATATTTAGCGCAATTTAAGACATGTCCACTGTTTACCATGACGCGCTTTGTGCGCCATATTGTTGTTCTTCTTCTAGGGCCCTCTTTTGATCTTGCACACGGGCCCGCTGATTTCATGATACGCTCCTGCCCCAAAAGTGGGCAAAAAAAGATGTCAAAAATCACTTTTTTTTTTGGGGGGGGGGGGGGGGGTGTCCCTGAATGGCAGTTTGGAAATGTGGTCATCACTTCCTGCAGCACATGTCCTCGGTCTTTGTGGTGAAGTGCAGGGAGGAGGGGGAGGAGAAGATCCAGGACTAGAGTCTGGACACTGTATGTTCCTCTTCAGTCAGCCTGACAGCTTCAGCCACTTCTGCCTTCTTCTAATGTCATCACCGGACCCTCCGCCTGCCACTTAAGCAGTAGCAGCAGTCGGGCACATCCATTTCTAGCTGACAGCGGGCGGGCTGACACTGGAGAGCAAAGGTGATACCAGACCAGTTCCTGCTAAATGCCGCTGGGCGCCGAAGGAGGAGGGGCGGGTCCGGGGGGTGCCGAGATGGGTGCAGACTGCAGAGAGTTATGCAGTACTAAGCGCGGGCTTCGCTCCCGGCCTGTCTGACTCTGATTGTCTGTGACATCACTGGTGGGCACAGGGCAGGCTAGTAAGTGTGGCAGGCTGGTGGCTGCTCTTTCGGAGGCGCGCTGGCGCTGCTCAGCCGTAGCGTGTAGACTAGAGTGCGGGTGCCCACTGCACTGACTCCCACGTGACGGACGGTGCCAGCTGACGTCACTGGTTGCTAGACGCGGGGCGGGTGGCCCTAGCCTAGCAACCAGTTAAGCTGCGCATATGATGTGTGTGTTACTGTATCATGATTATAAGGGTGGCGGAGATGGAGTCGGACTGGTGCCAGCCGGCGGTGTGTTTTTTTTTTCATTCCGGGACACTGTATTGTCCCGGAATGAAGGTACCCAGGACACGGGACAAAAATAAGAAATCAGGGACAATCCCGGGCAATCCAGGACATGTGGCCACCCTAATACTACAGGAGATGACCAAGTAGCCAGTTTTAAAATTTAAGCTTTCAGCAATGCACAGCTATACAGGGGGATAAAGAACATTGTCAGGGAGGGTTTAGTAACACTGAGTCTATAGGTAGAAACACCTACCTGACCAGCCGGGCTCACCTCTCAGAGGTCCAGGGGCGGAGCTTTCCATGGTAGGGGCGGGGCTTGCGACAGTAGGGGCGGGGCTTACGGCGGTAGGGGTCGGGAATATTCGTGGTCCAGGAGAGGCGATGTCAGTGCTCCGAGCACATACAGAGTACATGGGGCGGGGCAGGGCAGGGTCAGAGCGTCAGTGGAGCTCCCTGCCCCACCCCTCCTTGCTGACAGAGCCTCCCTTAGCCTAAACTGAGCCCGACAGCCATCTGATAGAACACCAGTGCCGCGATCCTGCAGGCTGGCCGTGGCGCCGGGGGCTATATTAGTCTGGGAGGACAGGTGGGGGTTTTTTATTCATGCAGTGGGCGGCTTTTTGCCGCCCCTTCCCCCCATGGCGCCCATGGCACTTGCCATGGCTGCCATACCTTAGATACGCCACTGGGTGGTAGTCAAGACCAGGGACCATAGGCTTAATCGCAAACTCTCCATTCAAGACTTTGTTCTAGCTTTTAGTATTTTTAGGGATGATATTTGCTCGGTTAGTCCTCAGAGGAGGGAGGAGCTTGATCTCTACCTTTATGCTGTTGAGGAGTTGGGGCAAAAATACAGGGGATCAGCCTTCTATGATAATCATCGTTCTTTCTCTGATAAGGCTGCAGCTATTTTTGCCCAGCACCAGGTGATGACTGACTGGAGCAACGTGGATACTGAGCTTTTTTGTCGCCATTTTGCCGGGTTAAGGTCTCCTGTATGTGCCACGTGTCAGTCTTCCACACATGCTACCTACTGGTGCCCTCTCATGGGACCCCCTGCTGTTTCCTGTACCTCCAGGGCGCCCTCAAGTTTGTTACCAACCCCAGCTTGTTCGACTTCCTTTGGCAAACTTGGCCGCCCCATTCAGTTTCTAGGCAAGTCACAGATTTGTAATAATTTTAATCATGGCTCGTGCAATTACAGCCAGTGCCGCCTCCTACATGTCTGTGCCAGCTGCTATAGGGCACACCCCAAATCTGCCTGTTCACTGAAGCAAGTGAAACCCTCATGACTTAGACGCATCAATGTCCCTTTCTTACAGGCCTGTCTGGCTTCCCACCCTTCCCCCACGTTTTGTCAATTTCTGGTGGAAGGGTTCACTCAGGGTTTTCACACAAGTTTCATTACATTACCTCAGGGCACTTTTGATTGTAAAAATCTGTTGTCATCAGTAGCAGACCTGAAGGCGGTGGACTTGCTGCTCTACTCCGAGCTCGACAAAGGCTTTGTTATAGGGCCTTTTTCCACATCATCTTTTCATAATTGGAGGGTCAACTCCCTTGGCTTGGTTAAAGGGAAATTTTGGAATAAACTTTCGTTTGATTTACGGTTTGTCAGCCCCTCATTGTTCGCATGTGCCCAGTCTGAATTCCTTAATCCCGTCAGGAGTTTTCGCTCAAATATGCATCTGTGGACCAGACAATCCAAAGTATCATCAGCATAGATAGGAATGCTTGGTTGTCCAAAGCAGGCATTTCAGATGAGTGAAAGAAAAGTGAGGTTGAGTGCTGCGCTATCCAAGAGAAATGAAAAAATTGCTGCTACTGGTAGCAGTATGAAGTAAATGCTACAGTATAAATTGGAAGCTACCAACAAGATAGTATATATTGTGGTATGGTATAGACCACTGAAGAGCGATCCCAAATAAATAAGCAAGTGCTATTGCCCTAACGGACAGTGCAAACAAAATCAATGTGCAAAATACTGCAATCAATAAATTCTATCTGTAGACGTTCAATTTAAATATATATACTCATGTGTAAACATTAGACATAAAATAGTGAATAAATACATGTACAAAATATAGCAATAAATAAGCATAAGACCAACAATATAACTAATTTTGCAAAAAGATATAAATCAATGTGCAGCCACAATAATATATAAAGCTTCCTGTGTACACGTGCAAAAAACGCATACAAAGTGCATAGTGATATGTGACATACACACTCCAATCACATCGCAATCGGATAGTGTCACAGCAATAGATAAGTCAAATAAAGTCTGACAATATTATAAAGAAGTCCAAACAAGATGCAACTGTGTGCATAAGTGAAGAACCCCTGATGAAGTCACGTGATCGGTGACGTCACGCGTAGGGACGGAATAGGCACTCTACACTGATCGAGCTTAACGAGCTCGCCGCTCATAGGAGATAGACGCTGTTTTTTATGTTGAATGTGAGTACACCCTGATCATTTTAATAAAGCTCAGTCCTGCTTAAAAATACTACACTATTTGGTACCCCTTTGTCCTTTATTACCGGTTTCACCTTTACCGAGGCACAAAGACAGAGAAAGGACCCGCTCTGGTCCAGGGACCCCAAGAAAAGACAACACCCACCAGTATTTGCTTCTTTGCGGTTTTCCCATTACCGCTAGGTAAGGGGCCACTGCTTACTTTTGTGTGATTCATGCAAGAAGAAGACACACACCTGTCTCACTTCAGGCACTTCACTTCGTTTGCTTTTTGCACATTGGACTTTTTTATTGTTTTTTTAAAGAAGACATTATAACACTGAATCTTTTGTTTGTTCTTCATTTATGCACACAGTTGAATGTTGTTTGGACTTCTTTATAATATTGTCAGACTTTATTTGATTTATCTATTGCTTTGACACTATCCGATTGCGATGTGATTGGAGTGTGTATGTCACATATCACTATGCACTTTTTATGCGTTTTTTGCACGTTTACACAGGAAGCTTTATATATTATTGTGGCTGCACATTGATTTATATCTTTTTGCACAATTAGTTATATTGTTGGTCTTATGCTTATTTATTGCTATATTTTGTACATGTATTTATTCACTATTTTATGTCTAATGTTTACACATGAATATATATATTTAAATTGAACATCTACAGATAGAATTTATTCATTGCAGTATTTTGCACATTGATTTTGTTTGCACTGTCCGTTAGGGCAATAGCACTTACTTATTTATTTGGGATCGCTCTTCAATGGTCTATACCAGGGGTCTCAAACTGCCGGCCCTCCAGCTGTTGCAAAACTACAAGTCCCATCATGCCTCTGCCTGTGGGAGTCATGCTTGTAACTGTCAGTCTTGCAATGCCTCATGGGACTTGTAGTTTTGCAACAGCTGGAGGGCCGCCAGTTTGAGACCCCTGGTCTATACCATACCACAATATATACTATCTTGTTGTTTGTAGCTTCCAATTTATACTGTAGCATTTACTTCATACTGCTACCAGTAGCAGCAATTTTTTCATTTCTCTTGGATAGCGCAGCACTCCCCCTTACTTTTCTTTCACTCATCTATGGGCTTTGTTTGACCCCATTCGGTGCTTGCAGCTGTTCGGATCTCTATCTTTCTGCCACGGTAGCGCAGGAATAACTCACATTATAAGGCATTTCAGATGCTTTCAAGCTTCTCCCTATTTTACCTTCTCTCTGGCAGTAGCCTGGCATTAAGTGGAGGGGGGTGTATTATTTCGCCACCAAGCTCATTTTTGGGCCCAAAAGCAGTCCTTGGCTTTTTGATGTCTTTGCTGAAGCACTCAGTTGGATTCTCATGCATAGAGAGCTCTGTCAGGAAGTTATCCACTATTTGGGTGATATCCTCCTGATCGAGAGTTCGAGCCATGCATCCACTGATCTGCAGAAGCTCGTGGCCATGTTTTCTGCACTTGATGTGCCATTGGCAAGTAAGAAAATGGAAGGCCCAGCTACCACTCTTTTTTTGGGGATTGTGTTAGATTCCCGGTCCATGCAGGCAAGTCTGCCAGCAGATAAGATGGCAAGGATTAGGGATCGGATTCATGGTTTTACAGTTTCGCAAGCCATTTCCAGGAAAGATTTGCAGTCACTGTTGGGTATGTTAAACTTTGCCATGAGGATCATTCCCCAGGGCAGGTCTTTCATTTCCCGGTTGCTGGCGTTGTTACCCTCAGCCCCTGACTCCGATTTCAGGGTCAAGTTAGATACAGCGGCCTTGTCTGTCGTGCGCATGTGGGATGAGTTCCTCCAGCACTGGAACGGCATTTCCATGTTCATTCCTGCCATTTCGGTGTCTTCTTTCCAGGTCATTACTGATGCTGCAGCCTCTAGAGGCTATGCGGCTATTTTTGGCACACATTGGCTGGCAGGACCATGGCCGGACGGGTCTCGGGGCAATTCCCAGGTTCACACAGACATCTGCCTTGTTCGAGGTCTACCCCATAGTGGCTGCAGCTCAGGTGTGGGGTCACTTGTGGACGGGCAACACTGTGGTGTTCTCCACGGACAATCAGGCAATTTCCGAGATCATTAACAAGGGTATGTCGGGTTCTCTGCACATCATGTCTTTCATACGCAGGCTCGTTTGGTTATCTCTTCAGTTTAGTTTTCACATTCACTGCAGGTTTATCAGTGGCATAAAGAATACAGCAGCAGACGCTCTATCTCGGTTTAATTTTCCGTCATATTTCCAGCAGGTTCCAGATGCAGACAGCTTTGCCACTCCGTCCCTGCATTACTCGCTCCTGAGGATGGATTAGAGGCACACTGGGCGGGCGCTTTAGGATTGATCGACAGGTCACTCTCTGCTAACACGAGGAAGGCTTACAGCACAGCCTGGAAAACATTTCAGGTTTTTCAAACGCTGTACCCTAGGCCGGATTGCTTCAATAGTCAATACCTTTTGGCTTTTGTGGCCTACTGTCATTCCCGACTGAAACTGTCTCAAAATACTATCAAGGGATACTTGGCAGGTATCCAACATTTCATTTCCCTACGACATCCTGGTAGGCCTTCAGTGTTTGCAGTTCATTCCATTAAAGCCATCCTTAAAGGTATTCAGAAATGCAACCCCCCTAGACCTACTAACAGGCTTCCAGTCACAGGGCACGTTTTCCTGGGCATGTCAGATATGTTGTCTAGGTCCCCTTTTGGGCAGCTGCCTAGTCTTGTGCTCAAGGCAGCTATATATTTAGCCGTTTATGGGTTTCTTAGACCAGGTGAATTTACTCGTACTGGAGCTAAGTCCCGTACGCTTTCCATTAGTCATACAAGTAAAGTGTGGCGCTAGAAAGAACTTATTATTGGGCAAGACCCACCAAAATGGCGCTCCGGGGGTCAAGTTTTGCACAATAAGGTGTTTAGTGAAACAGGACTTTTACTAATCCTGTATGTGATCTTAACTATTATAGATATGTATATTTGTGAAATAATCACCTGTGTGATCACATCCAAGGGATATCTATTTGTACATAAAAAGAAACCCAATAAAACATAAACAAAAAATCAAATGTGTGAAACTCGAAAAATGTGAATAAACATATAATACGTTCATAGAAAGGTCTATGTATCTATTCCTCTATAGAATATCCAATTGCCCATAACAGAAAACATAATCGTGCATAAACCCTGAGTCAATATGTGCGACTCTGTAACAAAAGAAAGTGAAAAAGCATTCGTGCCAGTAGTATTGCCATCATAACTTCAAGTTAAAATTATGTTCAACGGTAAAGTAAAAGTCCATAGAAAGTCCTCAAGACATATATCTGGAGACTTGGCTAATATGACTTCCACTACAATTTATTGTATGGGGCCCCAGAATCCAGGGATGGTTTCTGTATGGTATGATGGTCAAACTTATGTAGATGTGTAGATAGGGACAGGTAAAAATACCCTTACCAGAAATGGTGGACTCACCAGCCAGCGGCTTGGGAGTCAAACGGGCTTATGGTAGAGCAGGGGGTGGTGAATGTAGCACTGCGTCCTCAGCAGATAGGAAGAACAGATGGCGGAAGCACTCACCAAACGACCTCCTCCAATCCCACTAGTCTCCGGGCTTCACGTTAGTCAGATTCCCCGACCACTACCTATTACACCTAGATGTGTGTAAAATGCAGCAAACAGGAGCTGGTACCAATATTAGGTACTTCAAGATCGGAACTGGTTGGTGCCCGGTTTCGGTCTTGGATATACTCATGGCCCAGTTGGCAGATGAACCCAGGGATAGTCCACTTTTGTCATTTCACAGGGCCCCTCTCACCTCAGCGCTTTTCATCAAACATTGCCGCACCCTCTTAGGGAATCTGGGGTTGGATCCCAAGTCTTACTCAGGTCATTCTTTCAGAATAGAGGCCGCTTCTGCGGCCTCTTGCCAGGGGGTTCCTGTCCACATCATCAAAAGGTTAGGCAGGTGGAGGTCATCATGCTATGCCAGGTACATTCTGGAGCCTCTCATTGAGATGTCTCAGGCATTCATACATTTGGCTGATTAACCTGTAATGTATTTGTTTCAATAAAACCTCCTTTGCATACTCATCCTACTGTCTTTGTTTTTGCCCACTTTTAGGCATACTAACCTCGTGACCACGGCACACCCCAGGTCACTTTCCAACTCTCCTTCTATTTCCTTTCCCTAGTTATCCACAAGAGTCTCTGAGTACAGGTAGGAAGGCGGGGCGCAGGCCCGCCTGAATTTGTAGGAGGAGCCTCGCCTTTAAAGGCATGCCCCTGGTCCTCCTTTCCTGTCAGAATTTCTTCTCGTGTTATCCCACCCACCCATTCCCATTATTTCACTTCTTCTTTATTTCTAATTACTTCTTGGGTATGCCCCATTTTAGGCATACTGACCTTGTGACCACGGCACACCCCAGGTCACTTTCCAGCTCTCCTTCTATTTCCTTTCCCTAGTTATCCACAAGAGTCTCCGAGTAATAAGCGGAAATATGAAATGTTGGGTTTACATATTCTTTAAGGGGAAACTATACAGTTCTACGTATTTTTTTTTCACGTTATGTTTAAGCTGTTATTATACATATTTCTTTTTACACCCTCTACAATGTTTGTTTTACAAATACAAATTTAATATGTATCAATTTACATGTTATATTTTGCTGTCTTATTTATATCTGTATGCAAAACTTTTATTTAGAATCTCTATATATATTTTATGGATTTTGTCATTTCATCTTTTTTAATTGTGATAATACAGGATGTAAGAGCTTTAGGGTCCATGTACATTAGGCAGCTGAAAAAATGCCAGAATCTCTAAGAATAAAAAATACTCAAAGTGGCTTGTATTGCACAAGAGTCTATGAGAGTTTATGGGGATATGCTTTTATAAAATATTCAACTATGCTTATTTTTCACTATAAAAAAAAAAAAAAAGAAAAGTCAGGAGCTGCAAATACTATAGCTGCTCACTTTTATTATCAGGGTACTTACCTGTCCAGGCACCCAGTGGTGTCCTCACCTGAGCCAATTCTTGCATCTGCTCTTGGGTGCTGCCGCTGCCGTCTTGGCTAAGGGAAACTGGCAGTGAAGCCTTGTAGCTTTACAACCGGTTTCCTACTGCGCATGCATGAATCGCGCTGCGCTTTCTCAATAAGCCAGCTGCGGGGGGGGGACTTCTGGCTTACTTTGCCGCGGTAAACTGAGCCAGAAGTGGGAGCATGTACCTGTCAATACCAGGTACCCCGCTCCCCCCTTCTCCCCAAAAGGTGTCAAATGTGGCAGCGGAGGGGGGTGAGACAGACAAGCGGAGATTCCCCTTTTGGGTGGAGCCCCGCTTTAATGTGCATTTGGAAACACCAAACGCTCCTAACCGCTGCATTTATGAGCAATTAGGTGTTTTTTGAGCTGGAAAACTATTTTTCAGAACACGAGTTTGGAGGTTTTTTTTTTCTTCCACTAAACTCCCGAAAATGCCTACAGTGTGCATGGACACATAGGCTAACACAGAGGGAAATTTAGAGCCAAAAAAAAAAAAAAAAAAAAGCTCAAATGCCTGTAGAACCAGCTTTTTTCAGCTGCAGTGTGCATTAACCTAACTACTGTACATTTACTTTCTCCATCAGATCATCCCCCACAGCTATTACCTTTTGTATCACTTGACCCTCCCTCCTAGATTGTAAGCTCTAACGAGCAGGGCCCTCTGATTCATCCTGTATTGAATTGTATTGTAACTGTACTCTGTACTGTCTGCCCCCATGTTGTCTAGCGCTGAGCAAACTGTTGGTGCTATATAAATCCTATATAATGATAAAGGTGAAAGGTGGGGCAGAATGTCCCCATCCCAACACCTATGGGATCATGTCAGACAATCAAATAAATATTTTAAGTAAAGTTAATTAAAAAAAATATATATATATACATATGTTAAATACTTACCTGATTGGCAGTTGTTAGATCAACCAATCAAATGCTGTCTGGCACGAGCAAAGTATGCTATATAAAAAACAGAAGATGCGTCACTAACGGGCAGAGGAGAGAAGAAGTCTGAAGTATAACTTGCATACCTGCGTTATGGAGTCCTCATTGTGTTTGATGATGGATCGCGCTGCCGCTGAGGGTGGAGATGCCTGGATGCGCCGCTGCCTATCTATGCCTATGTCGGTGCCATTATCGGATGCCCAAGAAGCTTTTGCCAGTGCTGCTATGGCTCTTTCCATGGATCAGGGACGGTATTGCTTGTGGAACTGGATCACCTATCTATTCTGTGTCCGCCCCCGCCACTTCCGGATCAATGACACAGGTGTGTTTTCCTCTTACAGGTCCGCCTTCAAACCTCGTCACTTCGGGCCGGTCTGCTGACTGCGTCGTGCCTCCGCCCGCTGAACAGGTTGATGGACAAGGTGATGACGCAGATAGGCCTGGAAGGAGGTTACATAGGAATTTAAAGAGACCTCATCGGTTCAAATCCCCAGTTCATCAGGTACCTGGGGAAAGAGGAAAATAGAAAAAAGGTACTGACTCCATACATAAAGATTCACATAATGCTTTATTTATATGGTATACAGAATTCTACAGATATAATGATGGTTTCTTCTCCTTCCAGTTTGCAGCCTATTACTAATGTTGCATTAAATTGTTCTGCTGGTACTGCTTTTTCAGACTTGGGCAAAGCTGCTGAAGATTCGGATGTGATGGCATTGCGTCCTGCGTTATCAGAAGATAATAATGCGTCCATCCCTGCTACTATGGTGAGTCTGATCATATGTCTCAATTGAAAGCTATTTTTTCATCATTTCAAGATTTAATTGGTAAATTTACTGAGAAAACCAATACAATTGATAGTATTGATAATTTAAATTCGGGAGTAGCGCAAGTCTGGCTAAATTCTCCTTCGGAAGGTGATTTAAGGGTGCCTTCGAGGAATAATACGAATATTTGTTTTGAGCCTCCTGTGGCGACTTGTTCTTCGGTTATTCCTGATACTTGCTTACGCAAAGTTATGACATGCGAATTGTCCCCTTTGGGATTCCATTTAAATAGTACTATTAAAGAAAAGATATGGCGTGGTGATTACGTCAAGGTTTTAAATCTGCTCCCTTTGAATAAAGATTTTAGGACTGATAAAAAAGATGGTGATAAATTTGATGATGATAGACATAAATCTCCCCCTCGATCGTTTAACAATTGGTTGCAAGCTTTATGCATTTATGCTAGTGTGCTTGGAGAAAAACGTCCAGACTTATGTTGCGGTTTATTTCAACATGTCGAGATAATTCTCGAGGCTTATAAGAACTTTCCAGGGCTATTGTGGTTCGCATATGATGAGTCTTTTCGACAGAAGTTATCTGTGCATAGAAAGATGAGATGGGGAATTAAAGATGTGGGACTGTGGCTGAACCTTTTGTTTCCACAGAGGCAATTTTCAAAACCTCAATTGTCTGTAATGCATACTTATCGGTGTGGAGTTTGTTTCCATTTTAACGATGGGCAATGTAAATGGCCCAACACATGCAAGTACAAACACAAATGTAATTTTTGTGCTGGTACTCATCCAGCGTCACGCTGTTTTAAAAAGTCTTCTGCTGCTGTGGCATCTACTAAGGAGCCATTTCTCAAAAGCAACCTCTCCGGTGAAACTCAGAAATATGTTGCCATGGCTACTTCGTTACCCAGATCGTCAGAAAGCTAAAACCTTACATGAATGTTTTTTTATCTGGGTTTATGTTGCCTACGTTTGAGGGCCATGGTTGTGTAATTTTTGAGAATCTAAAATCTATTGATTTGCATTTGGATGTTGTCCGTTCCAAATTATTGAAAGAAATTGCTGGCCCATTTCCAGATGCTCCTTTTAAAAATTTTCGGGTATCTCCTTTGGGAATTGTTCCTAAGAAGGAATCAAATGCTTTTAGACTTATACACCACTTGTCTTATCCATATGGGCTTTCTTTGAATGATGACATAGATCCTAGTTTTTGCTCAGTTCATTATGCCTCATTTGATGATGCGTTAAATATCATTAGAGTAGTTGGTGGTTCTGCATTGCTTGCAAGAGTGGATGTCAAATCTGCATTTTGCCTACTACCCATACACCCTTCTGCGTTTAATTCTTTGGGTTTTAGATTTGAAGAGGAATTTTATTTTGATCGCTGCCTCCCTATGGGGTGTTCTTTGTCCTGTCATTATTTTGAGTTATTTTCTTCCTTTCTTGATTGGGTGGTTCGTCAGAAGACTGGTTTAGATTCGGTTTTGCATTATCTTTATGATTTTTTGTTTGTAGGAAAATCTGGGACTCATGATTGTTTATTTTTATTCACTGAGTTTCGCATCCTTTGTAAGGAATTTGGTGTTCCTTTGGCTGAAGAAAAATCTGTTTACCCCACCTCGTGTTTAGAATTTTTGGGCATACAAATTGATACGGTCGCCATGGAATTTAGACTTCCTATTGAAAAAGTCTTGCGCATTTAATCTTTGTTGGTTTTTGTTATGTCTAAAACAAAAGTTTGTTTGAAATTCTTACAATCATTGCAGGGTTTGCTAGCATTTGCGTCCAGAATTATGCCCATGGGTAGAGTTTTCACCTAGCGTCTTTATCGGACGATTTCGGGTATTTCTTCCCCATCACATTTTGTTCGTATTACATCCGAGGTCATAGCGGATTTTAGAGTTTGGCTTGAATTTTTAGGTACATTCAATGGTTGTTCGGTATGGCAATTTCTTTTTTGTTCTGCGTCAGCGTTACATTTTTATACTGATGCTGCTGGGTCGTGTGGTTACGGAGCTTTTTGGAACGGCCATTGGTCGGCTGATGTTTGGCCTGATTCGTGGAAGTCTAGAGGTCTGACAAGTAATATTGTGTTATTGGAATTATTTCCAATTTTGGTGGCTCTTAATCTTTGGGGTTCGCATTTACTTAATAGGCGTATATTGATTCATTCAGATAACAAAGGGGTTGTTTTTGCTATCAATTGATTGTCTTCCAAATCGTTGCCAGTTATCTCTATACTACGGCAGATTGTATTTAAGTGTTTGACTTTTAATATTTGGTTTAAAGCTAAATATATTCCTGGAGTTGAGAATTTTATTGCAGATTATTTATCCCGTTCACAGATTCAAGAATTTCGTCAATTGGTACCGAATGCGGATCCAGTCGGTCTAATTTGTCCTCCCCGTTTGTGGTTGGTGGTGTAACTCCGGTCATTTCAGCCATTAGAAATTCCATTGCGCCTTCTACTTGGTCTTCTTACTGTTCGGCGTTAAATTTATGGCATTCCTATTTGGACTCATCTCATTGCAATTCTGAGCAGTTGGTGTTGTCATTTTTGAATTATTTAATGTCAGCTTCCTACTCCTACTCATGCATAGTTAAGACATTGGCTGGGATATCCTTTTTTAGGCGTTTAAAAGGAGCATCCTCCTGTATGCAATTTTTTGCAGGGAGATGTGCTTTAAAAGGATATCGTTAGCACCGTACTATTGCTGATACCAGATTACCTATCACAACTGATTTATTGTTTAGGATTGGTGATTCTACCAGCAATGTCTGTTTCTCCCCTTTTGAAGCTTTGTTGTTTAAAGTGGCATTTTATTTGTGTTTTTTGGGGGCTTTTAGGATTTCTGAACTATTGCCAACAAAAGCTGGAGTTGGCTTTGTATTCTGTACAAGGATGTTTATTTAGGATCTGGTTCTCTTTCCATTTTACTGAGACAGAGCAAAACTGATTCCGTAGGGAAGGGTTGTTGGATAAAATTGCAAACAAACGTTGGATGTAAAGTTTGTGTGGTGGATTTAGTTTGTCAGTATTTGCAGTTACGTCCTGCTGGTTCTTCTTACTTGTTAATCCATGCTAATGGGAATCCTTTGACTGTATATCAGTTTAAGGCGGTGTTGAAGAAATGTCTTTTAAGTTTACACTTAGGTCATATGCATATCACTTCTCACTCTTTTCGCATAGGAGCAGCCACTGAAGCGTCTAAGTTTGGTTTCAATGATGATATGATTAAGCATGTTTGTAGATGTAAATCGAATTGCTTTCGTTCATATGTTAGACCTAATATTTCTTTTTAATTTCAGATCGCATTAATAATATCTGGATTATTCCTTTGTGTTTTGGGCCAAGCATAGGGCTGATCGTAGGAACTATGGCTCTGATCTAAGTATGGGATTTGATGCTTTTAAAGTTCTTTGGTTTGGAAGAAAGGGAATGCAATGGAGAATGATTCGCGATTCATTGTCTCGTTTACATGAAAAATGTCCGTTAGAGTGTACTAGAGAGGAGCACAGATATCCCAAACTCATCACCTCTCTGAGAATCAGAATGGCCCTGAGAAGATCAGCTTCCAGCATCCGCTCTGATAGCAGTGATGTGGACATGGAAGGAATGGCGGAAAGTGAGTTGGCCAACTACAGCGCATTTTTCGCCTGAAGGAGGGACAGCGTCAAGCAACCGCTATCGCGAAAAAGGAACAAATAAGGAGACAGCAGGCAGAGATGCGTGCTCTGAAGAAAGAACAGGAGGAGCTGCTGAAGGACCTAAAAATATCAGAAAGTCGTAGCAATCAGTACCGTGATCAGGACAGCCAGGAAAAACTCCAGGCCTTGCTTGAACAAAAGGAAGAACTATATAACGAAATTGCAACCGAGAAGCAAATCATTTCTGAGCTAGATAAAGAGATAAAATCTTGGGAGAGAAAACTTTCAGATCAGAGAAAACAAGTGAGAGGCTCTTCAGGGTCAGCCACACAAAATGCCCAGGCACAGGAAAATGTGAAGGTTATGGAGAACCGACTGGACCGGGCTCTGACCAAATTCAATCTTCAGCTGGCAAAAAATGCCAAGATGAGGGAAGAGATTGACATCCTGAGAATCGAGCGCTCTAGCTTTGATCAACGCTATAGAAAGCTTGAAAAGGAATTGCTTCAAACAAGAAAAGAAATTGCCACAACAATTGAGGAGTTGTCTGCTGCTTATGATGCCAGGGATGAAGCCCAAACAAAAATGCAGCAAATGAAGGAAAGAGCAGAGAAAGATCTGAACCAGCACTCGGCAGAGATAAAAGAGCTACAACGGGTGATTGACCATGACCGCAGACTGAAAGAGTTTATGGGAACCAAAACTCAGGAGCGCTCTATCAGTGAGGAAGTGCTTGATGGTCGGCGCAGGAGAGAAAAAGAAGCACTAGAGAGAAAAAAACGTGACCCAACGAAACAGTAGAGACCTATAAACAAGCTTTTCAGCAGATACGATCTATCACTGGGGAAGACAACTTAGACATACTTGTCAACAGGTTTATTGAAGTGGAGGATCGCAACTTTGCCCTATTTAATTACGTTAACGAGCAGAATAACGAAATAGAAAGACTGATGGAACAGAATACAGAGATCAAAAAAGAAATTGAAGAATTCAAAGGCCAGGGAGTGCGTCTGGAGCAGGAACACCGGTCCATCCTTAAGAACATTGATGGTAAAGAAGAGGAGGCAGTAAAACAAGCAGATGGCTACCAACAGCAGCTTAAGGCAGTCATGAAAATTTTAGATCAGCTGAAAGCAGGAATTGATTCCTTGTTCAAGAAGATAAATTATGACCGCTCTGTCCTGGATGAAATGTTGGGTTCTTCATCCAGCATTCGTGAATCAAACATAATGCAGTACCTTGTCCTCATTGAGCAGAAAACGAATGAGCTGCTGGCTGTTCAATCCTTCCTCGACTCCAAGAATTATGACAAGCCGTATGACCCACAAGAAACAGCCAGGCTCTTTCTGGGACAGTCGGTAGACATGCAACGACCAGTCTTTGAGATACAGCCACCTGCCACTGGAGATGAATATGACAGTGACAGCGAGTCCCCAACCGCAGATGAAGAAGAAAGACCTCTGACGGTGGTAGAATTGCGAGAGAAAATCACGAGGAGGGTCTTGAAGAAAGAAGAGAAGGCCATCAGAAAAGGAAATCTCAGTGAAAATAATCTCACCAAAACAACAACAAATGCAAAGAAATGATTGACGTCAGTCATAATAGGAGGGGCCAAAAAAAATTAAAAATTAAATGTTAAAAAAAAGAAATAATACCTCGTTTGCCTTGGCTTATTTCTTCGGAGTTTCATTACTTCGAAAAAATTTGCAAGCGTGTAAATAGAGCAATGGCTAAATTTATGCCTTCTGTAGCTGGTTTCTCTTTCCGACATGTTAATTTGGAAGGAGGATTGTCTGGATTCTATAGGAGTGATAATATCCATTTGTCTGACATTGCTCTGGACATTTTCAATCTTGATATGCAGACCTGTGTTGAATTGGCTGTCGCCCATGGGGTGTGCCAGGCTCTTTAATTGTGCCTGACATGTGGGATGTTGTTTTAGTACGTGATGTAATAGCTTGAGCTCATATATAGCTGAGCTATATATATTTATTAGTACATATATGAAACATGTTTGAAGTTGTTATGAATATATTTAAATAAATAAAATATTTATATAAAATGGTAATATTAACTAATTGTATATACCTATAATAAAGGGCCACAGCCTATTACACCACAGGTGCTGCAGTAGTGAGTTTTATTGTATTAATTGTTCTGTCTATGATCCCATAAAGGTGAAAGGTGGGGCAAAATGTCCCCATCCCAACACCTATGGGATCATGTCAGACAATCAAATAAATATTTTAAGTAAAGTTAATAAAAAAATAAATAAATTAATAAAAAAATAAAATATATATATATATGTTAAATACTTACCTGATTGGCAGTTGTTAGATCAACAAATCAAATGCTGTCTGATACGAGCAAAGTATGCTATATAAAAAACAGAAGATGCGTCACTAACGGGCAGAGGAGAGAAGAAGTCTGAAGTATAACTTACCCCGCCCTAACCCCTCCCACCTTTCGTTGTCGTGGCTCTATTATGAGGTGATTTAATCCCTCTCTTCGAGAGGGGATGTTCAGTTTTCTTATTGGATTTTGTATGTAAGGGATGTTGTTTTAGTACGAGATGTAATAGCTCGAGCTCATATAAAGCTGAGCTATATATATTTATTAGTACATATATATGATACATGTTTGAAGTTGTTAATATATTTACATAACTTAATTATTTATATAAAATGGTAATATTAACTAATTGTATATACCTATAATAAAGGGCCACGGCCTATTACACCACAGGTGCTGCAGAAGTGAGTTTTATTGTATTAATTGTTCTGTCTATGATCCCATAATAATAATATTAATAATAATAATTAAAAAGGTAGTTAGCCAGCTAGGTATCACTATTTTTACCTTTTCTATCTGTGTAAGCACGGTGTTCCAAATCCTTTAGCAATGTTTCACTATCAGATGTCAAAAGAAAAAAACCCTTATGTTCAATCTCAATAAACTAGTGGGGATTTCATTCACTGAACATAGTGGGTCCAATGGTACAATTAATCCACTGTTGATTCACATTGTCCGAGTTTTTATAAGATAGCCCTCTTTTTGTGATGGGATTAGCTGATCGCTGCTAGTTTCCAAGTAACGTGATAATGTCTAATCTTTTCTGATCTAGCTTGCATAATGGGAGTCAATTTAGTAACCTCCTCTAACATGAGCTGCCAGAAAAAGAATATGCCGAATCCCTGGCTAAGCTCTGGCATTACTGGTAATAAAAGCTGTTTGTCTTTCTCTGCAATAAATAACTTATAATATTAACTTCAATACTGGACATTTTAGGCTGTATCAGATGACATTGATGACCTCAGATATTCTCTTACCTGTTGCAGCAAAATATTTATTGATAGAAATGTATACAATATTTTGGGCAGAGCAGAACAAAAAGACACCTTGTTTCAGTACAATGACCTTAAAGTGGTTCTAAAGCCCAAATATTTTTTAAGACCGCCCACCACACATATAGTGCGGCAGGATGGCTCTATTACGCGAAACAACGTACCTGTATGTCGTTTCATGCAAAAGATACTGTGGGCTCTGCCCCTTGTGATGTCACCGCCCATCAGGCCCTGATGTCACTGGGTGCCCCGCCCCCTGGCTATAACAGTATTGGCACACGGCGGCCCTAGCATTACACCGGGAGAGCATCGTGAGAACATCGAAGATAGAACAGAGGGAGAAAACAGCAGGAGAAGACAGCGAGAGAAGACAGCGGAGAGAGGAGAACCAGCAGAGGGAGAACACAGCGGCAGCAGAAGTCATCAGTGGTGAGAGGAGAAGAACTGGAAGATGAAGACATCGCCAGAGGGAGAGGAAATCGGAAAGAGAAGAGACGCTGGAGCTGCATAATAGATTGTCAAAAACCTGTGTACTGTTTTTATTTTTGACACTTTTTTGTGGTGAACGGGTAGGGGTACGATGTACACATACTCATTCACATAGGGTGGGGGGCCAGGATGTGGGGGCCCCCTTGTTAAAGGGGGCTTCCAGATTCCAATAAGCCCCCCGCCCACAGACTCCGACAACCAACAGCCAGAGTTGTCGGGAAGAGGCCCTTGTCCTCATCAACATGGGGACAAGGTGCTTTGGGGTGGGGGGCACCCCCCGCCCCAAAGCACCCACCCCCCCATGTTGAGGGCATGTGACCTGGTACCATACCAGGTGCTCGCTCGCCCCCCCCCCTTTCCTGACTTGCCAGGCTGCATGCTCGTATAAGCCTCTGGCATGGATCTTGGGGGGGGGGGACATTTTGGCATGGGGTTCCTCTTCAAGATCCTCAGCGCACAAGTTGCACTGCAAATTGGACCATCATGATCTGACTTCTATTCAAATCAATGGGCTCTCATAGGGAACCATTGATTTTGACATGAAAAAAAACAACAAAATGCTAGAAGTGGCTTAACAGTGTTAAGCCGCATTTAGCAGAGTCATATGTTTTTACAGCTCAACAGCCTCTACTCCTGAATGCACTGGCTGACATTTTTTTTCTACTGCCCCTAAACGCGTATGCCTCTAAACACCTCTGACAGTTTATGTGTGCATGGACACATAGGCTAACATGGATGGGTGTTTAGAAGCAATTAAAAAAAAACGTCAGACGCCCCTCAAAAGCAGCTGTAAAAGCGTCCTGTCTGCATGAGCCCTTACAATTGCTTTAGAGCCCTTGCACACTGGGGCGGGGGGCGGCGTCGGCGGTAAAACGCCGCTATTATTAGCGGTGTTTTACCGTCGGTATGCGGCCGCTAGCAGGGCGGTTTTACCCCCCGCTAGTGGCCGAGAAAGGGTTAAATACCACCGCAAAGCGCCTCTGCAGAGGCGCTTTGCCGGCGGTATAGCCGCGCCGTCCAATTGATTTCAATGGGCAGGAGCGGTAAAGGAGCGGTATACACACCGCTCCTTCACCGCTCCGAAGATGCTGCTGGCAGGACTTTTTTTACCGTCCTGCCCTCGGGGCTTTCACACTGGAATGAAAGTAGCGGCACTTTCGGGGCGGTTTGCAGGCGCTATTATTAGCGCAATAGCGCCTGCAAACCGCCCCAGTGTGCAAGGGCTCTTACATTAAAGACAAGCAGTCACAAGTTTATTCAATAATCTAACAATAATTAATTTATAATCGAACAACAGGAAAGATACAGATGGACAAGGCAATATAAAACAATACAAAAAATCTCCCAGCACATTTTCCAGCTAGTCAGCACTGGAGATGAGTTTGGCCTAAACGCACAGGGATGTGGCTCATGCAGTCAATAGTCTTGTCAGTCTCCACTACAGTTGGATTTGGGATGCCATAGCCCATTATCACCAAAACCGCTCTCCTGAGTGGGTCCACCTGCAGGGAATGTCTACTAGAAAGGGTGAACATGAACAATAGTACAATGTTAAGAAGTATGTCAGATTTCATAGTTTATTCCTGCTTTTTTTTATATATATCACAGAAAGAATACTATATGCCTAGGAGTCTGCAGAAGAGATGGGATAAAAAAAATAAAAATCTGAAGAGTATCTAATATGGTTGGGACTATTACATGGAGCTAAACTGTTTATTTTCTAAATGAATACAATGTCTGAGCCCCTAGCGTTTATGCGGGGCTCCATGGGACAGTACAGAGGGCGATGGTATCTTCCAGTGTTCCCCCCCCTCTCTCTCTGTTTGTTTTAGGTTGCCCCAGGAGATGGCAGAAAGTGGAGCGGGTAGCAACGGTCCCAGGATTGGCTGGATCGGGCGGGATTGAGCCAGTCTGTGTCTATATATAGCTGGCAGCTCTCCCGCTCCGGTCACCGCCTGAGGGGACGTTGTGGAAGACAGAACCGCGCTGCTCCCACCCTCCCTCCCTAAATATTATTATTTTGAATCCGTCATGGCATTTTTTAGTGGGGTTTGTCATCCAGTTCAGTTCTGGATGGACTTCGTGATATAATTAATAAATTAAATAATTTATGGTATGGAATTTAAGTGAAAAGATTTGGTTATAAATGATTATTGTTTATTGGGTAACCCCTTAATAAATGCCGTGGCCATTATTACCAACATGAAGTTGTGTTGTGTCTGTTTATTTATTTATTTATATATATCTTTTAGTCCTTTGTGCTGTCCCATGACCTCTAGAGGTTTAAATGTGGAACTAGGCAGAAGGTTTTTTATTAGTAAATATTACCCAAAGATCCTTGCTCAAATAAAGGTGGTGCCAGTATTTTTATGGTAATATTTTATGACACCGAAAGGCTTGTGCAGTGTATTGGATATACACATACCAGCCACTTTATTGGGCGCACCTGTTCAATTGCTTTGTAACACAATTTGCTAAAAATATAATAGAAAAAAGTGCTGCGCTAAAAAATGCCTGTGTGTAGTAAACCACATAAAAAATAATATAATGACACCACTAACTCAAATTGGTGTAACTCTGTGCTCAATTATATTGCAGTATGTGAACTACTAATTGATTATTATCTCTGCTTATCCTTATATCCACACTCTACTAATGTCTATAGAAAATCACATGCATATAGTGCTAATGAGTGACACAACTAATTATTAATTAAAGTGACTCTGTGCAACAAAATAAAATATATACATTAATACTCAAATATCAACATCTGTCATAAAATAAATCCAATATATATGTGCTCAAAATATTCACAAACGTGTTCCCATGCACTAAGAAGTGCTATGTGCAAAGTGCTGTTTTGCTTGATTCACAAGCTGACATGCATTATATATACAGTCCATTCAGAGTTCAAAACATCCAAAGCAACTGGTGATGGCAAAACGTGTCCTTGTGTCCATTCTAGTGCTCCCCCCTTCAGTATATGCACTCACCTTAGAGCATGTGACCCTGCAATTAAGCCTGGTCAGAACAAGCATATGAACCACCTCTGGGTTCAGTGTTTATGTTGAAATTCTGGGTTGGTTGCTGGTAACGTGTTCCACATGTATTTGATGAAAAAAAAAACTTGATAGTGTGATATAGTTTAAACAATTTATTGTATACATAAAACTTAGCCCCTACTGTGGGGCACTCACATTTCGTGGGTGCTACAGTGCACCATTCTTTACAAGCTCAGGGGTACTGCTGAAGTAATGTGTCCTTTCCTTTAGCTGAGAACGCTCCACCGCCTCTTGCACTGTCCTGTCACCTCCCCTACGCGTGTCGATACCGGGATTAACTCATATCATCCTCAGGGGGATAACTAAGCACAGAGTTACACCAATTTGAGTTAGTGGTGTCATTATATTATTTTTTATGTGGTTTACTACAGACATAGTTATAGCGTGTGTATACATGTGTATTAAACACACAGGCATTTTTTAGCGCAGCACTTTTTTCTATTATTTTTTTTTGCTGAATGCACGACTGTCAGAAATCATGAAATCAGACCGAGACAGAAGTACAGTTAAATCAGACTTGTTTAATAATAAAAATAAATAGAACAAATGTAGTCAAAACATAGCCAGAGTTCAGGAACCGGTATGGATAGTCAGACAAGCCAAACGTCAGGGAGCCGGAGATGAGCGTAGTACAACAGCAAGCAGGATCTGGAGCAAGAAGGGATGTCAGCCAAGCAAGTTTTTTAACGGGAATGCAGGAGAGCGTCTCTGCGATGTTTACTAAGGTGAAGGCAGAGATCCTCTGGGCTGGACGGCTTAAGTAGGCAGGACGGACGAGCATGAAATCATCAACAGCTGGGTAACTGTGGAGAGATAAGAGCTGGCAATTAGCTGACAGCTGAGCGGCCATCTCAGAGCAGGAAGAGCTGAGCCCAGCCCTGACAACGGCCTTATGGGACATGATCAGTGCTAGCAGCTGAATATATTAGAACTGACAATTTGTGTATGGTAGCTCGCAAGATCACCATTGTTTAGAACACAAATTGCTAATCAGCCAATCACATGGCAACAACTTAATGCATTTAGGCATCTAGACATGGTGAAGACGACTTGCTGAAGTTCAAGCTGAGCATCAGAATGGGAAAGAAAGGAGATGTACGTGACTTTGAACGTGGCATGGTTGTTGGTGGCAGACGGGCTGGTCTGAGTATTTAAAAAACTGCTGATCTTCTGGGATTTTCAAGCACAACTATATCTAGGGTTTACAGGGAATGGTCCGAAAAAGAGAAAATAATCAGTGAGCGGGAGTTGTGTGGACAAAAATGCCTTGTTGATGTAAGAGGAGAATGGGCAAAATGGTATGGGTGAATGGGTAAAATGGTTTGAGATGATAGAAAGGCAACAGTAACTCAAATAACAATTCGTTACAACCAAGGTATGCAGAATACCATCTCAGAATGCACAACACATCGAACCCTGAAGCAGATGGGCTACAGCAACAGAAGACTACACCAGGTGCCACTCCTGTCAGCTAAGAACAGTTACCTGAGGCTACAATTCGCACAGGCGCACCAAAATTGGACAAAAGAGGTTTGGAAAAACGTTGCCTGGTTTGATGAGTCTCGATTTCAGCTGCGACATTCAGATGGTAGGGTGGGAATTTTGCATAAATAACATAAAAGCATGGATCCATCCTGCCTTGTATCAACAGTTCAGTATGGGGGTGTAATGGTGCTGGGAATATTTTCTTGGAACACTTTGGGCCCCTTAGTACCAGATGAGCATCATTTAAATACCACCTGAGTATTGTTGCCAACCATGTCCACGGTGTACCCATCTTTTGATGACTACTTCCAGCAGGATAATGCACCATGTTACGAAGCTCAAATCATCTCAAACTGGTTTCTTGAACATGACAATGAGTTCACTGTATTCCAATGGTCTCCACAGTCACCAGATCTCAATCCAATAGAACACCTTTGGGATGTGGTGGAACGAGAGACTTGCATCGTGGATGTGCAGCCGACAAATCTGCAGCAACTGCGTGATGCTATCATGTCAATATGGACCAAAATCTCTGAGGAATGTTTCCAACACCTTTATGCCATGGAGAATTAAAGCAGTTTTGAAGGAAAAAGGGGGTCCAACCTGGTACTAGAAGGGGGACCTAGTAAAGTGGCCGGTGCAAAATATAAAGGTATATATTATATATACAACAAGTCTTTTAAATTAGGGGTGCACTTTGTGAAGTTCAATCTAACACACTTGCTTTTGTTTTAGATATACCGTATATACTCGAGTATAAGCCGACTTTTTTACGCTGAAAAAGCCCCCCTCGGCTTATACTCGAGTGAGGATCTCCCGCTGTGTCATGCAGTGTCATGCAGTCTTAACTGTTCGGCTCTGTCATGCAACTGCAGTCTGTTCGGCGTCCGTTCACTGTAACAAAGCCCCTCCTCCTCCTCATCTGTGATAAACAGAGCACTGAACATTGATACAATGCTGGGAAACTGAATCAGTGTTCCGTCTATCACAGACGAGGAGGAGGCGGAGCTTTGTTACAGTGGACGGCCGCCAAACAGACTGTAGTTGCATGACACAGCAGGAGACACCCGCTGTATGTAATCAAAGGTGAGGCTGCAGATGGGCAAAGTGAGGCTGCAAATGGGAACAGTGAGGCTGCAAATGGGCACTGATGATACAGGTGGGCACAGTGAGGCTGCATATGGGCACAGTGAGGCTGCAAATGGGCACAGTGAGGCTGCAGATGGGCACAGTGAGGCTGCAGACGGGCACAGAAAGCTGCAGATGGGCATTGTTTACCAGTAGTTGCTGCATTTCCCACCCTAGGCATATACTTGAGTCAATAAGTTTTCCCATTTTTTTGTGGTAAAATTAGGTGCCTCAGCTTATATTTGGGTCAGCTTATACTTGAGTATGTACAGTATATGAGTTTCCACTATCCACTTGGATAATATGTAATATGCTAAAATATAATATACCTGTAAAGAGTAGGAAGTGGGAAATATAGTGCATGGTGAGACATTCCATGACACAGCCCCTGACAAAGTCAATGTAATGAAACGTGTAGGTCAGGATAGGGGAACATCATCATGCAAGAAGAATATTGTTCCCTTTGGGAGATATGAAGTTTAGAATGGCTTTTACATGTGACTGGAAAATGTATTTATGTATTGTTTAGTGCACTAATTCTATGTGAGTGTTTTAGACTGTGTATTATTGTATTTCCCTCTTTCTTCTTTTTTTCAAACATGATGTACTGTATGTAGTAAAGATTTGAGGGATCCCAGACTGATATTGCAGCGGACACTTTACAATTTTCCACCAGACTAGGTCTTACTTTCAGGTGAGTTTTAGTCCTGGTGGTGGCCTGTGCATCTCACGAGTTCTTGGGAAAACATTTTTGCAATTGATTATAAAAAGAGCTTCTGTAATTGTGTTATGTATTTTTTATTATATACTGGGAACTATGGCACATGTGTAAGTGCTACCTTACTTCATGTTTTTAAATATGCACTCACCTGATCCATGTACATTAAGGCCCCTTTCACACTGGGGCGGTGGGGACGTCGGCGGTACAACAGCGCTATTTTTAGCGCTGCTGTACCGTCGTTCTTACAGCGGTATTCGGCCGCTAGCGGTGCGGTTTTACCCCCCGCTAGCGGCCGAAAAAGAGTTAAAATCCCTTGTACAGCGCGGCTATTGCCGCGGTATAGCCGCGCTGTCCCATTGATTTCAATGGGCAGGAGCGGTGAATACACCGCTCCTTCCCCGCTCCAAAAAAGCGGTTTGCAGGACTTTTTTCACCGCCCTGCCTGCGCACCGCTTCAGTGTGAAAGCCCTCGGGCTTTCACACTGAACAAACAGCGGAGGCTGTTTAGGAGCGGTTTTCAGGCGGTATTTTTAGCGCAATACCGCCTGAAAACCGCTCCAGTGTGAAAGGGGCCTAAGGGATTGGATTGCCTTTTTTATTTATGCTCGCTGGTATTTTTATGGATAATGCTTAAACCGTAGTTGAACACATATGTATTCCATTTAATATGGAATACCAGTCTGCATGATATGGTTATATCTTCCAAGATTCAGAAAGTGTGGAGTAGTTATCCCGTGGGTGGATATTTTGAGCACTGTTTGACCTTTCTTGATTTGAGGGTCAATAAAGAGAGGGAACTGCTCTAGACCTCATGCACACTGGGTGTTTGCCCAGCTTCTCTGAACACCTTTTCTCCTGGCAGGAGACAGGCAGCATAAAAAACATACTTAGAGACCCATTTTGGCGCATTTAGGAGCGTCAAGCGTTTGGGCATTAATTAATAATATTACTATAATATTAATTGTATTATTGTAATAATAATTTATTCTGGCCACCTGTCATGTGTCCCAGAAGACTTTGGGAGGGAGGAGGGAAGGAGAACTTAAGCGATCGGAGCAGAAGTGGGAGCAGGTAACTTTCAAAATCGGATACCTGCTCTCCCCCCCCCCCTCCAAAAGCTTCATTTCACAAACAAGAACCGGGGAGGAGGCCTTAAAGTTGAACTTTCCCTTTTGGGTGGAGCTCCGCTTTAACCACTTGCTGACCAGCCGCCGTCATTATACTGCGGCAGGTCGGCACGATCCCGCGAACCGCCGTAGCTATACGTCGGGTATAACCGTCGGAGCTATACACAGCGGGGGTGTCGATGCGCGACGTGACCGCCGGCCACGAGCGATCGTGGGCATGAGAGGCAGAACAGGGATGTGTGTGTGTGTAAACACACACATCCCAGTTCTGTGAGGAGAGGAAAGATTGTGAGTTCCTACGAGCTGGGAACCATGATCTCTCATCTCCTATAGTCAGTCCCAGCCCCCACAGTTAGAATACACACATAGGGAACACAGTTAACCCCTTGATCGCCCCCTAGTGTTAATCCCTTCCCTGCCAGTGACTTTTATACAGTAATCAGTGCACTTTTATAGCACTGATGGCTGTATAATTGTCAATCCACCCAAAAATGTGTCCGATGTGTCCGCCATAATGTCGCAGTCTCGATAAAAATCGCAGATCGCTACCATTACAAGTAAAAAAAATAAAATAATAAAAATGCCATAAATCTATACCCTATTTTGTAGATGCTATAACTTTTGCGCAAACCAATCAATATACGCTTTTTGTGATTTTTATTACCAAAAATATGTAGAAGAATACATATCGGCCTAAACTGAGGAAAAGATTAGCTTTTTTTAAAAAAAAATGGGGCTATTTATTACAGCAAAAAGAACAAAATATTGTGTTTTTTTTAAAAATTGTCGCTCTTTTTTTGTTTATAGCGCAAAAAAGAAAAACCGCAGAGATGATCCAGTACCACCAAAAAAAAGCTCTATTTGTGGGGAAAAAAAGGACGTCAATTTTGTTTGGGTACAGTGTCGCACGACCGTGCAATTGTCAGTTAAAGCGACATGGTGCCGTATCGCAAAAATGGCCTGGTCATTGAGCAGCCAATTCTTCTGGGGCTCAAGTGGTTAATACAAACTTTTTACCTGTGTATGTACTGTATATAAGTTATTATGCATTATTTGAGGATATTTTGTATATAGATGAATTGCCACTATTTTTTTATTACATTATAGATCATGTTTTATGTAAATCCTTCCTTAAGATTTATGAATTTTCCATTTGCTTGATAATTTAAAAGGTGGTAGTGTAATTATATATAAAAATACATTTTTTTGGTACAGTGTAATATTACTATTAAAAAATATCTACATTCAAGAAGAAGAAGCAGAGCTGCACACAGTGTCAGCCTGGTGACGATTCAAAGACAAGATTGGCTTTAGCAAGTCTCTTCCCATAGCCACATACCTTTGACACATTTCACCCCCCCCCCACAGGCCTAATTGTACGATTACAATTAAGCCTGGGGGAGGGTGAAAGGCATCAGTGGGCGGCAGCTATGAGAGGAGACAAGATAAAGACGATCTTCTCGTTGAATCATCACCAGGCTCAGAGGAGTAACTAGAAACTTCAGGGCCCCGATGCAAGAAATCATGAATGCCCCCCCCTCCAAAAAAGCATGACTTTGATACTTTTTTCACTGTACAACAAAGTAAAACATTTCTGTGGGGGGTGGCAGCTGTGGTGTTGAGGGGAGTGGCAGTGGTGTTGTTGAGGGGGGTGGCAGCAGTGATTTTGAGGGGGTGGCAGCAGTGGTGTTGAGGGGGGTGGCATCGGTGATGTCCAGATGGGTGGCAGCGGTGGCGTTGAGGGGGGTTGGCAGCCGTGGAATTGAGGGGGGTGGCACCGGTGGTGTTGAAGGGGAGGTGGCAGCCGTGATGTTAAGGGGGTGACAGCGGTGATGTTGAGGGGGGTGGCAGTGGTGGTGTTGAGGGGGGTGGCAGCCGTGGTGTTGAGGGGGGTGGCAGCGGTGATGTTGAGGGGGTGGCGGCGATGATGTTGAGGGGTGTAGCAGCAGTGGTGTTGAAGGGGTGTCAGCAGTGGTGTTGAGGGGGGTGGCAGCAGTGGTGTTGAGGGGGTGGTAGCAGCAGTGGCGTAGCGTGGGTTGTCAGCACCCGGGGCAAGGCAAGTAATTTGCGCCCCCCCCCCTAACCTGCGGACTTTTAGCTATCCCTGAGTCCCTTCAAATACAATAGTACTGACCTACCTGATTCCTATACTGACCACTACACTACATTGTCCACTACACTGACCACTATACTATACTGACCACTATACTGACCACTATACTACACTGTCCACTATACTGACCACTATACTACACTGTCCACTATACTACACTGTCCATTATACTACATTACACTGACCACTATACTACACTACACTTGACCACCATACTACACTGACCACTATACTACACTATACTGACCACCATACTACACTGTCCACTATACTACACTATACTGACCACCATACTACACTGTCCACTATACTACACTATACTGACCACCATACTACACTGTCCACTATACTACACTATACTGACCACCATACTACACTGTCCACTATACTACACTATACTGACCACCATACTACACTGTCCACCATACTACACTATACTGACCACCATACTACACTGACCACTATACTACACTGTCCATTATACTACATTACACTGACCACCATACTACACTGTCCACTATACTACACTATACTGACCACTATACTACACTGTCCACTATACTACACTATACTGACCACCATACTACACTGTCCACTATACTACACTATACTGACCACCATACTACACTGTCCACCATACTACACTATACTGACCACCATACTACACTGACCACTATACTACACTGTCCATTATACTACATTACACTGACCACTATACTACACTACACTTGACCACCATACTACACTGACCACTATACTACACTATACTGACCACTATACTACACTGTCCACTATACTACACTATACTGACCACTATACTACACTGTCCACTATACTACACTATACTGACCACCATACTACACTGTCCACTATACTACACTATACTGACCACCATACTACACTGTCCACCATACTACACTATACTGACCACCATACTACACTGACCACTATACTACACTGTCCATTATACTACATTACACTGACCACTATACTACACTACACTTGACCACCATACTACACTGACCACTATACTACACTATACTGACCACTATACTACACTGTCCACTATACTACACTATACTGACCACCATACTACACTGTCCACTATACTACACTATACTGACCACCATACTACACTGTCCACTATACTACACTATACTACACTGTCCACTATACTACACTGACCACTATACTACACTGACCACTATACTACACTGACCACCATACTACACTGACCACCATACTACACTGTCCACTATACTATACTGTCCACTACACTGTCCACTACACTACACTGTCCACTATACTACACTGTCCACTATATTACACTAACCACTATACTACACTGACCACCATACTACACTGACCACCATACTGTACTGTCCACTACACTAACCACTATACTACACTATACTGACCACCATACTACACTATCCACTATACTACACTACACTGACCACCATACTACACTGTCCACTATACTACAATGACCACTATACTACACTGACCACTATACTACACTGACCACCATACTACACTGTCCACTATACTACACTGTCCACTACACTACACTACACTGTCCACTATACTACACTATACTGACCACCATACCACACTGTCCACTATACTACACTGACCACCATACTACACTGACCACCATACTACACTGACCACCATACTACACTGTCCACTATACTACACAATACTGTCCACTATACTACACTGTCCACTATACTACACTATACTGACCACCATACTACACTGTCCACTATACTACACTACACTGACCACCATACTACACTGTCCACTATACTATACTGTCCACGACACTGTCCACTACACTACACTGTCCACTATACTACACTGTCCACTATATTACACTGACCACTATACTACACTGACCACCATACTACACTGACCACCATACTGTACTGTCCACTACACTAACCACTATACTACACTATACTGACCACCATACTACACTGTCCACTATACTACACTACACTGACCACCATACTACACTGTCCACTATACTACACTGACCACTATACTACACTGACCACCATACTACACTGACCACCATACTACACTGTCCACTATACTACACTGTCCACTACACTACACTACACTGTCCACTATACTACACTATACTGACCACCATACCACACTGTCCACTGTACTACACTGACCACCATACTACACTGACCACCATACTACACTGTCCACTATACTACACTATACTGTCCACTATACTACACTGTCCACTACACTAACCACTACACTACACTGTCCACTATACTACACTATACTGACCACCATACTACACTGTCCACTATACTACACTACACTGACCACCATACTACACTGACCACCATACTACACTGACCACTACACTACACTGACCTCCATACTAAACTAAACTATACTGACCACTATACTACACTGTCCACTACACTACACTGACCTCCATACTAAACTACACTATACTGACCACCATACTACACTGACCACCATACTACACTGACCACCATACTACACTGACCACCATACTACACTGTCCACTACACTACACTGACCTCCCATACTAAACTACACTATACTGACCACTATACTAACCAGTATACTATACTACACTAACCACTATACTGACCACCATACTAGACTAACCACTATACTACACTACACTGTCCACTACACTAACCACCATACTAACCACTATACTACACTACACTGACCACCATACTACACTGTCCACTATACTACACTGACCACCATACTACACTGACCACCATACTACGCTGACCACCATACTATGCTGACCACCATACTACACTGACCACTACACTACACTGACCACTACACTACACTACACTGACCTCCATACTAAACTACACTATACTGACCACTATACTACACTGACCACTATACTACACTGACCACTATACTACACTGACCACCATACTACACTGACCACTACACTACACTACACTGACCTCCATACTAAACTACACTATACTGACCACTATACTACACTGACCACCATACTACACTGACCACCATACTACACTGACCTCCATACTACACTGACCACTACACTACACTGACCACTACACTACACTGACCACTACACTACACTGACCACTACACTTCACTGACCACCATACTACACTGACCACCATACTACCCTGTCCACCTTACTACACTGTCCACCATACTACACTGACCACTACACTACACTGACCACCATACTTCACTGACCACCATACTACACTGACCACCATACTACACTGACCACCATACTACACTGACCACTACACTACACTGACCACTACACTACACTGACCACCATACTAAACTACACTATACTGACCACTATACTAACCAGTAGGGATGAGCTTCGTGTTCGAGTCGAACCCATGTTCGACTCGAACATCGGCTGTTCGGTCGTTCGCCGAATTGCGAACGATATGGGCCGTTCGCGCCAAATTCGCGTGGCGCGTCACGGCCCATAATTCACTGCATAATAATACACTGACCACTATACTACACTGTCCATTATACTACATTACACTGACCACTATACTACACTACACTTGACCACCATACTACACTGACCACTATACTACACTATACTGACCACTATACTACACTGTCCACTATACTACACTATACTGACCACTATACTACACTGTCCACTATACTACACTATACTGACCACCATACTACACTGTCCACTATACTACACTATACTGACCACCATACTACACTGTCCACCATACTACACTATACTGACCACCATACTACACTGACCACTATACTACACTGTCCATTATACTACATTACACTGACCACTATACTACACTACACTTGACCACCATACTACACTGACCACTATACTACACTATACTGACCACTATACTACACTGTCCACTATACTACACTATACTGACCACCATACTACACTGTCCACTATACTACACTATACTGACCACCATACTACACTGTCCACTATACTACACTATACTACACTGTCCACTATACTACACTGACCACTATACTACACTGACCACTATACTACACTGACCACCATACTACACTGACCACCATACTACACTGTCCACTATACTATACTGTCCACTACACTGTCCACTACACTACACTGTCCACTATACTACACTGTCCACTATATTACACTGACCACTATACTACACTGACCACCATACTACACTTACCACCATACTGTACTGTCCACTACACTAACCACTATACTACACTATACTGACCACCATACTACACTATCCACTATACTACACTACACTGACCACCATACTACACTGTCCACTATACTACAATGACCACTATACTACACTGACCACTATACTACACTGACCACCATACTACACTGTCCACTATACTACACTGTCCACTACACTACACTACACTGTCCACTATACTACACTATACTGACCACCATACCACACTGTCCACTATACTACACTGACCACCATACTACACTGACCACCATACTACACTGACCACCATACTACACTGTCCACTATACTACACAATACTGTCCACTATACTACACTGTCCACTATACTACACTATACTGACCACCATACTACACTGTCCACTATACTACACTACACTGACCACCATACTACACTGTCCACTATACTATACTGTCCACGACACTGTCCACTACACTACACTGTCCACTATACTACACTGTCCACTATATTACACTGACCACTATACTACACTGACCACCATACTACACTGACCACCATACTGTACTGTCCACTACACTAACCACTATACTACACTATACTGACCACCATACTACACTGTCCACTATACTACACTACACTGACCACCATACTACACTGTCCACTATACTACACTGACCACTATACTACACTGACCACCATACTACACTGACCACCATACTACACTGTCCACTATACTACACTGTCCACTACACTACACTACACTGTCCACTATACTACACTATACTGACCACCATACCACACTGTCCACTGTACTACACTGACCACCATACTACACTGACCACCATACTACACTGTCCACTATACTACACTATACTGTCCACTATACTACACTGTCCACTACACTAACCACTACACTACACTGTCCACTATACTACACTATACTGACCACCATACTACACTGTCCACTATACTACACTACACTGACCACCATACTACACTGACCACCATACTACACTGACCACTACACTACACTGACCTCCATACTAAACTAAACTATACTGACCACTATACTACACTGTCCACTACACTACACTGACCTCCATACTAAACTACACTATACTGACCACCATACTACACTGACCACCATACTACACTGACCACCATACTACACTGTCCACTACACTACACTGACCTCCCATACTAAACTACACTATACTGACCACTATACTAACCAGTATACTATACTACACTAACCACTATACTGACCACCATACTAGACTAACCACTATACTACACTACACTGTCCACTACACTAACCACCATACTAACCACTATACTACACTACACTGACCACCATACTACACTGTCCACTATACTACACTGACCACCATACTACACTGACCACCATACTACGCTGACCACCATACTATGCTGACCACCATACTACACTGACCACTACACTACACTGACCACTACACTACACTACACTGACCTCCATACTAAACTACACTATACTGACCACTATACTACACTGACCACCATACTACACTGACCACTACACTACACTACACTGACCTCCATACTAAACTACACTATACTGACCACTATACTACACTGACCACCATACTACACTGACCACCATACTACACTGACCTCCATACTACACTGACCACTACACTACACTGACCACTACACTACACTGACCACTACACTTCACTGACCACCATACTACACTGACCACCATACTACACTGACCACCATACTACACTGTCCACCTTACTACACTGTCCACCATACTACACTGACCACTACACTACACTGACCACCATACTTCACTGACCACCATACTACACTGACCACTACACTACACTGACCACCATACTACACTGACCACCATACTACACTGACCACTACACTACACTGACCACTACACTACACTGACCACCATACTAAACTACACTATACTGACCACTATACTAACCAGTAGGGATGAGCTTCTTGTTCGAGTCGAACCCATGTTCGACTCGAACATCGGCTGTTCGGTCGTTCGCCGAATTGCGAACGATATGGGCCGTTCGCGCCAAATTCGCGTGGCGCGTCACGGCCCATAATTCACTGCGGCATCGCAGTGCATTGCTTGCTGATGATTGGCCAAGCATGCACTATGACCCGCATGCTTGGCCAATCACAGCGCCGCCTGAACAGAGAGCCGTAATTGGCCAAAGCCAAGGAGGCTTTGGCCAATTATGGCTCAGGGGATTTAGTACACGCCCCACACTATATAAGGCCGCCTGCACGGCGGCCCTGTGCAGTGTGTTCCGGTGTGCTGAGAGATAGAGAGAGAGAGAGACAGTGTCATTTCATTTGAGTTAGCTAGATTAGGCAAAACAGTCAGTCAGTTAGCTGCACTTAAAGTGTATTGTGTATATATATGCATCCCAGGTGTTGCATATATATATATACACTGTATTCAGTTTAGCTAGATCCGTTCCTGTTATCTTCTAGACTATTTACATTTAGTGCAGTGCGTCCTGCTCACAGTGTTCAGCTAGATCCGTTCCTGTTATCTTCCTACTGACAGGCAGGCTTGTCTTGTTACAGTATATAAAGCTACCTGAAGAAAATTACTGGTGTTCTTTTGATCCTATTAGTACCACGGTCAGGCAGCTAGACTATTTACATTTAGTGCAGTGCGTCCTGCTCACAGTGTTCAGCTAGATCCGTTCCTGTTATCTTCCTACTGACAGGCAGGCTTGTCTTGTTACAGTATATAAAGCTACCAGAAGAAAATTACTGGTGTTCTTTTGATCCTATTAGTACCACGGTCAGGCAGCTAGACTATTTACATTTAGTGCAGTGCGTCCTGCTCACAGTGTTCAGCTAGATCCGTTCCTGTTATCTTCCTACTGACAGGCAGGCTTGTCTTGTTACAGTATATAAAGCTACCTGAAGAAAATTACTGGTGTTCTTTTGATCCTATTAGTACCACGGTCAGGCAGCTAGACTATTTACATTTAGTGCAGTGCGTCCTGCTCACAGTGTTCAGCTAGATCCGTTCCTGTTATCTTCCTACTGACAGGCAGGCTTGTCTTGTTACAGTATATAAAGCTACCTGAAGAAAATTACTGGTGTTCTTTTGATCCTATTAGTACCACGGTCAGGCAGCTAGACTATTTACATTTAGTGCAGTGTGTCCTGCTCACAGTGTTCAGCTAGATCCGTTCCTGTTATCTTCCTACTGACAGGCAGGCTTGTCTTGTTACAGTATATAAAGCTACCTGAAGAAAATTACTGGTGTTCTTTTGATCCTATTAGTACCACGGTCAGGCAGCTAGACTATTTACATTTAGTGCAGTGCGTCCTGCTCACAGTGTTCAGCTAAAGCTACCTGTAGAAGGTTGGTGGTGTTCTCATACTACAGGCAGGCAGTTGATTTTGCTAGCTGCAGTATCAGTACATATATATATATATATATATATATATATATATATATATATATATCCCAGCTTAGTGCAGCTACAGGCCATTAGTATGTCTGGAAGGCCAAGAAGGAGAGGCAGACAGTCACAAGCCAATAAGAGAGGGCAAGCAGGCTCTGTGTCTAGTGCTGGTCGTGGAGACGGTGCATCCTCATCAGCAGGTGGCCATGGGACACGCTTGGCCTTTTTTTCGGCAGCTGGCCGTGTTGAGCCGCAACATGCGGAAGACTTGGTCGAGTGGATGACCAAGCCGTCCTCATCCTCCTCATCCTCTCTCACCCATGCCCAGGGTGCTTTGTCTGGCAAAGCAGCGGCCTCTTCCCTCGGCTCAATGTCATCAGTGACTCCTTCCCTAGCTCCACCATGTCCTCCTGAGGAGTCCCTTGAACTGTTTGACCATAGTGTTGGGTACATGCTCCAGGAGGATACCCAGCGTTTGGAAGGCTCTGATGATGATACTGAGCTCGATGAAGGCAGTAACATGAGCACGGACAGAGGAGGTGCCCAAAAAGGACAGCAATCTGGCAGTCATGCTCCCCCTGCTGCAGCATACTGCCAGGTTTGCTCCAGTGATGAGGAGGGAGGGGATGATGAGGTCACTGACTCAACGTGGGTGCCTGATAGGAGAGAGGAGGAGGAGGAGGAGGAGGCGGCACATCACCAACGAGGCAGGATGCCCTCCAGGGGCCAGCCTAAGGGCAGCACATTGACTGCATCACACCCCAAAGCTCCACATGTGCAGGGCGCTGCAGTCTCTGCGCGTTATTCAAAAAGTTCTTTGGTGTGGGCCTTTTTTGAGACAAGTGCATCAGATCGCACCACTGCTATTTGCAACATATGTCTCAAGCGTATCTCACGTGGCCAAAACATCTCCCGCTTGGGTACCACATGCTTGACCAGACATATGTTGACCTGCCATGCAGTTCGTTGGCAAGCGTATCTAAAAGACCCACACCAAAAAACAAAGAGGACATCTCCTTGCTCCTCAACAGCTGAGATTTCCAACCCCACTAGACCTTCAGTCCTCTCTGAGACCTGCACTGAGAGGAATGAAGGTGTAGAATTAGGTGTGTCACAGCCAAGTACTTGTGGGCAATCTGCTTTTGGTACACCGACGTCAGATTGTACCAGGCAAATTTCCCTGCCCCAGCTGCTGCACTGCCGAAAGAAGTTTGCTCCCAGCCATCCACATGCCCAGCGGTTGAATGCTAGCTTGGCAAAATTGCTAGCACTTCAACTGCTGCCTTTTCAGTTGGTAGACTCTGCCCCCTTCCGTGAGTTTGTGGAATGTGCGGTTCCTCAGTGGCAGGTACCCAAACTCACTTTTTCTCACGGAAGGCGATTCCGGCTCTCTACCGGCATGTGGAAGGCAATGTCCATGCCTCGCTGGACAGGGCGGTCAGCGGTAAGGTGCATATTACCGCTGACTCATGGTCCAGCAGGCATGGACAGGGACGTTACCTAAGTTTCACGGCGCATTGGGTGACTCTGCTGGCAGCTGGGAAGGATGCAGGACAAGGTGCAGTAGTGTTGGAGGTTGTTCCGCCACCACGGCTCCAAAATGCTAATGATTGTGACACACCTCTCTCCTCCACCCCCTCCTCTTCTTCTTCCTCCATGGCCTCTTCCTCGGAACCAGCGGTGTTCCGTAGTCGTTCAAGGGGCTACGCAAGTACGCAGGCCAAAAGATGCCATGCGGTGCTTGAGCTGGTGTGCTTGGGGGACAGGAGCCACACTGGGGCAGAGGTTCTGTCAGCTCTGCAGGGGCAGGTTCAGAGGTGGTTGACGCCACGCCAACTTAAGGCAGGAATGGTGGTTTGCGACAATGGCACCAACCTCCTCTCTGCCCTCCGACAGGGACAAATGACCCATGTGCCCTGTTTGGCTCTGGTCCTTAACTTGGTGGTGCAGCGGTTCTTGGGCAGGTACCCGGGCTTACAGGATGTCCTGAGGCAGGCCAGGAAAGTCTGTGTGCATTTCTGCCGGTCATATAATGCCAGTGCTCGGCTGACGGACCTCCAAAAGGAGTTTAACCTGCCCAAGAACCGCCTAATCTGTGACATGCCCACCAGGTGGAACTCAACGTTGGCCATGCTGCAGCGGCTGCACACGCAGCAGAGGGCCATCAATGAGTACCTGTGCGACTATGGCACCAGGACAGAGTCAGGGGAGCTGGGTTTTTTTTCCCCACGCCAGTGGGCCATGATCAGGGATGCATGCACTGTCCTGTCACCATTTGAGGAGGCCACGAGGATGGTGAGCAGTGACAGTGCATGCATCAGTGACACTGTCCCCCTTGTCCACCTGTTGGAGCACACGCTGCGTGGAATAATGGACAGGGCACTTGAGGCAGAACAGAGGCAGGAAGAGGAGGACTTCCTTAGCTCTCAAGGGCCCCTTTATCCAGACAGTGTTCCTGCGTGCCCGCCGATCACACAGGAAGAGGATGAGGAGGAGGAGGAGGAGGAGGAAGATTGTGTCAGTATGGAGGTGGAGCCTGGCACTCAGCATCAGCAGCAGTCTTTAAGGGATCAGTCCCAAGAAACACATGGACTTGTACGTGGCTGGGAGGAGGTGGCTGCGGACCATGTCGTCCTTAGTGACCCAGAGGACTCCGGACCGAATGCCTCAGCAAACCTATGCTGCATGGCCTCCCTGATCCTGCAAAGCCTGCGTAAGGATCCTCGTATTCGTGGTATCAAGGAGAAGGACCAATACTGGCTGGCAACCCTCCTTGATCCACGTTACAAGGGTAAGGTTGCGGACCTTATCTTGCCATCGCAGAGGGAGCAGAGGATGAAACATCTTCGGGAGGCCTTGCAGAAAGTTCTGTGCAACGCGTTCCCAGAGACTGGGAGGTTACAAACTCCTGTTTCTGGACAACGTGTTGCTGAGGCTTCGGTCAGTCAAAGAAGGAGCGGTGGAGAAGGTGGCCGTCTGACCGATGCGTTCAGACAATTTTTTGGTCCGCAGCCCCAAGGTATGATCGGTTCCAGCAACCATCGCCAGCGTCTGTTTTACATGGTGCAGGAATACCTAGGGGCAAGATCAGACTTGGACACCTTTCCCACCGAAAATCCTCTGGGTTACTGGGTCTTGAGGATGGATCACTGGCCAGAGCTTGCACAGTATGCAATTGAGCTACTGGCCTGTCCTGCATCCAGCGTTCTTTCGGAACGCACATTCAGTGCTGCTGGAGGCGTGGTAACCGATCACAGGGTGCGTCTGTCCACCGACTCGGTCGATCGACTGACCTTCATAAAAATGAATCAGTCTTGGATCACCACCAGCTACCAAGCACCTGATGCTGATGTAACCGAATAATTTTTTTTGAAATCTCAGATCCCTTCAAAGACTGCCTATGCTGATGCTGAGTGACTATCCCTGAGTAATTATCCTCTTCCTCCTCAATCATCACGCTGATAGCTTGTAAGAACATTTTTGGTTCTGGGCGCCACCACCAGTGCCTAAGGCACAATTTTTCAGCCCCTGTTTAACAGGGGCGTGTAATTACAATTTTTGATGTAATACTTTGCAGCAGGGCTCGTTCCTGCATTCCAACTAGAGTGTCTGTGAGGGGTTGCAGTGTTGTGGCACCAGCACCAGTGCCTAAGGCCCATATTTTCTGCCCCTGTTTAACAGGGGCGTGTAATTACAATTTTTGATGCAATACTTTGCAGCAGGGCTCGTTCCTGCATTCCAACTAGAGTGTCTGTGAGGGGTTGCAGTGTTGTGGCACCAGCACCAGTGCCTAAGGCCCATTTTTTCTGCCCCTGTTTAACAGGGGCGTGTAATTACAATTTTTGATGCAATACTTTGCAGCAGGGCTCGTTCCTGCGTTCCAGCTAGAGTGTCTGTGAGGGGTTGCAGTGTTGTGGCACCAGCACCAGTGCCTAAGGCCCAATTTTTCTGCCCCTGTCTAACAGGGGCGTGTAATTACAATTTTTGATGCAATACTTTGCATCAGGGCTCGTTCCTGCGTTCCAACTAGAGTGTCTGTGAGGGGTTGCAGTGTTATGGCACCAGCACCAGTGCCTAAGGCCCAATTTTTCAGCCCTTGTTTAACAGGGGCGTGTAATTACAATTTTTGATGCAATACTTTGCAGCAGGGCTCGTTCCTGCGTTCCAACTAGAGTGTCTGTGAGGGGTTGCAGTGTTGTGGCACCAGCACCAGTGCCTAAGGCCTAATTTTTCAGCTCCTGTTCATCTAATATTTCACAGCAGGGCCCTGTGAGGGCTTACAGTGTTGTGGCCACAGCAACACCTAAGGCCCAAATTTCTGCTGAGTATATAGGGCAGGACCCTACTTTCAAACATCTAACTTACAAACGACTCCTACTTGCAAACGGAAGGAGACAACAGGAAGTGAGATGAAATCTACCCCTAGGAAGGGAAATTCTCTCCTGTAAGAGTTAATATAGGAAAAACATTTCTCCTTTCCACTGATGCTTTCCAATCCTTGTTCCACAAAAAAACCCACATTTTCAAAAAACATTTTTCATTGGGACAAAAAGTGAGGTGAAATCTTCTGAAGAGGAGGAAAGACAGCAAACAAATGTCACAGGGGCTATAACCCTTCCCTATGTTTTCCAAAAAGCTTAAAAAAGATTTTTTGGCTGGAGCTAAACACGTTAAAAATGAACCCGTTCAAAATTACAAAGAGATTCTACTTAACAACAAACCTACAGTCCCTGTCTTGTTTGCACCGCCTGTATACTGCTGTTTAGATTATATAGGGCCTGGTGCCCCCACACCTTTCCTTATTTTAATTTGGGTGCGGGGTTCCCCTTAATATCCATACAAGACCCAAAGGGCCTGGTAATGGACTGGGGGGTACCCATGCCGTTTGTCTCACTGATTTTCATCCATATTGCCATGACCCGACATTACATTAAACCCGCAAGCAGTTTTAAATGAGATTTTTTCCTTTAAAAATGACATTTGGTGCAGGGACTGTTCTAAACACGGGAAACAGGCGTCACTTTACAGGCATACTATAGACACCCCCCAGGTACAATATTTAAAGGAATATTTCATTTTTTTTTTTTTACTTTAAGCATCATTAAAATCACTGCTCCCGAAAAAACAGCCGTTTTTAAAAGTTTTTTTTTGCATTGATACATGTCCCCTGGGGTAGGACCCGGGTCCCCAAACCCTTTTTAGGACAATACCATGCAAATTAGCCTTTAAAATGAGCACTTTTGATTTCGAACGTTCGAGTCCCATAGACGTCAATGGGGTTCTAACGTTCGTGCAAACTTTCGGTCCGTTCGCAGGTTCTGGTGCAAACCGAACCGGGGGGTGTTCGGCTCATCCATACTAACCAGTATACTATACTACACTAACCACTATACTGACCACCATACTACACTAACCACTATACTACACTATACTGTCCACTACACTGCCCCCCATAGTGACCACTACACTGACCTCCATACTATACTACACTACACTGTCCTGCCTACAGTCTCTCTCTCTCTCGCCCCCCCCCCCCTGGCCAGTAACAAGACTCTCACTCACCTTCTTATCCTGGCTGCATCGATCCAGATGAGGAGGAGACAGCGGCGGTTCACGTTGTTTCTTCTCTCCCCTGTGCTCTGCTTGCTGCCATGTTCAGTATCCAGCGCCCTGTGATTGGGCATATGGGGGGTCATGTGCGGAGGCGGGACTTCAGGAGCGATCGAGGACAGGCCAGCCCTACGCCTCACATGACCCCCATACACCCAATCACAGGGCGCCGGACACTTAACATGGCGGCCGGAGCCCGGGGACACAAAATTAGAAATTAGGAGGAGGCAGCCAGTGACACATACTGGCGCCCCCCTAAATATCGCGCCCGGGGCCACGGCACCCCCCACGCTACGCCACTGGGTAGCAGTGATGTTGAGGGGGGTGGCAGCCGTGGTTTTGAGGGGGGTGGCAGTGGTGTTGAGGGGTTGGCAGCGGTGATGTTGAGGGGGGTGGCATCAGTGGCAGCAGTTGTGCCATCCTCTCCCACCATCTCTGCCTCTTACTGATCCCATCCCCCCCACCACCACCGATCTCACCCCCCATCACCTCTATTGTAGATCATGATATGATGCCTGCAAGACAGAACACAAGACAAAACATCATGTCTGGCTTAACTCGTAAGCTGCTCCCAATCTAGGCCAATCTAAATCTAAAAATATAAGCACTATAGGTCACTACCCACCTATGCCCAAATTTCCAATTGTCCTTTCGTTTTTTGGCTCCTTTCTTGTGTTGGCGATGGCGATCGTTCGTCTCCCACTCCAAGATCGTTCCTACGCCGGTTACATCGACCGTGCGTTATGGATTTATATACACTGCGCATGCGTGAAACTCCGCTCTCGGTGCGTCATGGTGCTGGGGTGTGACCATCTCTCTTCTGCATGCGACATACATGGCGAAACATTCTAGAGGAACAACATTGCAGATTCGGTGGATTCCAGGCAGCCCCGCAGTGTTGTAGTTCATGGGAGGCACAAAGCAAGGAGGAGATGGTGGAGATTCTTGAGAAACACAACTACGACTGCAAGCTGCGCAATTATGAAAGGCCCAACACCCGAAAGGGCAGCATTTTGGAGAAGGTCATCGCCATTTTGCAGGGCGAATTTTCGGTGACATGAACAAAGGACCAAATCAGAAAACGATGGTCTGATCTCAAACATCGTGAGCAAGACCAAATGGAGTCCATACATAAGATCATCAAAAAAGTAAGCAAGATTTGTATCTAACCAATATGGATATGTATAAATTAGCTGTCTGTATATGTGCTTTCTCCAAGTAGCTATAGAGAATTATAGATAATGTTTTCTATAATCTTTGTCTGAATTTTTATTTTAAAGATGAAGTAAAATAGAAAGCAGATATGAACATTCTTATTTGGTTCTGTTTTTTTACTTTTCTTTATTTTTGGACCTAATTTTTTTCTTTTCTTTCAATAGGGAGGCAACAAAAAATGAGGCAACAGCCGAGCCACCAGAAGGGGTGAAGGGAGGCTACCCTCGTTCGGGCCCCAAAAGGGGAGGCAACAAGGCCATCTTCCCACCAAACACGTATGTGACAACTTCAAACACACTCATTTAGCCACTGACAGGGGTGATTCCAGGTGGGCTAAAGGCCATGGGCTTATGGCAGAACTTAAGGGGGAAAGAACATTTCTGGTTGCTACCTGGCTCATCAGTGCCCATTAATGCAGCCCTGACACAGAATCAAGCCTGCTAGAATGATCATCATATATCCCCTATCACATAGGAGACAAGAGGGGTGGGGGGCAACTGCAGGACTTTTTCAATGTTGGCACTTGTCCAGTGTTTGCCCTCTGTAAAATGACATCACCTTCCCTTTTCGATGCATTTTTCACTGTAAAAAAACCACAGTGCAACATGGTGGAGTCCACTAGTCAGGAGCAAACATTGTCATCAGACCAAGTGCAAGGTTGGTCAACTAATGTAGCAAAATGGATGCTAGAAACAGATCGGACTAGGGGTGGCTTAAAAAATGGTGTATTGTTTCTTTTTAGAGGAAAGTGAGTGTGGTCATCTCACCCAGGATGTGGGTTTGGAGGCATGAGATCTGACTCCTGGACCCAGCACAGACCTGTCCGTTGTGGATGTTAAAACGCCTGACGCAAGTCGCACTACGGGCCAAAGTGACCCCGAAGAGGAAACAAGTATTCGGGAGCCTCTTGTTTTAATTCTAATTTCCTCTTGCCTGTTGGGAAGTTTCTTGTTCCACTTGTTGCCTCCTGTTTGCATGTAGAATACTTAACATGTTTTTATGACTTTTAAATGAGCAAGTTTATTGTCCGAGCTCAGTGTTTCGCCACTCCACTCCTCTGAGTGCACCACCAGGTCCTGTTTTCTGTATTTTCCTCAGTCTAAAAACGACTGTGTGAATTACTAACATTGAAAATGACAACATCACCTGTGCCAAATTCTACAAGTATAGAAAACATGACCTGGGTTTGCATCTTGAGGAGGATAGTTGGGAAACACTGCCCTAACTAATGTGAATTGTAATTTTTCAGTGTTTTGAAGAATATATAACCCAAAATTTGAATGTGCTCCCAAATTGTGCCTTAACATTCTTATTTTCCTCATGATCCCATTCCTAAAATGTGTGTATTTCCATACATCTAGTTTGCCAAAAGCCACAAAACACACAGTGTGTCAACATGTGCTATCTACCATCACTGGGTATCAATGGACGTGTTTTGGGGGTGCAACCTCTTACTCATAACCAGGGATGGGCTATCTGTTCGAGTCGAACATGAGTTCAACTCGAACATTGGCTGTTCGCCCGTTCGCCGAACAGCGAACAATTTGGGGTGTTTGTGGCAAATTCGAAAAGCCGCGGAACACCCTTTAAAAGTCTATGGGAGAAATATAAAGTGCTAATTTTAAAGGTTAATATGCAAGTTATTGTCATAAAAAGTGTTTGGGGACCCGGGTCCTGCCCCAGGGGACATGTATCAATGCAAAAAAAAGTTTTAAAAATGGACGTTTTTTTCGGGAGCAGTGATTTTAATAATGCTTAAAGTGAAACAATAAAAGTGAAATATTCCTTTAAATTTCGTACCTGGGGGGTGTTTATAGTATGCCTGTAAAGTAGCGCATGTTTCCAGTGTTTATAACAGTCCGAGAGCAAAATGACATTTCTAAAGGAAAAAAAAGTAATTTAAAAGTGCTAGCGCTAGTGCCGGCTATTAATGAAATGTCTGCCCCAACAATACACATAAAAGGCATTGAAAGTCATTAAAAAATAAAAAAAAAATGCGTGGGGGTCCCCCAAAATTCCATTACCAGGCTCTTCAGGTCTGGTATGGATATTAATGGGAACTCCGCACCAAATTTTTTTTAAAAAAATGGCGTGGCGTTCCCCCCAAAAATAAGGCAAACTCCGCGCCACAATTAAAAAAAAATATGGCGTGGGGTTCCCCAAAAAATCCACACCAGAAAAAAAGAGGGGGGACGAGAGCGTGCCCTGCCTCCTGAACCATACCAGGCCACATAAGAGCTGGCGCCGCGTCATTGGCTGGGTGTCTCCGGGGGAGGCAAAATCCTGTGCGTGTTCCTCGCTGGAGTCGCTGGAGATCATCCATCGCTGGAGATCGAGAATTGGATTACATCGCTGGAGTAGAAACATGGATTTATTGGATTACATCGCTGGAATCTCTTTTTTTTTTCTATTTTTTTTTTTTTAATAAAGGACTTGTCCCAAGCCGTCTCCTGTGGTTTTTTAACATTTTGACACTTTCTTTTTGTGAAATGGTAGGGGTACAACGTACCCCTTACCAATTCACATAGGGGGGGCGAGATCTGGGTGTCCTCTTTGTTAAAGGGGGCTTCCAGATTCTGATAAGCCCCTCCACCCACAGACCCCCACAACCAGGCAAGAGTTGTGGGGATGAGGCCCTTGTCCCCATCAACATGGGAACATCCTCCCCATGTTGAGGGCATGTGGCCTGGTATGGTTCAGGAGGGGGGGTGCTCTCTCGTCCCCCCCTCTTTTTTCCTGTGACCTGCCAGGTTGCGTGCTCGGATAAAGGTCTGGCATGGATTTTTGTGGGAAACCCACGCCATTTTTAAAAAAAAAATTGGCGCGGAGTTCCCCTTAAAATCCATACCAGACCTGAAGGGTTTGGTATGGATTTTTGGGGGGAACCCCACGCCATTTAAAAGAAAAAATTGGTGCGGAGTTCCCCTTAATATCCATACCAGACCTGAAGGGCCTGGTAATGGAATTTTGGGGGGACCCCCACGCATTTTTTAAATTTTCCAATGACTTTTATGTGTATTGTCGGGATTGACAATTCATTATTAACGGGCACTAGTGCTAGCACTTTTAAATTACTTTTTTTTCCTTTAGAAATGTCATTTTGCTCTCGGACTGTTATAAACACATATTTTACAGGCATACTATAGATACCCACCAGGTAAGAAGTTTAAAGGAATATTTCACTTTTATTGTTTCACTTTAAGCATTATTAAAATCACTGCTCCCGAAAAAACGTCCGTTTTTAAAACTTTTTTTTGCATTGATACATGTCCCCTGGGGCAGGACCCAGGTCCCCAAAATTTTTTTATGACAATAACTTGCATATTAACCTTTAAAATTAGCACTTTTGATTTTTCATGTTCGTGTCCCATAGACTTTAATGGTGTTCGCGTGTTCGAACAAATTTTTTGCCTGTTCGCATGCTCTGGAAGCGAACCGAACAGGGGGGTGTTCGGACCGTCCCTACTCATAACTAAAGAAGCTCAGAGGAAGGGGTTGCACCCCCAAAACACATCCATTGATACCCCGTGATGGGGGCTAGCACATGTTGACACACTGTGTGTTTTGTGGGTTTAGGAAAAAGTTGTTTGTAACTACACACATTTGTGGCATGGAATCATAAGGGTAATTTAATGGTTATACCTCTACGTGTATGTGGCTTCAAATTTTGGCTTTTAAAGGGGTGAGATCACCCCATTTGAGGAAGGCAACATCCACACAGTCTTGGGATACTAATGTCTCATTTGGCCTTCACTTTACCAAAGTGGAACTTTGTAAGTTTCTGAGTTTGGGATGTGTACCTAATGTTTTTGAACATGCCTGTTTAGCCCCAAAAAGGGGAAATAATGCAAAACATACATGTTATACACCAAGGTGTTGGTTTGTTTTAAAACCTTAAAACACACATTTGAATGTGCTTTAAGTAAATTGTTTTTTACTAAACAATGTGTGGCTTATTATTTCAAAGCTCAATACCAGTGTATTTGTGAAGTAGTTGTAGTTATAGTGACAATGTGGTCTTAAAATGTGGCCAACTCCTGCAATTTTTAGTCCTACAAAAAATTATAAGAGTTGAAAAGGCATAATGTTTTTGAACTTCATGCATTAGATCCATTGCGATCAAAAATATTGTGTGTTTGTAGCAGACCCACAGCACACTATAATAGTTAACTGAAGAAGATATTGTCACCTCATGTAGCAAATAAGGTACATTTGCACTATTGGAGCAAGTGGCCAAAATAAAGCACATTTGTGAACATATTAGACAGATAGAAACACAGACAACAGTAGTTCAAATGAAATAGGAGTTTATGATCAAATAAATATATTATTCATGATGATCTACAATTTGCTGCAAAGCCACTGCCCATCCACCCACAAAATAATCCAGGTATTTTTGCTGTAGATCTCTTGCAATTTGGGAGGGCAATCCAGCACGGGCATTTTCGAGAGACGTCATCACGCCCACAGACGGCCGAGCTGCAGCCTTTTCAGCTGGGCCTGCCACTGCAGGGTCTGCATCAGTTGGCACTGAGGCAAGGTAGCTGCTAGCATTCCTCCATAAAAAGTTATGGAGGATACAGCAGCACAATACCACATGGTTGATTTTGTATAGCGCCAGGTTAATTGGGGTTAAAAACAGCCTGAAATGACTGAAGAGGATGCCAAAAGTGTTTTTAACCACCCTTCTGGCACGGGAGAGCCTGTAGTTAAATATTCTCTGCTCTAGGGTGAGGTTCCTCATAGCAAACGGCTTCATAAGATGTTCCCCCAGAGCAAAGGCCTCATCTACAACAGATACAAAATTGAGGCACTCAACATTATCCTCAGCAGGTGGCAAGTTTAAGGTGCCATTCTGGAGCCACTTGTAGAAATCTGTCTGCATAATGACTCCTCCATCAGAGTTGCGGCCGTTCCACCCAACATCCAGATACAGGAACTCATATGTGGCAGACACTACAGCTAGCATGACTATGGTGCAAAAGCCCTTCTAATTAAAATAATATGAGCCAGAGTTGGTGGTGGGACAATCTAAACATGTTTTCCATCAATAGCGTTACCACAGTTGGGAAAATCTCACTGGTGCTGGAACTGGGCTGCAACGTCCTGCCATTGCTGTGGATTTGAAGGAAACTGTGGATTAAAAAAAGAAAAGAAAAATTACTACTTCTGCACATAACATTGCAAGCAGATTTGACACAAACGTGGTTAGCCAACATAAGGAGAAAACTTAAATGAGTATTTAAAGACAAAAGGGTAAGGTCAACTTATCTGATTCATCTCCCCCTCTGGTGGCCCATTAGCAAAATTTCAGGTGGGGGGGATTGGTAGATGTTTTGGACAGGTAACCCTCTCCACTTCCATGAGAGCTGTTTGCATAAATAATCTGGGATACTTTAGCCAGCCCCTCCTTACTTACACTATTGGCAGCCGAGTGGACAGGTAAGAAGTGTCATAATCTAAAAATATTGATCCACACTGTCCAAATTGCAGCGCATTTTGACATTTAGAAAAAATATATCAATATAATAGGAGACAAAAAATTGGTAGGTAATCAGGCAGGCCCTTGCACTACAAGGTTTGGTGAATTTATACAGAAATTTTAACACAAAAGAGGGATGGTGTGTATGGGTTGTGCAAAGTCACAGTATTTGTATCTGTTGAGTTAGCATTTTGGGGGGAACGGAGGGTTACAAATGAGTTTGGGCCCCAAAAAATGGCCTCTTGCACTCTGCCTGAATTAGAGGACAACAATAACATGTGAACACATTTTAGGGGGTGTTTAGGGTAAGCACAAAAATGTAGCTGACAAAATACATTGTTAAGTTACTAGGCTAAGTGATTATGGGCCCAGGATAGCATGCTGGGGAGGTTAGTGAAGGAAAATATGCATGTAGGCCAAAAAAGGAGCAGGAAAAGCTTACAGCATGCATGAGGACAAAGAGGACATTCGCAGCATATTACAATAATCTTAATTATGGAATCAAGAAGTTCATACAATACATTAGCAAACATTAAATACATAGAATGTGATGTTAAAGGCATAAACTTACCCGCATATAGTCCTTCTGCAGGGATGGGAATAATGGCTGAGCAGGTGTCTGGAATAATGAGTCCCAAAGCCTGGGGGAAGATCCCAGTCGTAAACTTGAGGTCCTGGAGACATCTCCCTGTCGCCAAGTAACGCAAAGTGGCTGTGAGCCTTTGCTCAGGAGTGATGGCAAGCTGCATGCATGTGTCCTGCTTCTTAATATAGGGGGTCACCAATGCCAAGATTTGATGAAAGCAGGGTCTGTCATCCTGAGAGAATTCCGAAAATCATCTGGATTATTCTCCTAAAGCTCCCGCAGCAAAGGCATATAACATAATTGGTCACGTTAAAAACTGACAAGCACGAACTGAAAAGCGTGAATCAACACTCACCAAACTTCTACTAACATAAAATTAGCAGAAGGAGCCCAAAGGGTGGTGCATGACAATTGAACTTCCTCATAGTACGTCTTGTACGTCACTACTTTTGTGTTTGTTGGCCGAAAATTGTGTACGCAAGACAAGTTCACGGCACACGCCCTTCGGACAAAAGTTTGGCGCTTTGTCTGCGGAACGTCCAATCGTGTGTACGAGGCTTTAGACTGATGCTTTTTCTTATGGTTCAAAATTAATATTAAAAACCCACAAAGGTCTCTAGAATAGCCAATGTATATGTAACCTCTACACCATTAACTCTGGTTATCATTCCATCTGTTGTTTTTTTTTTTTTTTATTGTGGAAGAGCTATCTGGGCTCACAATCTACTGGTATTTTTCCCCTCAGACCAGTAGGAATGTTTTTGGAAAATGTGTGTATTGAGTGCTTTTTGTAAATACAGATATTCTAAAGTGGCTTGCAGTTGCAGCCACACAGACTTCATACTGGTGGTTATAATAGAGAGGTAGGCTGCTTCTAGAGATAGGCCGAACTCCCCCCAGTTTGGTTTGCACCAGACCTTTTGAACAGTTTAAAAGTTCGGAGTCGAACAAAGGACCTCATTAAAGTCTATGGTGACATGTTCTGCTAAGCAGCTTGCAGCACGGCCTGTCTCTCACAATGACCTCACCACATCTGCCTCAAGCCTGGGAACAGACCTTCTTTTTCCTCTACACAGAGCCCCAGTAATGCTGATATGTGTAGTTCTATTGCCAATCTGTAATATAAGTTAAGTCTGTCTGAAAACTATATCTCCCACAAGTCCTATTTGCACCCAGCAGGTTCTGTCCTTCCCACAATCCACAGCAGCTCAGCTTCCTCTTCCTCTCTGTGATCCCAGGTAGTGGGCGGGGCTTTCCCTCAGCTCTCTCTGTGGCTGCATACAGTCCTTATCAGCTTGAGAGGAGGAGAGGGAAGACATTGCAGCAGCACTAATAGTAGCCTAGTCAGACCAGGGACTACATCCTTACAGTATATATATAGCAACAATTGCAGAATAATTCTATCCAAGGCAGTACACAACACAACTAGAGTTGGGCCAAACACCACCCAGGTTCGGTTCGTGCCAGAACTCTCGAACATCGTAAAAGTTTGGACCTAAACCACGAACCCTATTAAAGTCTATATGAGTCGAACTTGAAAAATCAAAAGTGCCCATTTTGAAGGCTTATATGCAATTTATTGGGCAGACAAACAGTATGGGGGTCTGGGTACTGCCCTGGGGGACATGTATCAATGCAAAAAAAGTTTTTAAAAAAGATCATTTTTAAATGACAAAGATTTAATGATGCTTAAAGTGAAACAAAAAAATGTAAAAAATTATTTTAAATATAGTGCCTGGGGTGTCCCCTTAGTCTACCTGTAAAATGGCACATCTGTACCATGTATAGAATCTGCTGCATCAAAAATGATATTTATAAAGGAAAAAAATGACATTTTCCCTTCCAGCTTTCTTTTTTTGTAAACAATGGCTTGGGGAGCAAGCATGTATGATGAGGCCACAATTTAGTGCACTCAGAAGTAGATAAGAGATTTTTGGGATAAATTCAGGCACATGTTTCATAGACCTTGGATAGAAGTAACAGGTGCAGAAGAATTGGGCTTTGGGTGTTGGTGGTGCCTTCACACTGTAACCCTATAGAGGTATTCTTGATGAAAGCAGGAATTGGTCTTGCTGTAAAAAAATGAAATTATATGCACCGGTCAAAAACGAAAAATTGGTCATTGGGTGTTCATTGTCCCCATGAAACCTATACCAAAAAAATGATTCCAGATAAAATCAACACCCACAAAGCTAGTAAGCCTAGACAGTCTTGCAGAGATTCCACATCTCAAAAACACTTAATTGGCGACATTGGGATTGGGGGCTTGATAACTGCTTCTAATCCAGGAATGGTTAATTTTTATAAATGTCAGCTGGTCAACGGAGTCTGTGGACAGATGCGCTCTTTTATCTGTCACAAAACCTCCGGAAGCACTAAATGCCTATTCAGAAAGCATGCTAGATGCAGGGCAAGTTCTGGCCAGCGGTCTATTCTCATGACCCAGTGACCCAGTGAATCATCGACTGGAAAGCTCTCTATGTCTGTTTTTGCCCCTAGATAATGTCCCACCATATGATGCAGACGCTGCCGATGGGATGTGGAAGCTGACAGCACTGGGTGCAGAGGACTAAAAAAAATTGAAAAGCATCACTGAGACGAGCCTCTTCTCCACTGCTCCTCCTTTGACTGACAGAAGCCTCAAAACTAGCTTTTCCATGAGACTGGAACCTACCAGAATCTGAAAAGGCATAAACTCCTCTTTAAGGTTTACTCAAGATATTTCATCCTCTGCACCCTCTGTGGGGAGGGGATGAGTTCTGAGACTTTCCCCTTGTAGTGGTGGTCAAGGAGGGTTGCCAAATAATGATCCTTATCCTTGATGCCACAATTTTTCGGGTCCTTTTGCATGCTTGAAGAATAAGGGAGCCCATGCACAGCAAATTTGTGGAGGTATGAGAAGCAGAGTCCTCGGGGTCACTAAGGATTACAGTATGCCAGTAGCCATGTACTACTCACAAGGGTTCTGGGGACAGAAAACCATCTCTTAAGGTTTAATATATGTCTTACGCTGCTTCAATGCCTCCAAAACTGCCAGAATCCTCCTCCTTCTCCATCTCCTCTTGTGTGTTCTGTAGCGTGGCAAGAATGGTGTCTGCATAAAGTGGGCCTTGAGAGGAAAGGAAGTTCACCTCTTTCTTCACCTGCTCTGCCTCGAGTGCCCTGTCCATAATGCCACGCAGAGTCTGCTCCAGCAGAAACACAAAAGGGATTGTATCACTGATGCATGCATTGTCATGGCTCACCAACCTTGTCGCCACCTCCAATGGTGACAGTACAGTGCATGCATCCTTTATCAGCGGCTATTGGCATGGAGAGAAAAAGCAGAGCCGCCCTGAGCCTGTGTTGTGCCATCACAATGTCACAGAGGTACTCGTTGATGACCCTCTGCTGCATGTGCAGCTGCTGCAGCATTGCAGAAGTTAAGTTCCACCTGGTGAGCATGTCACAAATCAGGCGGTTTATGGGCAGGTGGAATTCCTGCTGAATTCCAGCCAAACACTGGCTGTGTATGACCGCCTGAAAAGGCTACAGACTCTTCTGGCCTGCTTTAGAAGATCTTGCTAGCCTGGGGTCTTGTTTAAGAAACGCGGCACCACCAAATTGTAACCAGGCATGGCACATGTGTCAACTTTCCCTGTTGAAGGGTGGACAGGAGGTCAGTGCCATTATCACACACCGCCATTCTTGGCTCAAGCTGGCGTGGCGTGAACCACCTCTGGGCCTGCCCCTGCAGAGCTGAAAGAATCTCTGCTCCGGTGTGGCTCCTGTCCCCCAGACAGACCAGCTGAAGCACTGCATGGCATCTTTTAGCCCGACTCGTTGAAAAGCCCCTTGAATGCTTAGGGGGTACTGGTGGTTCATAGGACAATTCAGCAGGGGAGGGCATGGAGAAGGAGCTGTGGAGCTGACAAATCTTGCATCATTACCACCAGCTGCATGAAGACATGGTCGTAAAACAAGCTCCAGCACTCCTGCATCCTTTCTAGTTGCAAGCAGAGTTACCCAGTGTGCTGTCAATGAAATATAGCATGCCTGACCATGCTTGCTGGACCACGTGTCAGCAATAAAGTGGACTTTGCTGCTGACTGCCTTGCCCAACAATGCCACAACATTGTCTTCCACGTGAGGGTTCAGAGCTGGAATGGCCTTACGTGCAAAGAAATAGCGACTGGGAACCTGCCATTGTGGTACAGCACATTCTGCAAACCCACCCTTCATTGCAAAGGGGCTAGCACATAACAAAGACCCCACCATTGCTCATTGTAACCCTGCTGACCACAATTGAAAGGCCATTCACTGCATTATCGTTACTATTATGTCCACATTTACCTGGACCGAAAATTTTTAAGCTGTATGATCGGCTATGAACCCATGGTAGCAACTGACCTGAACCTCATCCATAGTCAGGCGCTAGATGAAAACAATCATACTGAACACCTCTTTTAACAATGTGCTGTTAGTACCACTGTATACAAGAACACAAACAAACTAAAATATACTATAACTCGCTGTTGTCTCATTTTCTCTAGTTTGTGATTGCGTGATCTTGTTTTTACATGTTCACCCTGTATTTGTACTCCACAGCCTTATTTTACCCTCTGCTTTGGATATCTGATTTGTAGTGTTTTATTGCCATGAATTAATGTTTTAATTCCAGCAGTTACAATTTACACATTAAGTTTATGAATTACAATTAAGTTAAACAATTTGTTCTGGGTATTCCAGGACAAACTCGCTCAGAATATGAGAAAGCTGCACAAATTCTAATAAGGGAAAATTATGAGTGATGCATATTCAGATTCACTTTTTGCTGACTGTGATTTGGGATAAACTTGCAATATGACCATTTTGCAAAAGGTGGTATTATGTCACTGACCCTCCTCCCACTCTACCCCTAATTACCTTTTTACAGTGCTGCTTGTCATTAGGGATGGGTGAATGGTTCGGCCCGAGCTTTGGCTGTTTGCCTGTTCAATGAACATCTGAATTATGGGGGGCGCTCGACTGTTTGTTCGGCCCGCCGAATGACCACAATGCACTGCGCTGCTGCACAGTGCATTGGAAGCCCTGATTGGCTGAAGCAATGAAAGCTTTGCCAAATAAGGACACAGAGCACTGTCAGAGCCATGATTGGAGAAAGTAATTATGACTCTATCCAACCATGGCTCATTGCTCTTAGTCCTGCTCCTCACTATAAAAGTATTCTTTAAATAGCGACCATTTGTAGTGTGATATCAGTGTGGAGAGAGATAGAACAGGGCTCTGTTCAGTGCTACTAGAGAGTTATGCCCCGCACACACGATCGCACATTCCGACAACAAAATCCATGTTTTTTTTCCGATGGATGTTGGCTCAAACTTGTCTTGCATACACACGGTCACACAAAGTTGGTCGGAATTTGCGAACGTCAAGAACGCGGTGACGTACAACACGTACGACGGCACTAGAAAAGGGAAGTTTAATACCAAGTGCGCAACCCTTCGGGCTCCTTCTGCTAATCTTTTGTTAGTAGAAGTTTAGTGAGAGACGATTCGCGCTTTTCAGCCTCGTGCTTTTCAGACCGTTACTGCTCTTCAGTTTGTGCTTGTGGGTTTTTATTTGTTCCTCAGTGTGTGTAGTCAGTTCACATTTGTTTGTCAGTATTATTATTATTATAGTACATATTTGATTTTCAGTGCGTTCTTGTCCGCTCGTTTCTGATTTTCAGCTCGCTTCTTCTCAGGCCTTTCTATTTTTCAGTGCTTTCTGTTAGTTCGTTCTGACCAGCCGACTGTTTTGAAGCCATGTTGCGGTTACGTACTTGTCGTAGAGTTCGTGCTATGCGGGGGCTTGGTGTTGGGGTTCTTGCTTTGACCCAAGCCCAGTCCATGAACAGGGTGGGGAGGAGTTCATGGATGAAGAATTGATTGCTCCAGCGTGACCAATTCTCTGATATGCCTTTGAGATCCGTGAGAATAATCCTGATGATTTCAGGAATTATCTCCAGATGATGGACCCCATTTTTCACTGTTTGTTGGCTTTGCTGTCCCCTTATATTAGCAGGCAGGACACCTGCATGCGGCAAGCCATCACTCCCCAGCAGAGGCTAGTCGCCACATTGCTGTACTTCGCAATGGGGAGAAGTCTCCAGGGCATCAAGTTCTCGACAGGCATCTCCCCCAGGCTCTGGGGATCATTATTCCAGAGACCTGTTCTGTCATCATTCAGGTCCTGCAGAAGGACTATATTAGGGTAAGTTTTCTCCTTTATCATCACATTCTATGTATTTCATGTTTGCTAATGTATTGTATTTCATTCATCATTCCCTAATTACTATGATTGTAATATGCTGTGAATGTCCCCTCTGTGCTCATGCATGCTGCAAGCTTTTAAACTTCCTTTTTTGTCCTTTATGTATATTTGCCTTCACTAACCTCCCCAGCATGCTATCCTGGGCCCATACACACCTAGCCTAGTCACTTAACAATGTATTTTGTCAGCTCCATAGTAGTGCTTTAGCCTAAACACCCCCTAAAATGTGTACAAATGTTATTTGTGTCTTTAAATTCATGCAGAGTGCAAGAGGCTTTTTTGGGGGTTCCAAAATCATTTTGAACCCTCCCTCCCCCCAACCGCTAAGTCAACCAATACCAATCCTCTACTTGCTGACTTTGCCAAACCCATACACACTATACCCACCTCTTTTGTGGTCATATTTATGGATGAATTCACCAAAACATGTAGTGCAAGGGCCTGCCAGAATACTTTCAAATGGTACTGTTTAAAGTTTTGTTCTCCTATTATCTTGATAGGTAATTGCAGAATGTAAAAAAGTGCTTCAATTTGTACAGTGTGTATTCATATTTTTGGATTATGACACTTCTTACCTGTCCAGTGGGCTGCCAATAGTGTAAGTAAGGAGGGCCTGGCCAAAGTAACACACATTATTATGTATGCATTTAGCTCTCAATGGAGTGGAGAGGGTTACCTGTCCAAAACATCTCCCCCACCTAAATTTTTTACAATGGGCCATCAGAGGGGGTGAGGAATCTGATAAGTGAACCTTCTCTTTTTGTCTTTAAATACTCCTTCAAATAAATGTTAATACTGGTATTGGCCAAGAATGTTTGTGTTTAATCTGCTTGCAATGTTTATGTGCAAAATGACTATTATTTTTTCTTGTTTGACTCCCCAGTTTCCTTCAACGCCACAGGAATGGCAGACTGTGGCCTCCCAGTTTGCCCAGCGGTGGGACTTTCCCAACTGCGGAGTGGCAATAGATGGGAAGCATGTCCACATCGTCCCACCCCCCAACTCGGGGTCATACTATTATAGCTATAAGGGGTTTAATAGTATTGTGATGTTGGCGCTAGTGTCGGCGACATATGAGTTCCTGTATGTGGACGTGGGGAAGAATGGCCGGATGTCAGATGATGGAGTCATTGCCCAGACTGAATTTTACAGACGGCTCCAGATTGGTGGCTTGGAATTGCCACCTGCTGAAGAGAACATGGAAGGACTCCTGTTCGTCTTTGTTGCTGATGAAGCATTTGGTCTGGGTGAACACCTGATCCAGATGATGACCCTCACCCCAGAGCAGAGGGTTTTTAACTACCGGCTTGCCAGAGCCAGAAGAATGGTGGAAAATGCCTTTGGAATAATGGCCAGCCGGTTCCACCTATTTCTCACAGCGATCAACAGTGGAATATAAACTCAATCATATAGTTATGGCATGCTGCATATTGCATAACTTTTTACGAAAAAATGCTTTGAACTACGTGGCCTCAGTTGGGACTGGGGTCGGCTTATTACCGGATACAACCCTGACGGCTCTTGAAGCTGGCCGTCCTGGCTTGCCCCCCCAAAGCGCCCGTGAAGTTCGTGAAAAGTATCTAGAGTACTTTTCGAGTAGGGGGGCCATTGATATGCCACAAAATGGTTACCAAACCTGTTAAAAATATTTTTTTATTTATACCTAAATAATATTTACTTTGATTTACTGCTTGTGTCTCTTTTAGCCGGCTCCTAGGTTATCCAATGGGCTTTTCTTTTTTGCCTTTTTGTTTAATAGTGCAAACGTAATTTTTTTGATACATGAGGTGACAATCTTTTCTTCAGCGAACTATTATGTTGTGGGTCTGCTACACACACCTTTTTTTTGTTGTTAATGTATGTAATGCATTACTGATAAAAATCTTCATCATTTTCAGCACCATGACTGAAATTTGTGGAGTCACAAAAATGGCGTTATTGTGGCAAATTATAAAGCACTGTGGGAGTTATTTACTAAAGGAAATTCCACTTTGCACTCCAAGTGCACTTGAAACTGCACTTGGAGTGCAAAGTGGAGTTGCCTTTAGTAAATAATCCCCATTGCCACTGTAAACACCAACTTACTACAAAAAATGCTATTGAGCATTGAAAGAAGAAGCCACACATTGTTGAGTAGAAAACATTTTACTCAAAGCACATTCATATGTGCGTTAAAAAAGGGTTTTTGAACAAACCAACATCTTTGGGGTATAACATTTTTATTTCTCACATTAGAGATAGCCTTTTTTTGGTTAAACAGGCATGTTTCAAAACATATGATTGATACACAAGTTCCGTGCTCCTGAACTCAATGTGCCCCCACTGCGCTCATGAAAAAAGTGTGAACAGAGAATATAATACCAATTATAAACCTGTAAAAGCTGCCAACTTAAATAATTAGGATCAATAAAGTGTTTTAAAGACAAAACAGTGGCGCTAAGTAACTGAATCCGTGATGAATAATAAACCAATAAAATACTTATTGAATAAATTAATTATATCAAAAAATCTCCATGTGTGAAAGTGTCCATAAATAAATCAAATAAACAAATCGTGCATAGTGGTAAAGTCCTTAAATCAGGTAAATTTCTTCTTGGATGTTTAAAAATATCTTCCACCACACCACTTGTGATTGTGCTCCAGTCCCTGTTGAAAACGCACTCACCAGAAAATTTATTGGTTTATTATTCATCACGGATTCAGTTACTTAGCGCCACTGTTTGTCTTTAAAACACTTTATTGATCCTAATTATTTAAGTTGGCAGCTTTTACAGGTTTATAATTGGTATTATATTCTAGTAGAGTAGCCTCTATGATGAGTAGTTAAGGTAACAATTTGTATAAGTGTACCATCATCCAGAAATCAATAATCAAAGGAGTTTGGAAGCCAGATCCCCGGTCAGGCAACCAAAATAAGGGGCAAAGTGCACTATTCCGGTACAGTAATCAGAGATGATAATATAAAGCATATAATGGCGGTAATAAAACATAGGATTGTTTTTATTGATGCAGAAGACAAAACAATGATGATAAAATAAAACATAATAAAAGTACAAGTATATCACCAGTGGGATCATTGGTATACAGTATAACACAAAATCTCAGATATCATATTCCTCGACTAGTTTCGCGGACATAAACCGCTTCCTCAGGAGGGAATCTAGAGATGATTATTTGGACTAAACAGTCTGAACCTAGCAGAAAATAAAAAATATACAATAAAGTTACCAAGATACATAATAAATAGATATATTCTAGCATCGACATTCACAGAAGGGTAATGAAAAGTTGTGAGGGGGAAAAAGAGCAAGTCTGCTTACCCAGGTCCCAACAGGTCCCAGGCACGCGGCCCCACCGCCCAAAGATGATCTCCCACGGCGACCTGGGGGAGCTAACAAAATGACGGGGGTAATCGGCATAAAGAAAAAATATTTTCAGGTAATAAGGTAACCTAAATTACCACAACCGAAAGGTGAAACAAAAATGATGAAGGTAATAGTAGAAAGGTAGGTGACAAGGGGGGTGGCTGGTGAAGGATGTGAAAGATGACATGAAGTGAACCTTCAGTGTGCAAGAGTGAAAAGGATAAAGTAAGGTGACCAATGGGGTACGAAAGGGTGAAAAAAAGGCCAAAGGGCATAATAGTGCATGTGGTGTGAAGGTGAGAAGGTGAGAGAGGACAGGATAGGAACCGGGGAGGGAGGAAGGGGAGGGAGGGGGATGGGGCTGGGGAAAAAGGGAGAGGAAGGTGAGGGAGAGATGGGGAATGCCGGGGAGGAGGGGGGGGGAAAGGGAAGGGAGGGGAATGAACCAGGGAAATAAGGGGGGGGGAAGGAGGGGAGGGGGGGGAAGGAGGGGAGGGGGGGGGAAGAAAGGTGGACAAGGAAGGGATGTGACAATATGGACTGGGTGAACAAGGGGTACAGGTACCTCATACTAATGTAAGCATGGATGAATTGCCAGGAGAGGCACCCTGCCGAGGCAGACGCCATCATGGGGTAGGTAGAAAGTAAGTACAGGCTGTAAGCGATGGACGAACACAGACCAAAGCGTGTTCACCTCAGCCTAGGGCAACTATAGGGGAAGAACCAGTATGTTAAATATACAATGCTACTGCCCAAGGGTACGGGGCTTGAGTGAAACAATAAATAGGTACTAACCTCAAAACTGCGCTAGGCTGGTTAGGGTACAGAGACCTGGAAGTCATGGACCGGCCGTCAAAATAGCAGGCATAGCCTGCCATTTGTAGCTCCCAACCCCGCGACGCTGCGTCGCGCTCCAGTGGGACGCCGGCGCATGACGTCACAGGGTCAAAGGTTCCACAGGGCGCGCACACGAAGGGATCGCGCGCGCACGCATGCGCACCGGCCATCTGGTCACGGGGATGACGTCCCCACCAAGACCAGTGTAAGAGGAGGGAGCGGTCCCGTGTCCGAAACCAATCCCTCCACCAGGGACCTCACCAGGCCGCCGCGGGAGAGCAGGGAGGAGGGGCCCGCGCCGGCACCCTGGGCGGGACCAGAAAATGGGAGAGCAGAGTCCCAATACAAAATTAGTAAAAAACAACAATAAGAAGGATAATTAAGCATGAAAACAAGAATAATTGAATGATAGAAAAAGCTTGGAAAGCTTGAATAGGTAAACTAGGGATTGGTGAATACCCTAGGAACCGGTGCAATAACCCCTCCGAGGCATAAACCCATGGTCACCTAATTGCAAACATTGCATATAGGTTAAGGAGGGCCGAAGACAGAGCCACATGAATGGGTATAAACATGTGGATGAGGGGGCGGGTAGCCAAGTAAAAGTGTCTGGCCAACCTAAAGGGCATCTGTCTCGGAGGGTTGCAACGGGGCTAACAATTAGCTAAAGTGGTAGTATCGAGGGGTAAAGTTACATGTAAAGAGAGGCCCCCCCAAAAAAAGACACAGAATATAGGTGTCAGTGGGGGTGAATTAAAAATGAAGGGTGGGATAACTGGGGTCTGTAGGGTGGAGGGCACTAAATAACCCATCCACTCAAACAGTCCACCCCAGCATCCCACTCAACATGGTTCCGGGTGTGTTATCCACCCAATGTATACGATTAGTAGAGTAGCCTCTATGATGAGTAGTTAAGGTAACAATTTGTATAAGTGTACCATCATCCAGAAATCAATAATCAAAGGAGTTTGGAAGACAGATCCCCGGTCAGGCAACCAAAATAAGGGGCAAAGTGGACTATTCCGGTACAGTAATCAGAGATGATAATATAAAGCATATAATGGCGGTAATAAAACATAGGATTGTTTTTATTGATGCAGAAGACAAAACAATGATGATAAAATAAAACATAATAAAAGTACAAGTATATCACCAGTGGGATCATTGGTATACAGTATAATACAAAATCTCAGATATCATATTCCTCGACTAGTTTCGCGGACATAAACCGCTTCCTCAGGAGGGAATCTAGAGATGATTATTTGGACTAAACAGTCTGAACCTAGCAGAAAATAAAAAATATACAATAAAGTTACCAAGATACATAATAAATAGATATATTCTAGCATCGACATTCACAGAAGGGTAATGCAAAGTTGTGAGGGGAAAAAGAGCGAGTCTGCTTACCCAGGTCCCAACAGATCCCAGGCGCGCGGCCCCACCGCCCAAAGATGATCTCCCACGGCGACCTGGGGGAGCTAACAAAATGACGGGGGTAATCGGCATAAAGAAAAAATATTTTCAGGTAATAAGGTAACCTAAATTACCACAACCGAAAGGTGAAACAAAAATGATGAAGGTAATAGTAGAAAGGTAGGTGACAAGGGGGGTGGCTGGTGAAGGATGTGAAAGATGACATGAAGTGAACCTTCAGTGTGCAAGAGTGAAAAGGATTAAGTAAGGTGACCAATTGGGTACGAAAGGGTGAAAAAAAGGCCAAAGGGCATAATAGTGCATGTGGTGTGAAGGTGAGAAGGTGAGAGAGGACAGGATAGGAACCGGGGAGGGAGGAAGGGGAGGGAGGGGGATGGGGCTGGGGAAAAAGGGAGAGGAAGGTGAGGGAGAGATGGGGAATGCCGGGGAGGAGGGGGGGGGAAGGGGGGAAAGGGAAGGGAGGGGAATGAACCAGGGAAATAAGGGGGGGGAAGGAGGGGAGGGGGGGGGAAGAAAGGGGGACAAGGAAGGGATGTGACAATATGGACTGGGTGAACAAGGGGTACAGGTACCTCATACTAATGTAAGCATGGATGAATTGCCAGGAGAGGCACCCTGCCGAGGCAGACGCCATCATGGGGTAGGTAGAAAGTAAGTACAGGCTGTAAGCGATGGACGAACACAGACCAAAGCGTGTTCACCTCAGCCTAGGGCAACTATAGGGGAAGAACCAGTATGTTAAATATACAATGCTACTGCCCAAGGGTACGGGGCTTGAGTGAAACAATAAATAGGTACTAACCTCAAAACTGCGCTAGGCTGGTTAGGGTACAGAGACCTGGAAGTCATGGACCGGCCGTCAAAATAGCAGGCATAGCCTGCCATTTGTAGCTCCCAACCCCGCGACGCTGCGTCGTGCTCCAGTGGGACGCCGGCGCATGACGTCACAGGGTCAAAGGTTCCACAGGGCGCGCGCACGAAGGGATCGCGCGCGCACGCATGCGCACCGGCCATCTGGTCACGGGGATGACGTCCCCACCAAGACCAGTGCAAGAGGAGGGAGCGGTCCCGTGTCCGAGACCAATCCCTCCACCAGGGACCTCAATAGGCCGCCGCGGGAGAGCAGGGAGGAGGGGCCCGCGCCGGCACCCTGGGCGGGACCAGAAAATGTGAAAGCAGAGTCCCAATACAAAATTAGTAAAAAACAACAATAAGAAGGATAATTAAGCATGAACACAAGAATAATTGAATGATAGAAAAAGCTTGGAAAGCTTGAATAGGTAAACTAGGGATTGGTGAATACCCTAGGAACCGGTGCAATAACCCCTCCGAGGCATAAACCCATGGACACCTAATTGCAAACATTGCATATAGGTTAAGGAGGGCCGAAGACAGAGCCACATGAATGGGTATAAACATGTGGATGAGGGGGCGGGTAGCCAAGTAAAAGTGTCTGGCCAACCTAAAGGGCATCTGTCTCGGAGGGTTGCAACGGGGCTAACAATTAGCTAAAGTGGTAGTATCGAGGGGTAAAGTTACATGTAAAGAGAGGCCCCCCCAAAAAAAGACACAGAATATAGGTGTCAGTGGGGGTGAATTAAAAATGAAGGGTGGGATAACTGGGGTCTGTAGGGTGGAGGGCACTAAATAACCCATCCACTCAAACAGTCCACCCCAGCATCCCACTCAACATGGTTCCGGGTGTGTTATCCACCCAATGTATACGATTAGTAGAGTAGCCTCTATGATGAGTAGTTAAGGTAACAATTTGTATAAGTGTACCATCATCCAGAAATCAATAATCAAAGGAGTTTGGAAGCCAGATCCCCGGTCAGGCAACCAAAATAAGGGGCAAAGTGGACTATTCCGGTACAGTAATCAGAGATGATAATATAAAGCATATAATGGCGGTAATAAAACATAGGATTGTTTTTATTGATGCAGAAGACAAAACAATGATGATAAAATAAAACATAATAAAAGTACAAGTATATCACCAGTGGGATCATTGGTATACAGTATAACACAAAATCTCAGATATCATATTCCTCGACTAGTTTCGCGGACATAAACCGCTTCCTCAGGAGGGAATCTAGAGATGATTATTTGGACTAAACAGTCTGAACCTAGCAGAAAATAAAAAATATACAATAAAGTTACCAAGATACATAATAAATAGATATATTCTAGCATTGACATTCACAGAAGGGTAATGCAAAGTTGTGAGGGGAAAAAGAGCGAGTCTGCTTACCCAGGTCCCAACAGATCCCAGGCGCGCGGCCCCACCGCCCAAAGATGATCTCCCACGGCGACCTGGGGGAGCTAACAAAATGACGGGGGTAATCGGCATAAAGAAAAAATATTTTCAGGTAATAAGGTAACCTAAATTACCACAACCGAAAGGTGAAACAAAAATGATGAAGGTAATAGTAGAAAGGTAGGTGACAAGGGGGGTGGCTGGTGAAGGATGTGAAAGATGACATGAAGTGAACCTTCAGTGTGCAAGAGTGAAAAGGATTAAGTAAGGTGACCAATTGGGTACGAAAGGGTGAAAAAAAGGCCAAAGGGCATAATAGTGCATGTGGTGCGAAGGTGAGAAGGTGAGAGAGGACAGGATAGGAACCGGGGAGGGAGGAAGGGGAGGGAGGGGGATGGGGCTGGGGAAAAAGGGAGAGGAAGGTGAGGGAGAGATGGGGAATGCCGGGGAGGAGGGGGGGGAAGGGGGGGAAAGGGAAGGGAGGGGAATGAACCAGGGAAATAAGGGGGGGGAAGGAGGGGAGGGGGGGGAAGAAAGGGGGACAAGGAAGGGATGTGACAATATGGACTGGGTGAACAAGGGGTACAGGTACCTCATACTAATGTAAGCATGGATGAATTGCCAGGAGAGGCACCCTGCCGAGGCAGACGCCATCATGGGGTAGGTAGAAAGTAAGTACAGGCTGTAAGCGATGGACGAACACAGACCAAAGCGTGTTCACCTCAGCCTAGGGCAACTATAGGGGAAGAACCAGTATGTTAAATATACAATGCTACTGCCCAAGGGTACGGGGCTTGAGTGAAACAATAAATAGGTACTAACCTCAAAACTGCGCTAGGCTGGTTAGGGTACAGAGACCTGGAAGTCATGGACCGGCCGTCAAAATAGCAGGCATAGCCTGCCATTTGTAGCTCCCAACCCCGCGACGCTGCGTCGTGCTCCAGTGGGACGCCGGCGCATGACGTCACAGGGTCAAAGGTTCCACAGGGCGCGCGCACGAAGGGATCGCGCGCGCACGAAGGGATCGCGCGCGCACGCATGCGCACCGGCCATCTGGTCACGGGGATGACGTCCCCACCAAGACCAGTGCAAGAGGAGGGAGCGGTCCCGTGTCCGAGACCAATCCCTCCACCAGGGACCTCAATAGGCCGCCGCGGGAGAGCAGGGAGGAGGGGCCCGCGCCGGCACCCTGGGCGGGACCAGAAAATGTGAAAGCAGAGTCCCAATACAAAATTAGTAAAAAACAACAATAAGAAGGATAATTAAGCATGAACACAAGAATAATTGAATGATAGAAAAAGCTTGGAAAGCTTGAATAGGTAAACTAGGGATTGGTGAATACCCTAGGAACCGGTGCAATAACCCCTCCGAGGCATAAACCCATGGACACCTAATTGCAAACATTGCATATAGGTTAAGGAGGGCTGAAGACAGAGCCACATGAATGGGTATAAACATGTGGATGAGGGGGCGGGTAGCCAAGTAAAAGTGTCTGGCCAACCTAAAGGGCATCTGTCTCGGAGGGTTGCAACGGGGCTAACAATTAGCTAAAGTGGTAGTATCGAGGGGTAAAGTTACATGTAAAGAGAGGCCCCCCCAAAGGTTACCTTATTACCTGAAAATATTTTTTCTTTATGCCGATTACCCCCGTCATTTTGTTAGCTCCCCCAGGTCGCCGTGGGAGATCATCTTTGGGCGGTGGGGCCGCGCGCCTGGGACCTGTTGGGACCTGGGTAAGCAGACTCGCTCTTTTTCCCCTCACAACTTTGCATTACCCTTCTGTGAATGTCGATGCTAGAATATATCTATTTATTATGTATCTTGGTAACTTTATTGTATATTTTTTATTTTCTGCTAGGTTCAGACTGTTTAGTCCAAATAATCATCTCTAGATTCCCTCCTGAGGAAGCGGTTTATGTCCGCGAAACTAGTCGAGGAATATGATATCTGAGATTTTGTGTTATACTGTATACCAATGATCCCACTGGTGATATACTTGTACTTTTATTATGTTTTATTTTATCATCATTGTTTTGTCTTCTGCATCAATAAAAACAATCCTATGTTTTATTACCGCCATTATATGCTTTATATTATCATCTCTGATTACTGTACCGGAATAGTCCACTTTGCCCCTTATTTTGGTTGCCTGACCGGGGATCTGGCTTCCAAACTCCTTTGATTATTGGTATTATATTCTCTGTTCACACTTTTTTCATGAGTGCAGTGGGGGCACATTGAGTTCAGGAGTGCAGAACTTGGGTATCAATCATATATTTGTTTTATTTTTTAACCATTTGCAGCCATGGAAGCTTTTCATTTTCTATCTAATAGACAGATGGACCCACAAAGTGTCTTTTCCTCTAATCAGGAGATGACAGATCTTGATGATGATTATACAGGAATGTTTAAAGTATTAGAGAACCTCCTTGAAAAACAGGTCAAAACCTGGTGGGACATATTTACATTTGAACACTATGAAAAGGAGGGATTAATATTTAGAAGTTTGAGATGGGAAGTCTCCCCCCAAGATGGTTTGACTGACCAAAAATACATGGATGAGTGGTTGGAGTTTTTTAATAGGGTGGGAAGGGAATTACAGGATTTGGTGTTGAAAAGAAAGCGGATTAAGCTGGTTAAATTAAATGATAACATTAAGACAATACAGACCAAATTGGAATCTATTAGAGAATCCACACAATTTAAGGATTTTGATACTAATATGCGGAAAAAGCTAGAAAAAGTGGACAGAGACACTCCAAAAAAGAAAGTTAATAAATATATTAGAGACTCTAATGATTTCAAGAATAATAATGTTTATCTGTGGCAGAGTACTAATTCAGACAACAATGAGGCCAGTACAAGTGTCAGGGAGAATGAAGTAATTCAAGTTAACCCCTCCCAAAGAAGTTTTAATAAAGGTAACATGGAGAAGAATCAAACTAAAAGGGGAAGGATCAATACCCCAAAAAAAATCCTAATAATACTACCCAGAATTATAGGGTTAATCATCAAGGAGGGAATCAGCATGGTGGTAATCAAGGGATTTCTAGGCGTTTTCAACCACTCAGGGATGACAGGTCCTATAATGCACCTCCATACCATCAGCAAGGTAACTATTATCCCTTGTACCAATACCAGGATTCGGGTTATTCAATTTCCACACATAATTGATATCAACCTTTAATGTATGAAAATTACGATGACAACTGTCAAGATCGAAATTCTTTTTTAGAACAACGTGGGAACGAAGGCAGGGGAGGAGGGACTTCGTGGAGGAATCCCCGCCCTATGAATTACCAAGGGAGGGGGAGGAACCCAACCCCCCAATACCAGAACAGGAACCCTGCACCCTTCCGAAGAGAAGGAGAGGGTGCAGGGCAGGAAGACGAATACAATCCAAGGAAAAGAAGAAGGGACATTTGAGTACTGGTATCTATAATTTAAGTAAAACCGACTTGAACCCTAATGAAATGAACATCTTGAATTCCGGTTTAAAATGCGCACCTAGGAAGACTATGAATAAATTCCAAGTCTATATAGATACACACAAGTTTATCAGAAGCCTAAATATGAAAAAATATTTTTTGAGCCACCCAACTGACACTTCGAGAAGATTGGTGCCTGTCTCAGACAGAATTGATAGTGGCTTACGTAATAAATCTATCTTCAACCCTCAAAACTCAAATAACCACTTTATTGAAGTTTTTAAAAATTTAGTACTCAATGATATTGAAGAATTACATAGTTACATAGTTACATAGTAGGTGAGGTTGAAAAAAGACACAAGTCCATCAAGTCCAACCTATGTGTGTGATTATGTGTCAGTATTACATTACATATCCCTGTATATTGCGGTCATTCAGGTGATTATCTAATAGTTTCTTGAAGCTATCAATGCTCCCCGCTAAAACCACCGCCTGTGGAAGGGAATTCCACATCCTTGCTGCTCTTACAGTAAAGAACCCTCTACGTAGTTTAAGGTTAAACCTCTTTTCTTCTAATTGTAATCAGTGGCCACGAGTCTTATTAAACTCTCTTCTGCGAAAAAGTTTTATCCCTATTGTGGGGTCACCAGTACAGTATTTGTAAATTGAAATCATATCCCCTCTCAAGCGTCTCTTCTCCAGAGAGAATAAGTTCAGTGCTCGCAACCTTTCCTCATAACTAAGATCCTCCAGACCCTTTATTATCTTTGTTGCCCTTCTTTGTACTCGCTCCATTTCCAGTACGTCCCTCCTGAGGACTGGTGCCCAGAACTGGACAGCATACTCCAGGTGCGGGCGGACCAGAGTCTTGTAGAGCGGGAGAATGATCGTTTTAGCTCTGCAGTTGACCCCCTCTTTTAATGCATGCCAATATTCTGTTTGCTTTATTAGCAGCAGCTTGGCATTGCATGCCGTTGCTGAGCCTATCATCCACTAGGACCCCCAAGTCCTTTTCCATCCTAGATTCCCCCAGAGGTTCTCCCCCCAGTGTATAGATTGCATTCATATTTTTGACACCCAAATGCATTATTTTACATTTTTCTACATTGAACCTCATTTGCCATTTAGTCGCCCACCCCATTAATTTGTTCAGGTCTTTTTGCAAGATTTCCACATCCTGCGGAGAAGTTATTGCCCTGCTTAGCTTAGTATCGTCTGCAAATACAGAGATGGAACTGTTTATCCCATCCTCCAGGTCATTTATGAACAAATTAAATAGGATTGGTCCCAGCACAGAACCCTGGGGGACCCCACTACCCACCCCTGACCATTCTGAGTACTCCCCATTTATCACCACCCTCTGAACACGCCCTTGTAGCCAGTTTTCAATCCATGTACTCACCCTATGGTCCATGCCAACGCACCTTATTTTGTACAGTAAACGTTTATGGGGAACTGTGTCAAATGCTTTTGCAAAATCCAGATACACCACGTCTACGGGCCTTCCTTTATCTAGATGGCAACTCACCTCCTCATAGAAGGTTAATAGATTGGTTTGGCAAGAACGATTCTTCATGAATCCATGCTGATTACTGCTAATGATATCATTCTTATTACTAAAATCTTGTATATAGTCCCTTATCATCCCCTCCAAGAGTTTACATACTATTGATGTTAGGCTAACTGGTCTGTAATTCCCAGGGATGTTTTTTGGGCCCTTTTTAAATATTGGTGCTACATTGGCTTTTCTCCAATCAGCTGGTACCATTCCAGTCAATAGACTGTCTGTAAAAATTAGGAACAACGGTCTGGCAATCACCTGACTGAGTTCCCTAAGTACCCTCGGATGCAAGCCATCTGGTCCCGGTGATTTATTAATGTTAAGTTTCTCAAGTCTAATTTTAATTCCGTCCTCTGTTAACCATGTAGGTGCTTCCTGTGTTGTGTCATGAGGATAAACACTGCAGTTTTGGTTACTGAAGCCCCCCGATTCACTCGTGAAGACTGAGGAGAAGAATAAATTCAATACCTCTGCCATCTCCCCATCCTTTGTAACCAGATGTCCTTCCTCATTCTTTATGGGGCCAATATGGTCTGTCCTCCCTTTTTTACTGTTTACATACTTAAAGAATTTCTTGGGATTTTTTTTGCTCTCCTCCGCTATGTGTCTTTCATGTTCTATCTTAGCCATCCTAATTGCACCCTTACATTTCTTATTGCATTCTTTATAAATTCTGAATGCTGTGGATAATCCCTCAACCTTGTATTTTTTGAAGGCCTTCTCCTTTGCTTTTATATGCATTTTTACATTGGAGTTAAGCCATCCAGGATGTTTGTTCGCTCTTTTAAATTTATTACCCAATGGGATACATTGGCTAATGCCCTTATTTAATATGCTCTTAAAGCAAACCCATCTCTCCTCTGTATTCTTTGTTCCTAATATTTTATCCCAATTTATGCCTTTTAGCAAGGTTTGTAGTTTAGGGAAGTTGGCTCTTTTGAAATTCAGTGTCTTTGTGTTCCCTTCTTGTCTCCTATTTGTGTGATTTATACTGAAACTAATTGACCTGTGATCGCTGTTACCTAAATTGCCCCGTATTTCCACATCTGTTATCAGGTCTGTATTGTTGGTAATCAGTAGATCTAGTAATGTTTTATTTCTAGTTGGTGCGTCTACCATCTGACCCATAAAATTGTCCTGCAAGACATTAAGGAACTGGCGAGCCTTAAATGAATGCGCGGTTCCCTCCGCCCAGTCTATGTCTGGATAATTAAAATCCCCCATTATGATAACACTTCCCATCCTTGCTGCTAATCCAATTTGTGATAGGAGATCCGTCTCCACTTCTTCCCTCAGGTTAGGGGGCCTATAGCATACTCCCAGTATTATTTTCCCCTTAGCTTCATCCCTTTGGAGCTCTACCCATAAAGATTCCACCTCCTCCCTAGCCCCCTCAGTGATGTCATCTCTCACATTCACTTGTACATTATTCTTGATATATAGGCATACCCCTCCCCCATTTTTACCCTCTCTATCCTTGCGGTATAGGGTATACCCTTGAATGTTTGCCAGCCAATCATGAGAGCTGTTGAACCAGGTCTCTGAAATTCCCACAAAATCCAAATCCTCCTTGTACAACAGTATCTCTAGTTCACCCATCTTGTCCGCCAGGCTCCTGGCATTGGTGAACATGCCACATAGTTTAGACCGGTCGCATATTGTCCTCGTATTGGGTGTTTCAAGATTGCAACTTGGACTTGCTACTATACTCACCTTGTGTTTTTGTGCTTTGGTTAACCTACCACTAATGCCCCCAATACTACCCTCTGGAATATCTTCCGCACTGGCTATCACTGTCTCTGGACCCTCCCCCCCATCGCCTAGTTTAAAAACCCCTCTAACTTTTTGGCCATCTTCATTCCCAGCAGATCTGCACCCTCCTCATTTAGGTGCAGTCCGTCCCTTCTATAGTACCGGTTGCCGACTGAGAAGTCGGCCCAGTCCTCCAGGAACCCAAACCCCTCCTTACTACACCAGCTCTTCAGCCACTTGTTTACTTCCCTAATCTCCCTCTGCCTCTCTGGTGTGGCTCGATGTACCGGTAGTATTCCTGAGAACACTACCTTGGAGGTCCTTTTCCTCAATTTAGCTCCTAAGTCCCTAAAATCGTTCTTTAGGACACTCCATCTGCCTCTGACTTTGTCATTGGTGCCAACGTGCACCATGACAGCCGGGTCTTCCCCAGCCCCTCCCAGTAATCTGTCCACAAGATCCGTGATGTGCCGAACCCGAGCGCCCGGTAGACAACATACTGTTCGGCGCTTCAGGTCTTGGTTACAGATTGCCCTCTCTGTCCTTCTAAGAATTGAGTCCCCTACCACCAGAATCTGTCTTTCCTTTCCCTTTGCTGCCCCCCCACTCTCACTGGAGGAGTTCTTCCCCTGGCAGCTAGGAGAGTCCCTCAACTCCAGCAGTGCTGGTCCCTGACTGGTTACACCAATGTCACTCAATGGAGCGTACTTATTGGGATGCTCCAGTCCTGGATCGGCCTCCCTGGCACTTCCCCCTCTACCCCTCCTGACTGTCACCCATCTACTCTTTGCTAGTGCCTGCACCTCTTTGTTTCCACCCGCCTCTGTGCTGGCCCCTGCCGGGAACCTGCCGTGTACGTTCCTGGCTCACCTTTAGTATGGAGGGACTTCTCAGTGCTGACAGTTGCTTCCCCAGATTCAGAACCTGGGCTTCCAGGGAAACAATGTGCTTACATTTTGCACAGCATTATTCGCCCTCGATCGGATGATCAAGGAACGCATACATGCGGCAAGATGTACAAAGAGTCGCCTCTCCACACCCGCCGGGCATCGTACCTATTAAATTTAGTGAGGATTTGGGGATTTTACCCTGTCCAAATTACCTAACAACTAGCTTCCTGGCACTAATACTCAAGACAATACACAGGTACACGACAAGACAATACACAGGTACACAATACACAAGTACTAGCGATCCACACACACTACTCAGACAACACTCAGATACTCACACTACACAGGTACTATGACCCCTGTTATAACCTCCTGTTTTAAACTCTTGTTTATAACTCCCACTTAAACCAGCTCCACTTACACCAAGCTCCACAGCTTCAAACTGAGCACGCTCAACTGAGTCCTACAACAGGCACCTGGGAGCAATTAACCACACTCTTAATTGATAGACTGATGAAACAAAAAAAAAAAAAAAAGCTATTTAAAAAGTGACAGCAAAAGGCAAGATAAAAACTGAAAGGAAAAGTCCCCAAAATGCAACCCAGCAAACACCAACAGACAGCAGCAATACACACACCAACAGACAGCAGCAATTACCAGAGGGCTGACCCTCATATGCAGATCAGTGGAAACACAGGAACCACCACCAAAGAGTAGATAATAGACAAACCTTCGGGATTGTCCCCTTACCAGACAAAAGAGCAAAAAAGGCAGATGTATTAAGATCCCAGCCACACTTCGTGTACCCCGTCTTGCCCTCTCCGTCCAAACTCGGCAGCACATAAATAATGGAGAGCCAATAGTGTAATACTGTCTATATTACATTTATTTATAAAAGAATGACACTTACATAGGTCGAATAATAAAAGCTGAAAGGATAGTAAAACGAAGCCGGCCGGCCTCCGGACACACTCCCGTCCTCAATCGAACAGCGTGGTGACGTCAGCACGCCCCTCCCAGACGCGTTTCGTCATACGTTTGACGTTCCCCATTGAGGTAAGCAGCCTGCACCACTATTTGTCTCAACACTGAATGGGAGTTTCTTTTCACAATCTTTACCTATTGCTTGGAGTGCTTTATATATGCCGACTGTCCAATCATATCTGGTAAGCAGATCTTGGAAGTCGTTGCAGCTTACATCCATTTATTTATATTTATATTATCATTTTTTTTATTTTTCACTTGTGTTTGCATGATTGCATGACACTCACCTCACTGTCCTATCTATTTAGCGTAGGATTTTATGATCACACGTGATTTAAGGATTTTTTGATTGTCACTTTTTTCTGTTCTGGTGTGGCGTATTTCCTAAACAATATTACGCTATATTTTTGTTATATATCTTTTTGTATTATATCTGTGGATATACGGGAGGAGGGCGCCCTTCCTGCTTCACCTGGAGTGTACATCTAAAGGCCCAGGCTGGGTTTAAGCCACTCGCCCTTAAAATCTTACTTCTGGTAAGCGCAACTGATGTTGGAGTGTTTCGCTGATTGTGTCCAATATCACTGTCTTTTTTGGATGAATTTTATCACTTCTTGATCTGGACTATCATTGGGACTATTCATTTACGTTATGGGACTTTAATTTGGACTCTTTTATCATCTATAGCGCGGTTGTCTTATTTTTAATTTTATGTGGTGGGCTACACTTGTAACCGCAGCTGTTTTTCTCTCTCCTTTTTATTTTCCAAGCGCAGTTTTTTTCTTTGTTTTATTTGAAACCTACTGACAGAAACAGCTACTTCTCGATTAAAAGTGGACATCATCCAACCTGGATTAAGAATATCCCCAAGGGACAAATTCTAATGCCGCGTACACACGGTCGGACTTTTCACCTGCAAAAGTCCGACGGACGCCGCCGGACCAAGTCCGGCGGAAAATCCGACCGTGTGTGGTCTCCATCGGACTTCCGACGGACCGTTTCGGGCGGAAATCCGATGTACTTTAGATTTGAAGCCTGCTTCAAATCTTTACGTCGTACCTCCGCCGGACTCAGTTCCTGACGGAAAGCCCGTTCGTCTGTATGCTGGTCCGAAGGACCAGATACGACGGAGGAGCAGGTTACTGCATCTCGCGCTTTCTGCAATAGGAAAAACAAATTTTCCCATTGCGGCGAGCGCGGGGGGCATCCCAGGCCCTTAGGTCTGGTATGGAACTTTAAGGAGAACCCCCCCCTACGCCGAAAAACCGGCGTGGGGGTCCCCCCAAAATCCATACCAGACACCGATCCGAGCACGCAGCCCGGCCGGTCAGGAAAGGGGGTGGGGACGAGCGAGCGCCCCCCCCCTCCTGAACCGTACCAGGCCGCATGCCCTCAACATGGGGGGGTGCTTTGGGGGAGGGGGCACCTTACGGTGCCCCCCCACCACAAAGCACCTTGTCCCCATGTTGATGAGGACAAGGGCCTCTTCCCGACAACCCTGGCCGTTGGTTGTCGGGGTCTGCGGGCGGGGGGCTTATCGGAATCCGGGAGCCCCCTATAATAAGAGGGCCCCCAGATCCCGGCCCCCCCACCCTATGTGAATGAATATGGGGTACATGGTACCCCTACCCATTCACCTAGGTAAAAAGTGTTAATAATAAAACACAACACAGGTTTTTAAAATAATTTATTAAACAGCTCCGGGGGGGGGTCTTCTTCCGTCTTCGGGGGTCCCTCCGGTTCATCTTCTCCCGGCGTCCGGTTGGTTCTTCTCCGCTCTCCGGCCTCTTCTCCCGGTGTCCCAGGTCTTCGGCCGGCCCCTCCACTGTCTTCATGTAGCTCTATTGCCAGCGGAGGTCCGGACTTCTGGGCTTCTGGGCTTCTCTTCTCTTCCCCCAGATGTTGACACGACGCTCTCTCCGGCTGGACTGGTCTCTGAGGGCTGCGTTGTGACTTATATAGGCGGAGACCCCGCCCCCTAAAACGTCACAGTCCCAGCATGCCCAGGGACTGTGACATCATATGGGGGCGGGGTCTCCGCCTATATAAGTCACAACGCAGCCCTCAGAGACCAGTCCAGCCGGAGAGAGCGTCGTGTCAACATCTGGGGGAAGAGAAGAGAAGAGAAGACAAGAAGCCCAGAAGTCCGGACCTCCGCTGGCAATAGAGCTACATGAAGACAGTGGAGGGGCCGGCCGAAGACCTGGGACACCGGGGGAAGAGGCCGGAGAGCGGAGAAGAACCAACCGGACGCCGGGAGAAGATGAACCGGAGGGACACCCGAAGACGGAAGAAGACCCCCCCCCCGGAGCGGTTTAATAAATTATTTTAAAAACCTGTGTTGTGTTTTATTATTAACACTTTTTACCTAGGTGAATGGGTAGGGGTACCATGTACCCCATATTCATTCACATAGGGTGGGGGGGCCGGGATCTGGGGGCCCTCTTATTATAGGGGGCTCCCGGATTCCGATAAGCCCTCCGCCCGCAGACCCCGACAACCAACGGCCAGGGTTGTCGGGAAGAGGCCCTTGTCCTCATCAACATGGGGACAAGGTGCTTTGTGGTGGGGGGGCACCGTAAGGCGCCCCCTCCCCCAAAGCACCCCCCCATGTTGAGGGCATGCGGCCTGGTACGGTTCAGGAGGGGGGGGGCGCTCGCTCGTCCCCACCCCCTTTCCTGACCAGCCGGGCTGCGTGCTCGGATCGGGGTCTGGTATGGATTTTGGGGGGGACCCCCACGCCGGTTTTTCGGCGTAGGGGGTTCCCCTTAAAGTTCCATACCAGACCTAAGGGCCTGCGACGGGGCCCGCAAGGTTTCAATCTCGCCAAAAAAAGCGGCGAGATTGAATTCCTTTTCTAGTCCCGTCGTACCCGAGTCACGTTCAAAATGAACGGACTTGTCCGTGTGTGGGAAAGTCCGTTCATTCTGAAAGTCCGTCGGGAAGACTGGATTCCGGAAAGTCCGGCCGTGTGTAGGCAAGTCCGGCCGTTCAGAAAGTTCGGCGGTAGTCCGCCGGAAGTCTGGCGGCAAGTACGTCGGACCTAGCTTTCTAGAAAGTCCGACCGTGTGTACGCGGCATAAGAGTCAGACGTAATTGTACTGAACTAGATGATTTTTTTACACAAGCTGATTTATTGAAGGATAAGTTTGTGCAGAAAGGATACGAGGAGGAAGGTCTGAATAAGATTATCACAGAAATCTCACAAATACTGAGAGAACAATGTTTGGGAAATAAAGAAAACAAGACCGCCAATGATCAACATCAATGGGGGTTCATATCTAATTTCCATTTTCAATATAAGGAGATAGAGAAGATCTTTATCAAACACTGACATATTCTATGTAGGGACAGACATTTGGGAGAAGCTCTACCCAGCAAGCCTAAATTCATTTATAGAAGAGCCCCCAATTTTGGGGATCAGATAGTCCGAAAGGTTCTAGATCCACCAAGCAAACGAACCATTGCAATAGACTTTAAAGGGTTTTTTTCTTGTAGAAAATGTATCTGTTGTAGAACTGTGAATAGAATTAATAGGGGTGTAACTAATGTCACGAATTCAGACCATGAAGTATTTGAGATTGATAAATTCATTACGTGTAATTCTTCTTACGTGGTTTACCTGATGTGGTGCCCTTGTGGGTTATATTATGTAGGAAGAACTAAGCAACTTTTGAGGATAAGGATAGCTGAGCATTTGGTGAATATTAGGAACGGTTATAAGTTTCATAGTGTTTCGGTACATTTTAAGGAAAAGCATAACCAGGACTCATCTCTTCTGCAATTCTGTGGGATTGATCAGGTTTTTCCAGCATGGAGGGGTTCCAATCGGATTAGGGACTTGTCCCAAAGAGAAACAAAATGGATCCTCCTTTTAAAAAGCCTCTATCCGAAAGGGTTAAACATTGAGTTAGATCTCAATTGTTTTATTAGTAATTTTTAGCTTAAGTGTCCTGTAATTCAGTAAAATTATACTTATTAGGCTCCTTATTGACTCCAACTACTGGGCCCATTTTTATTATATACATACTTTTTGGATATATTTTTTATTCATATTTTTTTATATACTTTCTAATATTTTGTCTGAGTATATTTTAATTAAATTTATTTAGTATGCTTATTTTTATATTTATTATTTTAATTATATACAGTCATTAAGATGTGCAATATATTAGATCGCATTTACCCTTATCCAGGTTTAGGGCGACTAAATCATAGTTAAATTGCTTAAGCACGCAGTTTCATTTTGGTCTTTATTATAATAGAATGTAATGGTTTTCTTGCTTTGTGCACTTTTTTTGTAAAACAGTGATGTATCACCTGAATTTCTTACGATTTATCTGGTTTCAATATTTGAATAGAGTGAAAATACCTCTCAGTGTAACATCATGAATGTGGAAGCCGCTATGTTGTGCTCTGGGGGACACGGTACGCGCGCATGCGCTGTGGTGTCACTTCCAACATTAGCTTATGGGAGAGGTACAAAGGGGAGGGTTGCCGTGCTGTACAGCCAACCCCATGAGTAAGTGGCAATGACGAAACATGTCGGGGGCGTGGCTGTACAGCAACCAATGATGAGACTCTAAGTCTGATGCGGTGTCACGATCGGGAGAGGTGAGAGAGACAGCGAGGAGGTTTACAGCGCTAAGCGTTCCGGGTCTGCCTGACTGCAGCATACGGCTCTAGGCTTGGTGACTACCTACCCATACTCTTGTCAATGCTCTTTTATTACGTGACACATGTGAGTGTAATATTTGAAGATTTTTTTTGTTTTTAAATAAATGGTTTGCAATATCACACTATTGGAAGCTTTTTATCGTTTCATGCTTACTGATGGGAAGTTCCTCCCCTACTGAATGCCGCTGTGAGCTGAGCTCTGATTAAAGCCCTGGTGGTTCTCTAACAGTTTGTTTGCAGCGCATGAGAATGCAAGGCATATTTTTCTGGTGAGTGCGTTTTCAACAGGGAGTGGAGCACAATCACAAGTGGTGTGGTGGAAGATATTTTTAAATATCCAAGAAGAAATTTACCTGATTTAAGGACTTTACCACTATGCACGATTTGTTTATTTGATTTATTTATGGACACTTTCACACATGGAGATGTTTTGATATAATTCATTTATTCAATACGTTTTTTATTGGTTTATTATTCATCATGGATTCAGTTACTTAGCGCCACTGTTTTGTCTAGTAAACACTTTATTGAATGTTTCAAAACATAACATACAAAACACAGGAACTTACAAAGTTCAACTTTGATAAAGTGAAGGCAATATCAGACTTTAGTATGTTAAAACTGTGTTGATCTTGCCTTCATCAGATGGAGTGATGTCACCCCTGTAAAAGCCAAATTTTGAAGATGCACACAAATTGTGATTCAAAACTGGGGAGTTCCCTCCTGATCCCATGCCTAATGTCAACATGTGCTAGCTCATATCATGGGGATCAATGGACGTGTTTTGGGGGTGCAACCCCTTCCTCTCACCTACTTGAGTTGCGAGGAAGGGGTTGCACCCACAAAATGTGTTCATTGATATCCTGTGATGGCAGATAGCACATGTTGACACACCGTGTGCATCTTCAAAATTTGACTTTTAAAATACTTTAAAACTTGTTTTTAAAAGCAAAAATACATGAGAAAACGGTACAATTTTTGTGTGTTTTATATTCTGCATTCTATATTCTTCATTTTTGTTGAACATCATTGATGTTTTCCTTTATATTTTCTAAATCACGATTGCACCCCATTATCTCCCCAATGAGGATCTGGGAAATTTCACTTGTGAAATGGGATTCTTCGTCCACAACATCCACATCACCTAAAATTAAAAAAAAACCCCACCATGTATTTTAAATATGCAGGCATACATCTATTACCTGAAGCTGTGGTCTCAGATACTCACCTGTTGTGGTGACTATTTCAACCACGTCATGAACCTCTCCTTCCTCCACATCTTCTGCTTGAGGCTTTGGGATTTCCCCTTCTTTCGGAGGTAGGGGGTCCCTGGTGTCCTCTGATGTCCCAAGTATTTTCTCCACTATGTGAATAAAAAAAAGGTATACTTAGCACACAGATATTTGAGGCCAGAAATAGTAATATAAAACATTGCTTGGAAGTGTCGTACAATTGTCTGTTTTGGCAGAGTTCCAAGCTGAAGAAATTTTTATTACCTTTCTAAAGCTGGAATACTTACCTTTTTTGTACAATTTTCTTACATGGAGACACCCCTATAGTATCCACTGGAGCACCTGTGTGGGACACCCTAAAAAGTTTGTTCTGGTGTCCCACACTAGTGCTCCTGCGTCCAGATGTTTAAATAGCTGCTGAGTGTCCTCTCTTTACACTGAATCAAGTTTCCATTTCATTCTACTTACAAACCCATCTAGACAACAAACTTCTTTTAACCACTTCAGCCCCGGAAGGATTTACCCCCTTCCTGACCAGAGCACTTTTTACAATTCGGCACTGCGTCGCTTTAACTGCTAATTGCGCGGTCATGCAATGGTGTACCCAAACGGAATTTGCGTCCTTTTCTTCCCACAAATAGAGCTTTCTTTTGATGGTATTTGATCACCTCTGCCGTTTTTATTTTTTGCGCTATACACGGAAAAAGACCGAAAATTTTGAAAAAAAATGATATTTTCTACTTTTTGTTCTAAAAAAAATCCAATAAACTCAATTTTAGTCATACATTTAGGCCAAAATGTATTCGGCCACATGTCTTTGGTAAAAAAAATGTCAATAAGCGTATATTTATTGGTTTGCGCAAAAGTTATAGCGTCTACAAACTAGGGTACATTTTCTGGAATTTACACAGCCTTTAATTTATGACTGCCTATGTCGTTTCTTGAGGTGCTAAAATGGCAGGGCAGTACAAAACCCCCACAAATGACCCCATTTTGGAAAGTAGACACCCCAAGGAATTTGCTGAGAGGCATGTTGAGCCCATTGAATATTCATTTTTTTTGTCCCAAGTGATTGAATAATGACAAAAAAAAAAAAAAAAAAAAAAAATTACAAAAAGTTGTCACTAAATGATATATTTCTCACACAGGCCATGGGCATATGTGGAATTGCACCCCAAAATACATTTAGCTGCTTCTCCTGAGTACGGGGATACCACATGTGTGGGACTTTTTGGGAGCCTAGCCGCGTACGGGGCCCCGAAAACCAATCACTGCCTTCAGGATTTCTAAGGGCGTACATTTTTGATTTTACTCCTCACTACCTATCACAGTTTTGAAGGCCATAAAATGCCCAGATGACATAAAACCCCCCCAAATTACCCCATTTTGGAAAGTAGACACCCCAAGCTATTTGCTTTGAGGCATGTTGAGTCCATGGAATGTTTTATATTTTGACACAAGTTGCGGGAAAGTGAGAATTTTTTTTTTTTTTTTTTTTTTTTTTGCACAAAGTTGTCACTAAATGATATATTGCTCACACAGGCCATGGGCATATGTGGAATTGCACCCCAAAATACATTTAGCTGCTTCTCCTGAGTATGGGGATACCACATGTGTGGGACTTTTTGGGAGCCTAGCCGCGTACGGGACCCCGAAAACCAATCACTGCCTTCAGGAATTCTAAGGGCGTACATTTTTGATTTTACTCCTCACTGCCTATCACAGTTTCGGAGGCCATGGAATGCCCAGGTGGCACAAACCCCCCCCCAAATGACCCCATTTTGGAAAGTAGACACCCCAAGCTATTTGCTGAGAGGCATGGTGAGTATTTTGCAGCTCTCATTTGTTTTTGAAAATAAAGAAAGACGAGAAAAAAAAATTTTTTTTTTCTTTTTTCAATTTTCAAAACTTTGTGACAAAAAGTGAGGTCTGCAAAATACTCACTATACCTCTCATCAAATAGCTTGGGGTGTCTACTTTCCAAAATGGGGTCATTTGGGGGTTTTTTTTGCCACCTGGGCATTCCATGGCCTCCGAAACTGTGATAGGCAGTGAAGAGTGAAATCAAAAATTTACGGCCTTAGAAAGCCTGAAGGCGGTGCTTGGTTTTCGGGGTCCCGTACGCGGCTAGGCTCCCAAAAAGTCTCACACATGTGGTATCCCCGTACTCAGGAGAAGCAACAGAATGTATTTTGGGGTGTAATTTCACATATTCCCATGGCATGTTTGAGCAATATATCATTTAGTGACAACTTTGCGCAAAAAAAAATAAAAAAAATAAAAAATTGTCTCTTTCCCGCAACTTGTGTCACAATATAAATTATTCCATGGACTCAACATGACTCTCAGCAAATAGCTTGGGGTGTCTACTTTCCAAAATGGGGTCATTTGGGGGGGTTTTGAACTGTCCTGGCATTTTATGCACAACATCTAGAAGCTTATGTCACACATCACCCACTCTTCTAACCACTTGAAGACAAAGCCCTTTCTGACACTTATTGTTTACATAAAAAAATAATTTTTTTTTGCAAGAAAATTACTTTGAACCCCCAAACATTATATATTTTTTTTAAAGCAAATGCCCTACAGATTAAAATGGTGGGTGTTTCATTTTTTTTTTTCACACAGTATTTGCGCCGCAATTTTTCAAACGCATTTTTTGGGGAAAAAACACACTTTTTTACATTTTAATGCACTAAAACACACTATATTGCCCAAATGTTTGATGAAATAAAAAAGATGATCTTAGGCCGAGTACATGGATACCAAACATGACATGCTTTAAAATTGCGCACAAACGTGCAGTGGCGACAAACTAAATACATTTTTAAAAGCCTTTAAAAGCCTTTACAGGTTACCACTTTAGATTTACAGAGGAGGTCTACTGCTAAACTTACTGCCCTCGATCTGACCTTCGCGGCGATACCTCACATGCATGGTGCAATTGCTGTTTACATTTGACGCCAGACCGACACTTGCGTTCGCCTTAGCGCGAGAGCAGGGGGGACAGGGGTGCTTTTTTTTTTTTTTTTTTTTTTTTTTTTTCTTTATTATTATTATTTTTTTATCTTATTTTTAAACTGTTCCTTTCATTTTTTTTTTAAATCATTTTTATTGTTATCTCAGGGAATGTAAATATCCCCTATCATAGCAATAGGTAGTGACAGGTACTCTTTTTTGCAAAAATTGGGGTCTATTAGACCCTAGATTTCTCCTCTGCCCTCAAAGCATCTGACCACACCAAGATCGGTGTGATAAAATGCTTTCCCAATTTCCCAATGGCGCTATTTACATCCGGCGAAATCTAAGTCATAAAATGCTCGTAGCTTCCGGTTTCTTAGGCCATAGAGATGTTTGGAGCCACTCTGGTCTCTGATCAGCTCTATGGTCAGCTGGCTGAATCACCGGCTGCATTTTCAGGTTCCCTGTTGAGACAGGAGAGCCAGAGAAAAACACAGAAGACGGTGGGGGGGGGGGGCATTCCCTCCCACTGCTTGTAAAAGCAGTCTAGAGGCTAATTAGCCGCTAGGATTGCTTTTACATGAAAGCCGACCGCTGGCTGAAAAGAATGATACCAAGATGATACCTAAACCTGCAGGCATCATTCTGGTATAACCATTCAAAGTCGTGAATGGCGTACCTGAAGACAAAAAAATGGTTAACAATAAAGCACAGTAAACGGTAAAGTATAAAAAATTGCATACCTGAAAAACAAACATGATAAAACATAATAACAATAAAACATTGCAGAATAGAATACAGTAAAAAAGAGCAGAACAATAGAGAGAGAGAATAGAGAGAGAAAGAACAATAAAACGACAACTATTTTTTTTTTATTTTATATTTTTGTATGTGTTTTTTTTTTTTTCTTTTTTTGTAACTAACTTTTATAACTGTACCCGGTTCCAGGTTCGGGTCTCTCAAAATGCGATGGCATCTTGGGAGACCCTGTGAAAGTGTGCCTAGTCTGTGGAATGCTGTACCCTACGCTAATAGTCAACTAGTGAATGGTAGCGTTCAAAACATTCACCAATGCAAAGACCAGGATTGTCAGGACAGGAGGGACAATAATAGCGGGTGTCACGCCTATATCCGCGCTTGCTGCAGACACAACATCTTTTTTGGGGGGGTTCGTTGGGTAGGGGTACTCGGGAGGACATAAAGAAAATGCCTCTCATGCAGCCGACTGCATTTGGTTGGGGATGTGAATGGGGGAAGTACGGGCGCTGCAGAAGCGGTGGGTTCCCAATTAGGATTGGCGAATGCAGCAGGAAGGGCACTATGGGCACGACGGGCCTGTGTTTGTCTTTTTGGTGGCAGCGGGACACTACTTGTGCTTGCCACCTCACCAGCTTGAACTGCACTTATGGGACTCGCCACGTCACCAAGTGTTACTGCAGTGCTGGTTTGACTACGACCGGGGTGTACTAGGCCGCTGGCGCTTGCCAGTTCACCAAAACGCTACCAAAAAATCTGTTAGCGATCGCAGGGATCAGGCCTGACTCTGCGAACGCTGCAGTTATGCGTTTAGTGTTCTGTAAGTGACAGTGATCGATCGATACTGCACTTGGGTGGGCTGGGCTGGGCTGGGCCGGGCGGAGGGGCAAAACGCAGGTGCTAGCAGGTATCTGGGCTGATCCCGCTAACACTGCGTTTGTGGGAACCCTAAACTGCTGGGGACGCTAGTATAGATCTGATCGGATCAGATATTGATCCGTTCAGATACTATACCACTAAGGGAGGCGTATGCTGCGTGCGTGGGTGTTAGCGGTACTGGCGCTAATCTGACGCTGCCTGGGGCTGGTGCTTGCCAGTTCACCAAAACGCTACCAAAAAAACTGTTAGTGATCGCAGGGATCAGGCGTGACTCTGCGAACGCTGCAGTTATGCGTTTAGTGTTTTGTAAGTGACAGTGATCGATTGATACTGCACTTGGGTGGGCTGGGCCGGGCGGACGGGAAAAACGCAGGTGCTAGCAGGTATCTGGGCTGATCCCGCTAACACTGCGTGTTTGGGAACCCTAAACTGCTGGGGACACTAGTATAGATCTGATCGGATCAGATATTGATCCGTTCAGATACTATACCACTAAGGGAGGTGTACGGTGCGTGCGTAGGTGTTAGCGCTACTGGCGCTAACCTGACGCTGCCTGGGGCTGGTGCTTGCCAGTTCACCAAAACGCTACCAAAAAAACTGTTAGCGATCGCAGGGATCAGGCCTGACTCTGCGTACGCTGCAGTTATGCGCTTAGTGTTTTGTAAGTGACAGTGATCGATCGATACTGCACTTGGGTGGGCTGGGCTGGGCTGGGCCGGGCGGAGGGGCAAAACGCAGGTGCTAGCAGGTATCTGGGCTGATCCCGCTAACACTGCGTTTTCGGGAACCCTAAACTGCTGGGGACGCTAGTATAGATCTGATTGGATCAGATATTGATGCGTTCAGATACTATACCACTAAGGGAGGTGTATGCTGCGTGCGTGGGTGTTAGCGGTACTGGCGCTAATCTGACGCTGCCTGGGGCGACGCATATCACCGCCGGGCGATCAGGGGGCTAAACCTTTATTCGGTAATAAACGGCGGGTGCCCTGACACTATAAAAAATAATAGAAATAACCAGCGTCACCCGTAACAGTTATACGGTGATCAGTGGTGAAAGGGTTAACTAGGGGGCAATCAAGGGGTTAAAACATTTATTAGATAGTATATGGGGGTCCCTGTCGCTATAAAACGCTGACGGCGAACCTAAATATTTATGTCCCTAACTAGCGTCACCAGCGACACTAATACAGCGATCAGAAAAATGATCGCTTAGTGACACTGGTGACGGAGGGTGATCAAGGGGTTAAAACTTTATTAGGGGGGGTTAGGAGGGTACCCTAGACCTAAAGGGGGCCTAACATTCACTGCCCTAACACACTAACTGTCACAAACTGACACCAATACAGTAATCAGAAAAAAAAAAAAAAAAAAAAAAAAACCTGCTTTGTGTCAGTTTGTGACAGGGGGGGGGGTGATTGGGGGGGGATCGGGGGGCGATCGGGGGGGGGATCGGGGTGTTTTGTGTGCCTGGCATGTTCTACTGTGTGTGTGTGTGTTGTGCACTCACATTCCAGTCTTCTCTCCTCGGCCCGGAACGGAAAATACCGAGCCGAGGAGAGATGACATCATTTCCTCTGCCTCTGTGTACAATACAGAGGCAGGGAAATGATCCCATTGGCTGGGAGCGATCGCGAGGGGGGGGCCACGAATGGATGGCCTCCCCCTCACCACCGATCGCCGGGGGACATTTGCCGACCGTCGCAGGCACCGGGGGGGGGTCCGATCGGACCCCCCACCCGCGGGCAGGCAGGGACGTACAGGTAAGCCCTTTTGCCTGCCCGTGCCGCCCTGTCGACGTACATCTGTGTGCGGCGGTCGGCAAGTGGTTAATACAAATAGGCCTGAACAAATGTAGTTAACCTGTATCTGCCAAAAACATATATAATAATATATATAACTTATAAATGGGCGAAGGAACAATGTTTCCTACGACCGATTACTGTGCCCATGAACATGAAAGTTGCCATTTTAAACTGTACGACAGTAAAGAAAATCACATGGAGCAGCATGCAAGTAATAATAATAATAATAGGAACACACGACAAGTACTTACTTTTTTGAAGAACTCTCTTGATCTTTCTGTACTGATCCTGCTCCCTCAATTTCAGGTCTGACCAGCGTTTCCTCAATTGATTCTTGGATCGTCATACTCCAAAATTTCTGTGCAGACTTTTCACAAATTTAGTCATGATCTTGGCCTTTCTCACATTTGGGTTTGGGTAAGGTCCATGCTTCCCATCATAGTCGGCCCTTTTCAAGATGTCCACCATCTCCACCATCTCTATAAAGGACATATTTGAGGCCTTAAATCTCCCCCGGGATCGGGACATTCTTGGCTCTGGGCTTTCATCAATGCTGCTCTCCTCTGCATGCAGTTGCTCTTTCTGTGCCATGTGCTCTCCCACTGCGCCGAAAGAGAAGGGGTGGGGAATAGACTAGAAAGAACGTCAAGGGCGGGCGGAGTTTCACGCATGCACAGTGTATATAAAGCGTAACACGCGTGCGTCATACGTACTGTGAGAGGAGGAAGGAGTATCTGAAGTGCCGATCGTTAGAACGAAGGTACAATTTTAACTTGGTGCATCAGTGGCCTATACTGCTTATAGATTGAGGCCTATATTGGGTCAAGATTATGAGAGTTTTGCCTGACATTAGGGTTTGTCTTGTGTTGTCTCTTGCAGAGAAAATGGATCCCTTCAATGATAGGGAATTTCTATCAATATTCATTGATATGTTCAGGGAGCTGCCCTGTCTGTGGCAGGTGAACCACCCATTTTTTAATAACAAAACAAGGAGGTAGGCAGCACTGGAGAAACTGCTTGAATTTGTGAAGCCGTTGATCCCCATTCCTTCAAGGCTTCCTTCCCCCCCCAGCTGAGGCTACCAACGACCAACCTGGGCCTTCCAGGCAGCAACATGTGGAGGAGGCCAGCTTGAGTCAGGTATAGCATTCTTAAAAATAATTCTGGTTGTCAAATTAATGATGTTAAATAAATGTTATTTTTGATCACTAATTTATGATTTCACAAAGTGTTTTACATATCAATAGACAGTAGTAGACAAAAATGATTGTGACAAGAATTAAAAATGCTGGGGTCAGAATGCTAGTCATTTCTATTTATTAACATTCAATTTGCAACAATCATGAGCTAAAAATTGTGTGTGATTGCTGAACAAAAACATTAAACTATGTCCCTTTTTCATACACAGGAAAGCCTCAGCCAGGCAGTGGAAAGTGGCAGCCAGGAGGTGGCCGGGCCCAGTAGCCTGCCCGAATACCAGGTCCCTCCCCTCCGCATTTTAACAAAAAGTCTCAAGAAGAGGAGTAACCTGGAGGAGGCTACAATTGGCCTATTTTGGAAGGCTACTGCAGCCCTCAGAACCACCCCCAATAATCAAGAGGCAAGAAACACCCCCAATAATCAAGAGGCATTTTGCAGGCTGCCTACATGGCAGCCTGCAAAATGCAGGAAATTGTGGAGGGCCAACGCCTCTTATGTGAGTATCTGATCTTACAAGCCCTAAATAAGGAATTGAGGGGCAAACTCACAAACCAAAGCCATGTTTGTGAGTTCAACCATGGTCCTCCTCCTCCTCCTCCACCTCCACCTCCTCCTCCATCTCCTGCCACAACTACAACACCAGAACCACAGCCTGAAAGGAAGCCTGGAATGAAGTGTGTAAGAAAGACCAGAGAGTGATGGCCTGGGTTCAGTCTGGTCTGACAACAGATGCAGGCTGTGGTCTGACCACAGCCTGGGGACATATATGTCATCTGCTGCTGTTCCTGATCTCTTGTAGTCCTGGACCGGATTGTGCTCACCATTATATGGACTCCTCAGGCCACCAATTTTGACTGAAAAATAATTGCCCTGGGGTACAAAGGCTTCGCAAATTTCACCAGTTTCCCCAGAGTTGCCTTCCTCTTTATTTTGTCATGACCCAGAATAAATGGCTATTTTTTTTTCTGAAATTCTTGCCTATGTGTTTTACGTCAAAAAGGACAGTTTGTTTGTGAGTAGGCAGGTACATTTCAAAAATACAATGTCTAATTAACAAGGGACACCAACACCAACCTCCTTGAGGTTAAAAAATACAAGATAATAATGGTGTTGTGGTAACTTGACACACAAAACAAAGAAAAATTGTATGGAGATCACTAGATCTTAATAAAAAAAAATTAAAAAAAAAAAAAATATATATATATATAAATTTAAACATTATTATGGAGATCTGACGAAAAAAAGAAATATTATTCAGGAGATCATGAGAAATAATAAAGAAATCAGTTTGTGAGAACAGTTTGTGTGAATATGAGCAGCAAAACAACTTCATTATTCTAGCATTATAAAGAAGAAGAGAATGCGCTGCATTAAACTATTTAAAAAATTGCGTGACGAATGTGCTATCTCCATTACGAACGCTAGTTTTACCAGACCGAGCGATTCCGTCTCGTAATTTATTCTGAGCATGCGTGGCACTTTGTGCATCGGAATTGTGTACACACGATCAGAATTTACGAGAACGAATCTTGTTGTCGGAAATCCAGATCTCAAATTTTGTGCGCTGGAAATTCCGTTGGAAAATGTCCAATGGAGCTCCCATCGAACATTTTCCGTCGGAAAATCTGACCGTGTGTACAGGGCATAAGTGTGCTTTAGTGTGCTATTCTGATTCTATTGTCGGTGTAGAATATCAGTTTAGTGTAAATCTAATGATAGTGCAGTGTGAGTGTAGTGACCATTAATTTCTACATTATGTCAGTTTTTTTTTGTCAGGGCAGGTTTACTGCAGTATAGTTCAGTGCGTTAGTGCACGTTTAACGCAGTATATTTTAGTGCGTTACGCGCCGTTTAACGCAGTATATTTCAGTGCGTTACTGCTCGTTTAACGCAGTATATTTCTGTGTGATGGTGCACGTTTACCGTAGTACATTTCAGTGCATTACTGCACGTTTAATGCAGTATATTTCAGTGCGTTATGTGCCATTTAACCCAGTATAATTGAGTGTGTTAGTGCACGTTTAACACAGTATATTTCAGTGCGTTATTGCACGTTTAATGCAGTAAATTTCAGTGCTTTACCTGCCATTTAACGCAGTATATTTCAGTGCATTAGTGCATGTTTAATGCAGTATATTTCAGTGCGTTACTGCACGTTTAACGCTGTATATTTCTGAGTGTTCGTACACTTTTAACGCAGCATATTTCAGTGTGTTATTGCATGCTTAACGCAGTGTATTACTGTGTGTTAGTACACGTTTAATGCAGTATATTTCTGTGCGTTACTGCACGTTTACCGAGGTATATTTCTGTGCGTTACTGCACGTTTAACACAGTATATTTCTGAGTGTTCGTACACTTTTAACGCAGCATATCTCAGTGTGTTACTGCACTTTTAACGCACTATATTTCTGTGCGTTAGTGCACATTTATCGCAGCATATTTCAGTGCGTTACTGCACGTTTAACGCAGTATATTTCTGTGTGTTATGCCGCGTACACACGATCACACATTCCGACAACAAAATCCTTGATTTATTTCCGATGGATGTTGGCTCAAACTTGTCCTGCCTTTTTTAGCACATGTGCAGCTGATCGCACTGTTGCAATGTGCAAACTTTGTCTCAAGCACATCAAGCGTGGCAAAAAAAACAGCCATTTGGGTACCACATGCTTTACAGGGCATTTACCCTCCCACCACTCAGCCCATTGGCAAAAGCACCTGAAAGCCACACAAAAGGGAAGCAATTCTGTTCCTCCTCCTTACTCACCGCAATCTACCTCATGACCTCTCAGCAGCCTCCAATGACAGAGATGATGGTATAGTGCAGGGTGTCCCAGGTTCATTCGGAGCACACTGGGTATCTCTGCTTGCAACTCGGAAGGATGCAGGAAAGGGCTCAGTGCTGCAGCTTGTTGTGCCGCAATGTCTCTATACAGCTAATGGTGATAATGCAGGATTTGTCAGCTCTACCCCTTTCTCCTCCTCCTCCTCCTCCTCCATGCCCTCCTCCATGCTGAATTGTCCTATGAACCACAAGTACCCCCTAAGCTTTCAAGTGGCAATTGAGTCAGGCTAAAAGGTGCCATGCAGTGCTATAGCTGATGTGTCTAGGGGACAGGAACCACACCGGAGCAGAGATTCTTGCAGCTCTGCAGGGGCAAGCCCAGAGGTGGTTCACTCCACACCAGAAATGGTGGTGTGTGATAATGCCACAAACCTCTTGTCCGCCCTTAGACAGGGAAAGTTGACACATGTGCCATGCCTGGCACATGTCCTCAGTTTGGTGGTGCAGCGTTTGTTAAATAGGTATTAATAATACCCATGGTTGGAAGATCTGCTAAAGCAGGCCAGAAGAGTCTGTAGCCATTTCAGGCGGTCATACACAGCCAGTACTCGGTTGGCTGGAATTCAGCTGGAATTCCATCTGCCCGTAAACCGCCTGATTTGTGACATGCCCACCAGGTAGAACTTGACTTTGGCAATGCTGCAGTGGCTGCACATGCAGCAAAGGGTAGTCAACGAGTACCTGTGTGAGAATGGCACAACGACAGGCTCAAGCTGGCTCTGCTTTTTTCCCCCCACGCCAAAGGCTGCTGATAAAGGATGCATGCACTGTACTGTCACCATCTGAGGAGGCCACAAGGATGGTGAACCGTGATAATGCATGCATCAGTGACACAATCCCCATTGTGTTCCTGTTTGAGCAGACTCTACGTGGCATTATGGACAGGGCACTCAAGGCAGAGCAGCAGGAGGAAGAGGAGGACTTCCTTTCCTCTCAAGGCCCACTTTATGCAGACACAATTCTTCCTACACCACAGAACACACAAGAGGAGAGGGAGGAGGAGGATTCTGGCAGTTTTGGAGGCATTAAAGCAGGGATCCTCAAACTACGGCCCTCCAGCTGTTGCAGAACTACACATCCCATGAGGCATTGTAAAACTCTGACATTCACAGACATGACTAGGCATGATGGGAATTGTAGTTCCTGAACACCTGGAGGGCCGTAGTTTGAAGACCCCTGCATTAAAGCAAAGGAAGACATACTTCAAACCTATAGAGATGTTTTTTCTATCCTCAGAACTCTTGGCTGAGAGGAGGCAGTTCCAGATACTGTAATTCTCAGTGACCCCAAGGAGTCTGCTCACATGCATCCACAAACTTGCGGTGCATGTGCTCCCTTACACTTCAAAGCCTGTGAAAGGACCCAGGAATACGTAGCATAAAGGAGAGAAGGATCACTATTGGTTAGCAACCCTCCTTGACCATTGTTACAAGGGAAAAGTCTCCGAACTCATCCTGTTCCCACAAAGGGTGCAGAAGAATAACGCTCTTGAGGACACCTTAAAGAGGAGTTTATCCAACACTTTTCCAGACTTTGGTAGGTTACAATGTCATGGAAAACGTAGTTTTGTGGCTTCTGTTGGTCAAGAGAGGATCAGTGGAGAAGTGGGCTGCCTAAGCGATGCATGTCAATCTTTTTTAGTCCTCGCCGCCCAGGGCTGTCAGCTTTCACATCCCATTGGCAGCGTCTGCAACATATGGTAAATGATTATCTAGGCTCAAAAACAGAGATGGAGAGGTTTACAGTTGACGATCCACTGGGTTACTGGGACATGAGAATAGACCACTGGACAGAACTTGCCAAGTATGCAATTGAGCTGCTAGACTGCCCTGCATCCAGTGTGCTTTCCGAACCAGCATTCAGTGCTGCTAGAGGTTTTGTTACTGATAGTAGAACGTGTCTATCCGCAGACTCTGTGGACCGTCTGACATTTATCAAAATGAATCAGTCCTGAATCGGCAGCAGCTATTAAGCCCATGATGCCGATGTAGCTGGTTAAGCGTTTTGGGGATGAGGAATCTCTTCAGGACTTCTAGGCTGCCCAGCGTTGTGGTGTTGATTTCATTTGGAAGAATTTTTTTGGTGTAGGTTTCATTGGCACAATTAACATCCAAAGACCAATTTTTACGCACCTGTTTGACAGATGCATATCATCAAAATTTTTGACAGCAAGGCATTTTTTTGACATTTATGAATGCAATTATTGCTGCAGCAGCTTCTATACACAGTACAGATGTGCCACTTTACAGGTAGACCAAGGGGACCTCCAGGTCATTTAAAAATGACGTTTTTTACAAACTTTTTTTCATTGATACATGTCCCCCAGGGCAGTACCCAGACACCCATAAGCATTGTCTGCCAAATTACTTGCATATAAGCCTTCAAAATGGGCACTTTTAATTTTTTCAATTCTGGTCCTATAGACTTCAATGAGGTTTGTTATTCTGTTCCGAACTTTTGCGTTGTTCTAAAGTTCTGGTGCGAACCAAACAGGGGGTCGTTCAGCCCATCCCTACTTGTCATAGAAAGACACTCCTTATGTAAAAAGGCTTTCAAATCTTGAAAGAGAACATACATACAATGTACAAGGGGAAATTTTAAAACCTCTGCGATGCCCGGTATCCCCTTTCCAGAAACCTAATTGGAACACTGCCACCCTCTTTCCTGTTTTTAGAAAACATTTTGAAAACATACTTTTTACTTTTCTGGTTTAGTCTGATTATCTGACCTCACAAGTTCAGAGAGGGTGCTGTTTGCTTGTCCCCCCTTTTCCTGGCCTGTAGGGCCGTCTTTAATTCAGGGGAAAAGGGGCTCAGTCATTGATGTGGGGCCCAAAGCAGCTGCCCCTTGAGTGTGCACTGCCTGAAAATAGTTTTCCTGACTCTTGCTTTCCAGCACGCACACACACACAACAAATGCAGCCTCCACCCTGAAAGTCTACAGCGTCCTGCCCAATCAGCAGCAGATAGCAGGGTGGTTGCAGCTAGTGTTGGCAGAGCAGAGGGTGGGGCTCTGGTGTGCCGCTGTGCATGGCCAGTCCTGCACTGAATTGTGTGGGTTGAGCTGGCAGTGGAGATTGAAGGTGGAGGAGGAGAGGGAGGTACTGGCTGCCTCTAGACACCCAATAATGAACTGCACTGGGAGTACAAACTTTTTGTAAGTTTCACTTGTCCTATATGACTTCAATATTCTTGGATGGTCCTTTATTGCAGTTGGCATGACTAGTCATTTATTTCTGTCAGCCCATTCACGGGGATTCCTGCTCACATTGGGCTCTGTTCCTACCTGTACTCATTTATCTTTAATAGCTGTGTGTGCTCTGTTCTGCTCATTGCTAATAACACATTCTAGGAGATTTCACCTCAGTCCACGGTGTGCCGACAGTAAGATGATTGCTGTAACCTTCAGCAACCAATCCGTTAGCTGTAATGATGTGCAGTAATGTCTAACAACCAATCAGTGAGTGGTAAGGATGTGAAGTAACCTGTAGCAACCAATCAGTGAGCCTGAACCAGTGAGTGTGGAACAGTTCTTTATGTTAACATTATTAAAGTTTTTTAGTCTGTGTGTTCGTTTTTGAGATGTTGGGGTGAAGAGTGAATTTTCAGGGGGACGAGGGCCAAAGAAGATGTTTGCCCAGGGTCCAATCAATATTACAGATGACCCTGCTGGCCTACCCCAGGCTGCATGCTCAAAAAAGGGTCTGGTATGGCACTGATATGAGGAACTGATGGGCACTGTTAGGTGGCACTGATTGGCACTGATAGGCGGCACTGGTGGTCACTGATAGGCGGCACTGGTGGTCACTGATAGGCGGCATAGATAGGCGGTACTGATGGGCACTGATGGGCATTGATGGGTGGCACTGATGGGCGACACTGATGGGCATTGATGAACAGCAGTGATGGGCATTGATGGGCAGCACTGATAGGCGGGACTTATAGCCAGCACGGACTGGCATCACTAATGGGCACTGATTGGTGGCACTTGTGCGCAGTGGTGGGTACTGATTGCATAGTTGCCAACAGTCCCGATTTTCCCGGGACAATCCTGATTTTGGGACCCTCGTCCTGATTTAATCTTGTCCCGAGTGTTTTCCCGAATTTTTGGGTTTGTCCCGAGAAAATCGTGAGTGTTTTTCTCAAAAAAACAGCAACGGCTCCACAAAAATGGCCGCCGTCGCCTCCACGAGTCAGTCAATGAGTTGTCTCCCCTTGTGTTCAGTGCAGGGGAGAGGGGCAGCCAATCGGCTTCTCTCTTCAGTGTACAAATAGAAAATTCTATTGTACACCGAAGCCTATTGGCTACAGGGATTGGCGACCCCTCCCCCCTCTCCGCTGAACACAAGGAAATGTTCAGTCGCCGCCGCCAACCCTCCACTCTGCCCCGTGTGTGACAGTGTCTCGTCATCTGGGATAGACGAGAAGAGAGGAGGAGCCGTCGGGGAGAAGCCGCGTGTGACATGAGAGAGAGAGAACTTACTACACATGCTTCCTGCGCTACTCTGCATACTGGCTAGTAAGATGCTGTTGATGTGCCCTATAATGTGCCCCGATCATGTGCCCCCTGAGGTGCCCCATGCCCTAATGTGCCCTAATGTGCCATGATGTGCTATGTGCCCTGTTGTGCCCTGTGCCATGTGCGATGTGCTATGTGCCCTGATGTGCTATGTGCCCTGATGAGCCCCATAATGTGCCATGTGCCATAATGTGCCCTGATGTGCTATGTGCCCTGACGTGCCCCATGCCCTGATGTGCTATGTGCCCCATAATGTGCCCTGATGTGCCCCATAATGTGCCCCGTGCCCTGACGTGCCATGTGCCCTGACGTGCCATGTGCCCTGATGTGCTATGTGCCCTGATGTGCCCCATAATGTGCCATGTGCCCTGATGTGCCCCGTGCCCTGATGTGCTATATGCCCTGATGTGCCCCATAATGTGCCATGTGCCCTGATGTGCCATAATGTGCCCTGATGTGCCCCATGCCCTGATGTGCTATGTGCCCTGATGAGCACAATGGCAGCAAAGGTGTCCAGTGTGTCCCTGACCCAAATTTACGTACAGTAACAAAACACTGGCCACCGCCCACACCCATAACTGGCCTTCACGGTAAGGAGCACATGGAGGGCATATACATGTAAGACAAAGACAATTCCATAGCTCAACTCACCAACCAGTCTGCTGACCAACCAAATTAGCCTGTCTAACCGTCTGTTAAAAGCAGGGGTTTAGTTAGCACACATTTGCAAACGCATGTGAAAGCTGCAAGGCCTCGTCAAGGCACCCTGTATACTTGCAGTCCTAACACTACTAAATTTATAAGTGTCTCCACAGTGGAAGCACATGCATTGAATGGATAGGTGTAGACAGGTGAGCCTGGAGGCGGCCCAAGCCCCCTTAAAAGGGACAGGAGCACACTGGACACCCAGCAAGAGCACAATGGCAGCAAAGGTGTCCAGTGTGTCCCTGACCCAAATTTACGTACAGTAACAAAACACTGGCCACCGCCCACACCCATAACTGGCCTTCACGGTAAGGAGCACATGGAGGGCATATACATGTAAGACAAAGACAATTCCATAGCTCAACTCACCAACCAGTCTGCTGACCAACCAAATTAGCCTGTCTAACCGTCTGTTAAAAGCAGGGGTTTAGTTAGCACACATTTGCAAACGCATGTGAAAGCTGCAAGGCCTCGTCAAGGCACCCTGTATACTTGCAGTCCTAACACTACTAAATTTATAAGTGTCTCCACAGTGGAAGCACATGCATTGAATGGATAGGTGTAGACAGGTGAGCCTGGAGGCGGCCCAAGCCCCCTTAAAGGGACAGGAGCACACTGGACACCCAGCAAGAGCACAATGGCAGCAAAGGTGTCCAGTGTGTCCCTGACCCAAATTTACGTACAGTAACAAAACACTGGCCACCGCCCACACCCATAACTGGCCTTCACGGTAAGGAGCACATGGAGGGCATATACATGTAAGACAAAGACAATTCCATAGCTCAACTCACCAACCAGTCTGCTGACCAACCAAATTAGCCTGTCTAACCGTCTGTTAAAAGCAGGGGTTTAGTTAGCACACATTTGCAAACGCATGTGAAAGCTGCAAGGCCTCGTCAAGGCACCCTGTATACTTGCAGTCCTAACACTACTAAATTTATAAGTGTCTCCACAGTGGAAGCACATGCATTGAATGGATAGGTGTAGACAGGTGAGCCTGGAGGCGGCCCAAGCCCCCTTAAAGGGACAGGAGCACACTGGACAACCAGCAAGAGCACAATGGCAGCAAAGGTGTCCAGTGTGTCCCTGACCCAAATTTACGTACAGTAACAAAACACTGGCCACCGCCCACACCCATAACTGGCCTTCACGGTAAGGAGCACATGGAGGGCATATACATGTAAGACAAAGACAATTCCATAGCTCAACTCACCAACCAGTCTGCTGACCAACCAAATTAGCCTGTCTAACCGTCTGTTAAAAGCAGGGGTTTAGTTAGCACACATTTGCAAACGCATGTGAAAGCTGCAAGGCCTCGTCAAGGCACCCTGTATACTTGCAGTCCTAACACTACTAAATTTATAAGTGTCTCCACAGTGGAAGCACATGCATTGAATGGATAGGTGTAGACAGGTGAGCCTGGAGGCGGCCCAAGCCCCCTTAAAGGGACAGGAGCACACTGGACAACCAGCAAGAGCACAATGGCAGCAAAGGTGTCCAGTGTGTCCCTGACCCAAATTTACGTACAGTAACAAAACACTGGCCACCGCCCACACCCATAACTGGCCTTCACGGTAAGGAGCACATGGAGGGCATATACATGTAAGACAAAGACAATTCCATAGCTCAACTCACCAACCAGTCTGCTGACCAACCAAATTAGCCTGTCTAACCGTCTGTTAAAAGCAGGGGTTTAGTTAGCACACATTTGCAAACGCATGTGAAAGCTGCAAGGCCTCGTCAAGGCACCCTGTATACTTGCAGTCCTAACACTACTAAATTTATAAGTGTCTCCACAGTGGAAGCACATGCATTGAATGGATAGGTGTAGACAGGTGAGCCTGGAGGCGGCCCAAGCCCCCTTAAAGGGACAGGAGCACACTGGACACCCAGCAAGAGCACAATGGCAGCAAAGGTGTCCAGTGTGTCCCTGACCCAAATTTACGTACAGTAACAAAACACTGGCCACCGCCCACACCCATAACTGGCCTTCACGGTAAGGAGCACATGGAGGGCATATACATGTAAGACAAAGACAATTCCATAGCTCAACTCACCAACCAGTCTGCTGACCAACCAAATTAGCCTGTCTAACCGTCTGTTAAAAGCAGGGGTTTAGTTAGCACACATTTGCAAACGCATGTGAAAGCTGCAAGGCCTCGTCAAGGCACCCTGTATACTTGCAGTCCTAACACTACTAAATTTATAAGTGTCTCCACAGTGGAAGCACATGCATTGAATGGATAGGTGTAGACAGGTGAGCCTGGAGGCGGCCCAAGCCCCCTTAAAGGGACAGGAGCACACTGGACACCCAGCAAGAGCACAATGGCAGCAAAGGTGTCCAGTGTGTCCCTGACCCAAATTTACGTACAGTAACAAAACACTGGCCACCGCCCACACCCATAACTGGCCTTCACGGTAAGGAGCACATGGAGGGCATATACATGTAAGACAAAGACAATTCCATAGCGTGCCATGACGTGCCATGTGCCCTGATGTGCTATGTGCCCTGACGTGCCATGTGCCCTTACGTGCCATGTGCCCTGATATGCTATGTGCCCTGACGTGCCCCGTGCCCTGATGTGCTATATGCCCTGATGTGCCCCGTGCCCTGACGTGCCATGTGCCCTGATGTGCTATGTGCCCTGACGTGCCATGTGCCCTTACGTGCCATGTGCCCTGATATGCTATGTGCCCTGACGTGCCCCGTGCCCTGATGTGCTATATGCCCTGATGTGCCCCGTGCCCTGATGTGCCCTATAATGTGCCATGTGCCATAATGTGCCCTGATGTGCCCCGTGGCCCTGATGTGCTATGTGCCCTGATGTGCCCCGTGCCCTCATGTGCCATGTACCCTGATGTGCCCTAATGTGCCATAATGTGCCCTGATGTGCCTTGTGCCCTGATGTGCTATGTACCCTGATGTGCTCCATAATGTTCCATGTGCCCTGATGTGCCCCGTGCCCTGATGTGCTATATGCCCTGATGTGCCCCGTGCCCTGATGTGCTATGTGCCCAGATGTGCCCCGTGCCCTGATGTGCCATGTGCCCTGATGTGCCATGTGCCCTGATGTGCCCCATAATGTGCCATGTGCCCTGATGTGCCATAATGTGCCCTGATGTGCTATGTGCCCTGATGTACCCCGTGCCCTGATGTGCTATATGCCCTGATGTGCCCTGATGTGCTATGTGCCCTGATGTGCCCCATGCCCTGTTGTGCTATATGCCCTGATGTGCTGTGCCCCGATCTCCTATGCCCTGATGTGCCCCATGACCTGATGTGCCTTGTGGCCCGGTGCCCCGTGCCCTGATGTGCCCCGATGTCCTGTGCCCCAATGTCATGTGCCCTGATGTACTGTAACCTGTGCCCTGATGTGCTGTGCCCTGATGTGCTGTACCCTGATGTGCTATGTGCCCTGACATTCCATGTGCCCTGATATGCTGTGCCCTGTACGCTGATGTGCTGGGCTCTGTACCCTGATGTGTTGTGCCCTAATGTGCCCTATATGCTGATGTGCTGGGCTCTGTACCCTGATGTGTTTTGCCCTGTACCCTGATGTGGCCTGGTGTGCTGTACCCTGATATGCTGTGCACTGATGTGCCTTGTATCCTGATGTGCCTTGTGCCCTGATGTGGCCTGATGTGCTGTGCCCTGATGTACCATACCCTGATGTGTTGTGCCCTCGGCCGGTCTGGATGAAGTCCAGAGCCACATTTTTATCCCAGTCCAGCCCTGGCCCCCTCCCTCCATATCACCACCATACCTGCCCCCCCTCCCCCATGTCATCACCATACCTGTTCCCCCCATGTCGCCACTATACCTGCGCCCCCTCCCCCCATATCACCACCATACCTGCAGCCCCCTCCCCCCATGTCACCACTATACCTGCCTCCCTCCCCCCATGTCATCACCATACCTGTTCCCCCTCATGTCACCACCATACCTGCACCCCCTCCCCCATGTCAACACCATGCCTGCACCCGCCTCCCCCCATGACAACACCATGCCTGCATCCCCCTCCCCCCATGCCTGCACCCCCTCTGGCCTAGTCATCACCATGCCTGCACCCCCTCCGGCCTAGTCACGACGGGGAAACAAAAGGGGGGGTTTTCCGGTGCGCCGCAACATGTGATGTCTAAGGTAAATAGTACAATGGTAGCTATAATAGCACATTAAAATAAGGCAGGTAAACTCTAGAATGAGGAGGCAGCCATCCTCAGAGGGTGTCCATTACCTCTGTTGATAATCAATGTTGAAAAAAGGAGGGGTGTGGAGGCGCCAACTGTGGTAGCTTGTTTATGCAAAAATGAAAGTTAGTTTAACAATTACACTTACTGGTTCGCAGGGTGGAGGTGTTTCTTTGAGATGGAAAAGTGTCCTGGGATGTGCTGTTATCTTGTTTCTGGCTCAGATTTCATTCCTTCAGGCGTCTGGGTGTGGAGTCTGTACACAGGCTGAACTGCTGCATCCAGTGCATGGAAAGCTCCACGCTGACCACTCTGGAGTGCAGAAGAGGAAATGGCGTCACTGATGCACGGCAAACGTCCAGGCTGGTGTTGGGGATAATGCAGGGATAGTACAGGCTACGCGCTCGGGGCTCACAGCTCCTTCTACTGGGCTTTTTTCACGACCATGCCTGCACCCCCCAGGTCACCATCATGCCTGCACCCCCAAATCACCACCCTGTCTTCACCCTTCCCCAAGTCAGCCTGTAACACCTCAAGTCACCATGTCTCCACCCACACACCTCTCTCCCCTTGTCATCACTCTTGAGGAGATGTAGCTAGACTGTAGCCAACACTCCATCTGCAGCCAACACTCCGCTTGGGACACCTGATGTAAGAGGCACTCCGCTGGGGACACCTGATGTAAGAGGTACTGTACTGGGAATGCCTGATGGAAGGAGGCACTCTGCTGGGACACCTGATGCAAGGACAGACTCTGCTGGGGGCACCTGATATAAGGATGAACTCTGCTGGGGGCACCTAATGGCACCTGGTGGCAGGTGACGTAGCAGGTGACACGCTCAGTGGTCCCACTGATTCTGCATTATGGTGAGTTGAATGATTTTATTTTATATTACAATGTAATAATAGAAATAATGCGCTTCAATCATCCTGACAACACCATAACAACCATGGTGCCGGGATGATTGAAGCGCCAACACCAGGTGTTTGGAGTATCTTTATCTGCTGATGGTTAAACTCTGGAATACTGTACACATTGCTATTGTGGTGTAGGATCTGGGTCTGCTGTCCCTCCATCCCTCTCCCTCTACCCCCCTTTCCCCCTTTCCCTCTGCATTCCTCATTCATCTCAGACTCTAACCACACCCCATTTTAGCCACGCCCATGTAAGCCACACCCACTATTCCACGTAAACCACGCCCATTATTTGCGCTGCGCACTACGCGCGCCCCATTTATCTTTTTCCATGCCACGCCTACTAAGGCATGCCCCGCCCCCTAATTACAGGCTGACTCCGCCTACAGCCAAAAAAGTGTCCCGAAATATTTTTTTCCAATGTTGGCAACTATGTGATTGCTGGCAGTCAAAAGAGATGGGGTGTGTGGCGCTACCTAATAACTAAGAACAAATAGACATATGTGGGAAGAGGTTGAAAGGGCTTATGAGCCCCAACGATACACAATACATAAACAGCCCAACCTGGGATACGATATCTATATCTCATGTATTGAAGTGTCTGTGAAGTATATATGACAACAGGAACCAGTTGCACCCTAAAAAAAATGTGAATAAACTGCCGTGCAAGATAGCCCCTATTGGATAGCCACAGAGCACAACCTATGAGTATGTGATAAATGTGCATACACAAACAAAGTGAATAAGTGGCATGTAGGTCCCGGCAGCTACATAGCCAAAATACAAAACATAATTATATAATGCAACAAATAATGAGTGCCTGGTAGTAGTGCAGCCAACTGACAAAGTAGCACAGTGAAAAATACCTATAACCCAGTGGAAATAAAATAAACCACAACCAAGAATATCATGTCAGAATTTCAAACATAATACCCTGATGCATTAAATATATGACAAAGTACCAAAGTGAGATCACACTTCAAAAACATGTATAAGTCTGTTACAGTAGTGGAAATTGGGTTCACATATAGATGAATGAATGACAGTTCATATGAGATGTGAGTCCGGCAATGTTCAGATATAGGGCAAAAAATCTAATGGTGACTTGAGTGCTCGCAGTATCCTTGGGTGACTTTAGTGCTCGCCCTCAAGGGTCCCCACTCACCGGATCCAATCACCCCAACGGGGCAATGCGAATATGGATGTAGTCACTGCGACCAATTCAACACGATATCTGTTATGGTTGTTCCAGAAGCACACCTCTGACTTCAGATAGGTAAGGTGTAATCCTTAATAAATCCCTCATGGGAGAAAAATATAGGCTCCCCCATGGAAATGGTAATCAGCAATGGAGATGGGACTTATACCAGCACGGACTGGCATCACTAATGGGCACTGATTGGTGGAACTTGTGCGCAGTGGTGGGCACTGATTGCTGGCAGTGGTGGGCACTGATTGCTGGCACTGGTGGGCACTCATCGCTGGCACAGATTTGTGGCACTGGTGTCGTTATTGTAATAAGGGCACTGATGATCAGTGCCCTGATTACATGTGTAGATTTCTCCTGTGAGGGGATGCCACTGATCGGTTCTCCTCGCCACACACTTTGTCAGTGTGAGGTGAGGAGCGCCGATTACCGGCATCTCCGTGTTTACATGTGACCGGCTGTGATTGGACACAGCCGATCACATGGTTAAAGAGCTGCAGATGCGGCTCTTTACAGAAATCAGGGTCGCACCGTGTCCTAGCAACATGGCACGGCCACGTGCCCCCGCGGACGCGCGAGAGCGGCCGTTCTGGGACGCCATCATATGACAGCGTCCCAGAAAGAGAGCCTCACCGCCTTGCTGTAATTTAACAACCATCTATTCACACCATCTATTCTCACCACCTGAGCCAACAATAAAAGAGACACATGTCAAGCAGTTCACAGGACTATTATTTGGAAGAGAAATGTGTTTCCTTCTAGTGATAAATTTTCTTGGTGTTACGTTTTATAGCTAAAGGTAAAGTATGTTGCACTTTTAATGAATACATATTTTTAAAAATTATTGCAGTGTTTACCTTGAAGTAATTTGTATGTCTATCATAATTTTACAAGCTTGCTCTTTGCAATTTAGCCACTAGATGGAGCTGTCAGTGTTTCAGAGGTTTCAACTGTTGCGAAAAGACTTCAGGTACAAGTATGGTATCCGTTTATGAAACTGAACTCCAGTGATTCCGAAGATCGGCGCTGATCTCAGCTCATAAACGGTTTATGAAACAGAGATGATCGGGGGAGAACATTATCTCCACACACTGAGAAGCTGTCATTGACTGACACAGAAACGTCCAGTTTATGAAGCTGCGATCTCAGCACTTCACTGGCGATCTGTGTCAGAATTCACCCTCCCTGATTCACCAGCTCAGAGCTGGTGAATCAGGGAGTGAAGAGAGAATCAAGGGGAAGGAGGACGATTTTTTACCCACCAAGACAGTAACCATGCCCCCCTGTCATATTTATGTGTATATATATATATATATATATATATATATATATATGTGTGTGTATGTAGCGCTGACAACTTCTGTTTCTAGTCATATGTGTGTTATACAGTACATAAGATGTATTAGCGCCATCTTGTGGACAATTGAAAAAGTACAATACGTTTACGTTTCATGATTAAGTGAGGTGACATGGAAGTGATTCATTGTTTATTTCGGAACTTTAACTCTGACCCACCCACAATGCTCCTGGACAAGGTGAGAACTGAACTGCATTGTGGGAGGGTATAAAAGGGCTAGGAGTGGCCATTTGAGGTCTCTTGTTCCTGGGACGCGTGGCCTGCTAGCAGAACTCTGTGGGTGTGTGCAGGGCCGGTACAAGGCAGGGGCGGAAGGGGCAGATGCCCTGGGCGGTACGATTTTCTATAGGAGGGGGGCGCAGGTGAAGTGCCGGCAATGTGCTTCACACCTGTCATTATACACACTAGTCAGTGCCGCTGTTCCCGGAACATTGTCTGTAAGTGTGCCGAGTGCGCTCCTGCATCTGGCACAACAAGCCCTGGCTTCACCTCCCTTCCCTGTCAGCTTCATTGTTCACACCCCCTACGGAGCAGCCTCGTAGTCCCGGCCGGCGGCGTGAGGTCACTGATGGCCGGAGGCAGGGTGGGAGGACTCAGAGGAGCGCAGAGAGCTGTGGCGGCGCTGCAACCTAGAGAAGCCGAGGAGCCTGGCTCTAGCTGGAAGCTGGAGAGCAGTCTCTGAGCCGTGATCCCGGTCCCCTTCAGCAGCGGTATCTCTCCCGCTAGCTACCGCACAGGCAAATTTAGAAATCGGTTCCTCCTCAGCTCTGACAGGACAACATGAGGAGGAACGTCGGAACATGGGCATCATAGAGCGATGTGATGCACTGTATCTGAGGTCTGTGTGTGAGGAGAGCTGCTGCCAAGCTGAGGGAAGGGAGAGCTGCACTGAGGACACAAGGGGAGGAATGAGAGTCTTTGTAGGGAGAAAATGATTACTTCTCAGGTGGGAATGATATGGGGGGGTGTATTTGTGCTGTTGTGTTAGGTAGGGAATTCTGGGGGGGGGGGGGGTTCTCCTGGGGAATTTGAGGAGTGCCAGGATAAGATTTTTTTTCTATGGGGGGGGGGTATTTGTGCTGGGATAGGAAATATTGGGTCTGTTAGAAATGGGGATTGAGGGGGGGGGGGATTTATGCTTGTAGGGATGATTGGGTGTATTCGTTCTAGAAGGGAAATTTGGGGGGAGGATTTGTGCTAGGAGGGGGATTTTGGGGGGTGACAGGGGTAAGATTTGTGCTGGGAGGATGAGGATTTGTGCCAGGTGGGGGGATTTGTTCTGTTGGGGGGTGGGGGAAAGAGAATTTGTGCCAGGAGAGAGGATTTGTGCCATGGAGATGGGGGGGGGGGATTTGTGCCATGGAGATGGCTGGGGGGATTTGTGCTAGGAGGGGGATTTGGGGGGGTTGTGCTAGAAGAGGTGATGGGGGGCGGGATTTGTGCTGGAATAGGAAATATTGGGGCTGTTAGAAATGGGGATTGAGGGGGGGGATTTATGCTAGTAGGGATGATTGGGTGTATTCGTTCTAGAAGGGAAATTTGGGGGGAGGATTTGTGCTAGGAGGGAGATTTTGGGGGGTGACAGGGGTAAGATTTGTGCTGGGAGGATGAGGATTTGTGCCAGGTGGGGGGGATTTGTTCTGTTGGGGGGTGGGGGAAAGAGAATTTGTGCCAGGAGAGAGGATTTGTGCCATGGAGATGGGGGGGGGGGATTTGTGCCATGGAGATGGGTGGGGGGATTTGTGCTAGGAGGGGGATTTGGGGGGGTTGTGCTAGAAGAGGTGATGGGGGGCGGGATTTGTGCTGGGATAGGAAATATTGGGGCTGTTAGAAATGGGGATTGAGGGGGGGGGATTTATGCTAGTAGGGATGATTGAGGGTATTTGTTCTAGAAGGGAAATTTGGGGGGAGGATGAGGATTTGTGCTAGGTGGGGGGATATGTGCCGGGAGGATGAGGATTTTTGCCAGGAGGGGGGATTTGTTCTGTCCCGGGGGGGGGGGGGGAGAATCTGTGCCAGGAGAGAGGATTTGTGCCATGGAGATGGGGGGGATTTATGCCATGGAGATTGGGGGGGGCAGGATTTGTGCTGGGATAGGAAATATTGGGGCTGTTAGAAATGGGGATGGGGGGGAGAATTTATGCTAGTGAGGATGATAGGGGGTATTATTTGTGTTTGGGGCTAAGTATGCCGATTAGTGCTCAATTTTTTATTTTTTTTTTTGGGGGGGGGGGGATTCGCTAACGCATGATGCTCATACATTTTGTGTGTGTGGAGGGGGGGGGGGGGCGCAGTTTGGTGTCTTCGCCCTGGGCGCTAAATTACCTTGTCCCAGCACTGGGTGTGTGTGTCCCACAGGGTTGTGGCCTACTTTGCGAAGGAGTGGAGCAGCTGCAAGGATCCTGCCCTCGCATCACAGTGTGCTGGAGCAGCAGAAGTGATTGTTCCGGAGACCCGTGGGGAGATAACCGAGGACTCCTGGTCGTTAGTGAACGGAACAGTGTGACGGCGAGGTGGTGGCTTCATATTGACTGAGAACTGCTGAAACGGAGGCATCCACCTGCCCGGATCCTGTGTGGTGAGAGGGTTAACACCCAGAAGTTTATTTAAATACTACACACACATTTACAACTGTACAGATTGTTGCTGGGACTGATAGTCCCACGGAACAAGTTAAGTTGGAGAACTTCACCTCTGAATAGATTTCAGCATTCAAGAATGGATGCTAGATGTTTGTTTTCTTCATATGAGAACATTTAGTCAATCTGCCGGATTACAATTGTTTTAGTGTGTTATCTTACACTGCACAACACCCAAGAGGAACCCTTTGCGGATTACAATTATAAAAGCTAGCAAAGACTGAAGACGTCAGGACTACCTTTTCATTGCAGGGTCCTGCATTTAATTACAAAGTATAGTGACTTTAAGGTCTAGAGTAGGGATGAGCTTCGAGTTCGAGTCGAACTCATGTTCGACTCAAACATCGGCTGTTCGCAAGTTCGCCAAACAGCGAACAATTTGGGGTGTTCTATGGGAGAAATCAAAAGTGCTAATTTTAAAGGCTTATATGCAAGTTATTGTCATAAAAAATGTTTGGGGACCTGAGTCCTGCCCCAGGGGACATGGATCAATGCAAGAAAAAGTTTTAAAAACTGCCGTTTTTTCAGGAGCAGTGATTTTAATAATGCTTAAAGTCAAACAATAAAAGTGTAATATCCCTTTAAATTTCGTAGCTAGGGGGTGTCTATAGTATGCCTGTAAAGGGGCGCAGGTTTCCCGTGTTTAGAACAGTCTGACAGCAAAATGACATTTCAAAGGAAAAAAAGTCATTTAAAATTACTCGCGGCTATTGCATTGCTGGTCCGACAATACACATAAAAGTTCATTGATAAAAACGGCATGAGAATTCCCCACAGGGGAACCCTGAACCAAATTTTTTTTAAAAAAATTACGTGGGGGTCCCCCTAAATTCCATATCAGGCCCTTCAGGTCTGGTATGGATACTAAGGGGAACCCCGGCCAAAATTTTAAAAAAAATGATGTGGGGGTCCCCCTAAATTCCATACCAGACCCTTCAGTTCTGGTATGGATTTTAAGGGGAACCCCGCGCCAAAATAAAAAAAAAAAAACGGCGTGGGGTCCCCCCAAAAATCCATACCAGACCCTTATCCGAGCACGCAACCTGGCAGGCCGCAGGAAAAGAGGGGGGGGCGAGAGAGTGACCCCCTCCTGAACCATACCAGGCCACATGCCCTCAACATTGGGAGGGTGCTTTGGGGTAGCCCCCCAAAACACCTTGTCCCCATGTTGATGAGGACAAGGGCCTCATCCCCACAACCCTGGCCGGTGGTTGTGGGGGTCTGCGGGTGGGGGGCTTATTGGAATCTGGAAGCCCCCTTTAACAAGGGGACCCCCAGATCCCGCCCCCCCTGTGTGAAATGGTAAGGGGGTACAAAAGTACCCCACCATTTCACTAAAAAACTGCCAAAAATGTTATAAATGACAACTGTCACTCTAAAGCCAAGCACCCTCTTAAAAACCCTAGAATGGATCCCACCACTGTGGCACAGTGGTGTGAGGCAGAAGGCGTCCGCTCAGAAGCGAGCGTGGCCATGCAACTCTGGGGAGATATCTGGGAGAAGGAACACATCAAGTGGTAAAAACACTATCCCCAGGACAAAGGGCCAAAGTGGTCGCAGTGAAGCCTGATCATGAGGCATCCCGCACCTATGCATTATTGGAATGGAGGAAGGGAGTTCCGGAAAATTTTAAGGGTGAAAGTGTTGAACTCGCTGACAAGACCAAATTTTACCTGACCCACCCAAGGGAAGAAGGGGAGAATCTTGCCACCTTCTCCCAAATGAGTCCAACAGAAATCAAGGTCCCATCACGGTCAGCACCGGCTGCAATTGAGCCAGAAGTCATCACAGCTCTGGGAAATTTGGTGTCCCAATGTCAAAAAGGGAACCCAACCTATTCAGGGACTGGGTACCGAAAACTGGGCATTTTCTCGGGCCAACGGCCTGTACCCAAAGGAGAAGACACCTTTGAGGAATGGTTGGAACAGACCACGCAGGTGCTGGATGAGTGGGACATCCCTGAAACACTTACTTAGACTACTTAGATATCCTGCAAGATGTGTTTGGACGCACTGAAAAGTTTTCCGACCTAATTTACCAATTACAACACACCTATCAGGAAACTGGAGAGAAGTTGTCAGAATATATGAGACGGCTGGACAAGGTCATTCACCAGATATTACTGAAGAAGGGACTAGATCCTTGTAAGGTGGATGAGATTCGAGCCAAACAAATCCTAAGGGGTGCCCAGCCTTTGGACCCCATCACCCTCCAGCTAAGAACTCACCAAGATGGAGGCATATTGAAGTACCAAGATCTAATTTGGATCGTACGGGAGGAGGAAGCTATTCTAGAAAGGAAGAAGGAGAACATCCAAGAACCAAAGCACACTGTTGGAGTCCGAACAGTTAATGTGATGGAGGATGATCCCCAGATTGAGCTTCTAAAGACTCAGGTGGCTCAGTTAATGGAAATGATGGCTTTGCTGACCACGAGACCCCCAAATCCGCCCAATGGAGGGACAGAAAATTTGAAGAGTACCAGAATCCACCTTCAGAAGCCGATCTGGACATTGTTTCAACTGTGGAGGGGTTGGACATTTCGGGAACGTGTGCCCAAGTCCAAAAGCCGCAGTACAACGTCAAAAGCCGGCAGGAAAACTTCAAAGGGCCCCAGTGAAGGAGTCAACTGGGCGCCCTGTAACTGTCGTCAACTCCAACAAAACCCCAGTTCCCAAAGTTTTGAGAGTAAGGGGAGGAATGAAGTTGAGTGAGCGTCCATGGAAACAAGGAGTCAAGATGCGCTCTAGTAGGCAGAAGAAGCCGAACACTCAAGGTGAATTTCCCCGCAACTTAGTGGGACCCTCTCCGATCATCCCAATCCAGGTAGAAGGAATCTACGCCAAGGCACTGTTGGATACCGGAGCTCAAGTGACCTTACTATACAACGATTTCTACATGAAGCATCTCAAGCATCTGCCCCTGCAAAAGTTGGAGGAATTGGAGATATGGGGTCTAGGTACCCAGAACTTTCCTTATGAGGGGTATATCCCTATCAAACTCACCTTTGACCCAAGTGTGGCTGGAAAGGCAGAGACTTTCGACACCCTGGCGGTTGTGTGTCCCCGACCCCCTGGGGCCCACAGAAGTTCCCTCATCATCGGAACAAATACTGATCTGGTCAGAAGACTCCTGACGCCACTTGTACAGAAAGAAAGTGCCCCGGCCAGGAAGGTACATCCCATGCTGACCCAAGTGTACGAGGACATAGTACACGAGCAGAAGGCCCCACCAGAAGGGGTGGGAAAAGTTTGGCGTTTAGACCGAGGTGAAGAACTACTACAACCGGGTGAAGTGGTGTGCATGAGGGCCTCTGTCAAGTTGAGCTGGAGACGACCTGGTCCCTTCATTGTCTTGGAGACAGACACTCAGGAAGAAAATGTGGGTCTGGAGATACTTCCAAAAGTGTTATCTACTAAGGCACTTAAGAGAAGCAGGGGGAGAGTCTCAGTCAGTGTTCGGAACATGACAGCCTCGCCTGTGAAGATACCAGCAAGAATGTTGCTTGGGCAGGCGAATCAAGCAACCAAAGTTTCGCCAAGAGATGTAAAAAGGGGCCCCGAAGAGGAGATTCCAATAGAGAATTTTTACCCAAAGAACACCTCCCTTATGCCTGCTTGGATGGAGAGGGCCAAAGCCCAGCTCATGAGATGAAAGGAAGTTTTCTCAAAGAGTGAGTTTGACGTGGGGTATGCCAAGAGTGCAGAGCACAAGATCCGGCTGAAAGAAGACAAACCCTTCCGGGAAAGAGTCAGAAGGATCCCATTGAAGACCTCCGAGAACAGCTGGCTGAGCTAAAAAGGACTGGGATTATCAAAGAGTCCAGGTGTCCATACGCCTCTCTGATAGTGGTGGTGAGGAAGAAAAATGGGTCACTCCGGCTGTGTATCGACTATAGGACTCTGAACCGATGGACCATTCCTGATCAATACACTACCCCTGTATAGAAGATGCCCTACAGAGCCTATCAGGGGCGAAGTGGTTCAGTGTATTAGATCTGAATAGTGGCTATTATCAGATCCCCATGAGTCCTGAGGATAAGGAGAAGACTGCTTTCATCACCCCCGTGGGGTTCTATGGATTTAACCGGATGCCACAAGGTCTGTCTGGGGCCCCAGCAACTTTCCAGCGGCTCATGGAGAAGACAGTAGGCGACATGAACTTGATTGAGGTCTTAGTATACTTAGACGATATCATTGTCTTTGGCCGAACTGTTGAAGAGCGACTGGAAAAGGTTCTAAAGAGGCTACATGAGGAGGGTTTAAAACTTTCAATGGAGAAATGTCAGTTCTATCAATCTTCGGTGAACTATCTGGGGCACATTGTGTCTGAAGAAGGGATAGCAACTGACCCTGAGAAATTGGAAGCTGTTACCTCTTGGCCAAGGCCCACGAATGTGACTGAGCTCAGGTCATTTCTAGGATTCTGCTCCTACTACCAGAGGTTTGTGGAGGGGTTCGTAAAAATAGCCCACCCACTTACAGAACTACTAAAGAATCAGGAAGAGGCTGATGTGGATTCGGAGAAACCTGGGAGACAAAAAGAAGGGCCCCCGGAAGAAAAAGGAATCTATCCTGGATCAGTGGACTCAGGAATGTGAGGAGACATTCAGTCAATTGAAGAAGAGTCTTACAACTGCTCCAGTGTTAGCTTATGCGGATCCTACCAAGCCCTATGAATTGCACGTGGATGCCAGCCGAGAAGTGTATTGTGGGTAAAAGTTGATACTCATATTATTACAACACTGCACTACATTTGTGTCAAGGGGATTGAACAATTTAAGAAGGGTAAAGAGCATAGAGGACAGGCCCGCATAAATCAGCAGTTCCACCGTGAGTTATTGCTACATGTATATATTATGTAGGGGAACTATTTATTTTATTAACATGAGGTGGGCCATCTGTCCGTGTACTGAGCAGTGATAATTTATCACTGTTTAATAAACGGACACCTTGAGTGTTTCTGGTGAATTTCTGGTACTGTAATCTCGTTGTCTCACGAGATTCCAGAATCAGGGGGCGTTCTCAATTGTTTGAAGCATTTGTAGATCGCTTCACTTCATAAAAGGAGAAGCGATCTATACCACTTCAGAAACTGGCACTCAGAGGAGTGAGATCTCCTCTATAAATGCCGGAGAATGGAGCCAGGGCCACGGCTACCACTAGGCAAACTAGGCAGCCGCCTAGGGCGCACTGCTGCCTAGGGTGCCCGGCCATTGGTGTTCCTATTCTCTTCTCTCTGCAGAAAACAACTAAGTTTCAGCATCAGCAGGCAGCAGCCGCTCCATTCGCACATAGTGTCAGAGGCGCAGAGGCGGTGGAGGACTGTGTCTGTGTCCTGACTCCCAAATGAATGGAAGCAAGCAAACATTCATTGATGGGCACTGGTAGGCTGCATTTGATGGGCGCAGGTAGACTGCATTTGATGGGCACTGGTGAGGCTGCATTTGATGGGTGCTTCATTAAAAAAGTGGGATACACATGGGCAGGGCATGGGTGGAGCCAAAGGGGGGCGGCAAAATGGGGTTTCGCCTAGGGTGTTAAATATCCTTGTACCAGCCCTGAATGGAGCAGTGGATATTTTCCATAAAGACATGGATGAGTGAGTTTACGGTGGAGAAACTTGACTGGCCTGCACAGAGTCCTGACCTCAACCTGATAGAACACCTTTGGGATGAATTGGAGCGGAGATTGTGACCCAGGCCTTCTCGCCCAACATCAGTGCCTGACCTCACAAATGCACTTCTGGAAGAATGGTCAAACATTCCCATAGAGACACACTCCTAAACCTTGTGGACAGCCTTTCCAGAAGAGTTGAAGCTGTTATAGCTGCAAAGGGTGGGCCAACCCAATATTGAACCCTACGGACTAAGACTGGGATGCCATTAAAGTTCATGTGCATGGAAAGGCAGGCGTCCCAATACTTTTGGTAATATAATGTATAAGAAAACAGCTTTGCTTTCAATGGGTCATCATAGTTGTAGACTTTCTTTGTGACATGGATTAAGAAACCAGAACCAGAGAGTAGAACTAATAACCAGGAATCAGAGTCTACATATGCAATAAACAAATATAGTTGACCCTATGTACACATCTATGAACAAATGTACAAACAAACAAGGCTTTTAAAACTTTTAGATCAACTTATTTACAGTAGGCTGATCTACATGTTTATCGTAAAGCAAACTTTGAAATGAGTACATATCCTCTTTTATTATAAGTGTCATCCATTTTGGTGGGGATTTAGGACTTCTCATTGCTTTATGGTTGTGGATCTTGACTAGTAGTTGAGTTTTGCACATAATAAGTGTGGCAAAGGGAATGAAAGAAATCCAATGTCAGGCCTGAGATTTATATCCTCTCTGGAGACTCCGGGAGGTGGGTAGAACGTGAATCTTTGCAGAAGGCCAGTAAAAAACAGGAAAAGCTCAGTTCTGGCTAAACTTTCTCCAACACACATTCTTTTTCCTGGGGGTACAAAGTAAACTCAGAATAACATAATCTATGCTTATCCAATGTTTCACAGAATGGAAATGAAGGATGTAGTACTAAATCTATGAATGAAGTGTTGTGGTAGAGGTATGCCTGCCCCTAAGGCCCCTTTTACGCAGGCGGACTGATTGAGTCAGCCTGTCAGTTTTTTAGGCAGACCTGGTCGGACCATCCATTGCCCTCTATGGAGCAGTGGATGTCCGTTGAGACCTGTCGACATCTGATCCGATCCTGTCTGCTAAAAACGGACAGATAGGGGATCTGTCCCCATCCACCTGGCAGATCGGATCGGATGACAGTCAGATGGAAACTAACAGGTGGTCCGTTTCCATCTGACTGCCCATAGAGGAAAGGGGGCTGTGTCCACTTATGTAAAGCGGACACGGACCTGTCATCCGCCTGCAGACAGATTCCCTGTTGAGCAGGTGGATGCGCTGCCAGAGTCCCCCCATCTGAGGGGCCTAAGGTAGGTGTACTTTAGTACCTAAACTGTGATGTGGACTGCTGCTACTAAATACATACCAGGTGCTTAAAATTAATATTTGGCAGTAACCCAATGGGATTTCAACCTTAAAAAAAACAGTGGGGTACAGTTATGGAAACCCTATGGACATCTGGGTAAAGGTGTTTTACTTTTGAAGATGCTGTGATTTGAGCTGCAGTCCCCAATGTGTGACCAAAGGAAATCTTTTATACTGGAATGGAAGATTTGAGTGATGAGAGATTTAATTTTTGTCCAGAGATGGGCCTTAGGTATTTATCCACTCTACACCTACCCTGTTTCCCCGAAAATAAGACCTAGCGTGATTGTTGGTGATGGCTGCAATATAAGCCCTACCCCTCAAATAAGCCCTACTTAAAGTCCTTGTAGGTCTTATTTTCAGGGTAGGGCATATTTTTGGGGAAACAGGGTAGGGCTTATTTGGGGAGTAGGGCTTATATTGCAGCCATCACTGACAATCACGCTAGGTCTTATTTTCGGGGAAACAGGGTACTATCACTCTATACAAAGAGCCTGAGGGATATAAATGCCCTCATACAGACCAGGTATAGTTTTAAGTGTTTTTTTAGCAGTTTTAACAAGGAAGCAAATAATGTATTTTAGTGTTAAACATTGTGTAATAACCCTGGTGACCTACCTGCAGAAAAGGGCATAAATGCATCCCGTTTTACAAATTTTCTGGCTTCATCCAAAAAGTGGTTTGGGTTAAACTCATAAGGTGTTTCCCACTGAGTCTTATCATACAAAACAGAGGTGAGGAAAGGAATGACATCTGTACCCTACAAGGAGAACAACATTGTACAGTTATTAATAAGAAAGCCCATCTTCAGGGAAAACATGCACACCCACCTCCTCTAACCTATCCTACAAGTTTTTTTTTCTTTCCTTGTGAAGCAAGATATACTTACCTACATGCACTGTCTAAAGTTTCCAGATGGGGGGGGGGGGGGGTGCTAATCCAGTGTTGCAGATGTGCCTGCGCCCAGTGGTGTATTTTGGTTTTGTTCTGCCCTAGACAAGACTAAAAATCGGGCACCCCTCCATCTAAATTTATCCCAGCCTAGCCACAGTATACCGTTCTTGTCTCAGGGTCTGATGAGGAAGCTGCAGCCATTCACAGTCAAAAGCTACGGCTTCCTCATCAGACCCTGAGACATGATTCGTCCAAGTGCTACATACGTGGTCAATGGGGCAGAAGCTGGGGTCAGCAGGGCAAAGTATGAAGCAGCACTGGTGGACACTGATGAGGAGGCACCGATGGAGCTACATTGATAGGCGGCACTGATGGGCATTGATAGGTGGCACTGATGAGAAGGCACTAATTGGCAGCACTGATGGGCACTGTTAGGGATGCTTTGATCATCAGGACACTGATGATTAGTGCCCTGATTATCAGTGTAGATATCCGCTTTCACACTGGCCAGTTACTGGCTCTCTCTCTTCTCCTCACGCTGTGACAGCATAAAGGGAAGGAATGCCAATAACCAGCAAGTGTGTTTACATCGTGATAAGCTGTGATTGGACACAGCTGATCATGTGGTAAAGAGCCACTGTGATTGGCTCTTCTCTCCGATCTGTAATAAGCTGTGTTTGAAGGACACAGCGATCACAGAGCAGCGGTCGCGCAGGGTCTGCGGGTCTGTGGGTCTGGGAGGGTGTCTATTGACTATCTATCTACTGCAAGATCACGCTGTTGCTGTCATTTGGCTACAGCACGGTCGTCTGGGGGTGGCACCGCCCCCCCTCCCGAAAAATGCCTTGTTTGCCTCATGGTAGATATGCCCCTGCCCACACCAGTAAATACCTTAACTAGTATTTTGTCATCCTGTTTCTGCTCCTTTTTTTAGTTATTGAGTACTGTGGGTTAAATCAATGGACTTGCACACTAGTATTGATGGGTGTTTCCATGGCCTTTGTAGAACCTCTCTCAAGTTTTGATTGTTGGCTGTTTTTGTATTGTGAATGATTAGCTTAAAAATGTATATTTTTTTTCCAGATTTCTGGTCTCTTCAGATGGGCACTGTTTGATTGATTCCCTTTCTGGTTTCTCATACCACTTAGAAACTTGAAAAGTGAAAATTACATACAGTGACTTACTTTTCTGTCCCATCCTTAAGTCCAGGGCCAGCCTTACCATGGGACCCAGTGGGCCCATGGTCCCAGTCAGCATTTTAAGAGGGGCGGCAACCAACCCTGACAAGTTGTACCCATACGGTCACCTGTGCCAGCTGTCTCCTGAAATCTGCCTGTGGGACTGCTGTGACGTTGCATCCAATGAGTGTGCAGTCTGTGCTGCCTGTGAGACAGTTTCACACTGAGCAGATCGTTCTGCTGGTCAGAGCCACACAGTGTGTGACACTGTCATGTAATGTAACTGAATGGAGAGAGAGACCAGCTGTCAGAATTGAGCGTTGATGTTGGGGGTGGGCAGGACCCAGCAGCTATCAAACACCAGCCAATGGGATGGGGTCTGGGCGGGCAGCTACGTGTATGTGGCTCCGCCCCCTTTCTTAAGCAGCCCAATCATTAACTGGTGTTTGAAAACTGCTGGGTCCCGCCCACCCCGGGTCCTGCCCACCCCCGACACCACCGCTGAATTTTGACAGCTGGTCTCTCTCTGCATGCAGTTACATTACATTAAAGTGTCATACACAGTTTCACTAAGCGTCAATATCGGCTCAGTGTGAAACGCCCTCTCCTCTGTCAGTGCCACCTGTCAGTGCCAATCAGTGCCAATCAGTGTCACCTGTCAGTGCCAATCAGTGCCACCTATCAGTGCCAATCAGTGCCAATTAGTGCCACTGTCAGTGCCAATCAGTACCAATCAGTGCCACCTGCAAGTGCCAATCAGTGCCACCTGTCAGTGCCAATCAGTGTCAATCAGTGCCACCTGCCAGTGCCAATCAGTGTCAATCAGTGCCACCTGCCAGTGCCAATCAGTGCCACCTGCCAGTGCCAATTAGTGCCAATCAGTGCCACCTGTCAGTGCCAATCAATGCCCCCTGTCAGTGCCAATCAGTACCAATCAGTGCCACCTGTCAGTGCCAATCAGTGCCACCTCTCAGTGCCAATCAGTACCAATCAGTGCCAATCAGTACCAATCAGTGCCACCTGCCAGTGCCAATCAGTGCCACCTGTCAGTCCAATCAGTGCCACCTACCAGTGCCAATCAGTACCACCTGTCAGTGCCAATCAGTGCCACCTGCCAGTGCCAATGCCACTTGCCATTGCCAATTAGTGCCACCTGCCAGTGCCTCCTTTTACTGCCAATCAGTGTCACCTGTCAGTGCCAATCAGTGCCACCTGCCAATGCCAATCAGTGCCACCTGTCAGTGCCAATCAGTACCAAACAGTGCCACCTATCAGTGCCAATCAGTGTTTCCAATCAGTGCCACCAACCAGTGCCAGTGCCAATCAGTGCCAGTGCTTCCAATCAGTGCTCATCAGTGCCACCTATCAGGGCCGCCTATCAGTGCCCATCAGTGCTGCCAATTAATGCCCATGAGTGCCACCTATCAGCCCCCATCAGTGCTGCCTATCAGTGCTGCCTATCAGTGCCCATCAGTGCTGCCAATTAGTGCCCATCAGTGTTGCCAATTAGTGCCCATCAGATCTGCCAATCAGTGCCACTAAATGCTGGCAATCAGTGCTGCCTATCAGTTCCAATCAGTGCTGCCTATCAGTGCCGATCAGTGCTGCCTATCAGTGCCGATCAGTGCTGCCTATCAGTGCCACCTATCAGTGCCAACCAGGACCCATCAATGCTGCCAATCCATGCCAATCAGTGCTTTCTATTAGTGCCAATATGTGCCGCCTATCAGTGCCAATCCTTGCAGGGATGGGGCAATGAACTCAGCAGCCAGGCGCATTGTCCAGGGGGTTCCGGCCTGGTGGGGCACAACTGAAATCTGTTAATGTTTATTAATGCCACATGCCAATCTTTAGTATAATAGGTAATCACCACACTACTATTTACAATAAACTACTGGAGGTAAAAAAAAAAAAGTGTCAGTAAAAGGCCTGCCGCTAAGCACTGTTACGTGTTCCCACGCCACAAAAAAAAAAGTGCAGCGCTAACTTGCTGATCAAAAACTTAACAATAATGGTGGAATCCTCCAATGTATGGAAATCTCAATAGGCTTCAGTATTACGACAATACCTGTCTCTGATACACAACTTCACATATAATACACATCAGACTGAAAATAAGACATACTGTCTCCTATAGATATTGGCTATTAAAAAATTCTTCATCAGTTTAGGCCAATATGTATTCTGCTACATATTTTTGGTTAAAAAAATCGCAATAAGCGTATATTGATTGGTTTGCGTAAAAGTTATAGCGTCCACAAAATAGGGAATAGATTTATGGCATTTTTAATCTGATTTTCTGATAAATTAAATGTTAGTTATCATGATATAAAATAATGAATGTGGGGGCCTTTTGGTGGGTGTGATTTTTTCTTGGGGGAGGGGCAGCATTTCATTCTTGGGCCCAGGCAGTGCAATGTCTTGGGCCAACCCTGCTTAAGTCTATGATAAAAGTGTGACTCCTTCTTAACTTTGTTTATTTTCAAGAATCTATTATGACAATACTGTATAATATGGTATTTTGACTTTATAATGGTTGTGGCACTGAAGCAGAATTGCGATTTTTGGTGGTGATAGTTCACCACTAGAATAGCCAAGACAGCATATTATTGATTTAAAGTAAAGGTTTTTTTTATATATATATAAATAACAAACGGGTTATACTTACCTGCTCTGTGCAAGGGTTTTGCACAGAGCGACCCAATCCTCCTTTTCTGGGGTCCCCCGGAAGTGCTCCTAGCTCCTCCTCTTTATCGAGTGCCCCCACGGAGAGCCGCTTTCTATGGGGGCACTCATGCGGGCGCGCTTCCGAATCCTGCTGCTGCATCCATTTACACAGACAGCAGGACTCGGCCCAGCCCCCCGCTCCCGTGTCACTGAATTTGACAGTAGCGCGAGCCGCTGCTATCAATCTATCGAATGAGGACCAGAGACAGAGGCTGGAGCTGCTGGGACTCATTCTCTAAGCTGGAACGATCGGGTTCAGGTAAGAAAGGGGGGCTCTGTGGGGCTGCTGCAGCACAGAAAGTTTTTCACCTTAATGCATGGAATGCATTAAGGTGAAAAACCTTGAGACTTTACAACTCCTTCAACTGCTATCAACCATGTAAAAGGTAGAAGTTTGTATGGAAATGGCCTTTAACTGTACGGAGACAATGTTGACCCCTATTGTACATTTTTGTGCCTAGTTCTTTAATTCGAGCTTAAAGTAACAAAAACATTAATTTATTTGATGCATGATTCTACTGAGAGTTGAAGAGTTTTCTAAACTCACCTTTGGGATGCAGTAACCTCGGAAATACACATCATTTGAAGTTTTATGTGACACATTCAAAGGAAGGAGATTAACGAATCTCTGAATTTCATGTATTACTGCTTCAGTATAAGGCATATTCCTGCGATCATCAACTGTTGGCAGCTGACCTTGCTTAATTTGTGTCCGGATTTCCTCTTGTACCTTTTCTAAAAAAGTAAGAGTAAGTACATTACATCAGGATCTCCACAATATGTGAACATGTTCATTCCAGTGTGAATGTCATGTTGCAGGATGAACAGGGTTGCTCATACTTCCTTTGTCTGATAAAAAGTGGACGTGAAGGTAAACAGTTAAATCTAAACCTGAAATATGTATGTTAAACTATCTTACCTGCCAATAAATAATTCACTTTTTCGCTTCCCTTTCTTTCCCAACCTAAAAGTGTACATGTACAGTTTTTTTTTATTCAACCAATAAAATTGAAAAAAAAAAACAGAGATTCCTGCATCCACATAAGTGATGTGGATGCAGGAATCCTACCCTCCACACTATTGTATTCTGACAGAGGGGACACCCCCTTCGAAAACGCACAAATCAGCACTGCAAGCCATTGGTTGCAAGCGCTGATCAAATGCTGGTTTTCAAGCAAGATCATTCGTCAGAAGCTGGTCCTTAAATCTTACAAACTTCAAGATTGTTCAGATTAATGGGAGTGGGTTAGAAACAATTGAAAAACAGTGTAGAAATGAATAGATGATTTTACATTTTGATCACAAATACTATTTGGGTCAAAAAGAATACAAAATGAATAGAAGAATTTACATTTTCAAGTACCGTATATCCAAAACTAAAAAAAATGGTGTCTGTATGAAATTATACACACTAAATAATAATTAGGCATTTTGGCATGTGTGTCATTAACTGAGAGGTAGAGCAGACATTTCTTCTAAATTGCATCCTTTTATAAGCCAACAAAATTACTTTGTATTTCTGGATACTTCATCATCAATAACATGCTCCAGCGTAGTATTGTAGATGTTGTTTCTGTCCCAGCTTCAAAGAGATCCAGAATTGAGCACACCAGATTTTCGTCATCAAAGATCTTTTCAGTTTTGTCTGACTCCTAAAAACACAAACGCCAAATGATTCCAACAGTGTTTATTTCCACAAAGTCCTTTTTCACGTCATCAAAATATTGTTATAAATACTTTACACATTACATTGCTATGAAGCATTGGGTCATATTTACCAATATACCAGTACACTAGCTGTATATAATGCTCACCCCAATCCCAGTGGTCCAAGGTTATAGCTGTCTAGTGTAGCTTCACCTGTAATAGCTTCTATTCCCTTACGCAAGCAGACCTCCCAGTACTTGGCTGCCCCCAGGATTTAGTAATATACTCGCTGGTTAAGTTGTACAAGAGGTAGAGGAAAATAAAACAAAGGAGTACCTGTGGTCCTTGAAAGAGTCAGGCATGGACTGATGTTTCAGCAGGTAAGTAGCCAGTAGCAAAATGTGGAGGCACCATAGGTCAGAGCAGGCAGCAAACAGTAAGCTTAAAGTGGTGTTCCGGCCGAAATTATACTTTTTAAATAAAAATACCCCTATAATACACAAGCTTAATGTATTCTAGTAAAGTTAGTCTGTAAACTAAGGTCTGTTTTGTTAGTTTATAGCAGTAGTTTGTTATTTTATAAACTTACAGCAGGCCGTGGCCATCTTAAGTGTGGGCATCTGAAGCCAGACTGTATTTCTTCCTGGATCTCACCCTTGCAGATCTCGCACATGCTCAGTGTAGCACAAGCAGTGTAATAGGTTTCAGGTCAGGTTTCCATAGCAACGGCAGTGTCAGAGGAAGTTGCCTCCCCTTCCCAGAAGGCATTGCAAACAGGAAATGGTGCGATGGGCCGCGGCCAGGGAGGAGGAAGTGAAAAATGAATACAGCAGATATACAGTAGGTGCTGTGAAAAAAAAATTAAAAATATCCAATTCGTTTACAGTGCACAGTTTAGTGAGGGATGCTGAAGAGTTGTAAAAGTGGGTGGAACTCCACTTTAATCCAGAAACAGGCTGAGGTCAGGGCACTGGGCAGGCAGCAAGCATAATCCAAGGACGAGCAAAAGGACAGGGCAGGCAGCAGACCATAGGGTAACCTAAACACAGTTAATCAAGGTCAGAAATTGAGAGTATTGGAAATAGAGTACAACGCCAGTGTAGTATAGAGCTATCACAAACCCAAAGACCTGGGTGTGTGATCAAAACAGATTTGGCTAGGCAAACTGAGAGAAATTCTGCCTAGCAACCACTCAGGGCTTCTGCCTCTGGCAAGTAGAAGCAGAGAAGATGTTGGTGCCAGAGCAGAGGGCATGTTACCATGCAACTGACACAAAAGCCAGAGGTGAGAGAGCAGCAGCATGGTGGACTGCAGGGAGGCAGAGACAGGTGGTGCAGTAACGTGTGAGATGCTCCTAACATGAACATTCAAATGGCAATGTTCTTTTAAAGTGTATATAAATACTACTGTATCTTGTTACTTCAATAAAAATTATTAAAATGTAAAGTGTATATAAAGCCCAAACTTTTTTCTTGGTTTTGTATGTAGTGTGGAAGGATTAAAGCATTTGTCAGGTTTTGATTGCTGCCTATGTCCTTGCTGGATAGAGTCGCCTCTTTATTTGTCCTGGGGACCACTGTCTCATAGAGAAGGAAAGGCCTTACTTTTGAATTTAAATTTATTTAAAATTATTTTTTTACTTAGGTTTCTATATGTCTTTTGGCATGCCCCAGTCTATCTCCCCAAAAAGATTTTTGAGGTTATTAATACTTTATTTACCCCTTCTCTTTGGGGTTTGAGTCCACCTAGAATCTCCCTGGAGACCCTACAACTGCCAGTCCATGGCAGTTTTTTAACCAATATACTTGTTAACAACAGTATTTTTAGATCTATAAATCCAGCATATACTGTAGTAAATGAGGAAAATATTTACCTGTTCTTGTTTCAAAAGGTATGCATCAATAAATCCAGAGATAGCATTTATATCAAACACTTGTCTTTGATGTTTGATGCGCTTTAAAATAAACTCAATGAGTTCATCATAATTCTGCACGGTTTGTCTGTGTGCTCCAAGAAGGGTTGCAATGCGAGGAAAAAAATTATACAGCTGTAGAGACAAATGAGTAATTATTAGTGATTCTTAGAATGTTGATCTTTATATAAAATAATATTGAAACACATCCATCATAGTGATCCTGTAGAATATAGTATATCAGCAGCACATTATGGTAAATAAAAAAGGACACTTTATTCTCAACCAAAAATGCAACATGCCATGTCTTCCCAAGATTACTGTGCCCTTTTGCAAAGTTGTTGTGGGATTGCATTAGTAATAATGTAAAATGTAAAGAACTCCTTACTACCTGAAAAATGTTAAAGCCCTTTAGCCATCCTACCTCCCTCAGAGCCCTTTAGCTTCTTTCCTTTCCATGGGCCTACATGGGTCCTCTTAGGTCAGTGTACCCTAAAGTTCTCCTCCTTCATTCCACTGACACAGCAGCAGCATGTTTTAACTAAGCCTCACTCAATATCTCACAGATTTCAAGATGACACCTCGAGGATTCTGAATCAAGCAGATTGGTCTGATGAGATCAAAATTAAGTGTTTGAGCCATCAGACCAAACACAATGTTTGGTGTAAACCAAACACTTTAGATAATTATAAACGCATCATCCCCACAGTAAAACATGGTGGTGCGCAGCATTGTGCTGTGGATATGCTTCTCTGCAGCAGCCTCTAAAAGGGTAGGTGTGTAGCACCCTCTTCTGGTTAGGTTGTTTGGTAAATTTATTTTTTAGCTCCTCTGTAGAGAGTGGAGTGGTGGTGATTGTTAGGTCTGACTAAAATTCCTGGGCTGAGTATTTGATTGCACCCCCTTGCTCAGTAAGAATCTTCCACAGCATAGGGATGGAGATTTAAATGATCGGTTAAATATTTATCATGCCCTGGCCAATCCCTGGAAGGGGGTGTCCAGAAGGTGGATGGGGAGGTGATAAATATGCAGAAGGCTTGACAAGATTGTTCTTTCCTCTCCAAGGAGGGTTTAAGTCTCCTGGGAGATAGCCAGACAGACAAAAAGCTGAAATTTGGGCCTCAGCAGCTGCTGGGCTGAGGGCCTGGAGAGAATTGCCTGAGGAATACATTTGCTGGCAGGCACTGCACTGAAGCCCTGAGTCTGACTCTGGATAAGGATTTAGTTAATCTCTCTCAACTAGGGATCTACCTGTGGATCCTTTGTGGCAGACAGCTCCTAGGACACTGTGAGCAAATACCTAGCTGTGGACTATTAGTTGTGTAAGTGCTATAAGGGAACTAAATACCAGAGGTTGTTGTATGGACTGCTGCTGAGGGATACTAGATATATTGGCCATTCTCTGCTACCTCCAGAAGAGTTGCCATTTAAAGATTAGTGAGAAGTTTGTCCTCCCATTATTACTATTGTTTAAAGTTCTTCAGGCAACAAATACTAAAAATACATCACCCGACTGAGCCAATACTGTCAGTGTGTGTGGTTCTGTGCTTGTGTGAATAGCAGCCTCTGTACTATGTGGGAGAACCAGGGAAGATTCTAATGTAGTGGTTGTAATGTATAAATGTGCCTGCACATTTGCCTGTACTGTTCATTGATAGGTAGAAGATCTTCTTTATCTTCCAAAGTTAAAGGGGTTGTAAACCCTCATGTTTTTTCACCTTAATGCATCCTATGCATTAAGGTGAAAAAACTTCTGACACTGACCGGTCCCCTAGCCCCCCGTTTTACTCACCTGAGCCCTTTGTTCCCTCGGCAGAGACGCGCTGTACCTCTCTGCCCGGGGTTCTCGTCTCTTGATTGGATAGATTGATAGCAGTGCAGCCATTGGCTCGCTGTCAATCAAATCCAATGACATCGGCAACGGGGTGGGGCAGAGTCAGGCATTCTGTGTCTATGCACGCAAATGCTGGACTTGGGAGCGCGCTTGCAAGGTAACCCCCTGGGAGAGCGCTTCAAAACGAACTGCACAGTCGAGGTAAGTATGATATGTGTGTTATTTATAAAAAAAAACAATCCCTTTAAGTAAGCTGTTTCCATTGCTGTGCTTACATCTTTGCATTCCAACTTGGAGCTGGTTGATGTGATCTGCAACTTTAACCACTTGAGGTCCGGGCCATAGCATAATGACTGCTACAGCGCGGACCTCAATCTCCGGGAGGACGTCATAGGACGTCATCCCCTTTCCTCGTTCCCCGTGCACGCTCACGTGCGCGCATCGGGGAAATTCTGTGCTGGCCGTGTCCCTTGGACACAGCCAGTCACAGATCGCGGTAAACGGCCAATCACAGCGGCCGTTTACAGCGCGATCGCCGGTTCCAATGAGAGATGATCTCAAATGTAAACATATAAGATCATCTCTCATTGCCGTCTCTCTCTCCTCACACAGAGACCGCGTGTGAGGAGAGAGAGGATATCTGCAGCGATCTGTGCCTTGTGTGAGTTCTATCACAGTTTTACTTGCTGTAAAAGTGCCCAAACAGTGCCCAAACAGTGCCCAGTGCTCAAACAGTACAGGATCTGTGCCAGTCAGTGACCACCTGTGCCAATCGGTGACCACCTGTGCCAATCAGTGCCCACCTGTGCCAATTTGTGCTCACCTGTGCCCACCTGTGCCAATCTGTGCTCACCTGTGCCCACCTGTGCCATTGGTGAGCAGTGTCCAGACATCTGCAATCAGTGCCCACCTGTGCCACCTCATCAGTGCCCACCTGTGCCACCTCAGCAGTGCCCACCTGTGCCACCTCATCTGTGCCCATCTGTGCCACCTCATCGGTGCCCACCTGTGCCAATCAGTGCCAATCAGTGCACATCTGTGCAATCAGTGCACATCTGTGCCGCCTCATCAGTGGCCATCTGTGCTGCCTCATCGGTGCCCACCTGTGCCACCTCATAAGTGCCCATCTGTGCCGCCTCATCAGTGCCCATCTGTGCCGCCACATCTGTGCCACCTCATAAGTGCACATCTGTGCCACCTCATCAGTGCAATCAATCAGTGCACAACTGTTCCGCCCCATCAGTGCCCATCTGTGCCACCTCAGTGCCCATCTGTGCCACCTCAGTGCCCATCTGTGCCATCTCATCAGTGCCACCTCATCAGTGCATATCTGTGCCGTAAATCAGTCCCCATCTGTGCCGCCTCAGTGCACATCTGTGCAATCAATCAGTGCCTATCTGTGCAGCTTCATCAGTGCCTATCTGTGCAGCTTCATCAGTGCCCATCTGTGCCGCTTCATCAGTGCCCATCTGTGCCGCTTCATCAGTGCCCATCTGTGTAATCGGTGCACATCTGTGCAGCCTCATCAGTGCACATCTGTGCAGCCTCATTAGTACCGCCTCATCAGTGCACATATGTGCCGCCTCATCAGTGCACATCTGTTCCACCTCATCAGTGCCCCTCTGTGCCACCTCATCAGTGCCCCTCTGTGCCACCTCAGTGCCCATCTGTGCTCATCAGTACCGCCTCATCAGTGCCGGCTTAGCACACACCTGTGAAGTCGCATCATCACCAGCAAGCATGTCCAAAAGAGTTTTTTCCGCCGAGGAGGCATACCAGATTCTTTCCCAGGCCGACGAGAGCAACGGGGAGCTCTCTTGTTCGGATTCCATTTCAAACTCCGATTCTGACATCAATTATGAGCCAGTCCTCAGTAGTGGAACACTGAGTGACTCAGAGGAGGAAGAAATTCGGCCCGCCAAACGAAGGCGTTCTAGTGTGGAGGCAGTGGCATCCACCTGCACCGCAGTGCTTTCCACCAGCACCGCAGTGCCTTCCACCAGCACCGCAGTGCCTTCCACCAGCACCGCAGTGCCTTCCACCAGCACCGCAGTGCCTTCCACCAGCACTGCAGTGCCTTCCACCAGCACCGCAGTGCCTTCCACCAGCACCGCAGTACCTCCGCAAAAAAGGCCAAGGACCCATGCCAGCCTTCCCTATGCCCTTCAAAACCCCTTGTGGCTTTCTCCTAATTCAGGAGAAGTCAACATTCCCCCTTTCACTGCCCAGCCAGGAGTCCAGGTGGACACGGAAAATTTTTCTTCAATCAATTTTTTTGAATTAATTTTTACAGAGGACATGTTATCAACAATTGCGGCCCAGTGCAACCTTTATGCACAGCAATTTATTCTAAATAACCCAACGTCCTATTATGCCCGTCCCTACGAGTGGAGAGACCTAGCGGTGGAGGAGTTGAAGGTTTTTTTAGGCCTCACATTTGCTATGGAACTCACCAAAAAAAACACCTTGAATTCCTATTGGTCAACCCTCCCCATCCCCCACATGCCAATCTTCTCCAAGGTAATGCCCAGAACCAGATACCAAATGATAATGAGGTTCCTTCATTTTAATGATAACACCCAGTGCCCTCCCTGAAATGACCCAAATTATGACAGGCTTTTCAAAATTCGGCCAATATTAAATTATTTTTCTGAATTATTCCCCCAGCTGTTTACCCCGGACCAACATATATGTGTGGATGAGTCCCTTGTGAAATTTAGTGGCAGGCTTAGAATTAAGCAATTTATCCCCAGCAAAAGGGCCCGCTATGGGGTGAAGGTGTACAAACTATGTGACCGAGTCACAGGGTACATGTATGCCTTCAAAGTGTACGAAGGGAAGGACACCCAGCTGCAACCCCCTAATTGCCCGGACTACTTGGGATCAAGCGGGAAAATTGTTTGGGACCTGATATACCCCCTACTGGAAAAAGGCTACCACCTGTACGTAGATAACTTCTACACATCTCTGCCCCTGTTCCACAACCTTCACCGGAAGAAGACGCCTGCATGTGGAACCATAAAAAGGAACCGGAAGGGCTTTCCTCAAAGTCTTGTCAATAAGAGGTTGAGGAAAGGAGAAACGGCAAGCCTGCGGAACAAGGAGATTTTGGCAGTGAAGTGGAGGGACAGAAGAGATGTCTATATGTTATCTTCAATCCACAATGATACCTTCGTAGAAATCCCTAGAAGAAATGGCCCCATTCAAAAACCAAAATGCGTTTATGAATATAATTTGTACATGGGGGGAGTCGACTTCAATGACCAAATGATGGAACCATACCTTGCCACAAATCGGACATAACATTGGTATAAGAAGGTCGCAATTTATTTTTTTCAATTGGCCATATACAACTCATATGTAATTTACCGTAACTCCACCCAAAACCCCAAATGCTTCCTTGGCTACCAAGAGGAAATTTACACCGCCCTTATATTCCCGAACGGCCCCCCAGAAACCATCCGATCTGATGTTCTTAGTCGACTCTCCGAGTGCCACTTTCCAGATAAACTCCCTCCCAGACCAACAGGCCAACGATGTCAAAAAAGATGTAAGGTGTGTACCAGAGCAGGAGTCAGAAGAGATACATCTTATTACTGTGCCCAATGCCCTTCCGAACCAGGCCTCTGCATAAGTGAATGCTTTCGCCGTTACCATACTTCACTAAATTATTAGTGAAGTATGGTAACATAATCCTCAGTTCCTGCCTTCACACACCTTCACACCCCTTATGCCACTACCTGCTCTGTAACTGACCCTGGCTTGTTATTTGACCACGCTTCTGCCTGCCGATTCTGTACTTACCGCTGCCTGATCTGGAAATGACCCTGGACTGTTATTCGACCATGCTTCTGCCTAACGATTCTGAACATAACGCTGCCTGATCTGGAACTGACCCTGGACTGTTATTCGACCATGCTTCTGCCTAACGATTCTGAACATAACGCTGCCTGATCTGGAACTGACCTTGGACTGTTTGACCATGATATTTGCCTGCCTCTTGGACTGATCTTGTACCCTGAAACTGGACTAGTGGGATTCAACACAGGGGTCTCACATATGTGAGGGGCTCCAGAATTGTTTTTCTGGATGAAGAAAACAATTTTTTTTGTTTTCTCATTCCTAGATTAGGGTCTGGAGACTCGGAGGCTTCAAAGAGATTTGGGTGGGAGAAGCCTCTACCCCTGTCCCCATTCTGTCCTGAATGAGGCCCTACTGCTGCCTGTAGGACTTACTGCCATTATGTCCCTGCCTGTCGCACTGACCACACCACATGGACCTGCCCACTACCAGGACCAATATTTATGGCACTTCTGACAATATCTCTGCCTGCACCAACCCTGGACTGTATATGGACAGTATCCCTGCCTGCTGCCTGGACAATTGTGTTTGCCGTTGCTGACCAAGTCCCTGCCTGCTGCCTGGACCAGTGCTATCCTCCTGTGTACAACTGCGCTACTACAACCACAGGTAATCTTTTGTTTACACTTTGCTCAGCATAATGTATTTTGGGGTGTAATTCTTGGTATGTTCATGCTATGTGTTCCTGGAACACCTGACGGTGTTCCTTGCATGTTGGATCTCTGTATGTGGTCAGGCTGTGTAGAAGTCTGACACATGTGGTATCGCCATACTCAGGAGGAGTAGCAGAATGTATTTTGGGGTTTCATGTTTGCTATCTAAATGGTATGTGTTGGAAATATCCTATAAACCGACAACTTTGTGTAAAAAAAATGCGTTTTCATTTTTTTCCACATTTTCCAAAAACTTCTGGAAAAAAATGAACCATTCAAAAGTCTCATTATGCCTCATAGATTATACGTTGGGGTGTTAGCTTTCCAAAATGGGGTCATTTTGTGGGTGTTTCTATTGTCCTGGTGCTCCAGGGCCTTCAAAAGTGTAATAGGTGGTTGAGAAATGAGATGTGTAATTTTTGCTCCTAGAACACCTGATGGTGCTCCCCTGCATGTTGGGCCTCTGTATGTGGCCAGGCAGTGAAAAAGTTCCACACATGTGGTATTGTAATACTCAGGAGGAGTAGCAGAATGTATTTTGGGGTGTCATTTTTGCTATCTAAATGCTATGTGTTGGAAATATCTTATAAACTTACAACTTTGTGTAAAAAAAAATGCGTTTTCATTTTTTTCCACATTTTCCAAAAACTTCTGGAAAAAAATGAACCGTTCAAAAGACTCCTTAGGCCTCATAGATTATACGTTGGGGTGTTAGCTTTCCAAAATGGGGTCATTTTGTGGGTGTTTCCATTGTCCTGGTGCTCCAGGGCCTTCAAAAGTGTAATAGGTGGTTGAGAAATGAGATGTGTAATTTTTGCTCCTAGAACACCTGATGGTGCTCCCTGCATGTTGGGCCTCTGTATGTGGCCAGGCAGTGAAAAAGTCCCACACATGTGGTATCGTAATACTCAGGAGGAATAGCAGAATGTATTTTGGGGTGTCATTTTTGCTATCTAAATGCTATGTGTTGGAAATATCTTATAAACGTACAACTTTGTGTAAAAAAAAATGCGTTTTCATTTTTTTCCACATTTTCCAAAAACTTCTGGAAAAAAATGAACCATTCAAAAGTCTCATTATGCCTCATAGATTATATGTTGGGGTGTTAGCTTTCCAAAATGGGGTCATTTTGTGGGTGTTTCTATTGTCCTGATGCTCCAGGGCCTTCAAAAGTGTAATAGGTGGTTGAGAAATGAGATGTGTAATTTTTGCTCCTAGAACACCTGATGGTGCTCCCTGCATGTTGGGCCTCAGTATGTGGCCAAGCAGTGAAAAAGTCCCACACATGTGGTATTGTAATACTCAGGAGGAGTAGCAGAATGTATTTTGGGGTGTCATTTTTGCTATCTAAATGCTATGTGTTGGAAATATCTTATAAACTTACAACTTTGTGTAAAAAAAAATGCGTTTTCATTTTTTTCCACATTTTCCAAAAACTTCTGGAAAAAAATGAACCGTTCAAAAGACTCCTTAGGCCTCATAGATTATACGTTGGGGTGTTAGCTTTCCAAAATGGGGTCATTTTGTGGGTGTTTCCATTGTCCTAGTGCTCCAGGGCCTTCAAAAGTGTAATAGGTGGTTGAGAAATGAGATGTGTAATTTTTGCTCCTAGAACACCTGATGGTGCTCCCCTGCATGTTGGGCCTCTGTATGTGGCCAGGAAGTGAAAAAGTCCCACACATGTGGTATCGTAATACTCAGGAGGAATAGCAGAATGTATTTTGGGGTGTCATTTTTGCTATCTAAATGGTATGTGTTGGAAATATCTTATAAACTTACAACTTTGTGTAAAAAAAAATGCGTTTTCATTTTTTCCACATTTTCCAAAAACTTCTGGAAAAAAATGAACCGTTCAAAAGACTCATTAGGCCTCATAGATTATACGTTGGGGTGTTAGCTTTCCAAAATGGTGTCATTTTGTGGGTGTTTCCATTGTCCTGGTGCTCCAGGGCCTTCAAAAGTGTAATAGGTGGTTGAGAAATGAGATGTGTAATTTATGCTCCTAGAACACCTGATGGCGCTCCCTGCATGTTGGGCCTCTGTATGTGCCCAGGCAGCGAAAAAATCCCACACATGTGGTATCGTTATACTCAGGAGGAGTAGCAGAATGTGTTTTGGGGTGTCATTTGTGGTATGCACATGCCATGTGAGAGAAATAAGCTATTACAATGACAATTTTGTGAAAAAAAAAAAAAAAAAAAAATCTTAATATTGCAAAGAGTTGTGGGAAAAAATTACAACTTCAAATAACTCACCATGCCTCTTACTAAATACCTTGAAATGTCTACTTTCCAAAAAGGGGTCATTTGGCGGGCATTTGTACTTTCCTGGCTTGTTAGGGTCTCAAGAAATGAGATAAGCCACCAGTAAATCAGATGTGATACACTTTTTATGATTTGCACCATAGCTTGTAGACTCTAATGCCGCGTACACACGGTCGTACTTTTCGTCTACAAAAGTCCAACGGACGCTGACGGACTAAAGCTGGCTGGTAATCCGATCGTGTGTGGGCTTCTCCGGACTTTCAACGTACTTTTTTAGCCTCAAATCCGACGTACTTTAGATTTGAAACATGCTTTAAAACTTTACTTCGTAACTACGACGGACCCCGAAATCCGCTCGTCTGTGTGCTAGTCCGACGGACAAAAAGCCACGCTAGGGCACCTATTGGCTACTGGCTATGAACTTCCTTATTTTAGTCCGGTGTACGTCATCACGTACGAATCCGACCGACTTTTGTGTGGTCGTGTGTAGGCAAGTCCGTTCGTTAGAAAGTAGGCCGCAAGTCCGCCGCAAGTCCACCGAAAGTCTGCCGGAAGTCTGTCGGACAGGCTGTCTGACTTTTGTAGACGAAAAGTACGACCGTGTGTACGCGGCATAAAACTTTCAAACAGACCAAATAATTTCCACTAATTTTGGGTTATTTTTTACCAAAGATATGTAGCAGTATAAATTGTGACCAACATTTATGAAGAAAAATTAACAATTTGCAAAATTGTATCACAGAAATTAAGAAAAATTCGTTTTTTTTCAAAATTTTTGGTCTTTTTTCATTTATAGCACAAAAAATAAAAAACCCAGAGGTGATCAAATACCACCAAAAGAAAGCTCTATTTGTATGGAAAAAAGGACAAAAAAATCATTTGGGTAGAGTGTTGCATGACTGAGTAATTGTCATTCAAATTGTGAGAGCACTGAAAGCTGAAAATTGGTCTGGACAGGAGGGGGGTTTAAGTGCCCAGTAAGCAAGTGGTTAAACCACTTTTGCTTCTCATGAATAGGTGGTTTTTGCATTTCTTCCCATAACACTGGCTTAAGTTGTGGTGCTACAAGAACCATATATATTTTAATTTTAGCAATGTTCTATTCCTTTTCCTGTGGTATTGGTGGGGCTTCTTGCGTAGGTTGTTCAGAAAGTGCTGTCTGTGTCAATCCATAAAGCTTTTGACACATAGGTGTTTTTATTTTTTTTATTTAGAGGATTGCAGCAGATAACAAGAGAAAATACTGACTTCATACATAATTCCAACATATAGTCCATTTCACTGCAAAGGTACATTTACAAAAGTATAAAAATATCCAAAGAGGTGTACAGTATAACATATAATAATACATTGATCAACCAGAATCCATGTGCGGAAATGTCAAAAGTCTTACTAAACAAAAAGAAAGGACTTGGTATAATGGGTATAAAGAGACCTCTTGGGTTCTGAAAGTGGGTGCAGGAAAGGAACCTATGCCCATAAAACCTCAAGGCATAGTGAACAGAAATGTACAAAAGTCAAACATACCTAGGCTTGCCTCATGCATATCCAACAGATTTTTCCATATGACACATAGGTGTTTTAATTATACTTCTGCTGATTGCTACCTTGTAGGTGTCTAGATACAGAATTCTGTAACCCTTTTGGGACTACCTTTAGACTACAAACATTCTTAGCACAAGGTTCTTTTTTACACTTTATTCAGGAACGTGTAAGTCTCCCCAATATCAGTGCCCCCCCCCCCCCCCATCAGAATCTCCTTCATATCTGTGTCTCTATCAGAGTCTCCACCATATCTGTGTCCCCCATCAGAGTCTTCCTAATATCAGTGTCCCAGTCAGAATCCCCCTAATATCTGTGTCCCCATTAGAGTCTCCCCCATATCTGTATCCCCCATCAGAGTCTCCCCAATATCAGTATCTCCCATCAGAATCTCCCTCATATCTGTGTCCCCATCCCAGTCTCCTGTATATCTGTGTATCTGTAGCACATTTAAGTCCATTTACATTGTAGTCACAGTATGGGCACACTACAGCTCTCCTGCACCCTCTGGCTCCCGCCCGCTGCTACACAAGCAGATTGGAAGTGAAAGGATTGCTAACATAAATAGTGAGCGGGAACCGTGAGGTGCTGCACTGATGACGTCATTGGTTGCTAGGATGCCGGCAGTCCTAGCAGCCAATCCATAGCACAGCGTGGCAGCGTGGGAGGGGGTGCCGCTTTGTTTGCCAGGACTTGCCGTACATACTGCCGATAACAGCAGCTGTTTTTAAAAGCAGATCAGATCATGGTTTGGAGACCCCTGCTATAGAGTTTTATAGATACTTTTCTTATGTAGCCACCTGTTACTCCTGACTAAGCCATGAAGACATTGCTGTGAAGAGTCCAGGTTTGTGCAGCTTTCCTAAAGTGGACTTTCACCCTAAAGGGCATGTTATGCTGCCCCGCCTCCTCCCCCTCCTTGACTTTTTTGAAATGCTTTAATTGTGCTGCAAAGCAGTACTTCTGCAATTCTTGCCTAGGTGAATATTTCTCCCCACCTTCTGCGCAAGCACAGATGTGCCACAGGGCTCGGGTCCTGAGAGAGTCCTGCAGAAAATTTGCGGATGCACCGGGTTTGTGCACCCTCTGGGTTTTCCACACAAGCAAAGACTGCTACCGGGGGAGTCTGAAACCTTCCCTGTCGTTGCGCGTGCGTGTAAAATCACCTGCATGTGTGCAGATGTGCTGACAGGCTCTACCAGAAACTGAGGCCTGGGCAGAGACCATGGGCACATCTGCACATGTACCACTGTATTCTGCTTTAATCTGTGTTTTATTATTCTTTGCCATTCTGACCCCGTTTTGCAGTATTGCTTGTAGATTGTTTAGTAACCTGCAAATATACTCTCTGTCTGATCATTTGGCCAATTACCAATCCTGTTATAACACTAACTGAATCAACTATTGTGTGTTTTTAAACTTGGCAAAGATCTGTTTTCACTTTTATATCAACATGTATTTCTCTTGATTAGTGAAACAAAAATTCATTCAGTGATTGTAAAGGTTTGTTTAAAAAATAAATTAAAATAAATAGCAAACATGGTATACTTACCTCCTCTGTGAAGTTGGTTTTGCACAGAGAAGCCCAGATCCTCCTCTTCTTAGGTCCCACTTCTGTGCTCCTGTCCCCTCCCTCCTGTCGAGTGCCCCCAAAGGAAGCAGCTTGCTATGGAAGCACCCGAGCCAAGTCACAGCTCTGTGTGTCCATTCAGACACAGAGCCTTAACCCGGCCCCGCCCCTTCTCTCTTCTCATTGGCTAACTGACTTTGATTGACAGCAGTGGGAGCAGTGTTAGTTTTTACATCAAATTTCAATTTCGTTTTAGTGTAGCACCCTGGTGTTTAGACAGGGTTGCTAACAAATTTAGTTTGCCAGGCAGTAATATTCCTGGCTGATTGATAGAAGATCCACTGATTCCTCCCTAAATTCTGCAATTGCTGCACCTTTTCTCTTCTGTCACTAGGTGGCACTGTGGCTGGTGACATTAGATTGACAAGGGCTTAGCAAGGTCAGATCACGAATGGATGGGGTGTCTCAGCCAATTGGCGCGAGTTTCTTTTAGTCCCTTGGCCTGCTGGAAGAGCCTATTTATTTGGGTGGAGTCAGGTGATTGGGGTTCTGTGCCACCTGGACGGTTGTCTGGGTGGACGTGTGTTATGTTGCCCGGGTTGCTAGGCCGGAAGCCAGAGGCCTATCCCGGAGACACCTGGCTGCTAGGCTGCCTGAGGCCTATCTAGGGGCAGGAGAAGCAGCATAGGGTTGGGACTGCATGATTGGAGTCCAACCGAGTTATGAAGGTTCAGCCGGATGGGAAAGCATTTGTGGTTGGAGGTAGAGGGGAAGCTGTCGTCACTACTGTCGCAAGTCCCAGAGCAGACTTCTCACCAGCCGGGGACGGTGAAGAAGTGGGAAAGCATCAGCAAGTGCCAAGCCAGGTTCACAGCAGGATACGCTTGAGGAGTATACAGCGGGATAGCTGTGGAAGAGCTCAGGGGATCCAGTGATGACTGGGATCAGGAAGTCTAGTGAGAGACTGGAAGCTCAGTGAGCAAAGATCTACAGTGGGATACTGTGAGATAAGTAAAGGACTGTTCTGTGTTACCAAGAGTTCTGTACAACTACCTTTAGTGACTGTTGCAAGACTAGTTGCCATAGGGGATAGCAGTCCTACCAATACAGAAGTGTTATCCGGCTGGAGGCCTTCCACTGAATAGCTGTCTACCTAAGGAAGTCTCAGAGTTTGCCAATTATCATTGCTTGTCCTGGCCCTAACCCCCTCTCCCACAGTTCTGTTAAGAGACAATAAATCTCTTGTTCGCATTTAAAAGTCACTGGCGCCCATCATTTCTTCTTGCATCACACCCACCATGCCTGGTAACCCACTCTACAAGGAAGGATGTCAGCTTTCCCTAACCCTTGAGGTCATCACTAGGTCTCTGTGGCCCCAGGACCTTGCTACATTAGTTATAGTCTTTTGAATAAAATGCCATGTTAGTTTTAGTTGTATTTTAGTCTTTTGACTAAAATGCCATTTTAGTTTTTGTCGTATTTTAGTCTACTAAAATCTCCAGTACATTTTAGTCGACTAAAATCTAATAGGTTTAGTTACATTTTAATGCATTATTTCTTTAGAACTGCCAAACATTATATACTCCTGGAGTAAAAATCTAATAACATGTTTATTATTTATGGTATTAAAGGGGAACTGCAGTCTGCTCACATAATTTGTAATAAAAACATCTTTGCCATTTGTTGCAATTCTGAAGCTTCCCTCCAACCACTTTTCATATTATTTTATTTATAGTGTGATTCTGTACTTGCCAAATATGCTGCAGAAATCTTTTAACTGTGGGCAACTGAAGCTGCTACCTGTTCACTTCCTGGATATACACACAACTCCAGCTCTGCAGCACTCATTGGCCCTCTTATGACTCATCCCCCTTCCCTTCCTGGGAAACTCTTAGGAGAGAGAGAGATGTGCGTGATGCCACAAGCCTAGGCTTTTTGTCATACAAGAAACAGGAAGTGGGCTGTATAAGGTATTTACTGGCAGAAAAAAAATGTTTTACTATCCTAAGGTAAAACAACAAGGGCAGAACATTTAATAGATGGAAAGATAAAAAAATTACTGAAGTTCCACTTTAAGGTTTGAACATGCACTACAGACACAGATTTAGCCGTAGTGATATAAATTCAATTTAGTTTTAGCCATAGTCTTTTGACTAAAATGCCATTTTAGTTTTAGTCGTATTTTAGTCATCTGAATTGTTTTAGTTTTAGTCGTATTTTAATAGACTAAAATAGTATTAATTTAGTGGACAAAAATATTTTGGTTAATGAAAATTAACACTACGCAGGAGCCAATGCCGCTGCTTCTGTATCTCAGCCAATCGGAAGGAGAGTCCTGGATGGCCCAAGACACTCGTGGACATCGCTGGAGAGAGATGAAGCTCAGGTAAGTAAATGGGGGGTGCTGGAGGAGGCTGCTACATACAGAAGGTTTTTTATCTTAATGCATAGAATGCATTAAGATAAAAAAAACCCTCTGCCTTTACAACTCGATTCAGTGTTCTAAACCAGTAAAACATGAAAACAATTGAAGAGGTCAATACTTTCTCTAGGTTCTGTAAATGTCTACATTTGTTATAATAGTTTTTAAGCTAATAATAATAAAAAAGGAAAAGCAATGCTTACCATCACCTTGTGTGAGCCTAAGAGTTTGGTATTTTCATCCATAATTCGAACAAGGTTTTTAAAAACTGGGTCATTGTAGTTAAACCTTTCTCCAAAAATGATAGAGCAGATAACATTAGACACTGCACAGGTCATTATGACATCTGTGTCAAATGGTTCCCCTAGAACACGTTAAACACAATGAAAAGAAAATCAGTGGTAAATGTGCTATGAATTATTGATAAAAGTAGTCTGATTTTTCTATTACACTATGGGATCAGCTAAATGTGGCTTTATACTGTATATGGACGAGTCTGTAGAAAAAAATGTTAGGTCTCAGGGAATTTAAATGTTAATACACAGAACTGAATAGTTACCAGTCAGATTGGAATTTATCCTGGAAAATGATACTTGCAATAGGAACAAAATGATCTAATTGACTACAGGGTAATCAGGATAGTTCTCCATACTAACACTTTTATACACAAAACACATACTGTATATCTGTTCCTGTCATTTTCAAACCTGCAAAAAAAAAAAAATGAACATCTAAACCCTACTTGCCAACTGTCCCGGATTTGCTGGGACAGTCATGCTTTTTTATTAAGCTGTCCCACCACAGCTCAGTCCCAGACTGTGTTCTGGAGCAGGGGCAGGGGAGACAGCAGTGGAGGGAACTCTCTACTTCCCGGGCCTCATTTGTTCAGTGTGAGGCCTGGGCAGAAAGGGAAATATTTAATGGCTTTCAGGTGCAGGTGGAATAATCTCCTGCATAGCAGTTCCCAATAATTAAGTTAAATTCCTGGTCTCTTCTATATCAATCCGCTGGGTCAGACTGTGACTTTAACTTAATTGTCAGGGCAGAAAGGGAACTACATTATTTAATGGCTTTCAGGTGCAGGTGGAATAATCTTCTGCATAGCAGTTCCCAATAATTAAGTTAAATTCCTGGTCTCTTCCATATCAATCCGCTGGGTCAGACCGTGACTTTAACTTAATTGTCGGGAAAAGTGGGGCTGCAGATTACTCCACCTGCACCTCAAAGGCATCAGATAGTCCCCTTTCTACCCTGGCCTCATGCTGAACAAATTGGGCCCAGAAAGTTTTTGAAGGCTCATGACCAAAAAAGGTCTGGCCCCTGGCTCCCAATTGGCGCCCTCAGCCAATGAACATAGAGGAAAGGATTTTACATTGAGTACAAAATATATATACAGTGCATATACAGTGTATATATTTTTTCTCATTTAGGCCTCATCAGAATAATCATATTTCTATTTCTGGTATATATTTTGATATGACTTGTAAAGGGAACCAGTCAGCGCTAAAAGCAGCTAGTAACTCAGGTTAATACACCTCATCTGTAAAACAATGTGCAAAAATGTGCAGCACCCAAAAATAATTCTATTCCTCCAAATAAACTCCTACAATTAACCTTACAAATGTGTCTATAAAGTGCAAAGCGTATATAGCAAAAATAAATAAATGTTTAGAAATTCATACATTCATATGTACATAACCATAAGTAAATAAAATTAATTAATTAATGAAATCATCTAAATGTCCACAATAAATAAAACATGATTATAATTTATGATTAATGGGTTTAGGATTTATTTATTGTGGATATTTGGATGCTTTAATCAAATAATGCATTTTATTTATTGTTATGCACATATGGATGCATGAATTTTGAAATAGTTATTTATTTTGGCTATATACACTTTGCACTTTATAGACATATTTGTAAGGTTTACTGTAAGAGTTTATTTGGAGGAATAAGATAATTTCTGGGCATTGCACATTTTTGCAACTAGTTAATAAGACTTGTTTACAGTTAATTAAGACTTGTTACCATTGTGTGATTTGAAATTTTCAATAAGAGGGATTAATTCATCTTGTATCTTGGCTTCTATTGTTTTCTTTCCCATTCCAAAGTCTCGAAGAGTTGAGAGTATGAACCTCCTAATGGCTTTCCAAGAATCACCATTACTAAATACTACACCTAAAATAAAGATAATGACATGTAAATAGGTCCATAGTTTATGCTCCAATACGCAGTGCCTTTATTCAGTAAGGCAAAGAACCATGCTCAAAGAACAATAAATTATATAAAACTATCAGTAAACATCCTTCACTACTCAAAGCTGAATTCCAGGTAGTTGGGTAACTGCTTTGCTTTTGGAACCTATGAAGAATGAAGTGAAATGAAATCTCAGACAGATATGCTTCTGTACCAGTGCTGGTGGTGGAGATTGGAGAACCCTCTGTAATCCATTGCTGTATTAGGCAGGCTTCCAGTAACCCATTCTCACAGCTTGTGCATTGGAACATTGATCCTTTTACTTTGAACAAACTAAGGACCGATTTGGATGAGTTAAGCCAAATTCTAGATCATGCAAAAAATCATAGTCAAGTGTTTGAATGTGCGTGAAGTGGTTTTCACATCACCATATCTGCGAAAACAGAAGAATATTCTGGATATTGCTAAATTAGGTCAAAAACAACTAATTTGTCCAGTGGTCAGGCCAAGAGAACTAAAATAAAATGTAGAAAAGATCTGTATTTTCAGAAAAAAGATGAGTCATACATAAAATGATCGTACCTTTGCCTTTACGTATTAGTTTGAAAATTGGTATATCTGCTCTATCTGCAAAATCACCAGCTTGGTTGACAAGGGCATCCTTCACAGCCCTGTATCCAGCAATCACCACCGTCTTCTTGGGTCCAAAGTGTATAGTGAAAACTTCTCCATACTTCCCAGAGAGCTGCAATACAAAACAATTTCCAGTTCTATGTAAATAGATTTATACCTCAGCACAACTCCCATCCCAAACGTCAAAAATAATCTGCCAGCAAAAAATTTTTTTTTCACAAGTGTCACTAAGGATGAGCACAAGGTTTTTGGTTTGAACACAAGAACACAAGTTTAGACCAAACCTTGGATGTTCCTATGGACGGGCCGCCACTGGTAGTGACAGCTAATCACCCACGGATGTAAGTGAAGTGAGGACCGGGAATGGGCTGGAGGGAGGGAGGGTGTCGGAAATTAGTTCATCCCTTTTAATTTTTTGCAAAAAGGTGAATATACACTTTATAATATTACTGTTTAATAAAATAGAAATAAGCCAAAAAATCATCAGGAAAACACCAGTTAAAGGTAGAATTGAGAACAGCGTTAATAAGGGCTGATTAGGGTAAACTGATGCCATGTACACACAGTCGGAATTTCCGTCAGAAAAAGTCCGATGGGACTTTTCATCGTATATTCTGACCGTGTGTATGCCCCATCGGACTTTTTCCGTTGAAAATGAAGACGGGCTTAGATAGAGAACATGTTCTATATTTTTCCGACGGAAAAAATTACTATTGGAAAAAACGCTCGTCTGTATGCTGTTCGGACGAGACTAGCAGAAGGAGCACAAAGGGTGGCACACTGGCTATTGAACTTCCTCTTTCTAGTGCCGTCGTACGCATTGTACGTCACCGTGTTCTTGACGGTCGGAATTTGGTGTGACCGTGTGTATGCAAAAAAGCTTGAGCGGAATTCCGTTGGAATTCCGTTGGAAAAACCTTCAGAGTTTATTCCTACTACAAAATCGGTCGTGTGTACAGGGCATAAGGGTTAAAAGGGGTTAAATAGAGGCCAATTTAAAGCAGTAGTAAACCTGTAGAGTAGTAGAAACCAGCAGCACATCAAGGTGACATAGCCAATCTATGAATGCTGTGATGTTGTTATCCAAAAAATATGATTTAACCTGTGATTTATCAAAGAAGAGAATTTCCATATACTGTATACACTTTAACAGGGACCACCGAGACAATATATAAATATATATGGTAGAAGGTACAACATTACCCAGTCTCCAGTTGGATTTAACCTGTCACTAGTATACAGATGTCCATGTGCAGATTTCTACAGGGACAACTGGCATCTTATATGCATGGCAGAGGACATGGAGAGCGCTACCATAGAATCGAAAAGGAGAAATGTTGTTGACCCAACTTTCTCAGTCAGAGATTCAGTCTCCTCAGCCTTTGAGGACGTTGGGTTACCATCGAAACAGACATAAGTCTTTCTTTCAATTGATCCAGTCGTGGATCGTGGTCCTTTTTTTCTTTTTTCTTTTTTAAGGTATGCAACAGAACACAATAGTAGGACATGTTGTCACATGATGTTCATGGTCCTTTAATGATGGATGGACTCCTACTTTAACTCCTACTGATCTCCTGCTTAATGGGCACCTAACTATTTGGGGTGACATCTAAGCCATGCATATAAGGCCTCTATGGTCCCTGTAGAAGTGTGCATGTGGACAATTGAGTACTACTAATGACAGGTTAAATCTACCTGGAGACTAGACGATGATGCACCTACTATACAAGCCATGTATATAAGTTCTTATTGGTCCCTGCAGAAGTCTGCATGTGGGCATTCATAGTTACATGGTAACATAGTTACCATGTAACTATGAATGCCCACATGCAGACTTCTACAGGGACAAATGAGACCTTATATACATGGCTTGATGGCTTATATACATGGCATGATGATCATGGTCCTTTAATGATGGATACACTACTAACGACAGGCTAAATCCACCTGTATCATTAATGACAGGTTAAATCCCCCTGGAGACTGGATGATGATGCACCAACTATACAGGCCATGCTTATAAGGTTGTCGGTGGACCCTGTAGAAATCTGCACGTAGACATTTGTATACTACTAATGACAGGTTAAATCCACCTGGAGAATGGGTAATGTTGTACCTCCTACCATATATATTGTCTCGGTGGTCCCTGTTAAAGTGTATACAGTATATGGAAATTCTCTTCTTTGATAAATCACAGGTTAAATCATTTTTTGGATAACAACATCACAGCATTCTAAGATGGGCTATGTCACCTTGATGTGCTGGTTTCTACTATATATTGTCTATACATATCTCAATTGTTTCTACATATATATTGTTTTGGTGATCCCTGTTAAAGCGTATATATATGTATATATGGACATTCTCTTCTTTGATAAATCACAGGTTAAATCCACCTTGAGACCTTTCTCAAACCCAGAGTATTCAAGCTTTTTGGATAACAACATTACAGCACCTTGATGTGCTGGTTTCAACCTTTTGATGTGCTACATCCTCAGCAACACAGGAAACTTTTACTGAGCCCTCTTAGAATGCAATCTGGATGATACACTACTCTAATTTGTCTGTCAGAGAAGTGGAATATTGTTAATGTGCTACGTTACAGGTGTCCTAGTGATTGTAGGTGTAGCCAGGAGCAGGGCTACAGCAAGGAGACATTTCCTTATATTCTTTTCTCCCTCTACTGAGATACTGATGTTATGCTGCACATTCTCCTTTGTCCAGCAGAATGCTAATGCTAACCAAGTTCAGAGTCTTCTTTGCAGACCGCTGATAATATTGGGAGTTGTAGTTTGAGATGGCAGCTACTGTATATAATGGGACCAATGGACTCCTTATACTACAGGTCAGAATAGGCACTGTGCAGTAGGAGTAAAGATGCTCACCTGCCAAAGAGAGACTGGAGCATCCACTCACTCTCTGCTTCCCTCTGTTGATCGCCAGTGGCTTTCGGAGAGAGACTGAGGGGGCCCCCTTTCTAAAGAGGAAGGTTAATGCAGCATCCCAGGAACTGGTGAGAGGGCTTTTTACCCATTGCTGATACTGCTACAGTAGCAGGGACTGTGCCACTGAGAGCAGGACACCAAGTATACCCAATCTTTACTGCATCCATACTGCACTCTATGCCACACTTATTCCAAACCTAGACTGCACTTATACCAACTCTACTCCGCATTGTACTGAACCTTTACTGCATCTAAATCACATTTACCTTGCACCTGTGCTGAGACTATACTGTACCTATAATGTATTTATACTGCATATAGGTTACCTGGGACAGTCGTTAAGTCTAACAATGCTCCTAAAGGGCACCAACATTAGCCAGCAGAAGAACATCTTAAAGGACTGCCCTATCTGTAATATTTTTTTTGCAAGTCCCCTATGTTCCCTTGACCCCTTTGCTATCACTCTCATTTTCTTTTGGACAGCGCACACCCATTTGGTCTAGGAGAAGCATTGCTGCCATAAATGCGCTATTTCAGTATAGTTCCAGCACTTGCTGGATTAAACTTTACCACTGCTCACTGCTGCAGGTGCTTACAGTATGGGGCAAAATAGTTTTTCCATTTTGACAGACTTTTTACCAAGCTAATGTCTATTGCTCAGGCATGATTACTTTGAGTTATGTGTATTGTATTCAGTCTAGTGACTGCCAGAGGGTTTTCAAAGGGTTACACTAGGCTTAGTGTTTAAAGGCTCTGTGTTTTCCCAGTGTTTCTGGGCTCTGCCCTCTACCCTGTGTTGTATATAAAAACAAGGGAGGGCTCTGCTCTGAGAGCTCCCAATCACATGGGAAGGAGAGCAAGCTGGTCTATGGATTGATGTAGCTGTCCCCTCTGAGGAGAGCAAAGATCAAGTGGATTGTCTGAGCCGAGGTTTTGTCATAAGGAGAGGTATGAGTTGGAAGCTGGAAGAAAGGAAAGGGTTATGCTGCAGGTGTTCTGTGAGAGACTGTGTTGAATTGTCTGTATCTGCAAGAGTTCTTCAGTAAAAGTTCTGTTAACTGTTAAAGTGCCTGGTCTGATGCTCTTTCACAAAGGATGCATGCATGATGTATCATGAACAGGGCTTGTACAAAAGGGGATAAAGAGGAGATGTAAGAGGGCCCCCATGCAAGGGTTAAACATGCAGGAAAGTTGGCAGGAGATGTGGCTAATTGCCGATGCCACGAATAACCAGCACAGTGCTGGAAATGCTATAGCAGCAGCCAGTGGGAGGTCAGTACCTGGCATGGGAGACAGTCACCCCAGTAGTGAGGCGGTTAGTGACCTTGGCCCCTTCCCTAGCGATTGGTACCCCATACATACACGGGGCCAACATTGCGACATGGGGGTTCCAGGGACCTAGCCTGGAGGGATGGAAATCAAAATACAGTAAAGAAGTGGTTCCAAGTCAAGTGTGAAGCTTGTTAGCAACAGAGTTCTGTGCTAAGAGTCTGACGGGAACTCGTATTGAGAGTGGGAGTGAGGTGACAAGCTATGGCTGTGATGGTGAGCGGGACACAGGCTCTGCAGTGTCCCCTCGTAACTGCTGCATTCGTTAAAGGAAGTGTACAGTGACATTGGTAAAGTGCTTACCCGTTAAGTGTCCGAGCAACAAGGGGTGTGCAAAGGCGATTGGATCGCTTTTGAGTTGGGGGTGCAGCTTTAATGCATGACCGCAGCCCCCATGCTCGTATTCTCAGGGCATTATTGAGCAAGCTCGTGAGGGTCCCCACTTCAGGTGATAAGCCCCCATAGTTACCAAACATATTGGGTGACAATATATTAAGTTTGCGTTTATTTTCTGATTTGGAGCCTGATATAGCACTACTTCTGGGTACTAAGTATTACTTCCAGTGATATTGTATGTTTGTACACCCAACTCTGTGTGTTAGTGCAGTGGTTCTCAACTCCTGTCCTCAGGACCTACTAACAGGCCAGGTTTGCAAGATAACCAAAATACATCACAGGTGATATAATTTGCTGCTCAGTGATTGCAGTATTCTCTGCATCTCCCCAAGGTAATACTTAAAATCTGGCCTGTTAGTGGGTCGTGAGGACAGGAGTTGAGAACCACTGCGTTAGTGAATGAGGCAAAGAACAGATAAACCATTATAATCAGTGACTCCTATGGGGGCAGTGCTACATAGGAGTAACTATTTCAGTCACAGAGCCTCTACAGGCTACTTTCACACTGGGGCGGTGAGGGCAGCAGCAGTAAAGTTTTAGCGGCGCTTTACCGTAGTTTTAGTGACGCTTTTCGGCCACTAGCGGGGCGCTTTTAACCCCCGCTAGCGGCCGAAGAAGGGGTTAATAGTGTCCGTGTAGCGCCGCTGCTGAATCGATTTGCAGGCGCTTTGGCAGCGCTGCCCATTCATTTCAATGGGCAGGGCGTTTTAGGAGCAGTGTATACACCGCTTCTAAACTGCCCCAAAGATGCTGCTTGCAGGAGTTTTTCTAATGTCCTGCAAGCGCTCCTCTCCAGTGTGAAAGCACTCAGGCTTTCACACTAGAGTGACAGGAGAGACGCTTTACAGGCGCTATTTTTATCGCTAAAACGCCTGTAAAGCGTCTCAGTGTGAAAGTGGCCTTAAGGAATTGCTGCTATTCTGAAAGAGTACCACCATTTTTGTTATACAGATAAGGATGTAATAATCATATATTTAATTTAATTTATTGATTAATACTTTAGGATATATTTATATATGTTTTGAAGATCATTTGGGAGTATCTTGGGTTTAAGTAGGTATACCTTTGTTGTTAACTTGTCTGTGTGCATTTATACTTTATATGTAATAAAATGTATTTGTTATACAGTTAGATATTTTTCTTTTTCTTTACTGTTTTTTTATACATATACTGTGTCAGAATTTCTTTAGAAACCCTATAAAAGTAGATATTTTTACAGAGGGTGTGTCTTGGGTTTTTCTGTGGTGGCTATGGGCTCTGGATTTAGTATTCATTTTTGGCTAACTATGCAAGGTTTGGGCTTTGAAGTCTGTTTTCAAATGTGGTTGTTGATCTGAAACTATATCTGTTATCTATATCTGGGTGTCTGTTGTTCTGTCACTCAGGTTAGACCTGACCCATAGATTTGCATTGAGTTAGGGGCAGTGAGCACACACATATATATATATATATATATATATATATATATATATATATATATATATATATATACATATATTTAAAGTACATACTGTATATGTCTAAAAAATAAGTTATAGAATTAATTATTAATGTATCAGATTGTATGAAAGTATTACTTATAGCCTTAAACAGGACATAAATGCCTACCTCCATAAATGTGTATTTTTTAATTTATCTGCTAAATCATGGAAGAGAGAAAATTTATGTTTTTTCTTTTGGCAACCCTTTCCACCTTCCTACAATTTGGCTGTGCAACGTTTTACAGAAATCAAACTGGATGACTAAGTGCTTGCCAACAGTACAAAATAACCAAATAATGTACAATGTTAAAGGATTTGTAAACATAGAATTCAGGAAGGGTGATATAAAGAAACGTCATCTGCGTTATATTTAGTATATACCAAAATAAAACTTGCAAAAGTAATATAAGATAGATAGATAGATAGATAGATAGATAGATAGATAGATAGATAGATAGATAGATAGATAGATCAAACCTGTGGATATATTGCAAACATGAATTTCATGTATTAATATTAACTGGGTCTACCTCCATCAGTGACTCATATGGCTTTTTCAGATCCACCAGATTGAGGTTCCCAATAAAAGGAAGAGGTTTAGGGCCTGGAGGCATATTTCCATTGCTCTTCTTAGATCCATTGCTCCAGTAAAAAAAGAATATAATACATGTTGTAAAATATAGTAGTAAGTCGGTCCTTGACAGGAGATAGGTGAGAAATGTCATAGTGAACGGCTGTTATGACAATGAGTTTATAGCACTGCTGCACAATATTTATATGCTTGGCATTATTCCTCAACATATTAATTTTTACAAGAGCTAAAATAAAATTACAGGACCCAGTTGTCTCATTAGACAGTTTTTCTAGTTTGCATAATCCAAAGCTATAGATGCTATAACTATAGATTGTACTCCAGAAACCTGTACAACTGGTTGTTTAAAGTAAAGCTAATGGGTGTATACATCATAATTTTGCTGTTTTGATGGCAGGACTTAATATTCACATGAATTACATAAATGTTTTGAAATACAAAAGGAGTAAGAAATTCTGGATATGTCAGGCGTCAGGGCAAACTTGTTCAGTTTATATAAGAAAGCTGCTATATTTTTAATAAGGGAAGATATAAAAAAGAGCACCAAATAAGTTGTTTCTGTCCAGATTTTTTTAAATCAGAAAGGTTTTTATTGAGCTTGTCAAGAATTAACAACATCCAATAGTACATGAATATAAATGATCCTTCAGTCCATAACTTATGCACAAGTATGTTATCCTTAGCACTGCTACATAACAAAGTTTTCCTGGCACTCTACTTCTATTACTCCATTCCTCCACCAACACAGCCCACACCTTTTATGGTTCACTTGAGGAATCCCCCCCCCCCACACACACTTTAGAGACACTGCAAAAGTCGAGACATTACCAGTTCTCTAGGGCTCAGACCAGGCGTGTCTAGCCAACGTGACCATATGCGTTCAAACCTGCCAGGACATCCCCTATGCTGGTAGATGTATTTTTCCATGATAAGGGTATTTCCCATGTGGGTTATCCAGGAGTTGCTTGTGGGGGGCGAGGCAGACTTCCAGCCTATCAAAATAACTTTCCTTGCCTGGAACAGTGCCCTAGAGAATGCAGTCCTAATCATTTCCTCAGGGATCACATCCACCAGAACCCCCAGTATACAGCGTATAGGGTCTATAGCAGTGGTTCTCAACTCCTGTCCTCAGGGCCCACTAACAGGCCAGGTTTGAAAGATAACTGAAATACATCACAGGTGATATCATTTGCTGCTCAGTGATTGCAGTACTCTAGTCTGCATCTCCCCAAAGTAATACTTAAAATCTGGCCTGTTAGTGGGTCCTGAGGACAGGAGTTGAGAACCACTGGTCTATAGGTATCTTAGTTTGGAACACCCCATTGAGTGTACCAACCACCTCTCTCCAGTACCGGTGGAGTTTCGGGCATCGCCACAGGAGATGAATGAGGTCCCCGTCGCACTGCCGACAACGACAGCACAAAGAGTCCACCAGTCTGCCCATCTTATGTAATTTTGCCGGAGTGTAATGTACCCTCAGTATTATGTACAGTTGGGAGACTTTTTGAGCCAAAATCAAAGAGCATGTGGTTATGGATTGTAGGGCTCTCCCGTAAGTTGTCCTAGATCTTTCTCCCACGCTGATATTGCCCTATATGGGTATGCCCGCAGGTGTCTCATGAGTAGCATTTGGTAGCATTGGGATATAATCCCTTTCGTTGCAACGCTAGAATGCAACATATGGAATACGGGGGTGGGTGACAGTGTCCACTCTCCCGCAGCCCCCTGCGCATTCACAGCATGCCTGAGCTGAAGGTACGAGAACCACATGGTAGCGGGTAGTTTAAATTTGTCCTGCATTTCCGGGAAGGATAGTAATTTACCATTTTCAAATACGTGTGAAAGCAAAGTCACATCATGAACATGCCACCCAGGTCCCTGCTGTAACTTAGCCAGCTCCACATAGGTGCGTTTCTCCCATATGGGGCTAAAATCCGTAAACCCCTGTACCCCCTGAAGCTGCCTGCCCTTGTTCCATATTTTTTGTATCAGCGAATGCTTCCAGTCCCATCGGGATGGTCTCAGCTCCAGAGGCAAACAGCAGCAATTGCGGCGTCGAACCCTCCGGATCTGGGGACATAGAACCCACCAAATGCTGCAGCTGGGCCGCTATATAGTACAGCCAAGGGTTGGGAACTGCCAACCCTCCGCCATCCTTAGATTGCTGTAGCTTCTCCAGCCTGATCCTAGGGGGCTTAGTATTCCGCAGCAGGTGCAGAAAGAGAGTGTTTACTACTCTGAAGATTTTTAAGTGTAGTACTACTGGCGAATTGTGTGGAAAGTATAAAAGCTGGGGCATTAAAATCATTTTGATTAGGTTGGCCTTGCCTGCCAGTGACATTTTAAGGTTGTTCCATGTGTTAATTTTATCCCGAAATCGAGATAATAGGGGATTTATATTTAGAGAGCTATATTCCCTGAGCCTAGGGGAGATCTGTACACCCAAATATTTAAAGCTAGCAACCACGGGGATGGGACATGAGTCCAGGAGTTCTACCTCCCGGTCCTCATCTAACGGCATCAGGGCTGATTTAGACCAGTTTATGGTCAAACCAGAAAGTGGCCAAACTGCGTGATTATGGACATTACCCCCGGCAGTGAGTGGCTGGGATCCCCCAGAAAGAGTAACATGTCATCTGCATATAACATAATTTTTTCGTGCAAGACTCCATACTTGAATTCACAGACCTGAGAGCTAGTCCTTACCATGGCTGCCAACGGTTCAATAGCAATTGCAAAGAGCAGGGGCGATAGCGGGCACCCCTGCCCAAAACAAAAGCCAGTGACATTCTGTCCGCTATTCTTATTGTCGCCTGTGGAAAGGCATATAGCAACTTAACCCATGCAATAAACCGGTCCCGAATCCAAATGTATCCAGTACTGCCCACAGATACCCGCAGCTAATACTGTCAAATGCCTTATTGGCGTCTAGGGATAAGAGAGCCCTATGGCCCCCATTATCCGCTTGTAATTGCATGTTTATGAATAGCCTTCTTATGCCGCGTACACACGGTCGGACTTTCCGGCATACTTGGTCCGGCGGACCAGAGTGTGCCGGACAATCCGCCCGTGTGTGAGCGCCGGCGGACTTTTTCTGGTGTAGGGGGTTCCCCTTTATAATCCATACCAGACCTAAGGGCCTGGTATGACCCGCGACGGGGCTCGCAAGGTGTCAATCTCGCCGATAAAAGCGGCAAGATTGACATCCTTTTCTAGTCCCGTCGCACCTGAGTCACGTTCAAAATGAACGGACTTGTCCGTGTGTGGGCAAGTCCATTCATTCTGAAAGTCCGCCGGAACTCCGGCGAAAGTCCGTCGGAAAGACGGGCGGACTTAGCCCGCCGGAAAGTCCGTGCGTGTGTGGGCAAGTCCGTCCGTTTTAAAGTCTGGCAAAGTCAAAGTCCGTCGGAAAGTGTGCCGGACCAAGTAGGATAGAAAGTCCGACCGTGTGTACGCGGCATTAGATTTGTAGCTGTGGATTTTTGTGGCATAAAGCTAGCTTGATCCTGGTGAATAATAGATGACACTATCCCGTTGACCCGAAGCGCCAGAACCTTAGCAAGGATTTTTATATCGCACTGGAGCAGTGAAATAGGCCTGTAGGAGCCTGGGTCAACTGGATCCTTCCCCGATTTTAGTAACAAAATCACATTTTCTCTAGTCATAGAGTCTGGGAGTTTACCTTCATCTAAACATGCATTAAATACCTTTAACAGTTCTGGCAGTATTTGTTCACCAAATTAAGTGTACACTTCCATAGGGAGGCCATCCTCTCCAGGTTCCTTACAAGTGGGAAAAGAGCCAGCTGCCATTTCTGTCCAGATTAGTTTTGTTGTTATACAGGCAGTCCCCGGGTTACAAACAAGACAGGGTCTGAAGGGTTGGTTCTTAAAGGGGAGTTTCACGCACTTTTACAACTTGGTCTTAAAGTAAAGATCGTCCTTCTACCCCTCCACCCCTTATTTTTGGATAACTATTTTTTTTTCTTTCTTACATTTTTTGCAGTACATAGTGTACTTCCATCCTAGCTCCACCGCAGCGCAGTGCGTCATTTCCTCTTCTGTGTCGAGCCCTCCTACTTCTCCTCGCTGCCTTCTGGGACCTGTGTGCTTCCCAGAAGATGATGGGGCCATTTAGAAAGCCTTGCATGACTCGTGCATGCGCAGTAGGAAACCGGCTGTGAAGCCTGAAGGCTCCACTGTCAGTTTCCTTTAGTTACAATGGTGGCACCTTTACGCCACCCGATGCGATGGACGAATCAGCCTCGGGGGGCCTACATCTCGGGCTCCCTGGACAGGTGAGTGTCCTTATTAAAAGTCAGAAGTTACAGTGTTTGTAGCTGCTGACTTTTTTTTTTTAATTTTTTTTGAGGGTGGAACTCCGCTTTAAATTGAATCGTAAATCGGAACAGGTAAATTTTTTAAGTGTAGCTCCAGCCAAGAAAAAATGTTTAAGTTTTTTGGATAGCAGAGGGAAGGGTTAACATTTGTTTTACTGTCTGTGCCCCTGTTCAGAAGTTTTCCCCTCACTTTCTGTCTCTGTGACAATTGGATTTTGAAATTTGGGTTGTTGTGGAAACATGGATTGGTGATGCAGCTTCAGTGGAGACACCTTTTTGCCATAACAACTCTTACAAGAGTGAATTTCCCTTCTTAGGGGTAGATTTCTTCTCACTTCCTGTTGTCTCCCTCCATTTGTAAGTATGAGTCGTATGCGAGTCGGATGTTTGTAACTCGGAGACTGCCTGTATTCAGTAAAAGGATAACATGTTTTTTTGGGGATTAGAAAGGGCCCCTTTTTTTGGCTACAAAGATATACTGTACGTACAGAATAAATTTAAAAAAATCACAAATCAAATGTTGATAATAGATGCTGAAAATAAGTATACAGACAAATTATAATAAAAAATAATATCTATACCGCCTCCATCTAATAACATTTTTAATTCTTCCATCAGCCTATCCCTCATAATTATTACCTTTTGTACCAATTGCCCCACCCCTTTAGATTGTAAACTCATGAGCAGAGCGTCCTAACCCTCTTGTATTGTATTGTTACTGTACTGTCTCTTTTCTCCTGTTATTTTATAAAGCGCTGCGCAAATTGTGGTTGCTATATAAATCATGTATAATAATATTAAGTATACAGTATAAAAGTATATAGATAAAATAAAAAAAGTGTTATGCCTCCAAAGAGGTGATTTGGATTACATTTGCAACGTTGATATGACTGTCTTGCCTGAGATGGTGGTATGTCTTTGTCTCCTCCACGCTGACTATCCATAACCTTTTCTTAATGCTGCTGCCTGACAGAGCTAGATAGTTTTTGTTTTAAAAAGATGCTGCAGCCATGTCTCTGATAATACAGTACATACAATATACAGCCGTGGCCAAATATTTTGAGAATGACACAAATATACATTTTCACAAAGTCTGCTGCCTCAATTTTTATGATGACAATTTGCATTTACTCCAGAATGTTAGACTATTCCTGTGTGGGGTTGCTTCTCAGCCAAGGGAGTGGGCTCACAATTTTTCCTAAGAAAACAGCCATAAATAAAGAATGGAACAAAAAAACATCCTTCAAGAGCAACTTCTCCCAACCATCCAAGAACAGTTTGATGAACAATGCCTTTTCCAGCATGATGGAGCACCTTGCCATAAGGCAAAAGTTATAACTAAAACTCCCAGAGCTTAATCCCATTGAGAACTTGTGGTCAATCCTCAAGAGGCAGGTGAACAAAAAACCTCCCACAAAGTCTGACAAACGCAAAGCATTGATTATGCAAGAACGGGCTGCCATCAGTTAGGATGTAGCCCAGAAGTTGATTGACAGCATGCCAGGGTGAATTGCAGAGGTCTTGCAAAAGAAGGATCAACACTGCAAATATTTACATAAACTTACTTTCATTGTCCAAAAAATCCTTGGACACTTATGAAACGCTTGTAATTATACTTCAGTATACTTCAGTATAGTAGCATCTGACAAAAAGATCTGACAAACACTGAAGCAGCAGACTTTATGAAAATAAATATGTGTCTCGTTCTCAAAAGTTTTGGCCACAGCTGTACTTTATACAGGGACATTTAAACAGTGTTGATACAGAATGACAAATTACCTGGTGCTAATAAAAAATATGAGTTTTGGTCTAAAACGGGGAATAAGAGAGTTTTTTAAGGCTTATATGTGTCTGTGTATGTGTGTCAGTTATTGTATGCATTCAAAATTGTTGGCCAACTTTGATAACATTGTGGACAGTGTGACATCTTTCACCAGGCTACACTTAAAACTTAGAACCCTTTTTTGAATACTGTAAAAATAATACTTACTTGTGTACTCAATACTTTTTTATTTACTTTTTTTCTTACAAAAGCAGAACAAAGTGAAGCGCATGCCTAGTGCAATTAAACCTGTTCTTTTTATAACATAAAAACACATAGATGCACTCAACGTTACACATAGTATGATGACATCTCCTCTGGTATGGATCCTCCTTCACCCGATGCATATGGGACTCTCCCTCATGTTGACAGATACCTGAGGAAGGAGCCCAGGCCTCTGAAATGCATCATATGCATCATATTTACAGCAACCCGTGTTGCTTCCTGGGTTGCACACTGCTCGGTAGAGCTCCATACTGTGGATGCTGGTACCGGCCATAGACCTCCGGCTTCCGATAGCTACATGCCTCTTGCACAGCCAGCAGTTTGCTCCTCTGGCCCTCCTCTCAGTGGGCACAGTAGTACCTGAGGACTCGATCTGTCAACATGAGAGGGAATCCCATATGCATTGGGTGAAGGAGGATCCATACCAGAAAAGATGTCATCATACTATGTGTAATGCTGTGTACATCTTGGCGCATGTGAATGCCTCCTTCTATATATTTCCATCACACAATGAGAGATAGAAAAATGAAAGCAATATTCTAGCAATGCAACCCAAGATCCTCCAGTCCAGTCACATGACCTTCAAGCCATGTAACACATTTATACCAATGCCAGATCATGCTTGAGTCAATGAGCAATGATCATGCTTGAGTCAATGAGCAATGGTTAAAGTAGTTTTTGAGTGTATATATGTCCATTGGAGGGGTAATTTGAGTCCCATCATACACAGTTTTGCCTTTTGAATGACAATATTATTGAATTCACAAAACCCTCTGAAGTCGCAAACGAATACATGCAAATTAATTTGATGTTTTCATAATTGGATTCGTTGAAATTTGTTACTATTGTGATTCAGGAATTTGGATATATTCGAATCTCCAAATAACGTAAATTTTGTCTGAATTTCGATTCCTAAGGAAACTGTGAGAGAGAGAGAGAGAGAGAGAGAGAGAGAGAGAGAGAGAGAGAGAGAGAGAGAGAGAGAGAGAGAGGGAGGGAGGGGGAGGGGGAGAGAGAGAGAGAGAGAGAGAGAGAGAGGGAAGGAGGGGGAGGGGGAGAGAGAGAGAGAGATTAAATCAGTGCAAAGAACTGCTAGAGGGACTTCTGGCAATAAACCTGTCCTGGAATTTTCTGTTCTGTTTTTTGCCCTTATCCAAGAATGTATTTTCCTCTATTCTGAATACTTCTATTTTGTTGCACCTAGGCAAGTCCAGTAATACCAATCACTAATAAGGGTTGGAAATGCATCTGGACTGGAGATAAACAGAAATAAACAGTGTGTTGGGCCAGTGAACAATATGGAAAGCTGAGGGTACAAGTTTTCATTCTCTACTGGTAAAAGATAACTGGCTCAAGATGAGAGGCCAATTCACTAAGAAAAATGTGCAATTGTGCCTGTTCACTTGGAATGATAAATACAAATCAATAATAAATGAGCTGGCAATTAATCTAATAAGAGCTAGGCAATTAATCTAATTCCCATAACTGTTCTCTCGTTTGACTCAAGCATGATCTAGCATTGGTCTAAATGTGTTACATGGCTTGAAGGTCATGTGACTGGACTGGAGGATCTTGGGTTTGGTCTTCAGAGTTTTCAATTTTAATTACCTTAACTTTAACCCAAATACAATATTAACCCTATTGACGTTTATCAGCACAAGCATTCTTTGTCATATGCCATTTTTTTGGAAGCCTTTTTTTTGTAGGAATGTGTTGCTTATCATCGTGGATGCCATGTATAAAAATGAAAGGGTGGGACTCATGGCATCATCACCACACAATATCATGCCTGGATGGCAACAATACACATCTTTGGTTGGATTTTTTGGATTGAATTGGAAATTCTATGTGATTTTCCACCTTGGCTTGTAAGTAAAGTTTCATTTTTTGCCTAACTTAATTGCCCTTTTTTGTTCACACTGGTAGAACACAAGGATCACTGCTAGCTGCCATAGTTGCCAGCAATCCCCCCAATCCCTCCAGGCTAGTCTGTCCCCTGTATAATCCCCCCAAGTCAGTCTGTCACCCAGTACAATATCCCCCCTGCTAAGTCAGTCCCTGAGTACAATCCCCCTAGCTCAGTCTGTCACTAGTACAATCTCCCCCCAAGTCAGTCTTTCCACCAGTACAAAAACACCCAGGTCAGTCTCTCTCCAGTTCAAGTCCCCAGCTCTGTCTGTCCACAGTACTTATCCCCCCAGGTAAGTCTGTCCCCAATAATATCTCCCCGGGTTAGTCTGTCCACCAGTACATTCCCCCCACGTCAGTCTGTCCCAAGTACAATCCCCCTAGATCAGCCTGTTCTCCAGTAAAATCCCAAGTACAATCCCACAGTAAAATCCCAAGTTAGTCTGAAAGACAATGGCCCTAATTCCCCCAGGTCAATCTGTCCCCACTACAATTCAGGAAGGTCAGTCTGTTCCCCAGTACAATCCCCCTCAGGTCAATCTGTCCCACAGTACAATACCCCCAGATCAGTCAGTCCCAAATACAATGCCCCCAGGGTCAATCTGTCATCAGTACAATCCCCCCAGTCTGTTCCCAGTACAGTCCTGCCACCCTATATCAGTCTGTGCCCCAGTACAATCCTCCAAGGTCAGTCTTTCCCAAGTACAATCTCCCTAGGTCAGTCTGTCCCCAGTACAATCTCCTTAGGTCAGTCTGTCCCCAGTACAATCCCCCCAGGTCAGTCTGTCCCCAGTACAATCCCTCCAGGTCAGTCTGTCCCCAGTACAATCCCTCCAGGTCAGTCTGTCCCCAGTACAATTCCCCAAGGTCAGTCTGTCCCCCAGTACAAACCCCCCAGGTCAGTGTGTCCCCAGCACAGTCCCCCCAGGTCAGTCTGTCCCGAGTACAATCGCTCCAGATCAGTGTGTCCCCAATACAATCCCCCCAAGTCAGTCTGTCCCTCAATACAATCCCCTAGGTCATTCTGTCCCTTGTACAATCCTCACAAGGTCAGTCTTTCCCAAGTACAATCTCCCTAGGTCAGTCTGTCCCCAGTACAATCTCCCTAGATCAGTCTGTCCCCAGTACAATCTCCCTAGGTCAGTCTGTCCCCAGTACAATCCCCCCAGGTCAGTCTGGCCCAGTACAACCCCTCCAGGTCAGTCTGTCCCCAGTACAATCCCTCCAGGTCAGTCTGTCCCCAGTACAATCCCCCGGGTCAGTTTGTCCCCAGTACAATCCCCCCAGGTCAGTTTGTTCTCAGAACAATCCTTCCAATCCCTTTAGGTCAGTCTGTCCCCAGTACAATTCCCCAAGGTCAGACTGTTCCCCGGTACAAACCCCCTCCAGGTCAGTCTGTCCCCAGTACAATTCCCCAAGGTCAGTCTGTCCCCAGTACAAACCCCCCAGGTCAGTGTGTCCCACAGTACAATCCCCCCAGATCAGTCAGTCCCAAGTACAATGCCCCCAGGGTCAATCTGTCATCAGTACAATCCCCCCAGTCTGTTCCCAGTACAGTCCCGCCACCCCATATCAGTCTGTGCCCCAGTACAATCCTCCAAGGTCAGTCTTTCCCAAGTACAATCTCCCTAGATCAGTCTGTCCCCAGTACAATCTCCCTAGGTCAGTCTGTCCCCAGTACAATCCCCCCAGGTTAGTCTGTCCCCAGTACAATCCCTCCAGGTCAGTCTGTCCCCAGTACAATTCCCCAAGGTCAGTCTGTCCCCCAGTACAAACCCCCCAGGTCAGTGTGTCCCCAGCACAGTCCCCCCAGGTCAGTCTGTCCCGAGTACAATCGCTCCAGATCAGTGTGTCCCCAATACAATCCCCCCAAGTCAGTCTGTCCCTCAATACAATCCCCTAGGTCAGTCTGTCCCTTGTACAATCCTCACAAGGTCAGTCTGTCCCCCAGTACTATCACCTAGGTCAGTCTGTCCCCAATACAATCCCCCAGGTCGGTCTGTCCCCAGCACAGTCCCCCAGGTCAGTCTGGTTCCAGTACAATCCCCCCAGTCTGTTCCCAGTACAGTCCCGCCACCCCATATCAGTCTGTGCCCCAGTACAATCCTCCAAGGTCAGTCTTTCCCAAGTACAATCTCCCTAGGTCAGTCTGTCCCCAGTACAATCTCCCTAGGTCAGTCTGTCCCCAGTACAATCTCCCTAGGTCAGTCTGTCCCCAGTACAATCCCCCCAGGTCAGTCTATCCCCAGTACAATCCCTCCAGGTCAGTCTGTTCCCAGTACAATCCCTCCAGGTCAGTCTGTCCCCAGTACAATCCCCCCAGGTCAGTTTGTCCCCAGTACAATCCCCCAGGTCAGTTTGTTCTCAGTACAATCCGTCCAATCCCTTTAGGTCAGTCCATCCCCAGTACAATTCCCCAAGGTCAGACTGTTCCCCGGTACAAACCCCCTCCAGGTCAGTCTGTCCCCAGTACAATTCCCCAAGGTCAGTCTGTCCCCCAGTACAAACCCCCCAGGTCAGTGTGTCCCCAGCACAGTCCCCCCAGGTCAGTCTGTCCCAAGTACAATCGCTCCAGATCAGTGTGTCCCCAATACAATCCCCCCAAGTCAGTCTGTCCCTCAATACAATCCCCTAGGTCAGTCTGTCCCTTGTACAATCCCCACAAGGTCAGTCTGTCCCCCAGTACTATCACCTAGGTCAGTCTGTCCCCAATACAATCCCCCCAGGTCGGTCTGTCCCCAGCACAGTCCCCCCAGGTCAGTCTGGTTCCAGTACAATTCCCTAGGTCAGTCTGACCCCAGTACAATGTCCCCGGGTCAGTCTGTCCCTTTTACAATCCCCCCAGGTCAGTCTGTTCCCCAGTACAAACCCCACGGTCAGTCTGTCTCCAGTAAAATGCCCTGAGGTAGTCTGTCCCCAGTAGAATCCTCCCAGGTCAGTCTGTCCCAAGTACAATCCTAGATCAGCCTGTCCTCCAGTAAAATCCAAAGTACAATCCCACAGTAAAATCCCAAGTTAGTCTGAAAGACAATGCCGCCAATTCCCCCAGGTCAATCTGTCCCCACTACAATTCACCAAGGTCAGTCTGTTCCCCAGTGCAATCCCCTCAGGTCAATCTGTCCCACAGTACAATCCCCCCAGATCAGTCAGTCCCAAGTACAATCCCCCAGGGTCAATCTGTCATCAGTACAATCCCCCCAGAACAGTCTGTTCCCAGTACAGTCCCGCCACCCCATATTAGTCTGTGCCCCAGTACAATCCTCCAAGGTCAGTCTGTCCCAAGTACAATTTTCATAGGTCAGTCTGTTCCCAGTACAATCTCCCTAGGTCAGTCTGTCCCCAGTACTATCCCCCCAGGTCAGTCTGTCACCAGTACAATCCCTCCAGGTCAGTCTGTCCCCAGTACAATTCCCCCAGGTCAGTCTGTCCCCAGTACAATCCCCCCAGGTCAGTTTGTCCCCATCTACAATCCCTCCAGGTCAGTCTGTCACCAGTACAATCCCTCCAGGTCAGTCTGTCCCCAGTACAATCCCCCCAGGTCAGTTTGTCCCCAGTACAATCCCCCCAGGTCAGTCTGTCCTCAGTACAATCCTTCCAATCCCTTTAGGTCAGTCTGTCCCCAGTACAATTCCCCAAGGTCAGACTGTTCCCCGGTACAAACCCCCTCCAGGTCAGTCTGTCCCCAGTGCAATTCCCCAAAGGTGCATGTCTGTCCCCCAGTACAAACCCCCCAGGTCAGTGTGTCCCCAGCACAGTCCCCCCAGGTCAGTCTGTCCCGAGTACAATCGCTCCAGATCAGTGTGTCCCCAATACAATCCCCCCAAGTCAGTCTGTCCCTCAATACAATCCCCTAGGTCAGTCTGTCCCTTGTACAATCCCCACAAGGTCAGTCTGTCCCCCAGTACAATCACCTAGGTCAGTCTTTCCCCAATACAATCCCCCCAGGTCGGTCTGTCCCCAGCACAGTCCCCCCAGGTCAGTCTGGTTCCAGTACAATTCCCTAGGTCAGTCTGACCCCAGTACAATGTCCCCAGGTCAGTCTGTCCTTTTTACAATCTCCCCCAGGTCAGTCTGTTCTCCAGTACAATCCCCACAGTCAGTCTGTCTCCAGTAAAATGCCCTGAGGTAGTCTGTCCCCAGTAGAATCCTCCCTGGTCAGGCTGTGCCCAGTACAATCCTCCCAATCCTTTTAGGTCAGTCTGTCCCCTGTACAATCCCTCCAGGTCAGTCTGTCCCCCAGTATAATCCCCTCAAGTCAGCCTGTCACCAGTACAATATCCTCCCAAGTCTGTCCTGTCCACCAGTGCAATAACGCCCAGGTCAGTCTCTCCCCAGTTCAAGCCTCCCAGGTCTATCTGCCCCCCCCCCCATAAATCCCCCCTCACATCAATCTGTCTCAGGCTTCACAATTTCCCCCAAGGCCAGTCTGTCTCAGTCTGCACAATCCTTCTCTCTCTACAGACCTCTGCAGCATGCATGACAAATTTTCTTCTTCCCGGGTTCTTGTTGACATCAACAAGAACCCGGTGATGTTGAACCCAACTCCAGACAGTCGCCCCACAGCTCTTGGGTGGTAACAGATCTTTGTGTGACTAACAATTGCCATTGAAATAACAATATTCATTCATGGGTGCAATGTTTAAGAGCTCAGTAAGCCCCATCCCCCTCAGGGCCCATATGCACAGCACACATTGCACACATAGATGATATGCCACTGGATGTGTCCTTTGCCATACTCTGTGCTAAAAGGTGTCCCTCTTTTCAGAAAGTTGGCAATGTTTTGGTAAATTTTCTCAGATATTAAGGATATTTGTAATGCTTGTTTGTAAAGAAAGATTTTTTAGATGACAGTGGTGGGGGTAAGGCCAGGTTGGTAATCTGGCTTTTGGGTAATGTTGCCCACTTTGTGGCTAGACAGTGGTTGGTAAACTGTTATTTGGTTTGTGTAAGATATTGCTGCTTGAGTCTTGGTGGCTAACCATTTTGGTCTGTTAATGGTTATCAGCAGTTCTGTTTGGTATTAAAGGTTAAAGTTTTATTTCAAAATTAAAATTGATTTAAACCCAATAAACATTTCCACAATCCTTGTTGTGTACTTACTTTAATATTTAAATATGTTGTTATGGTATGACGCCCTCAGAAAAAGTCGTGATGACAAAATGCGTCAGCGCGTGACCTTACGGCAGCTGGAAGTGATGTTTGCGTTCCACGGCCAGGAAGAGACAACCAGAAGTAAGCGTTGGATTCTGTTTTCCTAAACATTTGAGAGTCTTGTGTCTTTCCTGTGCTGTGAAGAACACCCTTTTAAATGCCGATGACTTAAGAACCATCTTATTGTCAGAATTTATGGAGCCGGTCATTTGAGAGTAATAAAGGATAAGGCTCGGTTCACACAGGGGCAACACGATTTCAGCGCGACTTTGGAAGGCGACTTCAACGCGGCTTCAACGCGACTTCAGCGCGACTTCAGCGCGACTTCAGCGCGACTTTAGGCAAATTGCAACACGACTTCAAGTCGCCTCCAGGACAGGCGACTTTGGCTGTGGCCAATCAAAGGATAAACAGCTCTCTGGGAGGGAGGGGTTTGCCTGGGCAAACTAAATTTTTTCCCTGTAAAGTCGCTTGACTGTAGATAGAGATCCGACTTGGAGGCGACTTCCATTGATTTCTATGGTACAGGTCGCCTACCAAGTCAGATCCAAGTAGTACAGGGAGTACGCTCTGAAGTCAGAGCGACTTCAGTAGTGTCTATTAAGACGCTCCCATTCACTGTAATGTGAATCTCTTTCTGGGGCGACTTGGGGCGACTTGAGGGCTTACAAGTCAGATCCCAAGTCGTCCTAGTGTGAACCGAGCCTTAGAAAACGGAATTACACTATCCTGAGCTTTTTTCTATCCGAGTATACATGGGAGATCCAGTACAGCGCTGACACCCTCCATGACGTGGATGACAGTCGTTGTTAACATATCAAGGCTTGATTTGTTCAGCTTTCTGGTGAGTGAGAACCCCTATGGGGAGTGTGACCAGAGGCGGCTCTAGGCTTTGTGAGGCCTTAGGCAAAACTTACACATGAGGCCCCACGGACTGGGACGCTCCGTGATGAGGCCGCTATTCCTCAGGCTGCGGGCAGTATCTGATTTGTCCGTCAGCTCCTAAGCCACAGAGTCCCAGTGGGGGTAGGCGGAGCCGCCGGCGTCAACTTCAGTGATTGAGAACAGGCAAATTAGGCTGCCGTGAGGTCCCTGTGAGTGCGAGGCCTTAGGCGACCGCCTAATTTGCCTAATTAGAGAGCCGCCTCTGAGTGTGACACACGGCTTGAGGATTCTGGTGTGAGGTGCACATCTTCAATATCACATTAGGATCACCATCTGTATCTCTCTGGAATCTTATCACCATCTGTCATTTATCTTTCTCACGTGTTATTAGCATATGAAAGCTGGTCATAATAAGTAATGATGGAAGTGCTGCTCTAGTAATCAGAGGTACTGCCTGAAGTGGACATTTTTTATATTGTATGAATTGTTTTTTTGCATTTTTGCATTTTAAGTGGCAGCTGACACTTTGAATCGCTGTGGTATATTGAATCACTGTGATAATTGAACGTTCTATAACATTTTAAAATTTATTAGCTCCATAGCGCCGAGAAGAAGGCTTGGATTTTCACTGCAGTGTGATATTATGTTGTTATTGTATAATGGGTGTTAACGGGGTGTACAATCCCATGTTAGGACCACAAAAGAAAAAAGTGACCCCATGGGATTGTAACCCCTATCACCCATTTGTTATTTAAAATAATTATATTTTAAACTATAATTATATTCTAAACTAAGGTGCCTGTTAAGTACATGACCCTTTGGTTTGCTTTTTTTTCTGTTTTCTGTTTCAGATGGCAAGCTGCCTGCTGTTGCTAGGAAGATTAACCTCAGCTGCTGGGCTGATCTTAAGTCACTGATCTGTGGACTGACCTTTGAATTACCTACAGCATTTCCTTTGGATATTTTGACCTGCTCCCACCCTTCCCTTTCTTCTTTTTCGCTTGCTGTGATCCATCTTTATGGCGTAATGTTACCCATCAGCGGTTAGTAAACTGTTATATGGTTGGTATAAGATATTATTGCTTGAGTCTTACTGACTAAGCATGTTGATCTGTTAATGGTTAACAGTGGATCTGTTTGTTTTTAAAGGTTAAAGTTTATTTTATATTTAAAATTGATTAAAAAAAAAAGGGCTGCGGACTAAACTTCCTCACAATCCCTGTCGTGTGGTTACTTTATTATGTTATTATGTTGTTATGGTATGATGGTTGTTAATAGGGTGTACAATCCCATGTGGTTGGTGTAAGATACTGTTGCTTGAGTCCTGAAGACTAATGGGGCGTACACACGGTCGGACTTTTCGTCTACAAAAGTCCAACGGACGCCGACGGACTAAAGCTGGCTGGTGATCCGATCGTGTGTGGGCTTCTCCGGACTTTCAGCGGACTTTTTCAGCCTCAAATCCGACGGACTTTAGATTTGAAACATGCTTCAAATCTTTACGTCGTAACTACGACGGACCCCGAAATCCGCTCGTCTGTGTGCTAGTCCGACGGACAAAAACTCACGCTAGGGCAGCTATTGGCTACTGGCTATCAACTTCCTTATTTTAGTCCGGTGTACGTCATCACGTACGAATCCGTATGACTTTTGTGTGGTCGTGTGTAGGCAAGTCCGTTCGTTAGAAAGTCTGCCGCAAGTCCGCCGCAAGTCCGCCGAAAGTCCGCCGGAAGTCTGTCGGACAGGCTGTCGGACTTTTGTAGACGAAAAGTCTGACCGTGTGTACGCCCCATAAGCATGTTAGTCTGTTAGGCCTCAAGCCAAGGACAAAAAATGCTAATTTTGGTGCATAATTATGCATGTTTATGCATGTTTACAGGCATATTGCGTTGGCCGTAAACTCTTTCTACTGGCCAGTGTACCCACGGTTTTTGTGCGGGTTATGCCGGTTTCCCTTAGACTTCTATTTAGATCAGTTGTTTTTGGTGAATTTTCTGAAAGCACACCAAAGATGCAGTATGCAGGACTTTTGGTTTGCTTTCAGAAAATGCACCAAAAACACCTGATCTAAACGAAGTCTATGGGAAAGTGCTGCTACAATGTAGTGCACCTGCTCTGTAGGGAAACTGCACTGGAGCAGTGTTAAGGCGCCCTTTACAGTATATGCATTTACACATAAATTATGCTCATAAGCTCCTCTCTGAAGGCAGCTTTGGGACATTTTTTTATGCCTCGTGGTGCTCTTAACCGTTTGTCAACTGTGCTATAGCCGAAAGACAGCTACAGCACGGTCTTCCAGTCCTGGGAGGGCTTCCATGGATGTCCTCCCAGAACCCCGCCTCCTGAGAGCCCCTGGAAGAAAGGCATTTAAAAAATATGCTATACTCCTGTAAAAGCACCGTTTTTGTATTTTTGTTGTGACCATGTGCATGATGCCTTAGGCCCCTTTCACACTGGGGCGGGAGCGGTGTCGGCGGTAAAGCATGTGATATATATAGCGCCGCTTTACCGACGTTTTAGCGGCGCTATTCGGCCACTAACGTGGCGGTTTTAACCCCTGCTAGCGGCCAAAAAAGGGTTAAAACCGCCCGCAAAGTGCCGCTGCAGCAGCGCTATGCCAGTAGCATAATCACGCTGCCCCATTGATTTCAATGGGCAGGAGCGGTGTATACACCGCTCCTTTATCGCTCCAAAGATGCTGCCAGCATCCTGCCAGCGCACCACTCCAGTGTGAAAGCGCTCGGGGCTTTCACATTGGAGAGACTGTAGCGACTGTTTCAGGGCGCTTTGCAGGCGCTATTTTTAGCGCTGTAGCGCCTGCAAAGCGCCCCAGTGTGAAAGGGGTCTTAATGATTTTGTTTGGTGATAAAGATTAAAATGTATTTAGACCCAATAAAGGGGCCTTTCCCATATTCTTTGTTGTGTGTTTACTTTATTATTTAGGTATGATATTATGCGGATGTTAATAGAGTGTACAATCCCATGACAAATTTCCTAAGCAAAATACTAGTATTTTTCAAAGAAGCCAACAAACATGTCCTACTCTTACCAAGTGTCTCCCTGATTTGTCAATTAGGAGAGCTCCTGCTTATCAGCCACAGCATCCCCCACTTGCAATGGATGGCTACATCCTGCTTGTGACAAGTATTGTATCTGAGTGCCCATTTACTCACCATGCTCAGGGGCAGATCTCTATTTCCTTTACCCACAACACCCTGGGTTCATAGACACACCCAGGGAAAATAAGTTTATCAAAACTCCTCCCTGTGCTAATTGGAATAAGATGCAATGGATTCCATCCCATTGGATAATCTGGTGGATGGTGACTTCACTTTGATCTCAACACTATAAAGTTGAAATCCGCAGTGAAATCTGTGTCGCATCTGAGGGTTATGATCTGTGGGTTCCATTTTTCTATACCAGTAAGTATCAGTATCAGTTCACACTAGTGTGATTTCAGATATGACTTGATTCGCACAGAATCACATGACCATGGAAATCACTTTGTTTTCAGTGGTGCCCATTCACATCAATGCAACTCAGCACGGTGCAATTTTGGAAGAGGTTCCTGTACTACTTTGGTGCAATTCCAGCATGATTTTGTCCCCTGAAAAATATGCAAACCACATCAAAGTTGCATCCGAGTTGCACTACATAAGCGAATTAAAAATCAGATCAAAATTGTATTATAGCACTGTGAACCTAGCCTTAAGTGTATCTAAGGACCCTTTCACATGGGACGGACTCCACCTGCTCAGTTGGGGAATCTAGCTGCTGATTCCTGCTGAGCAGGCAGATGGCATGTCTGTGTCTGCTCCACTTATGTGAAGCGAACACAGGCACAGCCAGCTTTCTTCTATAGGCGGTCAGATGTAAATGGACCATCTGTCCGTCTACACACGACTGCCATCTGATCTGATCCCCTAGAAGACATCCCCATCCAGCTGTTTTTAGCAGACAGGATCAGATGTTGGCGGGTGTCTATGGACACCCACCACTCTATAGAGGGCAATGGATGGCACTTCATACGGGCAGACCAAATGAGTCCGCTTGTGTGAAAGGGACCTTACTTTGTAACATCTGCGTTTTGCAACTTTTGTAACTTTCTACGCACTGTCCAACTAGAGATATTAAATACAAAATTAATAAGCTGATTTTTGATTGCTCTTCAGCAGGGGTCTCCAAACTGTGACCCGAGGGCCAAATGCGGCCCTTTACTAGCCTTTATCTGTTCCTTTGGACAATATTTCTCCCTTTGATATGAGACACTATTCTGTGCTATTCTGTGCTCTGTGCAACATCATTGCACAGAGCAGGTAAGTATAGCCTCTTTTTTATTTTAAGAAAAAAAAAAAACTTTTGCCTTTAGAATCATTTGGAAGTAGTTTTGGTAAGACTATCACATTTTAAAGGCTTGCTCTTCTATATCTTTGTCAATGCAATAACTATGGAGATTCGTTTAATATGAATGAATCCTCATGCACATGCAAGTTATGTCTTATGCTCTGTACACACGGTCGGATTTTCCGACGGAAAAAGTGCGATCGGATTGTATTGTCGGAAATTCCGATCGTATGTGGGCTCCATTGGACTTTTTCCGTCGGAATTTCCAACACACAAAGCTTGAGAGCAGGATATAAAATTTTCCGACAACAAAATCCGATTGTTTAAATTCCGACCGTGTGTACACAAATCTGACGCACAAAGTGCCACGCATGCTCAGAATAAATTAAGAGACGAAAGCTGTTGGCTACTGCCCCATTTATAGTCCCGATGTACGTGTTTTACGTCACCGCGTTCAGATTTTCTGACAACTTTGTGCGACCGTGTGTATGCAAGACAAGTTTGGCCCAAAATCCGTCCGGATTTTGTCGTCGGAATGTCCGATCAATGTCCGATCGTGTGTACAGGGCATCTGGTCTCCCACAGTACACAGAACATGGAATGCAATTATTTTAGTAAATATAAACTGCTAAATACCTTTTCTAATCAGCAGTATATAGCAGCCTTGTGACTTCTATTACTTCCTGGTAAAGCTTGTAGGAGGAGTTTTCATACTGCACTGAGCTGTCCTATCAGGATCCAGGGCCCCTGACCCTCTGTCTGGACAGTGCTGATTGGCCCTGTGCTGATCACATGCACCCTCTTGCAATACACGCCAAGCTGACCATGTGCAGCCTGACTCCAAAGGCTCTGTCTTATCCGGACATGTTCTGAAGTCATTGGAAGAAGGGGAGGATCAGAGAAGACAGAATCAAACAGCCTTTTTACACAATGTGGAGGATTAACCCCTTAGGTTCCACAGTGAGTATAATAAGAATGCTTTACTGCAGGGATATGCAATTAGCGGACCTCCAGCTGTTGCAGAGCTACAAGTCCCATGAGGCATAGCAAGACTCTGACAGCCACAAGCATAGCACCCAGAGGCAGAGGCATGATGGGACTTGTCGTTTTGCAACAGCTGGAGGTCCGCTATTTGCATATCCCTGCTTTACTGCATATACAGATTGATTTTACTGTTGTGGGTTTAGTAACACTTTAAAGAGAAATGCTGACATAAGACCTTTTATAACATTAAGTGCCAGATTAAACTCTGTGGAGACCCCTAGGCAGTCAAAACCTTGGGGCCACCCTCACAGGTATCTGGGGGTTTCTCATGTGTGCGCTCTAGCGGGATAACATTGAACTAAGTAGTGTGCACATCAGCCGCGAGATAGAGATGACCATCACTACTGTACGTTACACATACATAGGTTTCACCAAATTTTTTTACAAACTGACAGCTAAAAGAATATGAGCTTTTAGGAGACATACTATAATGTGAACCCGATGTCTACTGTATGGTTTATGTACTTTAAGTTGTTATTGAGTACATTACATACATTTTCTCTATAGAGTATTTTATGTAAAGTTTTCATTTCTTTGGGTTGAATAATTTTTTTCTATCTTTTGTAAACAATTTAATAAAATTTCATAGTAATTTTCTTTCAGGATCAAATCAATATTATTTTGATCCATTAACCACTTCACGCGAAACCCTGTATGTCGTTTCGAGAAAGTGTTTTTTTCCGGGATGAAGCCACTTCCGGTTTACTCCGCTGCCAATGGTGTCGATTATAAAAAAGCCCTAGTATTCCAAAAAGCCAATTTTGGCATTTTGAATACTTTTAAGTGCAAAGGAGGGATCTAGGGTCTTTTAGACCCCAGATCAGGACAGGACAGTCAGAACGCACTTGCGCAGTAGCACGGCATCCATGCACCTGCGCAGTGCAGGTAAACTGACCCTGTGACATCAGACACCGCCCGGCGTGCATCGATGTCTGCAGGGTTGGGGAGCTCAAATAGCGGTCCCACGGACCGCCAAAAATGAGCAGCAGTGACTGTCCGTGCGGGGCTGTTATATGGGCGTAAAACTTTCAAGGTAAGCTTCATTTTTGTGAACGGGTGGGGGTTGTTACCTTCTCTCCCCCCTGTGTCCCTCGGCCCCCCCTTTATGTCGCATCCCTTTCCCCACTCCCTGCCTTTCCCTTCCCCTACCTACCATTGGACCGTCCTGACACCCGTGTAACATCCGTTGTCTTTTCCTAAAGTTAAGTTCTTCCCTCATGGGACATATACACTGATCAGCCACCTGTGTCCACAACACTCCAGTGGTTCCTGCAACTCTGCCAGCCACCCACAACGGCATATGCATTCTACCGATTCAAGTCCCTAGCATATTCAGCCCTAGCAATTTGTTACATCAGTATATCCTTAGTATGGTAAGCTTTTTACTGAATATTAATTACTTGGTGTGGTGCAATGTTCCTACTCATATGGATTTCTCCCCACCTTCCTTGGTTCTCCCCATTTCTCCCCCCCCCTTGCTTCTGCCCTCCGCTTCTCCCCCCCTCCCCTCTTTCCACTCCCCCCTTCCCTTTCCCCCCTAACCTCCCCCCCACCCTGCCACATCACACCCCCCCCTGGTCTGCTCTTCACTCCTATTGTTTCTTGGTTCTCCCACCTCCCCCCTTCCTTCTTTCTCCCTTCCTTCTCTCCCCCTTCTCCCGCCCCCCATTTCCCACACCCCTCCCCCTTTCGTCCTCTTTCGTTCTCCTCCCTGTACTGTGCCCCTTTTTCATCTTTCACCCTTCCCCCCCCTTCATTTTTCTCCTTCTCACCTTCCTCCCCCTCCTTCCCCCCCCCTTTTTTTTCTGTCCTTCTTTTCTTCTTGCCCTTTTCTCCTCCACCCCTTTCCCCCCCTCCCCCTTCCTTCCCTCCCCCCCTCCCCCTTCCTTCCCTTCCCCATCCTCCTTCCTCTGTCCTTTCCCTACACACCTGGCATACCACTCTGGTTCTTTCACCATTGGACCCTATTATCTTTAGCATTCATATACCTAGGATCAATTTTGATTTTGATCATTATTACCCCTTTAGAGATGGTCATCTACAATCCCCCTTGTCCACCGTGGGGGGATACTTTGGGATCCTGTTGCTAGCTGGTTTTCAGTCCATCCGGGTGAGCAGACTTTTTTGTATGAACATTGATTGTAACACTTATTAAGCCTTGCAATTATTATATATTTTTTTCTGTATGTACGTTTTTAATGCATTATTTCCTTTTAGACCTTCTATCCTCCTGAAGAAGCGGTTTATACCGTGAAACCGGTAGAGGAATTTTTGAGGAATTTTCTATACCCCACCCTAACAGAAACTCTACGGGGGTAACTGTTGTCAGTTAGTTATGTGTGGTGTATATTTTGTCACATATCCATTTTAAAACATTTTTTGTATTTTGTTATAGAATAAACATTTGTATTTTATCAGATCAATCTTGTTATTGTATCAGTACCAAGAAAGTCCATTTAATCCTTCTGGGTGTTTATGTGTATTGGCCAGCCTCGGCAACTGCCCTCACATTTCCACCTCCCCTTTTGTTTATATGTCAATCTGGATGATGGTACTCTTATACGATATACCACTGTATAATATGTGAGGCTATACTCAACACTTTATCTCCTCTATATATGGTTGGATGTAAACGGGCTGCCTGCCTGTTTACATTCGGCTGCCATCCGATCCGCCAGAAGGATGGGGAACGTGATTTAGTGGATCAGATTGGATGTCGGTGGGCGTAAACAGACAACATGTCCATTTACATCTGCTACTACATAGAGGATAGTGGAGGGTCTGATAAGGTCCACCTGAAAAACTGACAGGCAGACCTGATTGGTCCGCCCATGTGAAAGGGACCTTAATTACAAATTACACATAAAACAATGCTTTTAAAACATTAACAAATTTGAACAATATTGTTCACGCCAAGATGATCTACATGTTTATCCAAAAAGAAACACTGAAATTAGTACATGTTTGCTTTAGGGAAAACATTCATCCATTCTTTGGGAGGATTGAAGACCTCTTCTTGTTACTTGTGGATCTTGACTAGTAGTTGAGTTTTGCACATACTAAGTGTGGCAAAGGGAGTAAAATGAATCCAGTGCAAGGCTTGAGACTGATATCCTCTCTGGAGACTCCTGGAGGTGGGTAGAAAGTGAACGTTTGCAGAAGGCCAGTAAAAAACAGGAAAAGTTCCATTTTGGCTAAACTTTCTCCAACACAAGCTCTTCTTCCTGGGGGAACAAAGTCAACTCAGTGTGACAAAATATATACTTAGCACTGTTTTGCAGACTGGAAAACAAAAGTAGAACTAAATTATTGATTTAATGGTGTGTAGAGGTAAGCCTGATCCCATGGTACATGTACTCCAACAATCAATTAATTAATTTAACAATTAATGTTAAATGTGAAAATCAGAGGTGTTCTGTCACATTAGCAACCATGTAAGGTCAGCAGGTTTGCTGCTGCTTTTAAAATTTAACATCTAAACAGTCCGTCCGATCTACAAATACTGTATTTATGCATATAAGCTCCGTTTTGTGTGGAAAAAAGCTTTTAAATCTAAAACTCCGGTGGGTGTAACAAGATTTGTCTTTTTTTTTTCGTTTTTTTTGCTGATCCGAAAATGATCTGATCCGTGACTCTGATCCGAGGATCGATCTGATCCGTGAGTTTTGTGATCCGTTGCACCCCTACTGACAAGCATTGATAGCGGCATACAGTATACCTGTGAGGGGACAGAAATATTCTCTGCAGGCCTGACTATCCAGTTGTTTTACCCCTTCCAAACTAGGCGTCCTGCAACCCTACCGATATGAGTATTAGTCCTATATTATTTTTTGATTTATACAAATCAGTACGACTGAAATTCAAATACTACATTTAGAATGCTCTGAACATTAGGATAAACTGGCTGATTGGAATACTACCAGTGCTCAGAGATAACACGTATAATACCCACTTTCCATGGAAGATGATGTCATCACTATAATGCTACCAGTGGTTGGTGGTTAGATGCAAGGCGTATATAGTCCAGTTAAGGTCATTCATGTTTGGATTATGTGCTGTCAAAATAAATGGGCAAAGTGTGTGCGGTTTGCACTGCCTGATCTGAACCTAGCCAGTACACTGATTACACCCTCTAAGCTGTGTATGCAGCCAAGAAGGGCAGGCATGAACTCTGAAATTAAATTGAGGGGTAAAGTCCGTGTTTCGAATAAATATTTCCTAGGCTGACACAGAGTTTGCACTCGTCCTCCATTTCAAGTTATGCACCCACCCCACGCCTGCGTTTGCTGTCCACATAAAGAGCTTGAAAAAAGGTCAACAATGCACTGCCCTCCTACAGATCAGAAATAGTTTGGGGTTGAGGTCTTTCGGTGTAATAACATAGGAATAGTTTATTATTGCTTTAAATTAGATGTAATAATAATAATAGTGACCTACCTGCAGAAAAGGGTATAAATGCATCTCGTTTTACAAATTTCCCATTAGCATCCAAAAAGTGTTTTGGATTAAACTGATAAGGAGTTTCCCACTGAGTCTTGTCATACAAAACAGATGTGAGGAAAGGAATGACATCTGTACCCCACAAGGAGAAGCACATTGTACAATACTTAAAGCTGAACCATAGGCAGACATAAAATATACAAGTGATGGCAGTTCTATATTTACTAATAGATACTTAAATGTATTTTTAGAATGCAAGTTGTGTAAGTACCTGAATTTAACCATTTCAATACAGGGCACTTTCACCCCTTTTCTGCCCAGTCGAAATTCCAGTTTTCAGCACTGTTGCACTTTGAAAGACCATTACGCAGTTATGCAATGCTGTACCCAAACAAATGTTTTATAATTTTTTGAGACAGATAGAGCTTTCTTTTGGTGGTATTTAATCACCACTGTTTTTTTTTTGCTAAACAAATTAAAAAAGAACGAACATTTTGAAAAAAAACGTTTTTCTTAGTTTACATTTTGTAAATAAGTAATTTTTCTCCTTCACTGATGTGCACTGATGAGGCTGCACTGATGGGCACTTATAGGCGGCAATAATATGCAACACTGATAGAGGGCACTGATGGGCACTGATGAGGAGGCACTAATATGCAGCACTGATGTGCACTGATAGGGGGCACTGATGGGCACTGATAGATGGCATTGATAGGCAGCACCAGTGGGCACTGACAGGCATCACTGGGTACTGAAAGGCAGCACTGATGGGCATCACTGATGGGCACAGATTGGCATTACTTGAGGGCATCACTGATGACCAATCATTTTGCTGCTTCTCCTTCACTTTCCAGTCACAGGCTAGGGCCAGAGGAAGTGAGTTGAATGATGTTGGCTGTCAGTCAATCCAGCCAGAAAACTAAATACATCTACTAGCAGAAAAGAAATACTGTAGGGGCAGCTCCGGATTGAAGCAGCTACTTTTTTTTATTCTATGTTTGAATTGGCTATACATTTTTTACTTCGAGTTCTGCTTTAATAAGAATCAGGGTTTGAAGAAGTTAATTGTTAATTGCATAACTACAAAAGTAGAGCCAAAACTATAATGAGAACAGTTTTTTTTCTGCATAGTTTAGACTGGTTTCATAGTAATAATTATATTGATGGTGAGTAGAGTCTGTACAAGATGGCTCTAAATAAAACAATGTTAAAAAAAAAGAGAGTAATATGTAGGCTTGGCTCTCTTTTTTAAAAATGCTACTTGACTCACTGTCATGTAGATAAGGCTTCAATACTTTCACTGAAGAGACTTGACATCACGGCAACCCTCAATGCTTGCGGTCCATGCCGACTCTCTGTGGCTCCCTCCTGGCTTCCTTCCAGTGACTGGTGACGCGCCTAGTCCGCATAGATGACTGGATTATTGGCTGGAGGCTGTCATCTTTCCATCCCAATACCGGCTTCTTCATCGAGGAGCATGTTTAATCTTCCATCACAGCCCAAGTGCTCGGTAACTGGTTCTGCTTGATATTATTGATCGCTTTTATGACTTGTTGGCTATTTCATGTTTGGAATAAAGGATTGAACTTTGAGCCAACATCCTTCGGAAAAAAATCCACGGTTTTGTTGTCGGAAATGTCTTGCAGCAGTTTTTTCTAGTTTATTCAGCAATAATAGATGTGTCACTCCATCGTAACTGTATTACCCAGTTGTTTGTTAATTTTACATGTAGCACTCCCTATCCCTCAGAAGCATGGTGGTACCCTTTCGACACAGGGTGGGCTGACATTTACAGTACCTTGGGGTAGATTACTTATTCAATAAGTAAACAGATAGGCACCAATCACTTTTAGGTGAAACAAAAAGGGAAATTATTCACAGTCTATAGGAAAGAGGGTTAAAGTGGAAGATCAGGCAAAAACTAACTAACTCTAAATCTGCTCTCTGCCACATTCTAAATCTAATCTATCTAACCCTGTAAAGCAAAAATTTCTATACTTACCTATTCTCTGGATTCACTCCCTAGATCTAGTGGATGCAAGGGAGGTGGAGTGGGAATCCTCCTATCCCCACAGAGCACCTTCCACCTTCTCGAGGACTTCCCTGTTAATACGAACACACCTGCTACTTCTAAACTTTTTAGTCTAACCTCCTCATGTGAGCTGAAGCAAGGGGTACAGGCTTCTACTCACTCTGATGGCAACACCCTTGACCTTGTATTCTCCTACCTATGCACTCCATGCAACCTCTCCAACAATTCCTTTCTTCTCTCTGATCACCTCCCTATTAGTTTCACTCTCTCCCTGTCTTCCACCACCTTTCCCTTCAATCGCCTAACAATCACCTGTAGAAACCTTTGCCACTTCAACCCTTCTCTTCTCTATTCTGCTACTGACCACCTCTATGACAAAATCTCACCCCTGTCCTGCCCCAATCTAGCCACTTCTGTCTACAATAGAACCCCTGTCCTTCACCCTGGACGAGCTTGCCCCCCGTCACTACACACAGAATCAAGCCTTGACCCCTACAACCCTGGCCAGGCAGACCCTGGCGTCTATGGCATAAGACTAATTCTCTCAAAGACTTCAACCAATATAAATCTGCCCTCCAAAATTACAATTCTTGCCTCCATACTGCCAAGTAGGCCTATTTGATCACTCTCATTAACACCTTCTCATCCAGCCCCCGTCAACTCTTCTCTACCTTTAACTCTCTACTTAATCCTCCACTGCCTCTACCCACCAACTCACTCACTTCCCAGGAGATTGCTAGTCACCTAAAAAATAAGATTGACTCAATTTGTGATGAAAGATCCACTCTACAGGTATCTCCCCACCTTACACTCCCTGTCAACAGGTACAATCAACACTCCCCTTTTTCAACCCTGCTTCTATAGATGAATAATTTTTAACACCCACCTAACCACCTGTCCCCCTGGACCCTGTGCCCTCTCAAATACAAAGTCACCCTCTGACTATATCCTACACTCTCTAACCCACATCTTAAATCTCCCCCTCTTTTCTGGCATCTTCCCTGACTCCCTAAAACATGCACTAGTCACCCCCATACTTTAAAAGCCGTCTTTGGACCCTACCAATCTTAACAATCTATGCCCTATCTCCTTGCTCCCCCTTTCCTCTAAACTGCTTGAATGCCTGGTCTACAACCAACTATGTGACCACCTCATTAAGAATAACCTTCTTGAGCCCCTTCAGTCTGGATTTTGCCCTCAACACTCCACAGAAACTACTCTTTTAAAACTCACAAATTACTTACTAACAGCAAAAAGCAATGGACACTAATCTGTACTCTTACTTCTGGACCTTTTGGCTGCCTTTGATACGGTTGATGACCCCCTCCTTCTCAAAAAACTTTTTCCGCTAGCTCTCATCCTATCTATCCTACCGCACCTTCAGTGTCACCTGAAATTCTACTTCCTCCACTCCTCTTTTTTTCTCCGTCGGGGTCCCCCAAGGTTCTGTTCTTGGACCTCTCCTATTTTAAATCTATACCTCAGCTGATAGCCTCCCATGGCTTTCAATATCATTTCAATGCTGACAACACCCAAATCTATCTCTCCACCCCTCAGCTCACTCCAACAGTCTCCTCACACATCACTAACTTACTAACAGATATATCAGCCTGAATGTCACACCACTTCCTCAAACTCAACTTGTCAAAAACCGAGCTCATAATATTTCCTCCCCCATATGCTTCTTCCCCTGACTTCTCTATCAAGAGCAATGGCACAACCATCCAGCCTTCCCCACATGCCAGGGTGCTAGGTGTTATGTTGGACTCTGAACTCTCCTTTTAGCCCCACACCCAATCACTTTCCAAAGCTTGTCGCCTCAACCTCGCAACATCTCCAAAATATGTCCCTTCCTAGCCAATGAAACAACAAAGCTCCCGATTCACTCCCTGGTTATCTCTCGCATCGACTACTGCAACTCCCTCCTCATTGGCTTACCTTTAAATAGGCTATCCCCCCTTCAGTCCATAATGAATGCTGCTGCCAGACTCATCCACCTTACAAACCGCACAGTGTCTGCTACCCCTCTCTGCCAATATATCCATTGGCTGGCACTAACCCAATGAATTAAACTCAAAATACCAACAATAATTTACAAAGCCATCCACAAGTCAGCCCCAGCTACATCACTAAACTAGTCTCAAAATACCAACCGAATCGTCCTCTTCATTCCTCCCAAGACCTTCTGCTCTTTAGCTCCCTCGTCACCTCCTCCCATACTCGCCTCCAGGACTTCTCCCGAGCCTCTCTCATCCTTAAAAATGCCCTACCCCAAACTCTCCGGCTATCTCCAACTTTATCCACTTCTAGGAGATCCCTTAAAAAGGTTTTCCTTCAGAGAAGCCTATCCTGCCTCCACCTAACAACTGTACTTTTAATTTCTTCATCATCTCATCCCTCAAAGTTATTACCTTTTGTAACACTTTACCTTCCCTCTTAGACTGTAAGCTCTAACGAGTAGGGCCCTCTGATTCCTTCTGTTTTGAATTGTATTGTAACTGTACTTTCTGGCCCAATGTTGTAAAGCGCTGCACAAACTGTTGTCGCTATATAAATACTGTATAATAAAATTAATATTCTGCAGCCTCTCCGGTCCCAGCATCAGCGACAGTTTCAGTGTGTAGGCGTGTGCAGGAGAGGCAGCCGACAACAGAAGCCCCATAGTAACTCTATGGGAGATGTAATTTCCCAACTGTTGTCGGTCCTCTCCTTCACACAGAAGCTGCTGCTGGAGACTGGACCGGATCCACTGTAGAATAGGTAAGTACATAGATTTTTGCTTTACAGGGCTAGATATATTAGGTTTAGAATGTGGCAGAGATCAGGTTAAGAATGAGTTAGTTTTTGCTTGAACTTCCACTGTAGGGTTCAGATGCTCCAGATTAAAGCAGAACTCCAGTTTGTCACACATCACTGCAGAGGGAAGGGACCTTTAAGTCGAGACAGACACTCCTTTGTTGGAATTCTTTAGCAGACATCACCAATAGCAACAACATCCCTTTCTCCAGGAGAGTCAACCAGCTCCTACTGACGAGGTTCCAATGCAAAAGCCCCGCAGGCACCTTCTGTAGAATCTTCCTCTGGGACTTAATCCTGTATCCAAGGAACATTCACAGACCTAAGCACATCCAGGCCTCCTTAGGCAGGCAAGCCTGAAGAAGCAGTTCCATCACATGCACCTTTTTCAGGCCAGAGCCTGGGGGAAAGAAAGCTTGCATCAGCCAGCCCCAAATAATTATACCCTTTCCCATAATGCATTACTGGCAAAGGAAATTACTAGTGGTGGGCTGGGAAAAGATATGAATATTCATAATCCAGAGCCACTGTATGATTTCACACTAATACCAGAAATGACCGTGCCACCTACTGACAGAGGGGAGAACTGACAGCCAGGCTGAACTTAGGGAAAGCTGAACAATACACAGGCTATAATTCACATTGGCTGACAAAGCCATGCAGCACTAACTTTAGAAACATTCCTGCTTACGGCAGGGGGCTACATGCATTATGAATAATCTATTAGGCCAACAGAACATGGGCATTTGGCTTCATAATGGTTGTGGCATTTGAACAGTACTGGGATTTCTGGTAGTGATATTTCACCACTGGAACTGCTAAGTTAGCATGTGATTTAACTACTACCAACCATGTAAAACTTAAGTGGAATTTGTGAGTGGAAATTACCTTGAACTTTACAGTGACAAAGTAGGAGACCTACATTCTTAGAATAAGAAACCTGTTAATTTAAACCTGTTAATTTGGTGTGTCATTCTACTGACAAATGAGGAGGAGTTTTCTGATCTCACCTTTGGGATGCAGTAACCTCGGAAATACACATCATTTGGAGTTGTGTGTGGCACATTCAAAGGAACGATATTAGCAAACCTCTGAATTTCATGTACTACTGCTTCAGTATAAGGCATATTCCTGCGATCATCGACTGTAGGCATCTGACCTTGTTTGATATTTGTCTGGATTTCCTCTTGTACCTTTTCTAGAAAATAACAGTAAATTACATCAGCCTCTCCATAATATGTGAACATATTTATTGTCACGATCAGTGGGTAAAACCACCTGGGACTGTAAACTCAAGATCTAGCAGGCCAATGGAACAACTAAACAGGTGTACCCGGGTACCGGTCCTCACATATGTAGGAGCAGTGTGACCGCACGCAAACAGAGGTGTGCCAGAGTCACAGGATCTAAGAAGCCACCCAGTCTTCACCAGAGCCAATGGATGTGTGGATGTTGAGCTGCAATTCGGCCCCCAGGTTGCAGCTCTCTAACACACCCATGTGGGCACAGTACAACCAAATAGCATACTGGAAGGACATGGGGTACGCACAGGAGACTAGAAACCAATGAAACCTAGTGCAGCTAGCTAGGAAGGGATGCCGGGGGAGAGGACGCAGGGAGCAAGCATAAAGCGCAGGAGAGAGGGGGATGCTGAACAACAGAGCAGAGAGAGAGAGAGAGACTCAGCAAGCTGGAAAGGACTGCAGGCAAACAACAACAAGAAACAATGTAGAGAATGACACACACAGTAACAGGAAGTGAAGGGATCCATGGACAGAAACCAAAGGGAATATAACTGCACAGCCAGAGGAAAAACACTGAGAACAAAGACAGGATCAAACAACACACAGAATATGACAATACTCAGATGGCAGCAAACACCACAGGAACAGAGGGGTATGGTTTCTACGTGTGGCAGTACCCCCCTAGGAGCTGCTGAGTATTGTGGTTCATCTGTCACCGTGCCGCAGCCAGGTACACACTTGTCATTCATCCAGAGACATGAAAGCAGTCCTTGCGCTTTGCTTTTTTATGTTTTATTGAGGGAGATTGAACTTGGATAGGGATGGGGACTTATGAGATGCCGTGGAATCAAAACTTCAACAATTGGGACTTTATATACATCCTGTATATACATCGCTCCTGCACATCGTTTTCTTTTTTTCAGAGTATCACTCCTTACTCCCCCTGCACATCACTTCCTTTCTTTCCTTCTCCAGACTAGCTAGCACTGTAGACCTGACATTGGCTCAGCCAGACCTTGAGAGGCAGGGACCGTGGGCCCCTATGGTGTAGCAAATATAAAAGTCCCAGTGCTAGCTGTCCCTGTGGCTACTGCTCCCAGTACCACCTCTTCAGGCACTGCCAGCCCTCCTGGCTGCAGCTGCCTCGCTCCACTGCCCATGACACCACCATCCTCCAGACTGGCTCTGCACCCATCCCAGACTGCTCCATATCAGTCCTCTCAGGCGTGCCTTCCAGTCCTCCCAACGGTGTGCTCACTCACCAGCCCTCCTGGCTGCCTCTGTGGAACTTCTGGAGACATGCCCGGGAGTGTTCTCCCGCTGTCCTCTCTTGCTCCTCCTGTGCCTCCTGTCCAGGACACTTCTGTTGGTTGTAAGAGGGTCCCGTCCACACCGGAGCCCAGGCCCAAGGTCACTCCCCCCAGACTGGGAAGCTCCCTCAAAGGTCCCCACAGCCTAACACTCCATCTCCATTCTTCCACCCGATCAACTCCTCCCCGGCTGGGCTGATCCTGGGTATTTAAGGAGGCCTGCCAATCCAAGTTGGGGATTGGTCAGGGATCCCTAGAATACCCCAGGTGCTCCACCTCCCCTCCAGCCTGTCTTTCCAGAAAACACTGGAAAATTCTAAAAAGAAGTAGGAGGTTCTAGTGATACCACCTGTGAGTCACCCAGCACTACTCTGTTCCGAACAAGACAAGGAGTTGGTCACACACTGGAACTCCAAATTATCTCAATGTCATCTTTATTGTCAAAAGGGTCAGACAGATACAGGCAATGGTAAACATTTCACAAGCGATAGCTTGCTTGTTCACAAGGGTTGTGAACAAGTTGTGAACAAGGAAGCTATCGCTTGTGAAACGTCTACCATTGCCTGTATCTGCCTGACCCTTTTGACAATAAAGATGACATTGAGATAATTTGGAGTTCCAGTGTGCAACCAATTCCTTGTCTTGTTTGTCTTCCACGGTGGTGAGCCGAGGTCTGCACCTGTGATCCATCCTGCACCTGATTTTGCCTGGAGCGGTGTGCTTCTCTTTGTTTTTTACTACTCAGAGCCACTCCCGACCCAGATCACAGAACACAGGTAGCCAAGCCTGGAAATGTACCTGTTCTAGGAAGAAAACCCTATACTATTTCCCTAGCACACTAGAGGGTTATATACTTACACATCCCCCCCCCCTAAAATCCAGCTAGTCCCTTAGCTAGGAAAAATTTACAAAAAGAGCAAGGGCATCTCATAAGCTATAAAATGGGATGGGAAAAAGGGAACAAACCAGGAAGGACAGGGCTAGGTATCAATTAATATGTACAAAAAAAAAAAAAGATTATTTATATATATATATATATATATATATATATATATATATATATATATATATATATCTGGTAGGTATTTACATCATGTACAACATAACACTAACTACTAATCACAACACAACTTGAGCCAGAGCATCTCTCCCTTAAGAGAGATACTCTGCCTGCAAAGGTCTTGACTACAGCCGGAGGGAGATGGACAGCTGTCCCATCCCAGAAGATCCTAAAAGAAGACAAAACACAATAGCATCCTAAACCAACATCTATCTACACACTTTATACAATTTCTGTTGGGAGGGGGTTAGCATTCTGCCGGCAGAAAAATCAAATCTTTACTTTACACAGTTCTCTTTTGTTCTGTCAGGAGGGGGTTATGGCCTGCTGACAGAAACAAACAGGGGAAAAAAACAGTATCAAGTGAATGGTCCTCTTAGGGATTCCTGATGGGAGGGGCCTCTCCCCAGACTAATAGGCTCCTTCAAAGTTCAAGTAGGGATCAGACCTCACCCACAGTGTCCTACAATAGGAAAGGTCCATCCATTGAGCACAGCATAGGGTGGCAGGCCAGTCTGATCCTGCAGAAAGGTCAGGGGAGAAAGAACACATACGTACTGAGACTCTCCAGCAGTCTATGTTACCACTTTCATGTTGGCTGTATATCTCCAACAGTCCTACTCATGCTTTAATGTCCTCAAAACGGGCCCAGGTCTCCTCACACTCTGGCACCCGCAAAGGCTTGGGGAAGTGCAAATACTCCCAAACCAGGTCATCCTCCCACTCTCCCCTGGAGTTCTCAATGATGTCCATGGTCTCGGGAGGGACATAGGGATAGTCCAGACCCCACTCCAGGGCAACTTTGCGCTAGACCTCCCTCTGGAACTGGGAAAACCTGGGCAGTTCTCTGGGCTATCCTTTTCCAGGCAGGACACAAGCATCTGGGGCCCTCTTGACCCACTGCCTGTACTCACAGCTGCTCTGGTCTGGGTGGTGGAAGGTCTGTTGTGGAACAGTTGTCTGCTACAGATGGGGGTTCTTGTAGCTTCTTCGGTTTCCCCAGCAAAGTCTTGCTCTTCTCCTCCAGATTGGACCTCCAGGACCTGGGAACCTCCTGTCTCCAATTTCTCTTCCAAACCCTGACTAGAAGATGACCACTCTGCTAATCTCTCCAGGGACCCGAACTCTGCTAACAGTCTGGGGGATTCCCAATCTATAGCCCTGCCCCCGCATTCCCCTTCTGGCTCACCTGAGGGCGCACTTCCCTCCAACACTGGCTCCTTCCTGATAGGGATAGCAAGGGACATAGAAGAAGCCGGCATTTCAGGGACATTATCTGGCTCCTGCATGGCAGTACTCACAGTTACCAGGTACCCAACCAGGCCACAGGCTACCTCAGGCTACCTACCAGACTCCTCTTCTCCTATGTTACTTGTTTTCGCAGGGGAGTCACCAGACTCAGACTCCACCCCGCCTTTTGGTGATGACTCATGGCCCGCTCTGGTTTCCGGGATGTCCACGGCTGCACGTGACACAGTCCTGAGTGCAGGTTCACATTGTGGCTCCTGCTGGCTGGATGCAAGCCGGGTGACTGCATCCGATCCACAATGACCGTACCGGATACAGGCACTGACCACCCCGGTTGGTATGCAGCATTCTGGACACATCAGGCATAGACGCTCTATCCCATCAATCATCAATCGCTGAATTGTTTTTTTTTTTTTTGTTTGTTTGTTTATTTAACCTGGTGATTATGCCAGTAACACTTTTCCTGTCCTTGGGTGACAACACTCACTTACCCTTCTATGTCATGATAACAAGCTAGGACTAAGGCTTGGTTCACAACTATGCGTGTCCAGAAGCAAAATCAAGCACTTTTCTGACATGCACATGTAGCCAGGTGCTTGGCTAAGAATGAAGAGGGAGAGAAACACTGGCTGCAGCTGCTCTCTGTAGCTAATACCCTGCAGCGCTAAACTGGTTAACAGCTATATCAGCAAGAGGAGGGAGCTGCTGAGCAGAAAGAGTTCATTAGACTGAGCCAGACAGCACTGCACTGTGGGAACTGTAGTCCAGAGAAAAGAGACTCTATTGTAATCAAGAACTTTTGAATTGCATTCCCAGAGAGAAATTGCTGGGAGAAGGGGAAATATCTGCATTTTCTCAGGCTGTACAGGACATTCCTCTTGCCATTAGGGATCTCGGAGAGTGCACAGTGCTGTGCAGTGTGCACCACTACTGCTGCATAACAGCAGTCTGAGCGGGATCTGGAGTGCTGAGTACAGGTGTGGAGTCAACCAGGTGCAGAGCAGAGGGTGGATGAATAGCTGTCTGTGACCAGATAGTGAGCTGCAGTATTGCTGGGAACCCTTTAGGAACTGACCATACAGCCATCTAGTAGCCTTATTCCTGCGGGCTTGACTGGAAGTATTATCATGTGCACCCATAGTACAACTGGGCCCCAATGCTATCCAGCTGAAGTGTTAGGTCTAAAGACTGTCCTGCTGCTACACAGAAACCTTCACTGAGATAAACATCTTAGAACACTGGCAGACTCCTTTCATAAGAAAGGTTACAAAGACAAAACCATCAACAACGGCATAAACACAGCCTTGAAAACCCGAAGAGAAAATCTCCTCCAATACACAGAGAAAAAAAAAACAATAACCGAGTACCTCTAGTCACCACATACAACCCAGCACTTGAAGGGATCAAAAAGATAATCAAAGATTTACAACCCATTATAACAGAGGATGAAACTCTGAAAGGAATATTTCAACAACCCCCATTATTGGCTTTCAGACAACCACCCAACCTCAGACACAAACTAATCAGCAGGAAACTTCACTCTGATTATGAAGTCACAAATAATGGAAGAAAACCCTGCAATAAAAAACGCTGCAAACTATGCAACCAGATCAATCTATGCAAAAGTGTCACACACACAAATGGGACCTTCAATATCATGGGATCTTACAACTGTACCTCCAGTAATGTTGTGTACCTCATCCAATGCAAAAGGTGCAGCAAAGGATCTTATGTTGGTGAAACAGGACAGACGTTGCAAGCGAGGATGAATTTGCACAGACATACCATCAAGGAACATAAAAAAGGCAGTTTATGCACACCTGTGGGACATCACTTCTCACAACCGGACCACACTATAGAAGACCTCAATGTTTTAGTTCTTAAAGGGAATTTCAGAACTATCCAGGAAAGGAAAACATTTGAACTAAGAATGATAATTCTTTTTGACACAAAAAATAATGGCCTGAATTTAGATATTGGTTTCCTTAACCATTATACTAAAGTTTTACGAACCCTCTGTGACTAGCATCCCCCCTCCTCCATTCTATAGCTCTCCCTCTGTCTTATCTCACTAAGGCCCCTTTCACACGATCGGACGCTCCATGTTAGTCTATGGAGCGTTGGATGTCAGCGGAGACATGTCCGCTGACATCCGACCCGGTCCGATCCGCTGAAGAGCAGACGGATGGCCCTACGTCCAGGTCCGTCGCTGGCGGATCGGATCGGGGGCGATCTGACGAAAACTGACACACTGTCCGTTTTCGTCCGATCCCTCCATAGGCGGCAGCGGCACCTGACAAGCCCCTCCCCGCTCAGTGAGCAGAGAGGGACCTGTCATCCGCCGGCTCAGCGGAGATCAACGGACAGATCTCCCGCTGAGCCGGCGGACCGAGGCGGGCTCCGTAGAAACTCGTGTGAAAGGGGCCTAACTCTGCTGCAATCTTTATTACCATTGATGTGTATGTGTTTGTTTTTCTCTCTTTTTTTCCCCTCTCCTTTCCCTCAGAGATGTGTTTTTTTTTGTTTGTTTTTTTAACATTCTGCTTAAAAATGTGTAAATCAGTACTGCTTGGACCTTGAAGAAGGGGACATACCTTGAAAGCTTGTCCTGAAAAATTATATGTTAGTGCAAATAAAAAAAGTATCACGGACAGTACTCAATTTTTTCTGTCACAATTGCACTAATACGGCTACAATCATATCATAATACAAAGATATGATTACACACTGTCCTAATTGAAGCACATTTTTACATTATGCAATTACCTATCAAGATAATAGAAGAACAAAACTTTAAACAGTACCATTTGAAAGTATTCAGGCAGGCCATTTCACTACATGCTTTGGTGAATTCATCCATAAATATGACCACAAAAGAGGTAGGTATAGTGTGTATGGGTTGGGCAAAATCAGCAGATAGAGGATTGGTATCGGTTGACTTAGCGGTTGGGGGGAGGGGGGGCTCAAAATGATTTTAGTACCCCCAAAAAAAGCCTCTGGCACACTGCATGACTTTAAGCACACAAATAACATTTGTACACATTTTAGGGGGTGTTTAGGGTAAAGCACTACAATGGAGCTGACAAAATACATTGTTAAGTGACTAGGCTAGGTGTGTATGGGCCCAGGATAGCATGCTGGGGAGGTTAGTGAAGGCAAATATGCATGAAGGACAAAAAAGGAAGTTTAAAAAATTCAAGCATGCATGAGGATAAAGAGGAAAGGATAAAACTTACCTTAATATAGTTCTTCTGCAGGACCTGAATGATGGCACAACAGGTCTCTGGATTAATGATCCCCAGAGCCTGGGGGGAGATGCCTGTCGAGAACTTGATGTCCTGCAGACTTCTCCCGTCGCCAAGTACCACAACGTGGCGACTAGCCTCTGCTTGGGAGTGATGGCTTGCCACATGCGGGTGTCCTGCCTGCTAATATAAGGGGACAGCAAAGCCAACAAACGGTGAAAAACAGGGTCCGTCATCCGGAGATAATTCCTGAAATCATCAGGATTATTCTCACGGATCTCCCGCAACAAAAGCATATGAGAGAATTGGTTACGCTGGAGCAACCAATTCTTCGTCCATGAACTCCTCCCCACCCTGTTCATGGACTGGGCTTGGGTCAAAGCAAGAACCCCAACACCAAGCCCCCGCACAGCACGAACTCTATGACAAGTACGTAACCGCAACATGGCTTCAAAACGGTCGGCTGGTCAGAATGAACTAACAGAACGCACTGAAAAACAAAAAGGCCTGAGAAGAGCGAGCTGAAAATCAGAAACTAGCAGACAAGAACGCACTGCAAATTAAAATACGTACTATAAAATACGTACTGAAAAACAAATACGAACTGACTACACGCACTGAAAACCAGATACGAACCCACAAGCTCAAACTGAAGAGCAGTAACGAACGGAAAAGCACGAGTCTGAAAAGCGCGAATCGTCTCTCACCAAACTTCTACTAACACGAGATTAGCAGAAGGACCCCAAAGGGTGGCGCACTGGCTATTGAACTTCATCTTTCTAGTGCCGTTGCACGTGTTTTACGTCACCACGTTCTTGACGTTCGCAAATTCCGACCAACTTTCTGTGACCTTGTGTATGCAAGACAAGTTTGAGCCAACATCCGTCGGAAAAAAACATGGATTTTGTTGTTGGAATGTGTCGATCCTGTGTACGGGGCATTATTCTAACCCGTACTAATACATTGTGTTAATTTGCCACTAAACTCAGGGCTGGTCCAAGGCATTGTGCTGCCTGGGCCCAGGAATGAAGTGCTGCCCCCCACCCCCCTCCAAAAAAAAATCAGGCCCACCAAAAGGCCCCCACATTAATTATTTTTTATCATGACAATTAAAACCAAAATTAAATTTATCAGGAAGTCAGATTTACATGCAACAGTGATGGTGGGGTTCAGACAGAGGTGTCAGCGGTGGTGGTGAGAGGGGGGGGGGCGGTGGGTTAGACACAGGCAGGGGTAGTAGGGAGGGGGTAAGACACAGGCAGGGGTGGTAGGGGGGTTTAAACTCAGGCAGGGGTGTTTAGACACAGGCAGAGGTGGTTAGACACAGGCAGGGATAGGAGGGGTGTTTAGACTCAGGCAGGGGCGTTGGGGGGGTAGACACAGGTAGGGGTGGTAGGGAGGGGCTTAGACACAGGCACGGGTGGTGGGGGAGTTAGACACAGGCAGGGGCGGTGGGGGGGGTTAGACACAGGTAGGGGTGGTGGGGAGATGGGTTAGACACCGGCAGAGGTGCTAGGGGGGTTGGACACAGGTAAGGGTGGCGGAGAGGTTTAGACAAACGTAGGGGTGGTAGGGGGGGTTAGACACAGGCAGGGGTGGTAGGGAGGGGTTTAGACACAGGCAAGGGTGGTAGGGAGGGGTTTAGACACAGGCAAGGGTGGTGGGGGGGTTAGACACAGGCAGTCGTGGGGTTTGGGGGTTTAGACTCAGACAGGGGTGGCGGGGGGGTTTAGACACAGGCAGGGGTGGTAGGAGGGGTTAGACACAGGCAAGGGTGGTAGGAAGGGGGTTAGACACAGGCAGGGGTAGTAGGGAGGGGTTTAGACGCAGGCAGGGGTGGTAGGGAGGGGTTTAGACACAGGCAGGGGTGGTGGGGGGTTAGACACAGGCAGTGGTGGGGTTTGGGGGTTTAGACTCATGCAGGGGTGGCGGGGGGGTTTAGACACAGGCAGGTGTAGTAGGAGGGGTTAGACACAGGCAGGGGTGGTAGGGGGGTTAGACACAGGCAGGGGTGGTAGGGAGGGGGTTATACACAGGCAGGGGTGGTAGGGAGGGGTTTAGACACAGGCAGGGGTGGTAGGGAGGGGTTTAGACACAGGCAGGGGTGGTGGGGGGGTTAGACACAGGCAGTGGTGGGGTTTGGGGGTTTAGACTCATGCAGGGGTGGCGGGGGGGTTAGACACAGGCAGAGGTGGTAGGAAGGGGGCTAGACACAGGCAGGGGTGGTGGGGGGGTTAGACACAGGCAGGAGTGGTAAGGGGGTTTAGACTCAGGCAGGGGCGACGGGGGGTAGACACGGGCAGGGGTGGTAGGGAAGGGTTTAGACACAGGCAGTGGTGGGGTTTGGGGGTTTAGACTCAGGCAGGGGTGGCGGAGGGGTTTAGACACAGGCAGGGGTGGTAGGAGGGGTTAGACACAGGCAGGGGTGGTAGGAAGGGGGTTAGACACAGGCAGGGGTAGTAGGGAGGGGTTTAGACGCAGGCAGGGGTGGTAGGGAGGGATTTAGACACAGGCAGGGGTGGTGGGGGGTTAGACACAGGCAGTGGTGGGGTTTGGGGGTTTAGACTCATGCAGGGGTGGCGGGGGGGTTTAGACACAGGCAGGTGTAGTAGGAGGGGTTAGACACAGGCAGGGGTGGTAGGGGGGTTAGACACAGGCAGGGGTGGTAGGGAGGGGGTTAGACACAGGCAGGGGTGGTAGGGAGGGGTTTAGACACAGGCAGGGGTGGTAGGGAGGGGTTTAGACACAGGCAGGGGTGGTGGGGGGGTTAGATACAGGCAGTGGTGGGGTTTGGGGGTTTAGACGCATGCAGGGGTGGCGGGGGGTTTAGACACAGCAGGGGTGGTAGGAGGGGTTAGACACAGGCAGGGGTGGTAGGAAGGGGGTTAGACATAGGCAGGGGTGGTGGGGGGTTAGACACAGGCGGGGTGGTGGGGGGTTTAGACTCAGGCAGGGGTGGCGGCGGGGTTTAGACACAGGCAGGGGTGGTAGGGGCGGTTAGACAAAGGCAGGGGTGGTTAGACACAGGCAGGGATAGTAGGGGGGTTTAGACTCAGGCAGGGGTGTTTAGACACAGGCAAGGGTAGTGGGGGGGTAGACACAGGCAGGGGTGGTAGGGAGGGGGTTAGACACAGGCAGGGGTGGTGGGGGGGTTAGACACAGGCAGGGGCGGTGGGGGGGTTAGACACCGGCAGAGGTGGTAGGGGGGTTAGACACAGGTAGGGGTGGCGGGGGGGTTTAGACACAGGCAGGGGTGGTAGGGGGGTTAGACACAGGCAGGGGTGGTAGGGAGGGGGTTAGACACAGGCAGGGGATAGTAGGGAGGGGTTTAGACACAGGCAGGGGTGGTAGGGAGGGGTTTAGACACAGGCAGGGGTGGTGGGGGGGTTAGACACAGGCAGTGGTGGGGTTTGGGGGTTTATACTCAGGCAGAGGTGGCGGGGGGGTTTAGACACAGGCAGGGGTAGTAGGAGGGGTTAGACACAGGCAGGGGGTGGTAGGAAGGGGGTTAGACACAGGCAGGAGTGGTAGGGGGGTTTAGACTCAGGCAGGGGCGGCGGGGGGTAGACACAGGCAGGGGTGGTAGGGAAGGGTTTAGACACAGGCAGGGGTAGTGGTGGTGGGGGGGGGGGTAGACACAGGCAGTAGTGGGGTTTGGGGGTTTAGACACAGGCAGGGGTAGTAGGAGGGGGGTTAGACACAGGCAGGGGTGGTAGGGAGGGGTTTAGACACAGGCAGTGGTGGTAGGGAGGGGTTTAGACACAGGCAGGGGTGGTGGGGGGGTTATACACAGGTAGTGGTGGGGTTTGGGAGTTTAGACTCATGCAGGGGTGGCGGGGGATTTAGACATAGGCAGGGGTGGCGGCGGGGTTTAGACACAGGCAGGGGTGGTAGGGAGGGGGTTAGACACAGGCAGGGGTGGTAGGGAGGGGGTTAGACACAGGCAGGGGATGAGGGGGGTTAGACTCAGGCAGGGGTGGCGGGGGGTTTAGACACAGACAGGGATGGTAGGGAGCGGGTTAGACACAGGCAGGGGTGGTAGGGGGGTTAGACACAGGCAGGGATGGTAAGGAGGGGGTTAGACACAGGCAGGGGTGGTAGGGATTTAGACACAGGCAGGAGTGATAGGGGGGTAAGACACAGGCAGGGGTGGTAGGGGGGTTAGACACAGGCAGGGGTGGCGGGGGAGGTTAGATACAGGCAGGGGTGGTAGGGGGTTAGACACAGGCAGGGGATGGTAGGAGGGTTAGACACAGGCAGAGGTGGCGGGGAGGTTAGACACAGGCAGGGGTGGCGGGAGGGTTAGACATAGGCAGGGGTGGTAGGGGGGTTAGACACAGGCAGGGGTGGTAGACACAGGCAGGGGTGGCGGGGGGGTTAGACACAGGTAGGGGTGGTAGGGGGGTTAGACACAGGCAGGGGTGGTAGGGAGGGGGTTAGACACAGGCAGGGGTGTTAGGGAGGGGGTTAGGCACAGGCAGGGGTGGTAGGGGGGTTAGACACAGGCAGGGGTGGAAGGGAGGGTTAGACACAGGTAGGGGTGGAAGGGGGGTTAGACACAGGCAGCGGTGGTAGGGAGGGGTTAGACACAGGCAGCGGTGGTAGGGGGGTTAGACACAGGCAGGGGTGGTAGGGGGGTTAGACACAGGTGGGGGTGGAAGGGGGGTTAGACAGACAAAGGGGTGGAAGAGGGGTTAGACACAGGCAGGGGTGGTAGGGAGGGGTTAGACACAGGCAGGGGTGGCGGGGGGTTTAGACACAGGCAGGGATGGTAGGGAGTGGGTTAGACACAGGCAGGGGTGGTAGGGGGGTTAGATACAGGCAGGGGTGGTAGGGAGGGGGTTAGACACAGGCAGGGGTGGTAGGGGGGTTAGAATCAGGCAGGGGTGGTGGGGATTTAGACACAGGAAGGAGTGGTGGGGGGGTAAGACACAGACAGGGGTGGTAGGGGGGTTAGACACAGGCAGGGGTGGTGGGGGAGGTTAGACACAGGCAGGGGTGGTAGGGGGGTTAGGCACAGGCTGGGGATGGTAGGGGGGGTTAGACACAGGCAGAGATGGCAGGGGGGTTAGACACAGGCAGGGGTGGTAGACGCAGGCAGGGGTGGTAGAGGGGTTAGACACAGGCAGGGGTGGTAGACACAGGCAGGGGTGGCGGGGGTTAGACACAAGTAGGGGTGGTAGGGGGGTTAGACACAGGCAGGGGTGGCGGGGGGTTAGACACAGGTAGGGGTGGTAGGGGGGTTAGACACAGGCAGGGGTGGTAGGGAGGGGGTTAGACACAGGTAGGGGTGGTAGGGAGGGGTTAGACACAGGCAGGGGTGGTAGGGAGGGGGTTAGACACAGGCAGGGGTGGTGGGGGGGTTAGACACAGGCAGGGGTGGTAGGGGGTTAGACACAGGCAGGGGTAGAAGGGGGGTTAGACACAGGCAGGGATGGAAGGGGGGTTAGACACAGGCAGGGGTAGTAGGGGGATTAGACACAGGCAGGGGTGGTGGAGATGGGATTAGGGGCGCTGGCAGCCACGCCTATAGTGATCCCTCTTTCATCATGGTGTCTCTGCTCAGCAAAAAGCTCCTCCCCCTTCACGCTGTTGGCCGTCAGCCTATCAGGTGACTTTCTCTTGTCAGCAGCAATGTGGGGGGAGCCGCAGAGAGTAATAGCAGCGGCGCCGGGCCATCCACACAGTGGAATAAGGAGAGGAGAGGGGCGGGCGTGTGGAGCGGAGCGATCGGGTGGGACCACTGTCTTCCTGGGTGTCAATGTGCCGCCCGGGACCAATGGTCCCATTGGGTCCCATGGTAGGGCCAGCCCTGACTAAACTTCTTGTGTCTATTTTCTGGTACTAATTCACAGTCGAGGTAAAGGTATCTATGCTCATGTTCTTATAAGTGCTTGCAGTAACTTTCATTCAACCGGTTGTGACAGAGGGTCTGAGGGTGTTCGTCGAGTCATGGCACAGGACAGAGAACACAAATTACCAAGCAGCTCCTGCGGGGATACCACTACAGCAGACGTATGGGTGTGCCATTAATTTTTAATGGCACCCCGACGCATTGGCCCCTCCCGCTGTAGCTGTCAGATCGAGAGAGGTGGCTGGTCATGTGCTCTGAAATCAGGTATAGAACAGCATTTTTTTTAATAAAACATAGACACTGGGGCACACAGCATTATTAACCACAGAGGATTAAGTCATTTCAACAGCAGGAGGGGAGGGGCGGGTGCTGTCACTAGCTGACAGGCAGGGAGGGAGGGGGGAGAGGAGGACAGAGGAGAGCTGCAGATAGCTGCGGATGACGAAGGCACGTAAACTGACCACGGTGTCAGGGCTCAGCAGCCATGATAAACCGTGATCAGTTTACAGGGGGGGAGGGCAGAACCAGGCAGGATCATGCATGTATTACAGATGATAGAAAGGGCCAAATTGCACAGCACAAGCACTGTGCTGTATAACATGCTTTAAAGGGACAGGATCCATTTTCTTTTCTTTTTTTTTTTTTTTTTAGGGTAACAAACACTTTAACTTTTAAGAGCTATTTAAAGCCTATTGCACCATATCAAACCACAACAAAGTGCCTTAAAGTGACCCTGCACAGGATTACTTCTTTGCAATACTATACTACCTAGAAAACTAAGTTGCTATACTTACCTTTTTTGGTGACCCATACCTTTAAACTCTGCCACTTAACTGCTTCCTAGCCGCTGTAAGTATTTCACGTTGGAAATACATGCTCCAGAACTTCTTTTGGGCGACAGGCGTACCGTGATTCTGTTTGCGCGATTATACCATGATTCATCAGGCGACAATAGGAATGGGAGCAGCCTTGGCCAGGAGATGAAGGTGGTGGGATGCACCCCCCTGGGCAGCTGGGCATTGGATATTTGGCCATCAGTTGTGGCAAAGGGCTGATCCTGGGGACTTGACCTGAAACAATATTATTACTAAGCCCTGTGAGTGAAAAGTTGTGGCTCCCTTCCTAGCCTGCAGGAGAGAGTCACCATGGAACTCAGGGCCGGTGCTGCCATTAGGCAAACTGCAGCAAGCAACTAAGTCTCAGCATCAGCAGGCAGCCGCCGCATCGGTGGCGGAGGACTGTGTCTGTGTCCCAACTCCCAAATGAATGGAAGCAAGCAAACATTCATTGATGGGCACTGGTAGGCTGTTTTTGATGGGTGCTGGTGAGGCTGCATTTGATGGCCGCTGGTGAGGCTGCATTTCATGGGCGCTGGTGAGGCTGCATTTGATGGATACTGGTGAGGCTGCATTTGATGGATACTGGTGAGGCTGCATTTGATGGATACTGGTGAGGCTGCATTTGATGTGTGCTTCATTAAAAAGGTGGGATATACATGGGCAGGGAAATTGGGGTGGAGCCGGCGGGGGCAGCAAAATGAGCTTTTGCCTAAGGTGTCAAAAACCTTAGTTAGACTTACCGGTGATGGTATTTCTACGAGCCTTTCAGGACAGCACCTTGGGGAGAGCGCAGCTCCACCTCTTGACAGGAAACACTGCGTGACAACGCCCCTTTAAAAAGCAGCTGCTTCCACCATGCCGTCAGTTGTTACCGAGAAATCCTCTGACATGCTGGAAAATATAATCAGACAATTACCAAGCCCTATAATTATACTTTATATATGAAAACCAAGGGAGGGAAGTAGGCTGCTGTCCTGAAAGGCTCGTAGAAATACCGTCACCTGTAAGTCTAACTAAGGTTTTCTCCCTTCGCCTTTCAGGACAGCACCTTGGAGAGGATAACCGAGAAACTTACTTTAGGGTGGGACTACTGCCTGTAAAACCTTCCTACCAAAGGATTGGTCTGAGGCTGATAGTAGATCCAAGCGGTAGCCTTATGAAGGTCGAAAAACTAGACCATGTGGCAGCCTTGCAGATTTGCTCAGGAGATGCCCCGGCCCTTTCTGCCCATGATGCCGCTACTGCTCGAGTAGAATGAGGTAATACCCCTTCCAGAGGTTCCAGACCGAAAGATTTGTATGCCTCTTTAATGACTTGCTTTAACCATCTTCCGAGGGTGCTCTTGGAAGCTTTACCTCCTTTGTGAGTACCTTCCATTAAAACAAAGAGTGAAGATGACTTTCTGATTTCCTTTGTTCTTTCCAGATATTTAAGCAGACACCTCCTGACATCAAGAGTATGGAAAACCTCTTCTCCTGCCCCCGAAGGTAAAGGACAAAAAGTAGGGAGAATGATTTCCTGTGTACAGTGAAAAACTGAATCCACCTTTGGCAGAAATGCTGGATCCGTCCTTAAGACTACCCTATCCTGTAGACATCTCATGAAGGGCTCTTTAATTGAAAGGGCTTGTAACTCACTAATTCTACCTGCAGAAGTTACTGCTACCAGTAAAATAATCTTTAACGTCAAAAAACTTAATGATGCTTCTTCTATGGGTTCAAACGGTGCCTTAGTCAATCCCTGAAGAACTAAAGATAAATCCTATTTGGGAAAACTAATAACAGGTCTAGGCTTTACTTTTGCCATTGCCCTAAAAAATCTGATTATTAAAGGTTCCCTTGACAGGGTTCTTTTCAAAAAAACTGATAAAGCAGCTACCTGCGTCTTGAGCATACTTGCTGCTAACCCTTTCTCCAATCCCTCTTGAAGAAATTCCAAAACTCAAATTGTAGTACGAAAATCAAATTTTTTCTGGAACACCAAGAATTATAGATCTTCCAGACTTTAAAGTAAATGTCTCTCGTCACTTTTTTTCTACTTGCAAGAAGGGTAGAAATAAGCTTCTCTGATAAACCCTTCTGTCTTAAGGTCTGTTCTTCAGAAACCAAGCTGTTAGATTGAGATAAGCTGGATCTGGATGGAGAATCTGGCCCTGACTCAACAGATCTGCCCTGATTGGTAATCTCCAAGGAGGTTTCACTGAGAGGTTCATCAAATTTGAAAACCAGGGTCTTTTCGGCCAATAAGGGGCTATTACCTGGGGGTAACCCCAACTCCTGGAGATTGTTTCAAATAATTCCTGATTGAGAGACCACTCTGCTTCCCTTATTTCTTTCCTGCTGGGGAGATCTGCTAAGGTGTTTTCTGTCCCCTTCAGATGGACTGCTGATAGAGAGGCCACATTGTTCTCTGCCCATCTTAGGATCTGATGAGCTAGACCCATTAGAGTTCTGCTTTTTGTGTCCCCTTGCTTTGTTAAATATAATACTGCCGTCATATTGTCTGACAATATTTGGACATGTTGTTTCACTAGAAATTCCTGGAAGGAGAGGAGGCTTAGGTGAACAGCATTTAAATCTCTCCAATTTGAAGATCTTCTTGCCTCTGGTTTGGTCCAAACTCCCTAAATTGTTTTTTCTTCCAGATGAGCTCCCCATCCCCATGTGCTGGCATCTGTAGTCAGCCTTCTGGTTACCGGAAAGGCCCAAGGAAGCCCTTTTGAGACGTTTCCTTGGCTCCTCCACCACCAGAGCGATCTTTTTGCTCTTGCCCCTATTTTGAATTTCTTCTCCAGAGGTTCCTGGTATGACCAATTCATCAGAATATCTAATTGCAGAGGACAGGCATGCAACCTGGCCCACTGTACCGAAGGAATTGCCGCTGTCAACAGTCCCAGAGCGGACATGGCTTGTCTTACAGAGATCTCTGGATTGGATTGAACTGCTTTCAGGGTCAACTGCATCTTCTCTATTTTCTCCTGGGGCAGAAAAATTCTCTGTTCTATCGAGTCTATTTCATACCCCAGAAACCTTACCATTTGAGATGGTATTAGGTTTGACTTTTGAAGATTGAGAAGCCATCCCAAACTTTTTAGATGTGTTTGAACTGTCTGTAGGTTGACCTCTACTTGACCCTTTGAGTCGGCAAACAGTAGCAGGTCGTCCAAATAGGGCACTATTGAAATCCCCTTCAGCCTCAGGGGCTCCAAAGATTCCGCCATCACTTTTGTGAATACCCTGGGGGGAGGAGGAAACTCCGAAAGGCAGAGCCCGAAACTGCAGGTGCCAAATCTCCCCCCCCCCCAGAATCTTTGTGATGGGGGCGCTATTGGTATATGGAGATAGGCATCTCTCAAATCGATGGAAGCCATATGACATTTGGGGGTTAGCAAGTTCCTCACTGAGAAAATCGTATCCATCCTGAATTTTTTGTATTTTATGGATCGATTTAGAACCTTCAAATTCAGCATCAGGCGGAACTTTCCTGATGGCTTTTTAACCAGAAAAAAGTGGGAGTAAAACCCCTTCCCCTCTTGATCTTTCGGAACCTGGGAAATGACCTTCTGTTGTATCAGTTCCTGTAACAGAGACTTCATGGCCAGAGCCTTTTCCCGATCCTTTGGCAGGTTTGTTATATAAAACCGATTTGGGGGGCTTTGTGAGAATTCCAATTGATAACCCTTTTTCACTAACCCCAGAACAAAAGGACTCTTTGTTGTTTTTTCCCAAATTGGTAAGAAGTCCTGTAGTCTTCCCCCTACTAGATGGTCATTGTTTTTTAGGGGTTTGTTCTGGGGTTCTAAAGAGTACCCCGCCTCTACCTCTTCCTCCCTGAGAAGACCAGGGTCTCTTCTGTGTCTGGTCCTTTTCCTTATCGGCTTGTCGAAAAGGACGAACATTTTTCCTCTGCTGTACCACTTTCTTCTTCTGTGGGAAAGCTTTCTTCTTATCTGCTGTCCTGTCAAGGACAGTCTCCAATTCTGGCCCGAACATCAGGTCTCCTGAAAAGGGAATTCTGCACAGTTTTTTTTTAGAAGCTGAATCCCCTGACCAGGTCTTTAAGCAGAGTGCTCTTCTTGCTGAGTTAACAAGCGCAGAGGACCTGGCTGACATCCTGATAGATTCTGCAGAGGCATCTGCCATATATTTTACTGCCTTAAGCAGGGTAGGGAAAGACTCCAATAAGTCTTTTCTGGAGGTACCTGCAACCACATGATTCTTAAGTTGATCTAACCAACGCTCCAAATTCCTAGCCACCAATGTAGCCGCCATTGCTGGCTTAAGATTAGCTAGAGATGAGTCCCAGGCTTTCTTCAGTAGCCCATCTGCCCTCTTATCCATAGCATCTTTGAGAATACCCATGTCCTCAAAAGCCAAATCAGTTTTCCTAGATACTTGAGAAAAGGCAGCATCTATCTTTGGTTTTTTATTCCACAACAGTTCCTCGTTCTCCTCAAAAGGAAACCTCCTTTTGAGGGCTTTAGAAAAGAACTGTCCTTTCTCTGGATCCTTCCATTCCTTTTAAATAGTGTCTGTTAACACTTTATGCACAGTGAACACCCTGTGTCTAATTTCTTCCAGCCCCTGGTACTTCTTGTCATGCACGGACAGCTGGGCTTTTTCTTCCTGGATCTCCAGGGTAGTATAAATTGCCTTGAGTAATTCATCCACCTCCTCAAGTGAAAGCTTATATCTAGATGATCTTGTCTCTTCTTCCACCTCCTCCTCCTCCTCCTCAGAATCAATGGTTGAGGGTGGAATGCTTTCCCTTTCCTCCTCCGACTCACTTTCCACCTGTCTGGAAGTGGACTGAGGGAAACTGGAGTGAGAACTCTGTTCTTGGCTGGAACTCTGGCCACGTTTTTTCACAAGGGAGCGCACTGTCCCTAGGGCCTCTGCTAATTCTTTCCTCACAGAAGATAAGAGTTCTTTGCACTCTTGTGAGGACTCTTCTTTTACTAAATCCGCAATGCAGGATCTGCACAGTGGTTTGGGCCAAGAGTCCCTTAAAGGATTTTTGCATGAGGGGCACTTTCTCCCTGTTCTCTCTGATTTGGCAGTAGCTTTCTGAAACAGAGAAACAAAAGAAACCCAGGCCCTTAGAACTAAGGCCTCAGAGAAATGTAACACCCCCAGCCAACACCCTAAGTGCCCAGAGTCTCACTCCTTTGCTGAACTGCTAACGGAAAAATCTTACCCCATAGCAGACAGCAGCAGGTTTTCTTTGAACCACATAAAGATAAAAAAATACCCAGTGACATAGAAGGAAAGAGGTGCCACCACACCTCTCCTACCTGGGCCTGGCCGGGAACCTGGGCGCCTGCATCCGCCATTGCTGCTGATGATTCCACTGTCTCCATTGCGATCTCCGCAGCCGCTGTCTGTGTACAAGGCTCCATGTGCCAAACAAAAGGATGTCCCGGCCAGAAGACCCGCCCCTTTCTCCTGCGTTCCAGCAGCTGGAACCAATCGCTGCTACGCCCCGCCGGAAGTCTCTGCCCACCGGAACTGGCGTCACCCGCTGTCCGGTATTCGGCGCCGCCATGCAGAGGCCTGGCATGGACACTCTTTCTGAGCACACCCGCGGCCCCCCAAACACCCCAGGTGAAAGACCTCCGGCAGACCATAACTCCTGTGAGCCGGAGAAGGAAGGGACACCAGAGCACCCCCCTCACGTGCGGGAAGGAGCTGGTCTGAGTACCAAAATGTGGAGGTCCTGCCAAAACCCTCTCCTTGGAGAGAGCGCAGCCCGTCTGGTTCCCTAAGCAGTGCTTCCACCATGGCGGAGGAAACACTAAAAACTGACGGCATGGTGGAAGCAGCTGCTTTTTAAAGGGGCGTTGTCACGCAGTGTTTCCTGTCAAGAGGTGGAGCTGCGCTCTCTCCAAGGTGCTGTCCTGAAAGGCGAAGGGAGAAAATCCTTCCACCAGCCCTGATGGAACTATGTAATGTTAAGAACTGGTGAGAATGATAGTGCTCCACACTGCCACTCTCAGAATATCTCCATAGTCTCTGCTGGGACAGGTGTCACTGGTAGGGAAAGTAAGGAAATGCTGTTCCTCCATTTGTGGGGCCCTGGGATGGTAATATGGCCTTTGGCTTTGAGGAAGCACTAACCCATATGCTAACAAGTGATTCAGGAAATTAGTTGAAATTTTTCCAAAGGTGTCAGAAAGGGGCATTTACTTTTTCCAAGGCTATCAAAATCTAAAAATAAAAGTCTGGATGAAGACTCACACATTAGGTAAGGGTGGAGGAGAATGGTCAAGCAGACATTTCCCCAAAATGGCTTTACTTTGTAAACCCACAAAATTACTTTGTATTTCTGGATACTTCATCATCAATAAAATGGCCCAGCGTAGTGTTGTAGATGTTGTTTCTGTCCCAGCAGCAAAGAGATCCAAAACTGAGAACACCATATCCTCATCATCAAAGTGCGTTTCAGCTTTGGTTGACTCCTAAAAACACAAACATCAAATGATTCAAACACTAATGCCGCGTACACACGGTCGTACTTTTCGTCTACAAAAGTCCAACGGACGCTGACGGACTAAAGCTGGCTGGTAATCCGATCGTGTGTGGGCTTCTCCGGACTTTCAACGTACTTTTTTAGCCTCAAATCCGACGTACTTTAGATTTGAAACATGCTTCAAATCTTTACGTCGTAACTACGACGGACCCCGAAGTCCGCTCGTCTGTATGCTAGTCCTACGGACAAAAACCCACGCTAGGGCAGCTATTGGCTACTGGCTATGAACTTCCTTATTTTAGTCTGGTGTACGTCATCACGTAAGAATTCGACGGGCTTTTGAGTGGTCGTGTGTAGGCAAGTCCGTTCGTTAGAAAGTCTGCCACAAGTCCGCCGCAAGTCTGCCGAAAGTCCGCCGGAAGTATGTCGGACAGGCTGTCGGACTTTTGTAGCTGAAAAGTCCGACCGTGTGTACGCGGCATAATAATTTATTTATCATTATACTTTTTTTTTTATAATTATCATACACTCATTGGAGGAACTTTGTCACAGTATAAAAGAGAAAAACTCAAAGGGCCTCATAAAATAAACCACACCAGTGTAAAATGACCTTGAGTATGAAGATGAAGTAAACAAAGACAAGGTTATACAACTATAATCACAATCTTATAATAATTTACTACTATGCAATGCTGTCATAAAACAGATTTAAAAAAGGAGATTTTTCACTAAAGGTGACTTGGCCCATATTTCACCACGTTTATCACCTGACTTGTAACAGGACATCCAGAGTCCAAACAGAGTAGCTACAAGAATGTTAAAACTTCAGGGAGCTAAGCTAACTCTGAGACCCAGGGATGGCCCTGCTAAATTAAAGTTGCCTGCAGGGCTGTGATAAAGGGTATACAGTGGGTAAAATAAGTATTGAACACGTCAACAGTTTTCTAGGTAAATATGTCAGTAACAACCCATGAAATCCATACATACAAAGAAACCAAAACAAATAAGTTCAGAAATAAAGTTATGTGTAATAAAATGGATTGACACAGGGAAAAAGTATTGAACACATGGAGAAAGGGAGGTGCAAAAAGACATAGAAAGCCAAGACACCAGCTGAAATCTATCAGTAATTAGAAAGCAATCCTGCCCCTTGTAATTGCAAAATAATATCAGCTGGTTCAGTCTCAACTGAATAAAAAGGTGTCACATTATCAAGGTGTCACACAAGAAACATCTCATTATGGATAAAAGCAAAGAGCTCTCTCAAGACCTGCGCACCCTTATTGTTGCAAAACATACCGATGGCATTCGTTACAGAAGGATTTCTAAACTTCTGAATTTTCCAGTGAGCTCTGTTGGGGCCATAACCCGGAGGTGGAAAGAACATCATTGCACCATAAACCAGCCACGACCAGGTGCTTCTCGCAAGATTTCTGACAGAGGAGTGAAAAGAATTATCAGAAGAGTTGTCCAAGAGAATTAGTAGGTACAATTGTTTCAAAGAAAATAGATAATGCACTCAACCGCCATGGTCTGTATGCATGATCACCACACAAGACTCCATTGCTGAAGAAAAAGCATGTTGAAGCTTGTTTAAAGTTTGCTGCACAACATTTAGAAAGCCTGTGAAATACTGGGAGAATATAGTCTGGTCAGATGAGACCAAAATTGAACTCTTTGGATGCCATAATACACACCATGTTTGGAGGTCAAATGGCACTGCGCATCACCCCAAAAACACCATGCCAATAGTGAAGTTTGGAGGTGGGAACATCACGGCAGTGGCGTAGCGTGGGTTGTCAGCACCCTGGGCGAGGTAAGTAATTTGCGCCCCCCTAACCTGTGGGCTTTTAGCACCCAAGAATGGGGGCCCAGGTTCCTCCACTCACAGCCTGAGCCTCTGATTGGCCGCCTGCAGCCTTTTATTAATGGTTAGATCTGAGATATCTCTTTGATTACAGTAATCAAAGAGATATCTTCTCAGTATCAGCCAATAATAAAAGGCTGCGGACAGCCAATCAGAGGTCTAGATTGTAAATAACAAGGAGCACCTATATACAGCAGAGCAAGCAGCCAATAGTAACCCAGACGTAAGGGTTGTGCATATTATTTAATGCTAGACATACTACAGGAGACAGTCAGAAACTGCAGGCATACTATAGGAGATGGTCAGAGACTGCAGACATAGTACAGGAGATGGTCAGACACTGCGGACATACTATAGGCAGGGCATTTTTTCTCAGAGAACCACCGCCTAAGAGTGGGAGAGTCTTATTGGAGCATTGTTAAATACTACTTGTGCATTCTGCACAGAGTTCAGAGTTCAGGAGTGCAGTATGTACAGAGTTCATGAGTGTACTGCGTACAGAGTACAAAGATCAGGAGTGTGCTATATATAAAGTGCAAAGATCAAGATTATGCTAAATCAGGTGTACCCTATATACAGAGTGTAAAGTTTAGGAGAGCGCTAGGTACAGAGTTCAGAGTGCAATTCATACAGAGTGAAGAGCTCAGGAGTGTACTGCATACACCGTGCAGAATTCAGTAGTGAGTAGGGATGAACAGCCGAACAGCGAACAATTTGGGGTGTTCGCGGCAAATTCGAATGCCGCGGAACACCCTTTAAAAGTCTATGGGAGAAATCAAAAGTGCTAATTTTAAAGGCTTATATGCAAGTTATTGTCATAAAAAGTGTTTGGGGACCCGGGTCCTGCCCCAGGGGACATGGATCAATGCAAAAAAAAGTTTTAAAAACGGACGTTTTTTCAGGAGCAGTGATTTTATTAATGCTTAAAGTCAAACAATAAAAGTGTAATATCCCTTTAAATTTCGTACCTGGGGGGTGTGTATAGTATGCCTGTAAAGGGGCGCATGTTTCCTGTGTTTAGAACAGTCTGACAGCAAAATGACATTTGGAAGGAAAAAACTCATTTAAAACTACCCGCGGCTATTGCATTGCCGACAATACACATAGAAGTTCATTGATAAAAACGGCATGGGAATTCCCCACAGGGGAACCCCGAACCAAAATAAAAAAAAAAAATGATGTGGGGGTCCCCCTAAATTCCATACAAGGCCCTTCAGGTCTGGTATGGATATTAAGGGGAACCCCAGCCAAAATTTAAAAAAAAAATTGACGTGGGGTTCCCCCTAAATTCCATACCAGACCCTTCAGGTCTGGTATGGATTTTAAGGGGAACCCCGCGCCAAAAAAAAAAAAAAAAACGGCGTGGGGTCCCCCTAAAAATCCATACCAGACCCTTATCCGAGCACGCAACCTGGCAGGCCGCAGGAAAAGAGGGGGGACGAGAGTGCGCCCCCCCCCTCCTGAACCGTACCAGGCCACATGCCCTCAACATTGGGAGGGTGCTTTGGGGTAGCCCCCCAAAACACCTTGTCCCCATGTTGATGAGGACAAGGGCCTCATCCTCACAACCGTGGCCGGTGGTTGTGGGGGTCTGCGGGCGGGGGGCTTATCGGAATCTGGAAGCCCCCTTTAACAAGGGAACCCCCAGATCCCGGCCCCCCCCCTGTGTGAAATGGTAAGGGGGTACTTACTTCTTCTTCTTCTGGTTCTTCTGGCTCTTCTGGTTCTTCCTCCGGCGTTCTCGTCCAGCATCTTCTCCGCGGCGTCTTCTATCTTCTTCTCCTCGGGCCGCTCCGCACCCATGGCATGAGGGGAGGCTCCCGCTCTTCTCTTCATCTTCTTCTCTTCTTCATCTTCTTCTTCATCTTCTTCTTCATCTCTTCTTCCTTCTTCTCTTCTTCATGTCTTCTGCGGGCCGCTCCGCAGCCATGCTGGCATGGAGGGAGGCTCCCGCTGTGTGACGGCGTCTCTTCGTCTGACGGTTCTTAAATAACGGGGGGCGGGGCCACCCGGTGACCCCGCCCCCCTCTGACGCACGGTGACATGACGGGACTTCCCTGTGGCATTCCCCGTGACGTCACAGGGAAGTCCCGTCATGTCACCGTGCGTCAGAGGGGGGCGGGGTCACCGGGTGGCCCCGCCCCCCGTTATTTAAGAACCGTCAGACGAAGAGACGCCGTCACACAGCGGGAGCCTCCCTCCATGCCAGCATGGCTGCAGAGCGGCCCGCAGAAGACATGAAGAAGAGAAGAAGGAAGAAGAGATGAAGAAGAAGATGAAGAAGAAGATGAAGAAGAGAAGAAGATGAAGAGAAGAGCGGGAGCCTCCCCTCATGCCATGGGTGCGGAGCGGCCCGAGGAGAAGAAGATAGAAGACGCCGCGGAGAAGATGCTGGACGAGAACGCCGGAGGAAGAACCAGAAGAGCCAGAAGAACCAGAAGAAGAAGAAGATGAAGGAAGAAAGAAGAAGCATTTAAATAAAGGAATTGTCAAAAACTGTCTCTTGTCATTTTTAACATTTTTGACAGTTTTTTAGTGAAATGGTAGGGGTAAGTACCCCCTTACCATTTCACACAGGGGGGGGGCCGGGATCTGGGGGTCCCCTTGTTAAAGGGGGCTTCCAGATTCCGATAAGCCCCCCGCCCGCAGACCCCCACAACCACCGGCCACGGTTGTGAGGATGAGGCCCTTGTCCTCATCAACATGGGGACAAGGTGTTTTGGGGGGCTACCCCAAAGCACCTTCCCAATGTTGAGGGCATGTGGCCTGGTACGGTTCAGGAGGGGGGGGGCCGCACTCTCGTCCCCCCCTCTTTTCCTGCGGCCTGCCAGGTTGCGTGCTCGGATAAGGGTCTGGTATGGATTTTTAGGGGGACCCCACGCCGTTTTTTTTTTTTTTTGGCGCGGGGTTCCCCTTAAAATCCATACCAGACCTGAAGGGTCTGGTATGGAATTTAGGGGGAACCCCACGTCAATTTTTTTTTTAAATTTTGGCTGGGGTTCCCCTTAATATCCATACCAGACCTAAAGGGCCTTGTATGGAATTTAGGGGGACCCCCACATCATTTTTTTATTTTTTTATTTTGGTTCGGGGTTCCCCTGTGGGGAATTCCCATGCCGTTTTTATCAATGAACTTCTATGTGTATTGTCGGCAATGCAATAGCCGCGGTAGTTTTAAATGTGTTTTTTCCTTCAAAATGTCATTTTGCTGTCAGACTGTTCTAAACACGGGAAACATGCGCCCCTTTACAGGCATACTATAGACACCCCCCAGGTATGAAATTTAAAGGGATATTACACTTTTATTGTTTGACTTTAAGCATTATTAAAATCACTGCTCCTGAAAAAACGGCCGTTTTTAAAACTTTTTTTTGCATTGATTCATGTCCCCTGGGGCAGGACCCAGGTCCCCAAACACTTTTATTGACAATAACTTGCATATTAGCCTTTAAAATTAGCACTTTTGATTATTCATGTTCGTGTCCCATAGACTTTAACGGTGTTCGCGTGTTCGAACGAATTTTTTTCCTGTTCGCATGTTCTGGTGCGAACCGAACAGGGGGGTGTTCGGCTCATCCCTAGTAGTGAGCTACGTACAGAGTGCAAAGATTAGGAGTGTGCTAAATACAAAGAGAAAAGATTAAGATTCTACTACGCAGTGAGTGAGATCAGGACTGTCCTATGTACTAAGTGCAGGATTCAGGAGTGCACTACATACAGAGTGAAGAGCTCAAAAGTGCAATGAGTTCAGGAGTGCGCTACGCAGAGTGAGCAGAGTTCAGAAGTGCACTGCATAGAGAATGCACTGCAGAGTTCATGACTGTGCTACGTACAGATTGCAGGGCTCAGGAATGCATGTCTCAAAGGACAGTTTACAACTCCCCTTCCAGTACAGAGCTCTCCTCCCACCGCCAAATCCTCTTTTCCCCACCTACAAAGTATCAGGAGAGGGGCTGCTACAGATGTGCAGCTACAGCTTACAGTAGGAGTGCAATGTTGTTAGGTGGGGAGAGGGGGCATTAGTGCAATGAGGGGGTATAGGCAATGATATTGGTGCTAAGTTAATAGGGCATTGGTGCTAAATGGGGGGGCAATGTGCTCATTTCTAACTTGGGGGAGAGTTGGAACATTGGTGCTAAGTGGGGGGATGTTTGGGATAAGTGGAGAGAGAGGGGTTACTTGGGATAAGTGGAGGATATTGGGGATACATGGGAGGAGAGGAGAGGAGAAACATTTGGGATAAATGGTGATACAGGAGGGACATTGGGGATAAGTGGGGGGAGAGGAGGGGCATTGGGGATAAGTGGGGGGAGAGGAGGGGCATTTCAAATAAGTGGGAGGGTAGGGAGGACATTTAGGATAAGTGAGGATAAGTGGGATAATGGGGATAAGTGGGGGAACAGGAGGAACATTGGAGGGACAGGAGGGACATTGGGGGGAATGGGAGGGACCATGAGGATAAGTGGGAGGACAGGAAGGACACTGAGGATAAGTGGGAGGAGGGGAGGGACATTGAGGATAAGTGGGGGAGAGGAGGGGCATTGGGGATAAGTGGGGGGACAGAAGGGACATTGGGGGACAGGAGGAACATTTAAGGGACATTGGGGGGGGACAGAAGGGACACTGGGGGACAGGAGGAACATTGGAGGGACAGGAGGGACATTGGGGGGGACGGGAGGGACATTGAGGATAAGTGGGAGGACAAGAGGGACATTGGGGGAAATGAGGAACATTGGAGGGACATTGGGGGAACAGGAGGGACATTGAGGAAAAGTGGGAGGAGAGGAGGGGAGGGACATTGGGGGAAATGAGGAATATTGGAGGGACAGGATGGACATTGAGGATAAGTGGGAGGAGGGGAGGGACTTTGGGGGACAGGAGGGACATTAAGGGGACAGGAGGGACATTAAGGGGAGAGGAGGGACATTGAGGATAAGTGGGGGGAGAGGAGGAACATTTGGGACAAGTGAGAGGAGGGGCATTGGGGATAAGTGGGGGGACAGGAGGAACATTGGAGGGACAGGAGGGAGATTTAGGATAAGTGGGGGGACAGGAGGGACATTGAGGATAAGTGGGGGGACAGGAGGGACATTGAGGATAAGTAGGGGTACTGGAGGGACATTGGGGGGACAGGAGGGACATTGGGGATAAGTGGGGGACAGGAGAGACATTGGGGGACAGGAGGAACATTGGGGGGGACGGGAAGGACATTGAGGATAAGTGGGAGGACAGGAGGGACATTAGGGGACAGAAGGAACATGGGGGGATGGACGGGAGGGACATTTAGGATAAGTGGGAGGACAGGAGGGACATTGAGGATAAGTGGGGGACAGCGGGGGACAGGAGGGACATTGGGGATAAGTGGGGGAGAGAAGGAACATTGGGGGGGAACGGGAGGGACATTGAGGATAAGTGGGAGGACAGGAGGGACATTGGGGGACAGGAGGGACATCAGGGATAAGTGGGGGACAGGAGGAACATTGGGGGGGGCGGGAGGGACATTAAGGATAAGTGGGAGGACAGGAGGGACATTGAGGATAAGTGGGGGGACAGGAAGGACATGAGGGACATTGGGGATAAGTGGGGGGCAGGAGGGACATTGGGGGACAGGAGGAACATGGGGGGGAGGGAGGGACATTGAGGATAAGTGGGAGGACAGGAGGGACATGGGGGGGACAGGAGGGACATTGAGAATAAGTGGGGGACAGGAGGGACATTGGGGGACAGGAGGAACATTGGGGGGGCAGGAGGGACATTGAGGATAAGTGGGAGGACAGGAGGGACATTGGGGGGGACAGGAGGGACATTGAGGATAAGTGGGAGGACAGGGGGGACATTGAGGATAAGTGGGGGACAGGAGGGACATTGGGGGGCAGGAGGGACATTGGGGATAAGTGGGGGGGCAGGAGGGACATTGGGGGACAAGTGGAATATTCGGGGGGGGGCAGGAGGAACATTGGGGATAAGTTGGGGGCAGGGGGGACATTGGGGGACAGGAGGAATATTGGGGGGGGGCAGGAGGGACATTAAGGATAAGTGGGAGGACAGGAGGGACATTGGGAGGACAGGAGGGACATTGGGGGGACAGGAGGGACATTGGGGGGACAGGAGGGACATTGGGGGGGCGGGAGGGACATTGAGGATAAGTGGGAAGAGGGGCGGGACATTTGAGATAAGTGGGGGAGAGGGTGATGCTCTGTGTATGTGAAGTGTACATCCGTTTCACATACCGCAACTTACTTGGTCAGAAACTCAGGAAGATCCGGTTTCCCCGGAGATGTCATTTCATTGCATGTGGGGTAGAGCTGGCGGCCTGGCGCCGCACCGCCAGACTGGCTGCACAATGTAGAAAGGGGAGATCCATCATCCAGTCCAGAGCGGCGGAAGAGAAGACGGCGGCGCTTCACACACTAAGGCGGAGGCGGGACTCCTGGAGCAATCCAGCCCTGCCACCGCACGTGACCCCGTTCATCCAATCACCGGGCACCCGCTGCCCATGCCGGAACCTGGTGGCCAGAGCACAACCAGTGACACCGTCCGTACACAGTTAGCATTTGGACGGAGTGTCACTGGCACCTGATGCTGCGCCCCCCCAAATTTTGCGCCCGGGGCCACGGCACCCCCCGCACCCCCCACGCTACGCCACTGCATCACGGTGTGGGGCTGTTTTCAGCATACAGTACTGGCAAACTTCATGTCATTGAAGGAAGAATGAATGGAAAAATGTACCGAGACATTCTTGATAAAAATCTGCTGCCATCTACCAGGATGATGAAAATGAAACGAGGGTGGACATTTCAGCAAGACAATGATCCCAAACACAAAGCCAAGGAAAGTCTCAATTGGTTTCAAAGAAAGAAATTAAAGCTGCTAGAATGGTCAAGCCAATCACCTGACTTGAATCCAAAAGAAAATCTATAGAAAGAACTAAAGAGCAGAGTTCATAGCTAGGCCCACGGAACCTTCAAAATCACACCTGAGCAATGCATGTGACTAGTTTCTCCATACAGGAGGCGTCTTGAAGCTGTCATTACCAAACAAAGGATTTTGTACCAAGTATTAAATACATTTCAGTTAGCGTGTTCATTCGTTTTTCCCTGTGTCATTCCATTTTAATACACATAACTTCATTTCTAAACTTATTTATTTTGGTTTCTATTTATGTATAGATTGCATGGGTTGTTACCGACATGTGGTGAAAATTTAATGTCAATAACACCTTTATAGTTATATTTACCTAAAAAAATGGTGACCTGTTTAATACCTATTTTATCCACTGTATATATATAAAAAAAAAGATCTTTATTAAAATAAATAGTGAGAAAAGTACTATTAATTAAGACAAGAGGAGACTGTCTCCACCTGTAATTTTTATTTTTATTTATTATTTTTGATAGCTTAGTTGGGGCCCTTCTTTGATGGTGTATGTAGCCCCCTGATGTTTATACGGTGTATCCCAGCCAATGGGCAGGAGAGATGAGAGATGGGGCAGGGCCGAACCCTGGATCCATGTCTGAATTGACACACAGAGCTGTGACTTGGCTCGGGTGCCCCCCTGGCAAGCTGCACCAAAGAGGGACCCCAGAAAAGGAGGATCAGGGCTGCTCTGTGCAAAACCATTTCTACTGTCTACTAGGGATGGGCCGAACGGACCCCTGTTCAGTTCGGACCAGAACTTCTGAACACCACGAACGTTCGGACCCGAACACCGAATCCCATTAAAGTCAATGGGTCCTGAACGTTAAATATCAAAAGTGCCCATTTTGAAGGCCTAAATGCAAGTAATTAGGCATACAATGGTTATAGGGGTCTGGGTCCTGCCCTGGGGGACATGGATCAATAAAAAAAAAGTTTGTGAAAAACTTCATTTTTAAATGAGCAGTGATTTTTTGATTTTTAAAGTGAAAGCCTAAACATGAAAAATTCCTTCCAATATACTTCCAGGGGGGTCCCCTTAGTATAATGCCACGTACACACGAGTGGACTTTACGGCAGACTATGCCCGGCGGACTGGATTTCGTCAGACAATTCGATGTGTGTGGGCTCCAGCAGACTTTGTTTTCTGAAAAGTTGGACGGACTTAGATTTGAAACATGTTTTAAATCAATCCGTCGAAATCGAGTCTGGTCGAAAAGTCCGCTCGTCTGTATGCTAGTTCGACGGACAAAAAGCCATGCTAGGGCAGCTATTGGCCACTGGCTATGAACTTCCTTGTTTTAGTCTGGTCGTACGTCATCACGTACGAATTCTACGGACTTTGGTGGATTGTGTGTAGGCAAGTCCGTTCATTCAGAAAGTCCGTCGTAAAGTCCCTCGAAAAGTCCGCTGGGCAAAGTCTGCCGTAAAGTCCGCTCGTGTGTACGCGGCATAACTATAAAGTGGCAGATCTGTACCATGTCTAGAATCTGCTGCAGCAATAATTGAATTTATAAAGCCAAAAAAAATGACATTTTTCCTGCAAGCTGCCTTTATTTTGCTCAGCAACAACTGGGGAGCCAGTGTGTATGATGAGGCCACAATGTAGTGCACTGGGAACAAGATTAGAGATTTTTTGGATACATTCTGGTGTCACTTTGACTTTGGATAGAAGTAACGGGTGCGTTAAAATTGGTCATTGGTTGTCAGTGGCGCCTTCCCACCATAACCTTATAGAGATAATCTTGATGAAAGCAAGAATTTGCCTTGCTGTAAAAAATTGCAATGATATGCACCTGTCAAACAGGTGCAGAAAAATTGGTCTTTGTGGACAAAGAGGCAGGTCTGTCTGCTCTGGCAACTGCAGGGGACTGCACACTTGTCTCTGCTTGCGTGACATAGGATGAGGAAGGTTTAGTAAGCCAGTCCACCACCTCCTCTGCATTCTGTGGCTGGATAGCACGGGCAAACTCACTAAACAGAGGAAATGATGCCCTGCCTGAGGACTGACCACCATGTCCACCTTTGCCTGTGGACACATTTGTTGCTGGCCCCCTTACAGTGCCAAGGGAACGTCTGCCTCTCCTTGTTGTTCTCCCAGACATTATTGGGAGGGAAGGGGCGCTGCTCATAAGCAAATGTAAAGGAGAAGTTGAAATCTGTACGTAGCTGCACTTTAATCAATGTAAAGAGGAGTTTGGTGCCCTTTAATTTGAGTACTCACACTACACAGACACACTCCATGAATACAATATAATATACTGCAATATAATGTGCCAAACGTACAGTGACGCACAGAACTATATGGCATTAAACTGGCAGTAACACACGCAAAACTACATGGCGTTAAACTGGCAGTAATGCACGCAATATGATATGGCGTTAAAATGGCAGTAACAAACGCAAAACTATATGGCGTTAAACTGGCAGTAACACACGCAAAGCTATATGGCGTTAAACTGGCAGTAATGCACAAAACTATATGGCGTTAAGCTTGTAGTAACGCACGCAAAACAATATGGCGTTAAACTGGCACTAACGCACGCAAAACAATATGGCATTAAACTGGCAGTAACACACGCAAAACTATATGGCGTTAAACTGGCAGTAACACACTCAAAACTATATGGCGTTAAACTGGCAGTAACGCACGCAATACGATATGGCATTAAACTGGCAGTAACGCAATCAAATAGACAGTGTTCAACCGTCACTACACTGAAGCTATCTGAAAACTGTCCCTATTCTAGCTATATACTAATATCAAGATTACTGACACGGTCTCACTACACTACACTGAAACTATCTGAGCTGTCCCTACTCTAGCTGCACACTATGAAAAGCTGAATGATGGTCCTCCTCACTACACTCACACTATCCCTAGACTGACACTAAACTAATATTCTCCACTGACAATTGAAGCAAAATAGCACAGTATAGCACACTAACTAATAGCACTGAACAGAGCCCTGTTCTATCTCTCTCCACGCCAAAATCACACTGAAAATGGCTGCCATTGAAAGAATACTATTATACTGTGGGGCGGGAATTAGCCATGATTGGATAAAGTCATGATGACAGTGTCCAATCATGACTCTGTCAGTGCCCTGATTGGCTGAAGCTTTCACTGCTTCAGCCAATCGGAGCTTACAATGCACTGGTTAACACCACAATGCATTGTGGTCGGTCCGTGGGGGCGAACAAACGGTCGAAGGACCCGTTTGTTCGGCTGTTCACCAAACGTCCGAACAACGAAAGTGCTCGGGCCGAACCGTTCGCCCATCCCTACTGTCTACTGTCTACCATTTCTACTGTCAGTAGGAAAGTCATGGACCCATGCCTTCCCTACTGACAGAACGGTGATCTGCCTTGCTTACATAGGCGGATCACCGTTTTGCCTGTGTACTGTACAATCGGTGGGTGTCGGCAGACATCGAGTCAGCGGTACCCGCTCCTGGGCTCTTGCTGAGTGTGATCTAAAATTAGCGTCACTTTACCGCTAATGCTGGCACCGCCCCAGTGTGAAAGAAGCCTAAGAGACTACACATTAAAGAGCCCTATGCCTTCCAGAAACTAGAGGATGTGAAGAACAACATTTGGAATGATTCACATGCCTTGTCATTGAGTGCCAATAAATTCTCATATATGTGAAGGAAACCACAAAATCACACAAAGTCCATTAATAAATCCAGCACATTATAAAAAAAAACATATACCTGTTCTTGTTTCAGAAGGTATGCATCTATATATCCAGAAATGGCATTTGTATCAAACACTTGTCTCCGATGTTTGATGCGCTTTAAAACAAACTCTTTGAGATAATCAAAATTCTGCACAATCTGTTTGTGTGCTCCAAGAAAAGATGAGATTCGAGGAAAAAAGTTAAATAGCTGTGGAGAGAAAAAAGTAATTCTTAGAACTTTGCTCTTTGTACATAATTATGTTGAATCACATCTAGCACCCCAATGTGGCATCCTGTTCTTGTCCCCCTGACTTTCAAACACAGAAGACAACAATTTATACTTACTGGACTCTTTGCACTCTCGTAGAGCAAATCCATTAAAATAATTTTTATGTTCTCAGGTATATCAGATGTCTGTGTTTCCTGCCATACCTGTGGTTCTATCCATGAGCCCTTATGTCACTAGACCAAGTTCAAGCCATACTTTTTAATTTAACACATATCTAAACCCAAGAACTGTTCAACATGTTACAGATTCCAAATTTTCTTTTATTTTCACCTGGTGATTTTGCCAGTAACATACTTCCTGCCCTAGGGTGAAAATTCTCAAAAAATAAATTGTATCTATGGAAAAGCAACATTGATACACTAGTACAGGATTACAATAACCTCATCCACTCATTGTCTTCATAACATAAAAGGGGGTGGCCTGTCATCCTCCGTGATTGCTGGGAGCTACAGTTAGGTCCATAAATATTGGGAGATCAACACAATTCTAATCTTTTTGGCTCTATACACCACCACAATGGATTTGAAATGAAACAATCAAGATGTGCTTTAACTGCAGACTTTCAGCTTTAGTTTGAGGGTATTTACATCCAAATCAGGTGAATGGTGTAGGAGTTACAACAGTTTGTATATGTGCCTCCCACTTTTTAAGGGACCAAAAGTAATGGGACAATTGGCTGCTCAGCTGTTCCATGGCCAGGTGTGTGTTATTCCCTCATTATCCCATTTAAAGGAGCAGATAAAAGGTCCAGAGTTCATTTCAAGTGTGCTATTTGCATTTGGAATCTGTTGCTATCAACTCTCAATATGAGTCTTGAACTTAGACGTCAAACTTCTAGCATGAGTACTGGCGAATAGATTATCCAAGGTGATCGGGGGGTTGGTGCATAGAAACCAGTCTGGGTTTATACCTACTAGGTCCACAACTAATAATATTAGACGCCTCTTTATGAACTTGCAAACCCCAATGGATAATCCTAGAGGTAGGGCCATATTATCCTTGGATGCCGCTAAGGCTTTTGATAGTGTGGAGTGGCCCTACCTCTGGGAGATCCTAGCCCGTTTTGGCCTAGGTGACAGGTTTGTTAACTGGGTGAAGATTTTATACTCAGCCCCTAGAGCGAGGCTTCGCATTAATAACTCCCTTTCCCAGTCCTTTGCATTACACAGAGGCACTCGACAGGGGTGTCACCCCTGCTGTTTGCTTTGGCAGTTGAACCGTTGGCTATCATGATCCGTAGTTCCTCTGAGATAGTGGGATTCCGTAGAGGCCTCTCAGAGGAAAAGATCTCACTGTACGCTGACGATGCACTGCTGTACCTGGGAGATACGGATAATTCTAATGTCACTTATAATTAAATTTGGAGGATTCTCAGGTTTTTCAATAAACTGGTCCAAATCTATTCTGATGCCTCTAGACCCCATAACTAAACCCATGCCCCAGGTGGCAAGACAAATCACCACTGCCGAATCATTTCAATATCTAGGAGTGGTGGTGACTCCGGACACCTCTAAGTACCTTAAACTAAATTTGGAACCCTTGTTGGAGAAACAAAAAAAGAAATCCCTTAGCTGGTGTAAACTTCTCTTATCGGTCGTGGGGAGGGTAAATCTAATAAAAATGATTTGGGCCCCACAATTATTGTATGTCACTCAAAAACTCCCCTATGTGGATTTCTAACAAGTGGTTCAGGAAAATAGATACACAGATGCGGGATCTCATTTGGAAAAGGAAGGGTGCTGGAATCAGTGTATATTGTAAAGACAGAGGAGGTCTAGCGGTACCACACCCCAAACTATATTTTTTGGCCTCTCAAATGCAGCAGCTAATGGGGTGGGGGAATGATGATATCTCAGATGATCCCATAGTACGTTTAGTGGTCCGTACAAACCCGAACTTGAAGGCCAGTTCCCATTTAGAAATGGACCTCCCCGGCTTACCCCCGAATTCACCAACGGCGGGTCTTCTTAAAAAAGTGTGGGGCGCAGCTCGAGAGGCACTGAAGGTTGTGGGCCCCGTGGAATGCACCCCCTTATGGGATAACCCAAGATACCCAGAACTTAATAAATTAGAGGGATTTACCCTGTGGAAGCGTAAGGGAATTTGTTTTTTCTCACAGATATATGTGGGTAATGTATTAAAATCTTTTGCGCAACTATGTTCGGAATTTGCACTCCCCAGTAGATGCTTTTTTCAATATCTACAACTACGCCATGCCCTACAGGCCAAGGGTCGGGTAACCCCCATGTCAGTAACGTCATCCCCACATCTGAGGGAACTGTTGCATGCGAATGTTAGAAAAGGACTGATATCTACAATATACTCAGTGTTGCTTTCCTCCAGTCAGGACCATACCTAATTAAAATGCAGAGCTAAATGGGCCATAGATATTGGAGAGATCGAAGATGATCAATGGGATATGGCACTGGAATCAATCCCTAATATCTCCATTTCAGCCCTGCATAGGTTGTCGCAGCTGTTTATTCTGCATAGAACCTATCGAACGCCAACTAAACTGTTTGCTTGGGGCCTGAGAGATTCACCCCTGTGCCCAAAATGTAAAATACATCAGGGAGACCTCATACACATGCTCTGGCGGTGCCCAAAGCTTAATAGATACTGGAATGAGGTCACACAGATTGTATCCCGGTTGGAGCAGGTTCCAGTGCCCTCCACTCCCCTGGTGTGCTTACTAGGCACGATTGATGAGGAGATGTACCAGAGGGGAATGTACATTATGCTTACCAGGCTATTGTATCTGGCTAGAAAACTTATTGCCCGACACTGGATGGCGCACACTGTACCAACAGGGAAGCAATAGATTGCATATGTAAACTCACTCCTGATCAGGGAACAATTAGCATACCGTCATAGAAATACTGGCATTAAATTTGAGAAGGTATGGGAGCCCTGGTTGTCTGACCCAGCTCTTGCCCCTCCACAGCTTGTGATGGATAGACTGGTACGAATTTAGTATGAAGAATGTGCAGCAGATGGGGGGGGGGGGAGAGGGGAGGGGACAACACCCTACAGTTTTATGTTAGGTACGTTAAACACCTGTTATGTATTATTCAATAGCAGACAAAGATGCAGTATAAAACTTTTATTCAGATGTATGAAGACTTGCACTGTATAATTTTTGGATGGTCTTTGATTTCTTTAATCCTTACGACAATCTGTATTATCTTTGTATGATTATTTTCTGCATCGGAAATAAATAAAAAAAGTTTTGATTAAACTCTCAATATGAGATCCAAAGAGCTGTCACTATGGTGTCCTTTTATGAAAGTGAGGTAAAATACCGCTTTTCAGTTCTCAGGCATTCTCAGAGGAGATCGCTCTCCTCTGAGTGCCTGTTTATGAAAGTGTGTAGATCGCTTCTCATGTTGAGTTGAGGAGCGATCTACAAATGCCAGGAACTCCTGAGAAACGGCTCCTCTCACTATAATCTCGCGTGATATAGCGGGATTACAGTATGAGGAACCATAAAATACAAAGTGTAACACAAATCAGCACACATTATTCCCCAACATATTAATAAAATAACAAAGTTAAATTCCCCCTACACAATATACATTAACCTAATTATAAAAAAAACATTGTTTTTATCAATATTTAAAGATCATACATGTCCCTATTTAAATGTGAATGGTGTATAGTAAATTAATGTAATGCACATATGTAATGCAGCTATACACCATTCATATAAATGCAAAATACATTTATAATCATTAAAAAAATAATTTTAATAAAGTATACAAGTATAAATATATATTAATGAATTAAAATAAAATATATTTCATAATTGATAAACATAAAAATTGATAAACTGGTGCAATGCGAGAACACTGCGAATCCACTGTGGGTTACCGCATCGCACCGACTCGCATGTCAGTTCACACTGCCATATGCGAATCGCTGGGGAGTGTCAATACATTGTTAAGGACACCCCCAGTTCAGCTTGCATATCACACTGCGAACTGACAGTCCAGACATGCGATCCGATTCTGGTCCGAACAGAAAAAAGGGTCCTGTGTGTGTTTGCACCGAATGCAGTGCGATATCAGCCATACTACCTGTACAGCTGATATCGCAACGCACAGACATCGCATGTAATGTGAATGGCAGTGTGCTGCGAATAACATGCGATGCCTGTGCGATGTCCGGCATCGCACAAGTGTGAACTGGGCCTAAAAGTTAACAACACCCCCAAATCAGTTCGCATATCGCAGTGCGATCCGCAAACTCGGACAGTAATTGAATCGCATTGGGGGGGGAACACCCATGCGATCCGATTCTGCTGTGGACCAAAAAAAGGGTCCTGTAAGAGTTTGGTCCGAGGGCAATGCAAATTTAGCAATACTATCTGTATGGCTGAAATCGCATCGCACAGAGATCGGATGTGATTTTGCACTGCAGTGCGGTGCGAATCACATCCGATCTTGGACACCGCAGCAGTGGGAACTGGCCCTAAACCATATTGCATTTGCACCAAAATGGTACAGGACCCTTTATTTGGTCCGCACTGGAATCTGATCGCATGGGTGTGAACACGCATGCGATCCGATTCCTGCACCATTACATAGTTCGCACTGCGATCTGTGAAATGATCTGGGGGGTGTCATTAACTTTACATTGACATCCGCAGTGGTGCGCAGATGTCAATGTAGGTGCGATGTGAAAACCCACACAGGAATCACGCTGGTTCACGCATCGCACAAGTGTGAACTCAGCCAGAGACATAAATATCTAAAAAAAAAATATATATATATATATCTATATCTATATCTATATATATATATATATATATATATATATATATATATATATATATAGATATATATATAGATATATATATATATATCTATATCTATATATATACACACATATATATATATACATATATATATATATATATATATATATATATATATATATATATATATTATATATACATATATATATATATATATATATATATATATATATATATATACATATTTTTATATATATATATATATATCTATATATATCTATATCTATAGATATAGATATATATAGATAGATAGATATATATATATATATATATATTTTTTTTAGATATTCATGTACACTACCGTTCAAAAGTTTGGGGTCACATTGAAATGTCCTTATTTTTGAAGGAAAAGCACTGTACTTTTAAATGAAGCTAACTTTAAACTAGTCCTAACTTTAAACAAATATACTCTATACATTGCTAATGTGGTAAATGACTATTCTAACTGCAAATGTCTAGTTTTTGGTGCAATATCTACATAGGTGTATAGAGGCCCATTTCCAGCAACTATCACTCCAGTGTTCTAATGGTACAATGTGTTTGCTCATTGGCTCAGAAGGCTAATTGATGATTAGCAAACCCTTGTGCAATCATGTTCACACATCTAAAAACAGTCTAGCTCCTTCCAGAAGCTACAAAACTGACCTTCCTGTGAGCAGATTGAGTTTCTGGAGCATCACATTTGTGGGGTCAATTAAACGCTCAAAATGGCCAGAAAAAGAGAACTTTCATCTGAAACTCGACAGTCTATTCTTGTTCTTAGAAATGAAGGCTATTCCATGCGAGAAATTGCAAAGAAATTGAAGATTTCCTACAACGGTGTGTACTACTCCCTTCAGAGGACAGCACAAACAGGCTCTAACCAGAGTAGAAAAAGAAGTGGGAGGCCGCGTTGCACAACTAAGCAAGAAGATAAGCACATTAGAGTCTCTAGTTTGAGAAACAGACGCCTCACAGGTCCCCAACTGGCATCTTCATTAAATAGTACCCGCAAAACACCAGTGTCAACATCTACAGTGAAGAGGCGGCTGCGGGATTTTGGGCTTCAGGGCAGAGTGGCAAAGAAAAAGCCATATCTGAGACTGGCCAATAAAAGAAAAAGATTAAGATGGGCAAAAGAACACAGACATTGGACAGAGGAAGACTGGAAAAAAGTGTTGTGGACGGATGAATCCAAGTTTGAGGTGTTTGGATCACAAAGAAGAACGTTTGTGAGACGCAGAACAAATGAAAAGATGCTGGAAGAATGCCTGACGCCATCTGTTAAGCATGGTGGAGGTAATGTGATGGTCTGGGGTTGCTTTGGTGCTGGTAAGGTGGGAGCTTTGTACAGGGTAAAAGGGATTCTGAATAAGGAAGGCTATCACTCCATTTTGCAACGCCATGCCATACCCAGTGGACAGCGCTTGATTGGAGCCAATTTCATCCTACAACAGGACAATGACCCTAAACGCACCTCCAAATTGTGCAAGAACTATTTACAGCAGAAGCAGGCAGCTGGTATTCTATCGGTAATGGAGTGGCCAGCACAGTCACCAGATCTGAACCCCATTGAGCTGTTGTGGGAGCAGCTTGACCGTATGGTACGCCAGAAGTGCCCATCCAACCAATCCAACTTGTGGGAGCTGCTTCTAGAAGCGTGGGGTGCAATTTCTCCAGCTTACCTCAATAAATTAACAGCTAGAATGCCAAAGGTGTGCAATGCTGTAATTGCTGCAAAAGGAGGATTCTTTGATGAAAGCAAAGTTTGATGTAAAAACAATGTTATTTCAAATACAAATCATTATTTCTAACCTTGTCAATGTCTTGACTCTATTTTCTATTCATTTCACAACGTATGGTGGTGAATAAGTGTGACTTTTCATGGAAAACACAAAATTGTTTGGGTGACCCCAAACTTTTGAACGGTAGTGTATGTACACACTATAAATTCCTATCCTGCTGGTTTTGGGGTGTGTAATGGTGGGGACAATGTACTATGACTGTTTGGTGAAAGAAAGAAGTCAAAAGACTTCTTGCTTTCTCCAGAATATCAGTCAGTTTCACGCTTCTCACTCTGATTCTCCACTTCTGAAATGGTGAATCAGAAAGTGAGAATTCTGTCACAGATCGCCAGTGAGGTGCTGAGATCGCACCTTCATAAACTGGCCGTTTCTGTGAATTCTCACTGTGCTGAGATAATCAGCGGAGAACATGTTCTCCGCTGATTATCTCAGTTTCATAAACTGGTAATGAGCTGAGATCAGCGGTGAGACTCGGGATCGCTGCTGATCTCAGTTTCATAAAAGGACACCTATCAGTGAAGCAAGCCATCATTAGGCTGAAAAAAACAAAACAAACCCATCAGAGAGATAGCAAAAACATTAGGTGTGGCCAAATCAACTGTTTGGAACATCCTTAAAAAGAAAGTACTAACCGGTGAGCTCAGCAACACCAAAAGACTTGGAAGACCACGGAAAACAACTGTGGTGGATGAATGAAGAATTCTTTCCCTGGTGAAGAAAACACCCTTCACAACAGTTGGCCAGATCAAGAATACTCTCCAGGAGGTAGGTGTATGTGTGTCAAAGTCAACAATCAAGAGAAGACTTCACCAGAGTGAATACAGAGGGTTCGCCACAAGATGTAAACCATTGGTGAGCCTCAAAAACAGGAAGGCCAGATTAGAGTTTGCCAAACAACATCTAAAAAAGCCTTCACAGTTCTGGAACAACATCCTATGGACAGATGAGACCAAGATCAGCTTGTACCAGAGTGATGGGAAGAGAAGAGTATGGAGAAGGAAAGGAACTGCTCATGATCCAAATCATACCACCCAGGGGCGGATCCAGAGTCCAGTCTCGGGAGGGGCACTGCCAGAAAATAATTTTTTTTTGTGGGTAATTTATCAGGGAAATGGCTGGTGGCGCTTCAATCATCACGGCACCATGGTTGTTATGGTGTCAGGATGATTGAAGAGCATTATTTATATTATTACATTGTAATATAAAATGAAATGGTTCAACTCACCATAAAGCAGAATCAGTGGGAGCCCTGCGTGTGTCACTTGCCACGTCACCTGCCACACGTTGCGGATTGTCCACTCGCCACATCACCTGCCACACGTTGCGGATTGTCACTTGCCACGTCACCTGCCACACGTTGCGAATTGTCACTTGCCACATCACCTGCCACACGTTGCGTTTTGTCACTTGCCATGTCACCTGCCACAAGTTGCGGATTGTCCACTTGCCGCATCACCTGCCACACATTGCGGATTGTCACTTGCCACACGTTGCGGATTGTCAGTTGCCACATCATCTGCCACACGTTGCGTTTTGTCACTTGCCATGTCACCTGCCACAAGTTGCGGTTTGTCACTTGACACATCACCTGCCACACGTTGCGGATTGTCCACTTGCCACGTCACCTGCCGCATGTTGCGGATTGTGCACTTGCCACACCACCTGCCACACGTTGCGGATTGTGCACTTGCCACATCACCTGCCACACGTTGCGGATTGTCACTTGCCATGTCACCTGCCACACGTTGCGGATTGTCCACTTGCCACACGTTGCGGATTGTGCACTTGCCACGTCACCTGCCACACATTGCGGATTGTCCACTTGCCACGTCACCTGCCACATGTTACAGCTTGTCCACTTGCCACACGTTGTGGATTGTGCACTTGCCACGTCACCTGCCACATGTTGCGGATTGTCCACTTGCCACGTCACCTGCCACACATTGCGGATTGTCCACTTGCCACGTCACCTGCCACATGTTGCAGATTGTGCACTTGCCACATCACCTGCCACACATTGTGGATTGTCCACTTGCCACGTCACCTGCCACACATTGCAGATTGGCACTTGCCACGTCACCTGCCACACATTGCGGATTTTCACTTGCCACATCACCTGCCACATGTTGCAGATTGTCCACTTGCCACGTCACCTGCCACACGTTACAGATTGTCACTTACCACAAGTTGGGGCGGAGAAGGAATAATGCTGGCGCTCTGCCACTGACAGTGGACGCTGGACATTTTAACTAGTCTGTCTAAACTCTATCTAAACTATATCTAACTCTATCTATCTGTCTAAACTCTAAACTGCAGCAACAACTGTTCCCCTATTTATAGCTCCAGCTCCTGTCACGTCGGTTTCGAGACTCAAGTCTGACGTGACTCACTGACGTCACTTGTCTGAGACTCAAGTCCAACGTGACTCTGACGTTACTCTTTGCTAGACGCCAGGCAGCCCAGGCGCTAGCAACGAGTGCAGGGAAGAGGCTCCACCCACCTCCGGCTCCTGGTCAGTGCGGCGTAGCTGTAATAACACTAGACGAATCTCTCTCTCGGCGCCGCTGATCGGCTGATGTGAGAGAGAGACTCTGGCAGAGGCATGTCAGTGTAGTATTTTCGGGGGGGGCAATTGCCCTGTTGCCCCCCCTGGATCCGCCCCTGATACCACCTCATCAGGGAAGCATGGTGGTGGCAGTGTCATGGCCTGGGCATGTATGGCTGCCAATTGAACGGGTTCTCTTGTATTTATTGATGATGTGACTGCTGAAAAAAGCAGCAGGATGAATTCTGAAGTGCTTCGGGCAATATTATCTGCTCATATTCAGCAAAATGCTTCAGAACTAATTGTACGGCACTTCACAGTGCAGATGGACAATGACCCGAAGCATACTGCGAAAGCAACCAAAGAGTTTTTTAAGGGAAAGAAGTGGAATGTTATGCAATGGCCAAGTCAATCACCTGACCTGAATCTGATTGAGCATGCATTTCACTTGCTGAAGACAAAACTGAAGGGAAAATGCTCCAAGAATAAGCAGGAACTGAAGACATTTGCAGTAGAGGCCTGGCAGAGCATCACCAGGGATGAAACCCAGCGTCTGGTGATGTCTATGCGTTCCAGACTTCAGGCTGTAATTGAGTGCAAAGGATTTGCAACCAAGTATTAAAAAGTGAAAGTTTGATGGATGATTGTTAATCTGTCCCATTACTTTTGGTCCCTTAAAAAGTGAGAGGCACATATACAAACTGTTGTAATTCCTACACCGTTCACCTAATTTGGATGTAAATACCCTCAAATTAAGCTGAAAGTCTGCAGTTAAAGCACATCTTCTTTGTTTCTTTTCAAATCCATTGTGGTGGTGTATAGAGCCAAAAAGATAAGAATTGTGTTGATGTCCCAATATTTATGGACCTGACTGTATGTATCTAATGAGTGCAGCACAGGCAAACAAAACAGAAAGTTATCAGCTGACAAGCTTTTTGAAGAATCAACAGGTTTTGTTTTTTTGGGGTTTTTTGCACTTGCTCTTATCGACCAAAATGCTTTCACTGGATTATTTAACAGACCAAAATGAACCAAATCAAAGAAGTTCATTCTTAGGGTTTACATACCCTTTAAATAATTTTGCAAAAATCTGTTTTCACATTGACATGAAAGACACTATTATTCTTCATTAGTAAAAATTCTAAATCCACTATAATTTAGTGTTCTATAATAATAAAACATGAAAACTTCCAAAGGGTGAGAATACGTTCTATGGGCTTGAGTGTGCATACGTTAACATTTGTAATAATATTATAAACAATTCCTGCAACGCTCACAAACAAATACTTTGTGCTAAAATTAACATAAAAGAAAAAAGACATGTATAACAATAACACAAGACACTCACTCTTTATTGCCAGCTGCATATTGCTTCTGAATTGTGTTGCTTCAATGTTGCTAATGTAGTGCAAGTGCTTGCCCTCCATTAGCAACGTTGATGTAAAACTCAGGAGAAACATGCAGCTGGCAATATAGAGTGAGGCTAGGTTCACACATGTTCGGCTGTGGTTTGCAGTCATTTTTTAAAAGGAGTCCAGTGCAGCTTTGTTCACTGGTTTAGGTGCGATTCAGATGCAAATTTTTACTTGAATTTGCACCTGAACTGGACCTAAAATCGCACAGGACTCTTTTCAATAATGAACCGCAGCCGCCCCACACATGTGTGAACCAGCTCCATTGCAGGCCAGCCCAGTTCACATGTTATGCAAATCAGATGCGGTTCAAAACATATCTGATTCACATACATGTGAACAGAACCGAGTGTCTTGTTTTATTGTTATACGTGTCATTTATTTTTTTATGTTAATTTTTGCACAAATAATTTGCGTGTGAGCGCTGCAGGAATTGTTAATAGTGTTTGATTTATGCTGCTTTTGGAGGGTTTAGACTCCTAGTTGACTGCCTCACATATCTTTTTAACCACATATTGCTCTCCTATTTGCGCTTGAGTCATTTATTGTCATTTGTAATAATATGTCTAAGCTAATGACCATAAAATATTAAAATGCAATGCTTACCATCAACTTTGGTGAACCAATCAGTTTCTCATTCTCATTTATTATTTGGACAAGTTTTTTAAATGTTGAGTCATTATATTCAAACCTTTCTCCGAAGATGATAGAGCAGATTACATTGGACACCGCACAGTTCGTTATGAGGTTTGTGTCAAATGGTTTCTCTGGAGCATGTAAAATATAAGAGAAAGATAATTCTGCAATAATTTACTGTGAAAAAGTCTTCAGAAACAATGTTGTGTCTTGGGTGTTTCAATGTTAGGCTAGGTTTGCACTATGCTGGTTTCTCAGTGGCAGCGTTTGACTGGGCACAGCAGCCAATTTTTTTTGAATGGGCTGCTGTACATATGGAAAACACAGGGTAAAGATCCCTGCACCTTTTACAAAATCACAGCCAAAGGGAAACTGCATATAACTATATAGTTCCCACCATGGGAACCAGTGCTGCAGTTTGCAGTGATTGAGATGCCATTAAGAATTATTGCTAACAGCAGCGCAATTTTGATGCTGGTGCGGGGAAGTGTGCTATTGCATGCAGTCCCACACCTACATATAGCATAGCTTCCAACCGTCCCTGATTTTAAGGGACTGTCCCTGATTTGGAGCAATGTCACTCTTTCCTCCTCATTTGTCCCTCATTTTGGTCTGATCTACGGTATGTAGTTGTATATAAAGTGCACTTTTAATCTTTCAAAAAGTGTTTCCCAGTGATAAACCTTTCATCCAAATTCTAAATGGCTGATTTTGTAGATTTTAAAAGCCAATATAAAGAAATAGTAGTGGTAAAAAAAAGCCCTTGTGGATTTAACTAATCTTTTTTTTTGGTTAACTCTCCTTTCAGGGGGCATGGTAATGGGCGTGTCCTATGCCTACATACTTTTGCTAGTAGGTGTCCCTCATTCCCATCTTAAAATGTTGGGAGGTATGCGTATAGTGTGAATCTAGCCTTACAGGACTGTTCTTCACACTGATAATTTGAGTCAAGAGACATGAGACACATTTATTGGTTTACTGATATAGCTGACAGCAGACTACAGTTATCTGGCACTGCAGACTCACCCTCTACTTTCTTAGACCGTCTCTGTGTTCCTCTAGTGCTGGGCTTGAAAGTACTTGCATCATCTTCCTGAGCCCAACAGAGAGCAGTGTGGGGACTGTAGTCTCCTGAACAGATATCCTGGATCTACAGAACTATCTCTGGACTACACATCCCAGCATGCCATCTGCTACAGAGGAAGTGTCATGGTTATGCAATAGAGTTTGTCGGTCAGCTTACCTGTCTCCATGTGTTCATCTCTATAGACCAGTTGACCCTCACCTGACTGCTTTTGTAACCTCTCCTCTAAGCATGGCCCCACCCCAGGCCCTATTAGGGAACCCTATAATAACCTGTGCACTGCAAGCCAGCAGTGCTGATCAACCATTGTGTGTTAGCTTTCATATGTACTTGCTGTGTTTCCTACGTCTGATTCCAGTTACCGACTTTGGCCTGTTCTTAACTATTCCTGTCTGCTCGTGACCCTGACCTTTGAAGTGTCCACGACCATCCCTGTTTGCCTGTGACCCTGAACCTTGGCGTGAAGGCTGTTGTCGTTGTCTGCTTGTGGCCCCGACCTTGGCTTGTCCCTTACTTTCCTTGTTGTTCCAGCCTGCTGCCACCTTCCTCTTCTCCTGTAGTCTACCGTGAGCGTGGGGGCCGCAACCTGGAGCCAGACTGCAGCGCAGCCCATCCTCACCACTAGAGGCTCTGGTGAACACCTGCTGGCTCTTAGACTCCGCGCCCTGGGGAATCTATGCTCTAGCTCCCAGTGGGATCTGTGTCAGTGATCCAGTAGATATGCTTCCTGAACCTCCCAGGGTTCAATCCATGGCAGTCAGTCCTAGGGTCCACTACCTAGTGGTGCACTTCTGACTCCTACTGAGTGCATCTGTCACCTAGCCTCAAGGTGACCTGACAGGAAGAACTTTGGGAGAGGCTTTAACCACTTCAGCCCCGGAAGATTTTACCCCCTTCCTGACCAAAGCACTTTTTACAATTCGGCACTGCGTCGCTTTAACTGCTAATTGCGCGGTCATGCAATGCTGTACCCAAATGAAATTTGCGTCCTTTTCTTCCCACAAATAGAGCTTTCTTTTGATGGTATTTGATCACCTCTGCCGTTTTTATTTTTTGCGCTATAAATGGAAAAAACCGAAAATTTTGAAAAAAAATGATATTTTCTACTTTTTGTTATAAAAAAAATCCAATAAACTAAATTTTAGTCATACATTTAGGCCAAAATGTATTCGGCCACATGTCTTTGGTAAAAAAAATGTCAATAAGCGTATATTTATTGGTTTGCGCAAAAGTTATAGCGTCTACAAACTAGGGTACATTTTCTGTAATTTACACAGCTTTTAGTTTATGACTGCCTATGTCATTTCTTGAGGTGCTAAAATGGCAGGGCAGTACAAAACCCCCCCAAATGACCCCATTTTGGAAAGTAGACACCCCAAGGAAATTGCTGAGAGGCATGTTGAACCCATTGAATATTTATTTTTTTTGTCCCAAGTGATTGAATAATGACAAAAAAAAAAAAAAAATTTACAAAAAGTTGTCACTAAATGATATATTGCTCACACAGGCCATGGGCATATGTGGAATTGCACCCCAAAATACATTCAGCTGCTTCTCCTGAGTATGGGGATACCACATGTGTGGGACTTTTTGGGAGCCTAGCCGCGTACGGGGCCCCGAAAACCAAGCACCGCCTTCAGGATTTCTAAGGGCATAAATTTTTGATTTCACGCCTCACTACCTATCACAGTTTTGAAGGCCATAAAATGCCCAGGTGGCACAAAACCCCCCAAATCAGTGGCGGAACTACCGCCATAGCGACACACGCGGCCGCTATGGGGCCCGCAGCTGTTAGGGGCCCCCCCGGACCGGTGACAGGCGGCTCCGCGGGTGACAGCGGGTGGCTTTGCGGGCCCGCGGGTGACAGCGGGCGGCTCCGCGGGTGACAGCGGGCGGCTTTGCGGGCCCGCGGGTGACAGCGGGCGGCTTTGCGGGCCCCCGGGTGAGAGTGGGCGGGTCTGCGGTGAGAGCGTGGGCGGCTCCGAGGGCTGTCAGGCGGTGAGTCAGCTGGGCGGCTCGGCTCGTGTATGAGCAGGCTGGCCAATCAGGGAGCTGGCAGCCGGGGGTGCATAGAGATGACATCATCTCTCACCGCCCGGCGCCCTCCCTGCATCCCTGCAGTGCAGTTTTCCCCCCTCACTGTGCAGGCAGCCTCGGGAAGCAGAGAGATGACCTTATCTCTCTGCTGCCTGACTCTGGGACACAGCATGAAAGTGACACAGGCAGCAAGTGACAAGGTGAAGTGGCAAGTGACAATCCGGGACGTGGCAGCAAGTGACAATCCGTAATGTGTGGCAAGTGACCATCCGAGACGTGGCAGCAAGTGACAATCCGTAATGTGTGGCAAGTGACCATCCGAGACGTGGCAGCAAGTGACAATCCGTAATGTGTGGCAAGTGACAATCCGGGACGTGGCAAGTGACAATCCGTAATGTGTGGCAGGTGACGTGGCAAGTGACTATCCGTAATGTGTGGCAGGTGACGTGGCAAGTGACTATCCGTAATGTGTGGCAGGTGACGTGGCAAGTGACTATCCGTAATGTGTGGCAGGTGACGTGGCAAGTGACTATCCGTAATGTGTGGCAGGTGACGTGGCAAGTGACTATCCGTAATGTGTGGCAGGTGAGGTGGCAAGTGACAATCTGTAATGTATGGCAGGTGACGTGGCAAGTGACAACCTGTAACATGTGGCAGGCGACGTGGCAAGTGACAATCCGTAATGTGTGGCAAGTGACAATCCGGGACGTGGCAAGTGACAATCCGTAATGTGTGGCAGGTGACGTAGCAAGTGACAATCCGTAATGTGTGGCAAGTGACAATCCGGGACGTGGCAAGTGACAATCCGTAATGTGTGGCAGGTGACGTGGCAAGTGACAATCCATAACATGTGGCAGGCGACGTGGCAAGTGACAATCCGTAATGTGTAGCAAGTGACAATCCAGAAAGTGGCAAGTGACAATCCGTAATGTGTGGCAGGTGACGTGGCAAGTGACAATCTAATGTGTGGCAAGTGACAATCTGGGATGTGGCAAGTGACAATCAGTAATGTGTGGCAGGTGACGTGGCAAGTGACAATCCGGGACGTAGCAAGTGGACAATCGGCAACATGTGGCAGGTGACATTCTGCAACGTGTGACAAGTGACAATCTACATCTGGTGGCAGGCGACGTGGCAAGTGGACAATCCGCAATGTGTGGTGATGTGACAAGTGACATTCCGTGACAAGTTGCATCTGGTGGCAGGCGACGGTGTCAAGTGACACGCTTAGGGCTCCCACTGATTCAGCATTATGGTGAGTTGAACTAGTTCATTTTATATAACAGAACAGAAATTGGTTAGAAGGCATGGAGGTCAGCAATGTGTGTCCTTTAGGGGCTGCATACAGTATACTGCATACTTTGTTGTTCATAATTAATATAAGCTGTTGCCTGGGTACTGTGCCACATGGGTGCGGTAATCTGTTGTTCAATGGCATTAGTTCTTTTTTTTTGTGGAGGGGGTGGTTTGCAGGGGGGGGGCGGTTTGCAGGGGGGGGGGGGGGGGGCCCATACAACATTTTGCTATGGGGCCCTGTGATTTCTAGTTACGCCCCTGCCCCAAATGACCCCATTTTGGAAAGTAGACACGCCAAGCTATTTGCTGAGAGGCATGGTGAGTATTTTGCAGCTCTCATTTGTTTTTGAAAATGAAGAAAGACCAGAAAAAAAAAATTTTTTTTTCTTTTTTCAATTTTCAAAACTTTGTGACAAAAAGTGAGGTCTGCAAAATACTCACTATACCTCTCAGCAAATAGCTTGGGGTGTCTACTTTCCAGAATGGGGTCATTTTGGGGGGTTTTGTGCCACCTGGGCATTCCATGGCCTCCGAAACTGTGATAGGCAGTGAAGAGTGAAATCAAAAATTTACGCCCTTAGAAAGCCTGAAGGCGGTGCTTGGTTTTCGGGGTCCCGTGCGCAGCTAGGCTCCCAAAAAGTCCCACACATGTGGTATCCCGTACTCAGGAGAAGCAGCAGAATGTATTTTGGGGTGTAATTTCACATATCCCCATGGCATGTTTGAGCAATATATCATTTAGTGACAACTTTGTGCAAAAAAAAAAAAAAAAAAAAATTGTCTTTTTCCCGCAACTTGTGTCGCAATATAAAATATTCCATGGACTCGACATGCCTCTCAGGAAATAGCTTGGGGTGTCTACTTTCCAAAATGGGGTCATTTGGGGGGGTTTTGAACTGTCCCGGCATTTTATGCACAACATTTAGAAGCTTATGTCACACATCACCCACTCTTCTAACCACTTGAAGGCAAAACCCTTTCTGACACTTTTTGATTACGTGAAAAAATTATTTTTTTTTGCAAGAAAATTACTTTGAACCCCCAAACATTATATATTTTTTTAAAGCAAATGCCCTACAGATTAAAATGGTGAGTGTTTCATTTTTTTTTTTCACATGGTATTTGCGCAGCGATTTTTCAAACGCATTTTTTGTGGAAAAAACACACTTTTTTAAATTTTAATGCACTAAAACACACTATATTGCCCAAATGTTTGATGGAATAAAAAAGATGATCTTAAGCCGAGTACATGGATACCAAACATGACATGCTTTAAAATTGAGCACAAACGTGCAGTGGCAACAAAATTAATACATTTTTAAAAGCCTTTAAAAGCCTTTACAGGTTACCACTTTAGATTTACAGAGGAGGTCTACTGCTAAAAATACTGCCCTCGATCTGACCTTCGCGGTGATACCTCACATGCATGGTGCAATTGCTGTTTACAGTTGACGACAGACCGACGCTTGCGTTCGCCTTAGCGCGAGAGCAGGGGGGACAGGGGTGCTTTTTTTTTTTTTCTTTATTATTTTTTTGCTTTTTTATCTTATTTTTAAACTGTTCCTTTCATTTTTTTTTTTTTTTAAATCATTTTTATTGTTATCTCAGGGAATGTAAATATCCCCTATGATAGCAATAGGTAGTGACAGGCAGTGGCGTAACTACCGCCATAGCAACCCATGCAAATGCTATGGGGCCCGCAGCCACTATGGGGCCTGATGAGGATGACAGCACCGCTGTGCCCCATACAGCGTGACCTGTGCACACGGCAGCCAGGGGAAGAGAGGAGAGGAAGAGGCGAGCTGTCCATATCAGCAGAGAGTGCGATTGCTCGCTGTAATAGCTTTCATTAGAACTTCCAGTGTTCTCGGGGGTCACGTCACATAGCTCCACCTCTTGGTCCGGCGCCTTTGATAGACAGAACGCCAGTCCAATGCGGGACGTGTGACGTCATCAAAGGCATCAGGCCAAGAGGTGGGGATATGTGACGATGAGCAACGAGAAGACGGGAAATTCAAATGAAGGCTATTACAGCGGGCAATCCTGCTCTCTGCTGATGCGGGCGGCTTGCCTCTTCCTCGGCACAGGTCAGGCTGCGTGGGGCACAGGTCAGGCTGCGTGGGGCACAGGTCAGGCTGCGTGGGGCACAGGTCAGGCTGCGTGGGGCACAGGTCACGCTGCATGGGGCACAGGTCACGCTGCATGGGGCACAGGTCACGCTGCATGGGGCACAGGTCACGCTGCATGGGGCACAGGTCACGCTGCATTGATACTAGGGCGGCTGTGGGGGGGGGGGGCTGTTTGCAGGGGGGCCCCATACAACATTTTGCTATGGGGCCCTGTGATTTCTAGTTACGCCCCTGGTGACAGGTACTCTTTTTTGAAAAAATTGGGGTCTATTAGACCCTAGATCTCTCCTCTGCCCTCAAAGCATCTGACCACACCAAGATTGGTGTGATAAAATGCTTCCCCAATTTCCCAATGGCGCTGTTTACATCCGGCGAAATCTAAGTCATAAAATGCTCGTAGCTTCCGGTTTCTTAGGCCATAGAGATATTTGGAGCCACTCTGGTCTCTGATCAGCTCTATGGTCAGCTGGCTGAATCACCGGCTGCATTTTCAGGTTCCCTGTTGAGACAGGAGAGCCAGAGAAAAACACGGAAGACGGTGGGGGGGGGGCATTCCCTCCCACTGCTTGTAAAAGCAGTCTAGAGGCTAATTAGCCACTAGGATTGCTTTTACATGAAAGCCGACCGCTGGCTGAAAAGAATGATACCAAGATGATACCTAAACCTGCAGGCATCATTCTGGTATAACCACTCAAAGTCATGAATGGTGTACCTGAAGACCAAAAAATGGTTAACAATAAAGCACAGTAAACGGTAAAGTATAAAAAAATTGCATACCTGAAAAGCAAACATGATAAAACATAATAACAATAAAACATTGCAGAATAGAATACAGTAAAAAAGAGCAGAACAATAGAGAGAGAATAGAGAGAGAGAATAAAACAACAACTATTTTTTTTTATTTTTGTTTGTGTTTTTTTTGCAAACTTGTAACTTTTATAACTGTAACCGGTTCCAGGTTCGGGTCTCTCAAAATGCGATGGCATCTTGGGAGACCCTGTGAAAGTGTGCCTAGTCTGTGGAATGCTGTATCCTACGCTAATACTCAACTAGTGCATGGTAGCGTTCAAAACATTCACCAATGCAAAGACCAGGATTGTCAGGACAGGAGGGACAATAATAGCGTGTGTCACGCCTATATCCGCGCTTGCTGCAGACACAACATCTTTTTGGGGGGGTTTGTTGGGTAGGGGTACTCGGGAGGACATAAAAATGCCTCTCATGCAGCCGACTGCATTTGGTTGGGGATGTGAATGGGGGAAGTACGGGCGCTGCAGAAGCGGTGGGTTCCCAATTAGGATTGGCGAATGCAGTAGGAAGGGCACTATGGGCACGACGGGCCTGTGTTTGTCTTTTTGGTGGCAGCGGGACACTACTTGTGCTTGCCACCTCACCAGCTTGAACTGCACTTATGGGACTCGCCACGTCACCAAGTGTTACTGCAGTGCTGGTTTGACTACGACCGGGGTGTACTAGGCCGCTGGCGCTTGCCAGTTCACCAAAACGCTACCAAAAAAACATCAGGCCTGACTCTGCGAACGCTGCAGTTATGCGTTTAGTGTTCTGTAAGTGACAGTGATCGATCGATACTGCACTTGGGTGGGCTGGGCTAGGCTGGGCGGAGGGGCAAAACGCAGGTGCTAGCAGGTATCTGGGCTGATCCCGCTAACCCTGCGTTTTTGGGAACCCTAAACTGCTGGGGACGCTAGTATAGATCTGATCGGATCAGATATTGATGCGTTCAGATACTATACCACTAAGGGAGGCGTATGCAGCGTGCGTGGGTGTTAGCGGTACTGGCGCTAATCTGACGCTGCCTGGGCCGGGCGATCAGGGGGCTAAACCTTTATTCAGTAATAAATGGCGGGTGCCCTGACACTATAAAAAATAAACGAACTAACCAGCGTCACCCGTAACAGTTATACGGTGATCAGTGGTGAAAGGGTTAACTAGGGGGCAATCAAGGGGTTAAAACATTTATTAGGTAGTATATGGGGGTCCCTGACGCTATAAAACGCTGACGGCGAACCTAAATATTTACCTCCCTAACTAGCGTCACCAGCGACACTAATACAGCGATCAGAAAAATGATCGCTTAGTGACACTGGTGACGGGGGGTGATCAAGGGGTTAAAACTTTATTAGGGGGGGTTAGGGGGGTATCCTAGACCTACAGGGGGCTAACCCTAATTGTCCTAACACTGTAACTGTCACAAACTGACACTATGCAGCAATCAGAAAAAAAAAAAAAAAAACCCTGCTTGGTGTCAGTTTGTGACAGGGGGGGGGTGATTGGGGGGGGATCGGGGGGCGATCGGGGGGGGGATCGGGGTGTTTAGTGTGCCTGGCATGTTCTACTGTGTTGTGTGTGTGTTGTGCACTTACTTACATGTCGTCTCTCCTCGGGCCGGAACGGAAACTCCCGAGCCGAGGAGAGATGACATCACATCCTCTGCCTCTGTGTACTATACAGAGGCAGAGGATGTTTCTCATTGGCTGGGAGCGATCGCGAGGGGGGGGGGCCACGATCGGATGGCCTCCCCCTCGTCTCTCACTTCTCCCAGCCAAATGCCGACCGCAGCTGGCACCGGGGGGGGTCCGATCGGACCCCCCGCCCGCGGGAAGGCAATCACGTACCAGGTACGTGATTTTGCCTGCCCGTGCCATTCTGCTCACGTATATAGGCGTGAGGCGTGAGGCAAGTGGTTAAAAAGGTCAGCAAACTAGGCCCAATGCCTCTTGCTTCCCAGGGTTCATCAAGTAAACACCCCTCCACTGCTCTGCGAGAGGACTGCGGTCTACCCTGCGGCAAATTGGTGATCCCAGCTCCAACCCAGATGGGTCCCACACTGCTTGCCACACAGGGGGCATCACCGCAGCAATGCTGTCACCAGCCAGATCGGACGACTCACGGTTCCCCTAGCCAATCCGGCATTTCTGCCTGTTCTGCAGCAGGATGCATTAACTTGGATCGCTCTTCAGGAGGTTCCTATGCTGTTCTTCAGTTTAGTGAGAGGACATCTGCCCGCCAATACAATCTCTACCTTATCTTAGTTCATAGAACACTGTATATAGACACCTCACACCTGGAATTGCCTTACATTATCTCACAGAAAACGGTAAACAGACATCTTACACTTGGAATTACCCCAAGGATTACAACAAGCCAGGCACAACTGCTTGTTTTGATTATATCTCACTGTTCCAAACTCAGGATCCTTGTTTTATGAACTCCAACTTGTCGGGGAACATCATTGCGAGGCCTTGCATCCTGGACACTGTTATCTTATTGCTATTTACCTTCAAGGATTTTTATTGTTTTTGCAATATAGAGAACATAGCAAAACAGTAGTGTCATGGTTATGCAATAGAGTTTGTCGATCAGCATACCTGTCTCCATGTGTTCATCTCTAGAGACCAGCTGACCCTCACCTGACTGCTTTTGTAACCTCTCCTCTAAGCATGGCCCCACCCCAGGCCCTATCTGGGAACCCTATATTAACCTGTGCACTGCAAGCCAGCAGGGCTGATCAACCATTGTGTGTTAGCCTCTGTGTGTACTTGCTTTGTTTCCTATATCTGATTCCTGTTACCGACTTTGGCCTGTTCCTAACTATTCCTGTCTGCTCGTGACCCTGACCTTTGGCGTGTTCCGACCATCCCTGTTTGCCTGTGACCCTGAACCTTGGCGTGTACTCTGTTGTCCTTGTCTGCTAGTTGCCCCGACATTTGGCTACCTCCTTACTATTCCTTGCTGTCCTGGGCTGCTGTTTCCTCTCCATCCTCCTGTAGCCTTACGTGAGCGTGAGCTGGGAGACCCTGGGGACAGCGACCTGCAGCCAGTTGCAGCCCAGTCCATCCTCACCACTAGAGGCTCTGGTGAACACCAACTGGCTCTTAGACTCCGCGCCCTGGGGAATCTATGCTCTAACTCACTGAGGGATCCGTGTTGGTGCTCCAGGGGACCTGCCTTCCTGAACCACCCCGAGTTCCATCTGCAGCAGTCAGCCTTAGGGTCCACTATCATAGCGGTGCACTCCTGACTCCAACGGGGTGCATCTGTCACCTGGATACAGGTGACCTGACAGTTTGATCCAAGGCTGATGTGCCGCTACCCACAGATGATCCATTGCAGGGATTAGTTCGCAGACTTGAGACCCAGGAATTGCATCAGACCCAGGTGATGCAATTCCTTCAGGATTTGGCATCCCGTTTTGAACAGGTTCAGGCCTCATTAGGATCCCCGGTTCAACAACCTCAACCGCTATCTGCTGTTGTACCTATCGCACCAGTTGCAGCCACACATTCATTACATCTGCCAGCTCCGGCCCGTTTCTCTGGGGACTCCAAGGCCTGCAGGGGGTTCCTTAGTCAGTGCACAATTCATTTTGAGCTTCAGCCCCAAAACTTCCTATCTGATAGGGCAAAGGTAGCCTATATTATATCCCTCCTGTCCGGCGAGGCGTTAGCCTGGGCTGCGCCTCTGTGGGATCTAAATGATCCAGTGGTTTCTAGCCTGTCTGATTTCTTGAAACTTTTTCGGATTATCTTCGAGGAACCAGGTCGTGTCTCCTTAGCGGCCAGCGCCCCTTTACGTCTCCGTCAAGAGTCCGCTTCTGTGGGACAGTATGCTCTTCATTTTCGTACTTTGACTGCTGAGCTGAGTTGGAATAATGAGGCCCTAGTTGCAACCTTTTTACATGGCCTCTCTGATAGAGTGAAGGATGAATTGGCAGGAAGATCTCTCCCTGCTGATCTGGATGGTGTCATCACCTTGTGTAACCAGATCGATATTCGCTTTCAGGAGAGGGCCCTGGAAAAAAGACGCCAGCACTCCCCGTTCTTTAGGCAGCCTGAGCTTCATGTCCCTTCTCTTCATTCCAAGGAGCACCTCCTGCCTGCTGAAGAACCTATGCAGCTGGGCCTGACCAAGTTATCTCCCGAAGAACGCACTAGGCGTAGAACTCTGGGCCTGTGCCTCTACTGTGGCGTCAAAGGTCATTTTCGTGATACTTGTTCTCTTCGTCCAGAAAAACGATCGGGGCTAATACATCTGGAAGGTGGAGTATTAGACCCTGAAGTATCATCTTTACCTTCTCGTCTTCTTCTTTCTGTGTTCCTTCATGTCGGCGCTTCCTCTCATTCTGTCTTGGCACATCTGGATTCCGGAGCCGCTGGCAATTTCATGGACTGGGAAACTGCGTCTTCCATGAGACTTACCCTTTTGCCCCTTACAACGCCATTGGTGGTCTTGGCGATTGATGGCACTGTTCTCCCAGGGGGCCCTATCCGCTTCCAGACCCTCCCTGTTAGAATGTCGGTAGGGATACTCCACCAGGAGTGGATATCCTCACTTGTTTTACCTAAGGCTTCGTCTCCTATCATATTAGGTCTTCCTTGGTTACGGCTCCATTCTCCACATGTTGACTGGACTGCTGGACAGATCTTGACTTGGGGTTCCTCCTGTTCCTCCTCCTGCCTACTCAAGGTTACCCCAAAAGAGAATCCTCCTGTTGCCACCATCCCAGTATCTTCTGCTCTTCCCACTGCGTATAGCAAATTCTAGAATGTCTCCTGCAATAGTCGGCCTGAGGCACTCCCTGGGTCGTGTGGCACTCTGGATGAGGAGCCTACCTGTGAACCTGAGCCGATCAGTCACTCCAGTTTGCATGGCCTTTTCCCTTTGCCTGTCTCTGGACCCCCTTGGACACACACCCAGGCTGACTCGTCCACCAGTTCCACAGTCGCTACAAACTGCGATGCAATTCTGGGGGTCGCTGCACCTGGCAATGCTGTTCAGTCGGCCTCTGCACCAGTCCAGACTATGCCCAGTGAGCTTCCTGCTTCTTGTTCTGGACCTTCTGTAACCTGGCCTCACCCTACTGCTACTATATCCGTTCAAACCTGTTTAAGAGGCTCAATCCATCCTTTGGCTAGACTGCCTCATTCGGCCAGCTGGGGTTTTCAATCTTTTGTTCAGGGCTCTCTGCATTCAGTTTGTGTTCCAGCTATCCAGCCTAACTCTTGTGACACGTCACCTTTTAACCAACCTGACCTCAGGGATCCACTGACCTCTACCCAGTCCGATGGTCCTGTGTTGGATGTCCAGCACATCTTTAAGGGTCTGGGGGACCCTGCTCAGACTTCTGATGGTCTTCTCGTGCCCTTACCCATTTTTAAAAAGCCTTTAGTCCTCAATAAACGAGGGTTGTTGACCGGCTATTTATCTGCGGGTTGTGCCACATCCTATATTTAAGAATTTGAGCAAGAGCAATTCCCCTAGTGGACTTTAAAGGCACATATGGAAGGACGTGTAGAAAAGTGTAAAGTATATAAAAATAATTTATTCATAACAAAAATATCATAAAAACATCAATAACGTTATAACAAATAATAGAGGGAATGCGATTCATACAATTGTACAACTACAACTATTGATACCAATATGCTTGCAACCGACGCGTTTCGGAGTTGTTTTAGCCTCCTTCTTCAGGGGTGGTTGTAAGCTTTAGCAAAGGTTTCTAAATTAGAAATGTTGTATTTAACAAAGAGATAGTGAGTATATGTACATAACAGACCATAAGGACATGAATTTAAGTTAACTTTGTTGCATTTACACTTACATTGGCATATATGCAGACTAGTTTTGCATTCCACAGAAATTTAAAAACAAAGGCGCTGACACTGTCTGCCCATCCAGCGTGTTTCCCAATCGTGGTATAACAGGGTCACTTGGTATCCCCAGAGTATTAATAATCTGTATGTAGCAGGTGGAAGTAGCTAAATATAGATGTATATAAGTAGTTTACTTCCTCGTAGTGGGAAGAAAGGCCCATATACATAGGGCGTAGAGAGATTTTAGATCTGGAGTTCCACTGAGGCCAAATGCGGGTCCTGTAAAATGTGAAGGTATATAGAAATATAGTAGCCAGCCAAATTGGTCCACTTGATAATAGAAAGAAAATTTTGATTGGTGAGGAGGGGTATAAATACACTGACACTGCTCACACCGAGCGTCCTTTGCTGTGTGCAGGACGCTGTCGGTCTGGGCTGATGTGTTATAAAGTAAGTGACCTTAATAATATACCTGTGCTTAAACCTCTGTACACCTATCATTTATACTCATACCTATACACCCACCATCTACATGTATATTGCTCTGGTTAAAAGACACCAACTCTCAACTACACCTGGATTTCCTTGCTTCCCCTCCCTTTCCTTCTTTCCCTTTTTTCCTTTTTCTTTTTCCTCATTCCCTTTTCTTCCCTCTTCTTCCCTCACCCTTTTCCCCCCTCCTTTTTCCTTCCCTCCCTTTTCCCTCCCTTTCCCCCTTTCCCCCCCCTCCCCCCCCCTCCCCCCCCTTTCCCCTCCCCCCTTCTTTTTTTTTTCCCTTCCCCCTCCCCCCCTCTTCCTTTCCCTTTTATTTTTATTTTCCCCTTTTCTTCTTTTTTCTCCTTTTCCCTCTCTCTTCATACTTTCTTTTTCCTCCCTCTCTTTCTATTGCTGATCTCTGTTTTCGTTTCTTTCTTTCCCCCCCCCCTCTCTTCCCCCCCTCTTTTTTCTCCCCCTCTTTTCCTCTCTTTACCCATATTAATACATATAAAATCTCAAAGTAGACATTTATAAATATATCTTAAATCGTTAAGATATTCATTCAGATAAATTACACAACTATTTATACGAGACCCCCATATTCCCCTTTCCCCTTTATGTTGTTATTTTCCAGCTATCCGAGTTACATTCAGTTTACACCAACCATCTTCGCTATTTCCCTTTGAATCCTCTACATTAGTTCAACCAGGTATGATGCACTTGCACCACTTATAAAATTTTCTTTCTATTATCAAGTGGACCCATTTGGCTGGCTACTATATATCTATATACCTTCACATTTTACAGGACCCGCATTTGGCCTCAGTGGAACTCCAGATCTAAAATCTCTCTACGCCCTATGTATATGGGCCTTTCTTCCCACTACGAGGAAGTAAACTACTTATATACATCTATATTTAGCTACTTCCACCTGCTACATACGGATTATTAATACTCTGGGGATACCAAGTGACCCTGTTATACCACGATTGGGAAACACGCTGGATGGGCAGACAGTGTCAGTGCCTTTGTTTTTAAATTTCTGTGGAATGCAAAACTAGTCTGCATATATGCCAATGTAAGTGTAAATGCAACAAAGTTAACTTAAATTCATGTCCTTATGGTCTGTTATGTACATATACTCACTATCTCTTTGTTAAATACAATATTTCTAATTTAGAAACCTTTGCTAAAGCTTACAACCACCCCTGAAGAAGGAGGCTAAAACAACTCTGAAACGCGTCGGGTGCAAGCATATTGGTATCAATAGTTGTAGTTGTACAATTGTATGAATCGCATTCCCTCTATTATTTGTTATAACGTTATTGATGTTTTTATGATATTATTGTTATGAATAAATTATTATTTATATACTTTACACTTTTCTACACGTCCTTCCATATGTGCCTTTAAAGTCCACTAGGGGAACTGCTCTTGCTCAAATTCTTTAGTCCTCAATAAGTCCTTTCGTCCTCTCCTTACCTCGGTTCCGGCCTCTGAGGATAATCTAAAGTACGAGGTTAGTCAAGTTTTGGATTCCCGGCTCCGTAAAAGCATTCTTCAGTACCTCGTACATTGGAAAGGGTTTGGTCCTGAGGAGAGGTCTTGGATCACTGCATCTGAGGTCTTTGCTCCTCGTCTATTGAGGAGGTTCCATCTGGAGTTTCCCTTTAAGCCTGGGCACAGGCAAGGGAGGGGGAGGTCTTAAGAGGGGGGGTACTGTCATGGTTATGCAATAGAGTTTGTTGATCAGCATACCTGTCTCCATGTGTTCATCTCTAGAGACCAGTTGACCCTCACCTGACTGCTTTTGTAACCTCTCCTCTAAGCATGGCCCCACCCCAGGCCCTATCTGGGAACCCTATATTAACCTGTGCACTGCAAGCCAGCAGGGCTGATCAACCATTGTGTGTTAGCCTCAGTGTGTACTTGCTGTGTTTCCTATATCTGATTCCTGTTACCGACTTTGGCCTGTTCTTAACTATTCCTGTCTGCTCGTGACCCTGACCTTTGGCGTGTTCCCGACCATCCCTGTTTGCCTGTGACCCTGAACCTTGGCTTGTACTCTGTTATCCTTGTCTGCTAGTCGCCCCGACATTTGGCTACCTCCTTACTATTCCTTGCTGTCCTGGGCTGCTGTTTCCTCTCCATCCTCCTGTAGCCTACCGTGAGCGTGAGCTGGGAGACCCTGGGGGCCGCGACCTGGAGCCAGTTGCAGCCCAGTCCATCCTCACCACTAGAGGCTCTGGTGAACACCAACTGGCTCTTAGACTCCGCGCCCTGGGGAATCTATGCTCTAACTGACTGAGGGATCTGTGCTGGTGCTCCAGGGGACCTGCCTTCCTGAACCACCCCGAGTTCCATCTGCAGCAGTCAGCCTTATGGTCCACTATCATAGCGGTGCACTCCTGACCCCAACGGGTGCATCTGTCACCTGGATACAGGTGACCTGACAAGTAGGGTGACAAAAGACATAGAAGGACAACTTCAATGGAGACAATAGTAGGATCAACAACTAAGTATTAAACCAATAACAAGGGTATTGATAAAAGGGCATTTGCATGAAAACAGTGACTTAGGGACTCTTATAGGGTTTCACCGTTCTATGCCATTTACCCTTCACAACACAACTAAATGATCCAGAGGGTAGATACATACTTCTCACTGGATATATATCAGATATAGCTATTACAATAGTATCATATTACGCTCCAAATAAAAAAACAGAATCTTTCTTATCCCATCTTTTCCAAGTTGTGGAAACACAAATTTAGTACTGCAATCCTATGCGGAGATTCAAATGCGACGGTTTTTCCGTTCCTAGATAAATCGCCTTCAGTCCCCATCACCAATTCCAATAAATTAACCCTCCAACATCTACTTACTAAACACGGTTTGGTTGATACATGGCGAGAAATTAATCCCTCTAGTAGACGTTTTACACATTACTCCTATCCACATAAATCTTTTTCACGTATAGACCAAATTTTAGTCCCCTATGGCATGACTCCTGAAATTTTATCCTCTAACATTCTCCCCTTTACTTGGACGGACCATTGTGCAATATTCACCACTATTGCTTCCACAATACCAAGGTCATACGATACCACTTGGTGTATTAATGAATCTACTTTAACTCATCCTTCCCATCGACTTGAGATCGAAGGAGCGCTAAATGACTATCTTTCTTCCAATTATACGGGAGGCATTTCTGACCTCACTTTATGGTAAGCACATAAAGCGGTCATTCGGGGCAGATTGATACAGCAGGCAACAAAGCTTAAAAGAGATTGTAAACTTATGTTCGCAAAGTTGGAAGCTACCTTTAATTCTTGTCATAATGCATTTCAATCATCCCCAAATGCCATCAATAATGCTAAACTAGACAAAGACCGTCTAGATTTAGATCTATTTATAACTGATTCATCAGAAAAACTTATACGCAAATGCCAACATATCCAATATCTTAAAGCTAATAAACCTGACACCCCTATGGCAAGAAGTCTGAAATCTATTAATCAAATAAGGACCTCCATTAGGTTAAATACGTCCCAAGACGCATACACTAGTAACCCAATTAAAATAATAGAAGTGTTTCGCTCTAAATTAGCTAAATTATATTCCCCTGCTATAGATTTTAATTTGAATAATGCAAATATGCTGTTTTCCAATATTAAGCTTCCAATTATTGATGAGGAACAGCGAGGGAGACTTGAGTGCCCCATTACAACTACTGAAGTTCAGACTGCTATTAAAGGATTGAAACTACACAAAAAACCGGGTCCGGACGGGTTTTCGGCCTCATACTATAAATTTTTTGATCACATTTTAACTCCAGTCTTAACCAGAGCCCTTAATTCTCTCTTGTCCGGTTCTTCATTTCAATCTGAGTCATTAACATCTATCATAGTCATGTTACCCAAATCTCGTTCTGACACTACTTCCTGGAGTAATTATCGACCCATTTCCCTTCTCAATTTAGACATTAAATTACTAGCCAAGGTCCTTGCGTCCATTTGAACAATATTATAGGCCGACTAATACACTGTGACCAAACAGGTTTTATACCCAAAAGACAGGCAGGGGATAACATTAGACAAACACTCTTACTGATTCAAGCAGCTAAATCTAGACGTATCCCAACTTGCCTTCTATCTCTAGACATTAGAAAGGCATGTGACTCAGTCACCTGGCCTTATATGCAATATATGCTCCAAAAATTGGGTTTTTAAGGATGCCCCTTATCCCCGCTGCTTTCCGCCCTTCTAATAGAACCTCTAGCTCAATTAATTACATCCAATCCGGACGTCAAAGGTATTGAATAGGGCGGACACCAAAACAAACTTTGTCTGTTTGCAGACGATATACTTATTTTTTTTTTTATCTCATCTCCACATTTCTGCCCCAAATCTTCTCAATTTATTGGATACATTTTTCACATATCTCTGGATTATATGTAAATCCCACCAAATCAAATGCGATGAATGTCTCTTTAACACAATCAGACCTTTATCAGGCTCAAAGCTCTTTACCTTTTAATTGGGTCTGTCGCCAATTGCCATATTTAGGAGTGCATCTCAAATCCTCACTTACTGACCTTTTCGCAGCCAACTATCTACCTCTACTAAAACAAGTTAGGGGGTTGAGCCTACCAAACTTCTCCTCTTATTACTATGCTGCACAACTGTCAATATTAACTAATTATCATTCTACTGAAGAAATACCCTTGTGGGTAGCTATTGAAACTATTGACAGCGACCCATTTCAGTAGCCAACCTGTTGTGGATTCAGCCAAAAGATAGATCTCATCTTACTAACCCCATCACGAAACATTCCTTGGCTATCTGGGATAAGTTTTGTAGCTCCCATAAACTCCAATCAATACATAATCCCCTTCTCTCTTTTCTCAGGAATCCAGCTTTTTATCCTGCCTGGAAATTTCCAAAATCTTTTTCTGCATGGACTTCTTCAAATTTGTCTAGATTGTACAAGCTAGTATCTACCGACTCTTTTCAAACATTTCCTATGTTATGTACAGAATTTGGGATCTCAAATAATGAGATATTTCAATATTTACAAATCAAGAATTTCTACATGCCTCTCCTCAGTTCAAGTACACCACTCAATCAAATTCTCAATTCGAACGTATTTGTATAAGTTACCCTTATGTTAGAGGGGTGATTTCATCTATATATCAAACACTCATTACCACTTCTAATGAGTTGCTTCCATCTTATACTGCTAAATGGGCACAGGATATGGGACGAACTTTGGACAGCAACGACTGGTCTAATATTTGGTTAGCCACCAAATGATCATCTCCTAATAGTTATGCTTTGGAAACTAACTTTAAAGTTTTAGCACGTTGGTATCTAGTACCAGCTAGAATAGCAAAGTTTTCTCCATCTTATCCCAATAATTGTTTTAGAGGATGCTCTTCACCAGGAACCCACTTTCACATATGGTGGCAATGCCCGGTGGTACAAGAATTCTGGAAAAATATATTTGCAATGGCTTCTAAAGCTTTAGATACCTATATTGCCCCAGACCATGCCATAGCACTTTTAAATCTCAAACCGGCTTCACTCACTCAAAAGCAATTCCAATTACTCATTCAAATTAATACTGCAGCCGGGGGCGTGGTCGGCATGGCGGACTGAGTGGACGTGTTTCCTAAGAGCTCCTGGAGTATAGCTTATATATCATCCGTATATTGGGAAAACCGAGCTGAATTGAGACTCCCCTGGTAGCTGGATGCCTTCCAGAACTCCTGGCATACAAAAGCGGGGTAAGAAACTTAAATTCCCCCCAAATACTCCAGAAGACAGCAGCCCGGTCTCCTGCTCCCCGGGCCCTCCTGCGCGCCATTCTAATATGTCGTCGCAGACAGACCATGAGGAGGATCCCCTTGCTACTAACCCGGGCATATCTGAGATCATGGCGGCTATAACTTCGTGTCAAGCGGCTGTTACCACTTGCCAATCTGCCCTAGCTTCTAAAATTGAGGAGGATCAGATGGATGTAGGCTTACTGCGGCAAGACTTCGATAAAATCAGATCCAGAGTGTCGGAGGCTGAGAGGCGAGTGGGGGCGGTTGAAGACACGGTCACAGACCATGCAGCCTCAATCCGCACCCTCCAGACGAAGGTTAAGGCTCTTAAATATCGAGCGGAGGACGCCGAGAACCGCAGTCGGCGGAACAACCTACGTATAGTGGGTCTACCAGAAGGGGTGGAGGGGAAATCATCGGCCCTATTTGTGGAGGACTTGCTGCGTACTCTGCTTCCAGCTGCACAGCTCTCCCCTTACTTTGCGGTTGAGAGGGCACACCGGGTTCCACCTAGACCCGGTCCTGAAGGAGCCCCCCCCCCCGCACTCTTATACTGAGGCTATTAAATTTCCGTGATAGAGATGAGTTGCTGAGGGCCTCGCGGGCTGCGGGTAAATTGCCGTACCGTAACGTAAAACTTCTTCTCTTCCCGGACTATACCATGGAAACCCAGCGGCAGCGACAGTCATTTGATGCAGTTAAGGCTGGCCTGAGGAGAAGAGGAGTGAAGCATAGCATCTTATTTCCTGCAAAGCTTCGGGTGGTGGATGGTGAGTCGATCCGCTTCTTCACTAATCCTAAAGATGCGGCTGCCTGGCTGGAGACCCTGCCGCCGTAGGGCGCGAAGAGGCCTTTTTGTCGCCCAGTGGTTATGTGGCTCAGGCTGAATTAGGCCGATACTCCTTTTCTCCCTTTTTGGATATGTTTTCATTTTTTATTTCTAGTTTTATTTTTCCCGTTTTGCCCGCTGCTGACATATAGGTGATCCGTACACATTCCTTCTGCACCCTTAACTTTCCTATTTATCTGGACATAGCTGCTGAGGGTGGCAGAGGAGAACTAGCCGTGAGATGTATCACCCACCCTGTCTCGTGACTGCCTCACTCAAGTATTCGCTGAGGGGTGGAGGAGACTTGTGCTTTTCGACACAGACCTGCTTTGTGACTCTGTCTGGCGGCTTCTATCTACTCCTGTTTTTCCTCTACTAGAAGTTTACACTCCTGTGTGTTTAAGGAGGAACGGACTGCTGCAGTTACCTAAGTATGTGCCCCTGCTTCGGCAGGTGATTTTCTGGTTTTTCTTTTTTGCTTTTAATTTTTTCAAACATACTACTCCATGGCTCGGGGATGAGTCTCCCAGTGGAACTTCACGTCTAGATTCCCTACTGGTGGGAATGGAATAACAACTGTTCCCGGTAGCACGACACCATTTTGTTGACCATAGTTCCCTTGGACTATGGGTGTTCTGGGATATAGGTGTGCCTCACTGTTCCGGGGTGCACGGGGTGGGGGGAGGGGGAGGTTGGCATCTGTTTGCCCTTGTGGGATGTTATGGCTTTACTTTAAGTATATATTCAGTGTTGGTCTTTTGCTGTTAAAGAAGATGAAATGTGTAATAGGCTCCTATGGCTGTGCTTATCTGGGTGGTCTGTTGCGGGCCTGCGGGGGGACCGCGAGCCGGGGCGGTATTTTTTGGCTGCCCTAGCTGGTGTTGCCTCTGATCGCGGGCCTGGTACAGACATTTCAATGCTTCTACATATGGCTACATGTTTAGTGGTGGCATGGAACGTGCGGGGGCTTAATTCAGCTATAAAGCGCTCACTGGTACTAAATTATTTGAAGAAGCTCCGCCCACAGGTGTGTGTTCTTTTGGAGACACATCTGTTGGGTTCCCGTATTCTGAGTCTTAAACGTGCCTGGGTGGGTGCTCACTACCACGCACCCTATTCTAACTACGCTAGAGGGGTTACAGTGTTAGTCAATAGATCCCTGCCTTTTCAGCTCATGGATGTTAAAATTGACCCGGGGGTAGGTATGTGCTCCTCCATGCCCTGCTTTCGGAGGTTCCGGTGGTGATTGTGGGTTTGTACCTGCCTCCCCCCGCCGATATAGATGTGCTTCATGTGCTGATGCAGCAGGTCACACTTTATAATGTTGAAAATGTACTTTTTCTTGGGGATTTTAATATGGCTCCCTCTCCAACTATGGACAGACTCCGCGCTTCTGGCTCTCCGCAGCTGGGGCTATCCTGCTGGGCTTCCACATTTCACTTGACAGACGTTTGGCGTCATTTCCACCCCTCTGACAGGGAATACACATGCCTATCTACCACATACCGGACATTGTCCCGCATTGACCTGATTTTTGCCTCAGAGGCCTTACTACGGAGAGTGGTCTCTGCGGAGATCCTCTCACGCGGTATTTCGGATCATGCTCCGGTGTCTGTTACATTTAGGCTCTCTGAGGAAGTGGGTGTCAGAGCTTGGAGGCTGTCCAAATATTGGATCATGGACCCTGATATACAGGAGGAGATGCCGGAGGAACTATGCAATTTTTGGACTGGGAATATAGGCTCAGCTGGACCTTTAGTGGTTTGGGACACCCTCAAGTCTTGGCTTAGGGGATCATATATGGCGTGTATTGCTGCCAAAAAGCGGCAGTCTGTGCAATCTCTGAGGCATCTGGAGGAGCAGGCACGATTAAGGGAGGCTGAATATGTGAGAGCTCCTAATCAGGGAACTTATGTCCCCTGGCAGGATACTCTGAGGGACTTGTCCCTACTCAGGGTTGACCTTACAAAGAAGGCTATGCTTGACAGTGCCCAGTGGGTGTTTGAGTTTGGAGATAAAAACGGGCGGCTATTGGCATGGCTGGCTAAGGGGCAGCACCCTGTGACCCACATTGGCAGGGTAAGGGATATGGATGGTCGCATTTTGACCGATTCAGCAGATATAAATGCTAGATTTCTGACATTCTACCAGACGCTATACTCTTCTAGGGCAACTTTCCTCACCTCTGAACTTATAGAATATCTTGACATGATCCCACTCCCCTCTCTGGAAACAGCTAAAAGCGAGGACCTGGACAGGGACATCTCACTTGAAGAAGTGCAGGAAGCATTGGGGTGTATGCAGGCAGGTAAATCACCAGGACCAGATGGTATTCCTATCGAATTTTACTCTACTTACCAAGAATTTTTGGCCCCTAAGTTCACCTCATTGCTACATCAGTCCCTTGACCTGGACTCTCTTCCGGAGTCATGGTCTGAGGCGATAGTGGTGTTGGTGCCCAAACCTGGTAAGGACCCGGAAGAATGTGCCTCCTACAGGCCTATCTCCCTGATCAACGCTGATGCCAAGTTATTGGCGAAAATTCTAGCACGCAGGCTCAGTAGGGTGATAGAAGATCTTGTTCATATAGATCAAACCGGGTTCATGCCGGGTAAGGGCACAGATATCAATATCCGTCGTTTATTTCTTAATTTGGCCACTCATCATCAAAATGCAGGTTCAAGAGTCATAGCCTCTCTAGATGCGGAGAAGGCTTTTGACTCCGTAGAATGGGAGTACTTGTGGGAGGTGTTGAGGAGATTTGGAGTTGGACCTAGATTTTTACATTGGCTAGAGCTGTTATATAGAGCCCCTAGAGCAAGGATTAGGGTCAATAACACCCTTTCAGATTTTTTTCTCCTCCAGAGGGGAACCCGGCAGGGCTGCCCTCTGTCCCCAAGTCTCTTTGCTCTGGCCCTGGAGCCCCTGGCGGTTCTGGTCAGGGAATCTGATCATATTAAAGGATTCAGGGTGGGCCCTCTGGAGGAGAAAATATCGCTATATGCAGACGATACTCTGTTGTACCTGCAAGACGCTGGCCCCTCCCTACAAGCTGCGCTGGCGGCCTTCGACAAATTTGGAAGATTTTCTGGGGTCCGGATCAACTGGAGCAAATCAGTTTTGTTCCCGGTTGATGCGCAGGCCAGACAGTCCGCGGTGCAGTCGTCGCTGAGATGGGTGGATGAATTTACGTATTTGGGAATTAGGGTAGCGAGAGATCCCCAGTCCTTCCAACGCCTTAATATTCAACCAGTGGTGTCACACCTTAAAGAACACTGCTCTAGGTGGGCCAGCCTGCCCCTTAATCTACTAGGGCGTATCAACGTACTCAAGATGATTTATCTCCCCAAATTTATTTATTTGTTCAGGAACTGCCCGGTGCTGCTGCCTCGTTCCCTTTTCCGGGAGCTGGACAGCTGTATTGGCTCCTTTTTGTGGAGGGGCTCCTCCCCAAGACTGGCTAGGTCGACTCTGCAGCTCCCGGTGGATTTTGGGGGGTTGGCGCTGCCCAACCTGCTGATCTACTACTGGGCGGCCATATTGGTCACGGTCAGATGGTGGTTGGAACAATCTAAAGCCAACGCTGCAGTCTGCCTTGAGGCGACTGTCGTAGGGTCTCTCAAGGAATTGGGTAATTTGATATATCGGGGAGTCTCAGCATACCCCTCCTTGCCGATACCTACCAAAACTACTTTAGCAGTGGAGCCTAGCTAGACGAAGGTTTGTCTCTCCGGGTAGGTGGTCGCCCTTCTGTCCCTTGTGGGGAAACCCTTCCCTCCCACATTTCCGGACAATCCCGGACCCACAGGTTTGGCTAGGTATAACATTAAATTGCTAAAGGATATTGTGGTAGCCGGTTCTATTCGCTCCTTTTCAGATTTGGGTAGGTTGTTTGGCCTTCCTCGGTGGATGCTGTTCCGATACCACCAGTTGAGACACGCCTTCCGTGCGCAGTTCCCGACCCCGCCAGATCTCACATCTGATGCGGTTGAGGACTTGTTGGCCCAGGAGGATCTGTCCAAGCCTTTGTCTGCGCTATATTTCACTCTCATTAAGAAAGACTCTCCCAGGATGGAGGTACTTTGGACTAGATGGAGTGCTGATATCCCTACTTTGGATAGGGAGTCCTACGAGGAAAGTTTTGAGGAAAGTTTCAAACTAGTGATATCCTCTAGGGACAAATTGGTACAGGCCAAGTTTTTCCATAGGACATATCTCACGCCTCAGAGGTTGCACAGAATATACCCTGAAAGATCCCCAGAGTGTCCCAGATGTGGATCACCGGACAGCTCATATATACATATGTTTTGGTCCTGTCCCAGGCTGTTGTTCTATTGGTCCACAATAATGGAAGGTATTAATGCTCGTCTACAACTAGAGCTCCCATTAACCCCAGAATTAGCGCTGTTAGGCATACACGATGATGACCAGCGACCCAGATATACTAAGTTGTTGATATCATTGCTGCTATTTTATGCCAAGAAGGGGATTGTGTTGAAATGGAATTCCCGTAGCGCTCCTACGGTAAAGGCGTGGGAAAATTCAGTCAATGCCGTCCTACCTTTGTACAAACTGACCTATATAAGCAGAGGGTGCCCTCAGAAGTTTATGAGAGTGTGGCGTCCTTGGACGGACCCCGGATGTTGATTACATAAATGTTACCGTTTCAATGCTACACGTAGTATGGTGATACTGCTGGTCTCCCTTCTCCCCCCCTCCCCCCCCCTCCAGTTTCCCTTCTTCCATTCCTCCCCCTATTCCACTGATAGGACCAAGTCAATTTACTTATGATATGTACTTTATGTAATTGTTTCCTCCTGTAAGCCATGTGTGCATTATTTTGTGGCCACTCACTGTTCTGATTGACTCTATTGTGTATGCCATTCTTTTTCAATAAAGACCAACCTTGCTGTTAAAAAATTAATACTGCAGCCAAACAAACAATAGCCAAGGCATGGAAGACCAATAATCTGATTGTGGCGGAAGCCAAACACAATGAACAAAGCTCTCATTTTTGCTAAAATGACAGCTATCGAAGATAATAACATTAATAAATTCCGTAGGATTTGGCAACCATGGGTTAAACACTTCTTTTCTCCGGAGTTTAACCAGTCGTTTTTGCTACCTTACTAGATTCCTTGTGTTATTAATGTCGTATTATTTATCCATGCTGTGAGCCGGGTCATCACCTCAAGAAATTTCTACTCTTTTCCTCCTCTTCTTCTTTTTTTCTTTTATCTCTCCCTCTCTTCTTTTCTGTTCTATTTCTTGTCTTCCTAAGTCATCTTTTATATGAAGGGCAATTTAATGTATCCCTTATTTGATATTCATTAATACTACTATGTTGCCCGTACGATTTATTACTCTATTCTTTATCTACTTTTCTTATTTTCCTTATCTTGTTTACTATATAAAAGACAACTCTGGGATACCTTAATGTTTTACTTACTGTGTTATTCCTCAAGTTATGCTCTTCTTCTGAGGATTAGAGTTTCACTATTTGTCTTTTTAAAATTGGTTACACTCAGCTAATGTTTATTAATGAGATTGTTACATCTTTTATATTATAAACCACATAATCCAAATATTATTTGCAATCATGTTTCCAAAACTAGATAACCATACCCCCACCCATCCACAGCTTGAGCCCATATGGGGTGGATGGGTGGTCTGGAGGCATGCTCCACAAATTATTTCCATAGATTTTGACCTTATTCTGGATCCTCACATCTATTACCATCCTATATTGTCTCATCGATGCTTAATTTTCTTCTCTACTGCAAGATTAATTATAGTCATGAATATAGATATTTTTCTATTATTTATATATGTATCCCAAGTTACGACGCTTGTTATAATTTGTGTTCTTTTATACAAATTTCAATAAAAATATTTAACAAGAAAACAGTGACTTAGGTGTTGAGATCCCACCCACCCACGCACCCGCCATGGGAACTTGCTGTGCAGGTGTTGTGGGGAAGGACCCCCCCCCCCCCCTGACCCTCCCTCTTGAAAGTGCCCATCGTAGATACAGAGAGAAAACAGTTAGTAAAACGCGATGGGAGACAAAAGTGGATACATTTTAAAAATGATTCAACAAAGAGCTTAAATATCATGAGCAAAAGTCTCTAGGAAAAAAATGTCACCAACAAAAGGTCATAAACCATGCTACAACATGGGATAAAAAACCAGGAAGAATGGAGGAAAGCGAGAAAGGGAAAGCAAGCATGAGAACAGAGGAGAAAAAAAAGAACAGTCAGACAAGAGAAGGCTCAGCCACCAGAGCCCCAATGTTGCTATTTAGGGATGGGTTGAACCAGGAAACAGGGGTATGCCTAAGTAAGGAGCCCAGGGTTCCCAGGTCTTCTCAAATTGTTTAGAGGTATCCAGCAAGAAGCCCACCAATTTCTCTTGTGACATAATTCAGGAAATGTTACGCTTGTCTTCCTGGATGGAGACCTTGGGGAGATTCTTGACTTTAGCGATGGAAAGCTTGGCACCCAGGAGAATGAAGTATATGAGTTTTTGAGTATATTTCGGTACTTTTGGGATGCAAAAATCTAGGAGGACTACTGAAGGAGACTTAGGAACCGAGCACTTGGTTACTTTGTGTATTATTTGGAAAGTTTTGTTTCAAAAGCTTCTAATTTTAGGGCAATCCCACCATATGTGTAACATAGAGCCTGTCATCCGACCACCTCCGAAACATAGGGGGGAAACTGAAGGGAAGATGCTGGAGAGACTTGTTGGAGTCAAATACCATCAAGTGAGGACTTTTAGGCTGGCTTCCATTAGAGAAGTGTTGAGGATACCTTTATATGATCTGGAGAATGCTGTATGCCAAACATTCAGGTCCCAGTGTTACTGAAGATCATTTTCCAAAGCTAGCATGTAAGGTAATTGGGTTTGAGCAAACGACAAGTAAATTCTAGATATACCTCCCCTCTGCTCCGAGGCCTGACCACACCATTGTTCGTATAGTGTAAATTGAGGGGGGTCAGGTTTGGTTGTCTAGATAGAGTGTAGAAAATGTGAGATTTGCCGAAATCTGAAACATTCAGAATCTGGAAGATTCAGTTTGCTGATATAGTAGCAGAGTGAGATTGGGCCAGCAGAGGTAAAAAAGTGTCCAATTCGGTACATTCCTTTATCCAACCACCATTTGAAAGCCCTAATTTCCATCCCTGGGCAAAAGTTTGGATTGTGAAATATGTGAACTAGAGGATTGTTATCCGACACTAGAGAAAGTTTAGGAGATAAGGTAGGGGAGCGATTAGAGGATGGACACCATAATAGGTAGTCTAGGGTATGTAGAGGTACTGCCTGTCTTTCTATATGACCCAGTCTGGTTTATCTACCCTAGAGTATACTGTGGATAGCTGTGCTAATCTTGCAGCTTTGTAATACCAAAGAAGGTTTGGCAAGCCCAAGCCTCCTTTAGTTCTCAGACTGAATAGGGTGCGTTGTGAGAAACAGTAACCCGACTTGCCCCATACAAATTTGACAATTTTGCTTTGAAAAGAGCGTAGATGGTCCTTCCTGATTAGAATTGGGAGAGAGTGAAAAAAAGGTATAAATGCCTCGGAAGGAGTGTCATCTTGATGGAATTGATTTTCCCCAATCAGGAGAGCTCATGTTGGGTGCAGGTTTTAAGGTCGGTTTCTAATTTCCAGTACATAGGTGGGTAGTTGGCAGAGTACAATTGTTGGAATTTGGAAGTGAGATTTATCCCCAGGTAACGAATAGAGGTTTCCCTCCATTCAAACTTGAATGAGTTCCTCAGCTGTGCCATCATTAGTGGCTGGAGAGAGATATTTAGTGCTTGGGATATGGAGAAGTTAACTTGCAGGCCTGAAACCTTGGAAAAGTCATCTAAGAGTTTACATATATATCAGGGAGAGATATAACGGTGGTATAGAGGTGATGAAGAGGAGAAGGTCATCTTATTGCTATTTAATGGGACATACTCCTAATATCTATAATACCCAGTCTCTCATTAGGTTTAAAGGTATAATAGGCCACCTAGGGGTCCTGTCAGATAAGGGTACTCACCGAGGCCGAGATGCTTAGAGCGGTAACCTCTTGTGACTAAGCGCACTCCACTCCTGGAGATGGTACAGGGGGTGAAGGGCACAAAGAGGCACGAGTCACCAGTAGGCAGGGCAAGTCTTGTGTGAAGGTCACCGGCAGGGAGACAGCTGTGCAGGGCTGGAAGATGCTGAAGCTTAAGAAGGAAGACGAACAGCTAATACAATAACAGGCCGGGGGTCAAACACTGGTGACTGGCAAGAGTCCCTTAGATAGGCAAAACAGTCTAGTGCAAAGGATTGTTCGCAGGTCTGTCAGCAGGCTGATGATTTAGTACTGAAGACTGATAGCAAAGTCTGTAAAACAGGGCGAGGGTCAAACACAGATAACTGGAAGCAAAGTCTGTGAGCAAGCCAGGGGTCGAGCACTGAAGACAATAGCAAAGTCCTGGAGCAGGCTGAGGGTCAACCACTGGAGACAGGAAGCAATATCCGTAGACAGGCTGAGGGTCAAACACAGGAAGCAAGTAGGGAGGTCCGAGAGGCAAGCCGAGGGTCAGATGCAGGTAGAGATCAGAGCAGGTCAAGGTCAATCCGGGTCACAACAGATAATCAAGAATCAGGATACAAGCAGGAAACACACGGGGAGCTGAAAGACAAACCAGCAATCTAGTCATGGCACAGAGTGGCTTTATAGGCCAGTGGGAGGCTCATGTTGTGTGTGCGCTTTTGCGTACGCGCGTTAGCGGTTTCGCTGAATTGCACACACACATGAGCCGTTTCGCTGAATTGCGCACGCGCATTAGCCGTTCCGCTGTATTGTGCCCAGGGATGTACCGGAGTGCCGCTCTATGGCACATGTGCGAAGGAAGGCGGCGATATTGGCAAGACTGGTACTTGCTTCTTTCCTGACAGGTCCTTTTTTTAACGGTGATAGTGTATACAGCCATTAGTAGTTTTCCCTTAGATATTCATTTCTTTATTGTCTGTTTCTATGTACATTGCTATTTTATATCTTTGAATCCAAGCTGTTATTTAATTGCCTCAGGGGACATTTTCAACTGAGTGTTGGCTGTTTACCCAGGACTTAGATGATTAATACTCTGTTTCAAGACTCTCCCTTTGAACAAGTAGAATCAGAGAGAGACAATCAAGCTGCATTGTGTCGGTGTATTATTTAAAGGTACATACAACATGTCTGAACCTAGAGTGTCAGGAGTGCTGGAAAGTTTACAGTGTCAAAGTGGCGCAGATGAACATGCAATTCTAAGCAACCCCCAAGGGGGCAGTGCTAGACTTAAAACAATCACTTAGATCCTTCCCTTCGTTTACCTGTGCAGAACATTCTAAACTGATTGTTTGCTATATGCAGCACAGATAGTTTTTTTTTTTTTTTTTTAGGCACCTTGATAAACGTGATTTATTAAAGCCACCCTCATAGATTGTAGAAAACTGCAAGAGCAATAACCTGTAAAAGAATAAGCTTTAGCCCGGGTTCACACTGCCCCCAGGTTTAAAGTCGCACGATTTTAAACAGACTTTCTGACTGAGCAGAAGTCAATACAAGTCATACCAAAGTCAGACCAAATAGAGAAATTCCTAATCTAATTGATTAGAATGGTTTCATTGCACAGAATGGGGTCTGACTTCTGATGCGACAAGTGCTCCAAAGTCTGAGCACTTGTCGCATCAGTGTGAACCAGGAATTATGCTTTTCTCTCCAGCTTTTCTGAAGAGTTCCATGAAACCCTACTTTCTAACACTTCCAAGTGTAACATCATGCCCCACACTGCGCTATGTCATTACAAGACACAATAGTGACATAGGGACCAGAAGCAGAAATCCACACACTTCCAAAGATCCCTAAACCTATATTAGAAGAAGGCAAAAACCCCTTAAAAACTGAGATTCAAGACAATTGGATACTCACAGGATTCATCTGCAGTGTGTTCTCTGATAAATATTGTATTCTGTGCATTTAAAAACACATTTAGCTAAACCGTTTGTCTACCAGCACTGTTTATAAAGGACATTGTTTATAAAGAGCATGCGCTATAGCAGCCAGAATGTGGTACAGTGGGCAATGGTCTTTTATGTGGAAGTAATTCTCTACCGCTATCCAATCACTTCCACAGCCTGGTGAACGTACTACACAATCTGTGCTCCATTAGCTTCAGTGGTAAAGAGATTTTGTCACTGCAAAATGCCATCACAAAGAGTGTTATTGGCACTAGGTGATAGCAATAAATTTAATTGTAAAGAAAAAAAGTACACACACGCATACAAACATCACTGCACAACACATTTCACATATTGCAGTGAACGTGGGAGGGAGAGGGAGAGCAACAATTATAGGATAACTATTCATGGTTAGCGTTAAACTGATAACCTGTAAAGGCTTTTAAAGCAATGTCTATGGGCAATTTTGGGTACCAAAGTTTGTCGCTATTTCACAGGTGTGCAGATCAGTGGCGTCACTAGGGTTGGTGTCACCCGGTGCCAAAAAAATTGGTGTCACCCCCCTCCACCAACTACCTCAGTACAGACCCCCCTCCACTAACTACAGACCCCACTCCATCAATATAGCCCCCCTCCCTCAGTAAAGACCCCCTTCCATCAATATAGACCCCCCCCCACTAAGTACAGACTCCCCTCCCTCAGTACAGACCCCCTCCATCAGTACAGACCCCTGCTCAGTGCAGACCCCCTTTCCTCAGTATAGACCCCCACTAAGTACTGACCCCCTCCCTCAGTACAGACCTCCCATCAGTACAGAAACCCTCCCTCAGTACAGAGTCTGCAGACCCCCCTCCATCAGTATCAACCTCCCACCTCAGTGCAGACCGCCCCATCAGTACATACACCCCCCCCAGTGCTGACCCCCATCAGTATAGAATCCCCCGTCAGTGCAGACTCCCCCATCAGTATAAAATCCCCCCCTCAGTGCAGAGCCCCCCATTAGTATAGAATCCCCCCTCAGTGCAGACCCCCCATTAGTATAGATTCCCCCCTCAGTGCAGAGCCCCCCATTTGTATAGAATCCCCCTCAGTGCAGAGCCCCCATTAGTATAGACATCCCCCTCAGTGCAGAGCCCCCCATTAGTATAGAATCCCCCTCAGTGCAGAGCCCCCCATTAGTATAGAATCCCCCTCAGTGCAGAGCCCCTCATTAGTATAGAATTCCCATCAGTGCAACGCCCCCCATTAGTATAGAATCCCCCTCAGTGCAGAGCCCCCCATTAGTATAGAATCCCCCTCTGTGCAGAGCCCCCATTAGTATAGAATCCCCCTCAGTGCAGAGCCCCCCATTTGTCTAGAATCCCCCTCAGTGCAGAGCCCCCCATTAGTATAGAATCCCCCTCAGTGCAGAGCCCCCCATTAGTATAGAATCCCCCATTGCAGCGCCCCCCATTAGTATAGAATCCCCCTCAGTGCAGCACCCCTCATTAGTATAGAATCCCCCTCAGTGCAGAGCCCCCCATTAGTATAGAATCCCCCTCAGTGCAGAGCCCCCCATTAGTATAGAATCCCCCTCAGTGCAGAGCCCCCCATTAGTATAGAATCCCCCTCAGTGCAGAGCCCCCCATTAGTATATAATCCCCCTCAGTGCAGAGCCCCCCATTAGTATAGAATCCCCCTCAGTGCAGCGCCCCCCATTTGTATAGAATCCCCCTCAGTGCAGCGCCCCCCATTAGTATAGAATCCCCCCCCAGTGCAGAGCCCCCCATTTGTATAGAATCCCCCTCAGTGCAGAGCCCCCATTAGTATAGAATCCCCCTCAGTGCAGCGCCCCCCATTAGTATAGAATCCCCCTCAGTGCAGCTCCCCCCATTAGTATAGAATCCCCCTCAGTGCAGCGCCCCCCATTAGTATAGAATCCCTCTCAGTGCAGCGCCCCCCTTTAGAATAGAATCCCCCTCAGTGCAGAGCCCCCCATTAGTATAGAATCCCCCTCAGTGCAGCGCCCCCCATTAGTATAGAATTCCCCTCAGTGCAGAGCCCCCCATTAGTATAGAATCCCCCTCAGTGCAGAGCCCCCCATTAGTATAGAATCCCCCTCAGTGCAGAGCCCCCCATTAGTATAGAATCCCCCTCAGTGCAGAGCCCCCATTAGTATAGAATTCCCCTCAGTGCAGAGCCCCCCATTAGTATAGAATCCCCCTCAGTGCAGAGCCCCCATTAGTATAGAATCCCCCTCAGTGCAGAGCCCCCCATTAGTATAGAATCCCCCTCAGTGCAGAGCCCCCATTAGTATAGAATCCCCCCAGTGCAGAGCCCCCATTAGTATAGAATCCCCCCAGTGCAGAGCCCCCATTAGTATAGAATCCCCCCAGTGCAGAGCCCCCATTAGTATAGAATCCCCCAGTGCAGCGCCCCCCATTAGTATAGAATCCCCCTGCACATGATGTCCACCCACATCCTGTATGTAATGCATAAAGTTTACAGACCTCAGAACAGCGCGGACAGATGCACACAGCCGTGTGTGTCCCTCGGGCTCCTCCTCCTCCTGTGTGAAGTAAACAGAGAGGAGGGGGAGGCGGCTTCAGTCCACTGTGCTGAGGGACACAGCACAAGCCGCAGCGGGCAGTGTAGCGGTGTGTGCCGCTACCTACGGGTGTCACCCCTCTGGCGGGTGTCACCCGGTGCGGCCCGCACCCCCCGCACCCACCTAACAACGCCACTGGTGCAGATATATAAAAGTAGCCAGGTGCTGGGCTGCAGCAATATGGAGAAGGGGATATTGCCTTGTATGCTTCTCTCCCTCTACTGAGATACTGATGTTATGCTGCAATATTCTCCTTTGGCCAACGGGGGAGAACTAAAGCCAAGCAAGCCCATAGACTTCTATGCAGAGTTCTGAGAGTCATGGGAGTTGTAGTTTGAGACAGCAGACATAAAATGGGATACATAGGCGTCTTACACTACAGATCATAATAGGAGCTGTGCAGTAGGAGTTGGGAGATGCTTTTTATCAAACTGCTCAGGAAAGTCCTTACTCTTGGCACCAAGGGAGCTAGAGAGAGAATGTCTGAATATTTGCCTGTCAGCAGGAGACCATACCAGCAGTCAGGGTCACTACCTATTGAAGAGAATACAGAGCCGAGTATCATTTTGTGGTCCTAAGTAATTTGTATGGAATTTGACAATGATAATAAGAAAAACAGTACAATAGATTACCTGCAGCCAGCAGCAATAGCCCCTCCCTGCAACAAAATACCATCCCAGGAATAATAGACCCCTGGCTGCAAAAACAGATCTCCCAGCAGTCAGCATCAATAGACTCTCCAGCAGCCAGCAGCAATAGTCCCCTCCCTCAACAGTAGATCCCTTCCAGCAACTATTGGCCCCCCCAGCAATGAAACCCCCCCCAAAGCAACAATAGTTTTCCCACCAGCAACAGTAGACCTTTCCAGCAACAAAAGATTGCCACATAAAAATAGACCCCCTCCAGCAACAATAGATCACCCAGCAGCCAGCATCAATAGACTCTCCAGAACACCCCAGCACCCACATTCAGTGCTGGAGGTGCCAGAACTGCATTCTCCCACTGAGAAAAACCCTGCCTAATTCAAGCCTGAGACTTGGAGTGAGGACACCTAGAGGCAGCGTAGCCCAGCACTCTCCACAGGTAGTGTGGAGAAGGGAAGAGAAGCCATTGGGATGTCCCCATGCATCAGAGGGGGGCGGAGTCACCCGGGTACGTCACCGTGTGGCCCCGTCCTCAGTTATAAAAGAACTGTCACCTGAGAGGATGGTCATAACGGCGGGTGCCTCCCATGGAGTCGGATCGGTGGTGGCGTGCGGGGTTTTTTTCTTTTCGGTCCGTCGGCGGAGAGAGAAAAGAAGCTGAATTGACTTCGTAGGACATTTTTATTTTTTTATTTTTTAATAAAGGACTTGTCCCAAAGTGTGTCTTGTGGTTTTTTAAAAATTTGACACGTTTTTTTGAAATGGTACGGGTACAATGTACCCGTTATATAATACAATACAAAACAAAAAGCTCCGCGCTTTGGAGAGAAAAGAAGGTGTGCAGCCTTCCCTGATAAACCCCCTAGAGGGCTAATCAATGTGACGTAAGTGAAAAATGGGGTGAATGGCGCTCCCTATTTTAAGTGAACTAGATGTGTAACAAAAAGTGAAAAACCTCCACTGTGATATATATATTTGTAAAGGGGTATCATATAGTGCATAGTGCACAGTGGACGTTTTGCCCTTTTTGTTACACATCTAGTTCACTTAAAATAGGGAGCGCCATTCACCCCATTTTTCACTTACATTACAATGTACCTGTTACCATTTCAAACAGGGGGGGCCGGGATCTGGGGGTCCCCTTGTTAAAGGGGGCTTCCAGATTCCGATAGATTCCCCCAGCCCGCAGACCCCCACAACCACCGGGCATCAACATGTGGACAAGGTTCTTTGGGGGGCTACCCCAAAGCATCCTCCCCATGTTGAGGGCATGTGGCCTGGTATGGTTCAAGAAGGGGGGCGCTCTCTCTTTTTTTTTTTTAATTTTGGTTTGGGGTTCTCCTTAATATTCATACCAGACCCAAAGGGCCTGGTATGGATTTTTGGGGGGACCCCCATGCCGTTTTTTTCAATGACTTTTATCTGTATTGCCGAGACCCGACAATTCATTATAGCCGCGAGTAGTTTTAAATTACTTTTTTTCCTTTAGAAATATCATTTTGTGCAGGGACTGTTCTAAACACGGGAAACATGCGCCACTTTACAGGCATACTATAGACACCCCCCAGGTATGGAATTTAAAGGAATATTTCACTTTTATTGTTTCACTTTAAGCATTATTAAAATCACTGCTCCCAAAAAACTGACGTTTTTAAAACTTTTTTTGCATTGATACATGTCCCCTGGGGCAGGACCCAGGTCCCCAAACACTTTTTATGACAATACCAAGCATATAAGCCTTTAAAATTAGCATTAGCAATTTCATTTCTTCCATAGACTTTTAAAGGGTGTTCCGCGGCTTTCGAATTTGCCGCGAACACCCCAAATTGTTCACTATTCGGCGAACTGGCGAACACCCGATGTTCGAGTCGAGCTTACGTTCGACTCAAACATTGGGCTCATCCCTAGTGACCACAAGTCTCACATATTATGTAGTGAGATTTGGTGATGTCACTGCTGTGCTTCATTGTTCTGCTTGCTGGTGAGAAAGCTATAACTGAGGTAATACAATGTCAGATATCCCTGCTTTGCTTCATTCATTCTGTGGATCTGTGATTTCTGCACCACCAGTTGTAAGATCACCAATCATCAGGGGAGGTAGCTCTGATATGGGGAAACCCAGCCCTGCTCCTCTACCAAGATGGCTGTTTCCACACAAAAACACAGTGCAGGACAAGAAATGGTATGTCAGCATTGAGAACATGATCAGCTGCACAGAGATCAAAGGCAATACTTGGGATTAGGCCTTTGCTCTTTGCTTGCTTTTTCTAGCACAGCTTTCACAGTTCAGGTGCCATCTAAGAATTGCCATCTTCCCCTGTAATAGCATACAGTTTGAACAGTTTCTATTTAATAGAATGTGTTACCATTGTGTGACTTGAAATTTTCTATAAGAGGAATTAATTCATCTTGTATCCTGGCTTCTATTGTTTTCTTTCCCATTCCAAAGTCTCGAAGAGTTGAAAGTGTGAACCTCCTAATGGCTTTCCAATGTTCTCCATGACTAAAAGCTATGCCTGAAATACACATAATAACATGTAAGTAAGCAGTACACCATGTAGTATATCATACACCGTGGCTTTTATTTAATGCCTAAGTTTATAAATGAAAGGTGATCTATTAATGGAGGACAAGCAGATGATTGAAAGGTCACCCCCCTCCATTCAAAGATCCTGTTTCATTCATAGAAACTGTAGGTACCACTTCTAAAAATGGTGGAGCTGGGCAGACAGGGTGAACGTAGTTGAGCATAGTTGATGAATGTCTTTGACAGCTACCTTAGTTCTATCAACCCACAGTGCACCAGATGATTACTGTGGGGGGCATTGGAGAAAGAAGATATCTACTCAACAATAGGAATGGGCAGAACACCCCCCACTTTGGTTCACACCAGAACATGCGAACAGGCAAAAAATTAGTGCACACATGCGAACCCTATTAAAGTCTATGGCACACGAACATGAAAAATCAAAAGTGCTAATTTTAAAGGCTTATATGTTATTGCCAATGCAAAAAAAGTTTTTAAAATAACCGTTTGTAGCAAGGTCTCCGGCCTCCTTCCATCTAATGAGAACTTCCAGGGCCAGAGATAGCTGACATCCTTCAGTATGTGGTGGGTTGTAAGGCATAGTGGGTGCAAGGTGGAAGTTATTGGGCGCCAGACACTTCTTGAATGCAAAAGAGATGTTTATTTCTCTTACAAACTTTTATGGGGGAAAGAGGTTTAGGGCCAGGACACCCTTGAGTAGTTGCAAGTTCAATTAGCAGATTCCGAGACTTCAATAGGAGGACAGCCATGCAGGGAAAGGCCTCCAGCAAGAAGCCACATCTGCACATGCAGGAATGCTGTCTCCTATGGCAACAGTCTTTAGCAGTTCCTAACACAAAGCTTAACAGTTCCTTCACTTTCACTACAACTTCTCCTTATAGTTCTTCAACCCACTGAGCTCCCAGTCTCTCAGACCCTCTGATTCACTGCCACTGAATCCCTTGAGTTCCTCCAATCTTCCCGGTGGTATCTTCATCAAATGTCACCCCCGCTTCTCTGCTGAGTCTCTAGCTTGGCCCTCACGATACTTCTCAAGCTTCACCCCTGCTAGCCTGCTCGGTCCCTGGCTTGACACACAAGGCTACTCTGCAAGCGTCACCTCCGCTGGCTGGGTCCCCGATTGATCACCGTCTGAAGTTTCCCAATTCTCCACCGTGCCTGTTCGGTGAGAATGTGACTCCGGTTCTTGCTTCAGTTACTCACTGTGGTCCCTGGTAATAAGGCGGATGGTCCCTTTGTAGCGACAGCTTCCCCTCTACTTCCAACCACTGACAGGTTCTCTGGTCGGCAGAACTGTCACTTCTGGTTGTACTGCAAGCCGCAATTCCAACCCTGCGCTGCTCTCCTGCTTCTGGATAGGCCTCAGACAGCCTAGCAGCCAGATGCCCCGGGATAGGCCCAATTTCCAGCCTAGCAGCCCTGGGCAACACGACACACGTCCACCCAGACAGACATCCGGGTGGCATAGAACAAAGATCACCTGACTCCACTCGGATACATAGGTTCTCCCAGCAGGGCAAGCAAATCCAAGAAAACCCCTGCCCATTGGCTGAGATACCCCATATACCCATATCCTGACCTTGAGTTGCCCTTCTCATATCTAGTACCACCAAGTACCCGGCCACCTAGTGGTAGAAGAGAAAAGTGCAATAAGGCCAAACTTAGGGAGAAATCAATGGATCTCTAACAATCGACCAGGTCGACTACTCCTGGCAAGTTAATTTGTAAGGAGCATCCCTGCCTAAAATCCAGGGTGCTACACGTTTTTTCAGGAGCAGTGATTTTAATAATGCTTAAAGTGAAACAATAAAAATGAAATATTTCTTTAAATATCATGCCGGGGGGGGGGGGGGTCCCCTTAGTCTGCCTGTGAAGTTGTGCATCTTTGTGATGTGTATTAGTGCCGCAGCAAAATGACATTTCTAAAGGAAAAAATGTCATTTAAAATTGCTTGCGGCTGTAATGTATTGCCGGCTCCGGGCAATATAGATAAAAAATCAAGGAAAAAATTGGCAAGGGTCCCCCCAGTCCACGCCAGGCTATTCAGGTCTGGTATGGATATTAGGGGGAACTCCACGCCAAAGTTTAAAAAAAATTAGTGTGGGGTCCCCCAAAATCCATACCAGACCCTTATCCGAGCATGCAGCCTGGAAGACAGGATGGGGGGGACGAGCGAGCACCCCTTCTCCTGAACCATACCAGGCCACATGCCCCCAACATGGGGAGGGTGCTTTGGGGCCCCCACTAAAGTACCTTGTAACCAATCCTGACAACCAATGGCCAGGATTGTCGGGATGAGGCCCTTGTCCCTATCAACATGGGGACAAGGCTCCCATGTTGAGGGCATGTGGACTAGTATGGTTCAGGAGGAGGGGGTGCTCACTCATACCCCCCATCCTGTCCTCCAGGCTGCATGCTTTTTTAATTTTTGTGTGGAGTTCCCCTTAAAATCTATTCCAGACCCAAAGGGCCTGGTATGTATTTTGGGGGGGGGGGGGGGCCTGTGCCACTTCAATACACTGTATTATATACTCTGCACTGCACTATATACCCTGCACTGTATTATATATACGTTACACAGACTGCACTATATACTCTGAACTGCAGTATATATACTATACGGACCGCACTATATACTCTGCTGAAAAATTGGGCCTTGGGTGTTGGTGGTGCCAGAACACTGTAACCCCTCACAATTACTCTTGTTGGGTGCAGGAACAGGCCCTGCTGTTAAATATTATTTCAAAAATGTTAAACAGGCGCAGAAAAATTGGGCCTTGGGTGTTGGTGGTGCCCTAAACGGCATCTTGTGGGGGAAGATGGTAGTTGCGCTGTGATGAAGGGGGGGGGGGGGGAGGGAAGCTACAAAGATGACTGAAGTGGCAAAGTGAACTAAAAAAGCAGAAACGGGCCAATGCATGAATGGATCCTACATGCTAAAAAAACATGGTGGGGATGCAGTGCAGTGCAGTGCAACGTAGCTGATCAACATGACTATAATGTTGAGGGCAGACAAAGCCTAATATATAAAGGTAATCGTGAAACAGTGACTGCTTGAATATAGCAAAACAAAAATGCATATACTAACACAAATAAGATGAATAATGACACAATGCAAAAAAAATATATATAATACAAGAAAAATATATGTGGGCTAGTGCCCCATTAGCAAAAACGTCCCAGATCCTGGTGAACTACAAGTGACAAATCCCTAGGACAAACATGGATATTAGTTCTATCATCCAGTCCAAAAAACAAAAACTCGTGATGAGAAACACAAAACAAGTCCAATCGTGAAGGGAGGGGGGATCTTCAGTGAGGACACCTCCATGTATGCAAGCCGCTTACCTTACAGCTGTAAGGTGTACAGCCTGTGTTGCAAATGACCCGCAGGTGTAGACGTTCCGTGTATACAGGCAGTGACAATGATGAACATGCCAAGCGAAATATAAAAAATAAAAAATATACAGCATGTAAAATAACTCTGCAATGACCACAGTGGAGGGGGGGCAAGACACACACGGGGGGAGGTTGTGCTCACTTTCATGAAGTGAGTGTGGGCATCAATCCACGAGCGCCGAGCTCGTATGCCTCCAGGAGTGTCACCAATCTGGAATCTGTCCCCGTGCCTGGAAACTGGAATATGTCCCCGTGCCTCTCTCCTCAGTGTTCATCAGGTAGAGTAGTGATGTACAGTGTGAGGGGGAAAGAGACGCACATAGCGTGATCCTCTGAAGAAGTCACGTGACGTGACGATATGCATTAGGATTGGAGCACGGGACGCTGCCACAGACAAACAACAGGAGACGAGCTCGGCGCTCGTAGTTACTACACACTGCAGCATTGTTTTAAATGTAAGTTGATTGGACTTGTTTTATTAAATAAATATACCTTTTATACGGGATCACGCTATGTGCGTCTCTTTCCCCCTCACACTGTACATCACTACTCTACCTGATGAACACTGAGGAGAGAGGCACGGGGACATATTCCAGTTTCCAGGCACGGGGACAGATTCCAGATTGGTGACACTCCTGGAGGCATACGAGCTCGGCGCTCGTGGATTGATGCCCACACTCACTTCATGAAAGTGAGTGCAACCTCCCCCCGTGTGTGTCTTGCCCCCCCTCCACTGTGGTCATTGCAGAGTTATTTTACATGCTGTATACTTTTTATTTTTTATATTTCGCTTGGCATGTTCATCATTGTCACTGCCTGTATACACGGAACGTCTACACCTGCGGGTCATTTGCAACACAGGCTGTACACCTTACAGCTGTAAGGTAAGCGGCTTGCATACACGGAGGTGTCCTCACTGAAGATCCCCCCTCCCTTCACGATTGGACTTGTTTTGTGTTTCTCATCACGAGTTTTTGTTTTTTGGACTGGATGATAGAACTAATATCCATGTTTGTCCTAGGGATTTGTCACTTGTAGTTCACCAGGATCTGGGACGTTTTTGCTAATGGGGCACTAGCCCACATATATTTTTCTTGTATTATATATTTTTTTTTGCATCGTGTCATTATTCATCTTATTTGTGTTAGTATATGCTTATATGTTTTGCTATATTCAAGCAGTCACTGTTTCACGATTACCTTTATATATTAGGCTTTGTCTGCCCTCAACATTATAGTCATGTTGATCAGCTACGTTGCACTGCACTGCACTGCATCCCCACCATGTTTTTTTTAGCATGTAGGATCCATTCATGCATTGGCCCGTTTCTGCTTTTTTAGTTCACTTTGCCACTTCAGTCATCTTTGTAGCTTCCCTCCCCCCCCCCCCCCTTCATCACAGCGCAACTACCATCTTCCCCCACTTTTGTCCCATTTGTCCTGCCTTGGATCAGTACTTAGGTGTTGCAGCAGTGTCCTTTTAGCGTAGCCCCCCCCCCCCGACAGCGCAGGAGTTTCCACTTTCACTAAACGGCATCTTGTTGGATGCAGGACAGGCCAATAGCTTGATTGCATATTGAGTAAGTTCTGGACAGTGGTCCATCCTCAAGACCCAGTAACCCAGTGGATGCTCAGTTGGTAAGGTCTCCAAGTCTGCTCTTGCCCCTAGATATTCCTGCACCATATAATGCAGATGCTGCCGATGGTTGCTTGAACCTATCAGCCCTGGGCGCCGAGGACTAAAAAATTGTTTAAAGGGATCGGTCATCCGGCCACCTTCACCAACGCTCTTCCTCTCACTGAACTAAGCCTCAGAAACACGTTGTCCAGCACCAGGAAATGATAAGCTCCCAGGGTCTGGAAAGACGTCACACAAACTTTTCGGTCCTGAGATTTTTCACCCTCTGCTCCCTCTGTGAAGGTAGGATGAGCTCTGCAACTTTACCCTTGTAACGTGGATCAAGTAGGGTTGCCAGCCAGTAATGATCCCTCTCCTTGATACCACGAAACTAGGGTCCTTTCGCAGGCTTTGCAGAAATCGGGGAGCCCATGCAGCGTAAGTTTGCAGAGGCATTAGATTCTGAGTCCTCTGGGTCACTAAGGATGACTTTGTCATGAACTACCTCCTCTCAGACACGTACAACTCCTTGGGTTTCTGGGGACTGAAAACCATCCCTTGAAGACTGCTGCGTGTTATCCTCTACATCCATGTTGACACAACTCCTCCTCCTCCTCCTCTCTTCCTGTGTGTTTGGCAGGCCCCGCAGGAATGCTATCTGCATAAAGGGGGCCTTGAGAGGAAAGGAGGTCCTCATCTTCCTCCAGCTGTTCTGCCTCAAGTGCCCTGTCCATGATTCCACAAAGCGTGTGCTCCAGCAGGAAGACTAGAGGCACAGTGTCACTGATGCATGCATTGTCGCTGCTCACCATCCTTCCTCCACCTCCTCCAATGGTGACAGGACAGTGCATGCATCCTTGATCAGTAGCCACTGGCATGGCGAAAAGAAGCCAAGCTTCCCTGAGCCTGTCCTGGTGCATACTCACACAGGTACTCATTGATGGCCCTCTGCTGTGTGTGCAGCTGCTGCAGCACTGGCAATGTCGAGTTCCACCTGGTGGGCATGTCACAAATGAGGCGGTTGGTGGGCAGCCAGCCAAGCACTGGCATTGTATGACCACCAGAAATGACTACAGACCTTTATGCCCTGCCTCAGGAGATCTTGTAAGACTTGGTACCTGGTCAAGAACTGCTGCACCACCAAATTCATGATGTGTGCCAAGCATGGAACATGTGTCAAGTGTCCCTGTCGGAGGGCGGAGAGAAAGTTGGTGCCATTGTTGCATACAACCATTCCTGGCTCAAGCTGCCATGGCATCAATCACCTCTGAGCCTGCCCCTGCAGAGCTGACAGAACCTCTGCCCCAGTGTGGCTCCTGTCCCCTAGGCAGACCAACTAAAGCACTGCATGGCATCTTTTAGCCTGACTGCTTGCGTAGCCCCTTGAACTCTTACGGAGCACTGCTGGTTCAGAGGACAATTCTGCAGAAGAGGCCATAGAGGAAGAATAAGAGGGGGTGGAGCAGAGAGATGTGGCAGAATCACCACTAGCTTTTTGGAGGCATGGTGGCAGAACAAGCTCCAACACTGAACCCTGTCCTGCATCCTTCCCAGCTGCCAGCAGAGTTACCCAGTGTGCTGTGAAGGAAAGGTACTGTCCCTGACCATGCCTGCTGGACCATGAGTCAGCGGTAATATGAACCTTGCTGCTGACCGCCCTGTCCATCAAGGCCAAAACATTGCCTTCCACATGACGCTAGAGAGCTGGAATGGCCTAACGTGAAAAAAAAAATAGTTTTGGAACCTGCCACTGTGGTACAGCACATTCCACAAATTAACGAAAGGGGGCAGAGTCTACCAGCTGAAAAGGCAGCAGTTGCAGTGCTGGCAATTTGGCTAAGCTAGCATTTAGACGCTGAGCATGTGGATTGCTGGGACAGTATTTTTTTATGGTTCAGCAACTGGGGTAGCAAAATTTGTCTGCTGATATCAACTGGTGGTGTACTGCTAGCAGATTGGCTGCGAGTATTTGTGGCACCTATTTCTATACATTCCTCTCAGTGCAGGTTTGAGATCACAGATGAGGAGCAAGGAGAAGTTTTTCTTATGTGTCTTTCAGGTGCTGTTGCCAACGGACTGCATGGCAGGTCATCATATGTCTTGTCAAGCATGTGGTGCCCAAGCGGGTGCTGTTCTGGCCATGCTTGATCCACTTCAGACATAGGTTGCAAACAGGAATGGAGCAATCTACTGCACATGTGCCGAAAAAAGCCCAAACCAATGAATTTTTGGAAGTCAGCGGGGAGTCAGCAGCGCTCTGCACCTGCGAAGCTCTGTGGTGTGATGCTACAGGGTGGCTGCCCTTAAGCTGGCCCCTGGAGGACATCCTGCCTCATTGGAGTTGTGCCTTCTCCTCCTCACTTTCCTCCTCTCTTCTTTCAGGCACCCAACTACAGTCAGTGACCTCATCATCCCCTCCCTCCTTGTCACTGGAGCAAACTTGGCAGTATGGAACAAGACTGCAAGCTTCTTGTCCTTCTGTGGCACCCCCTCTCTCTAAGCTCCCATTACTCCCTTCCTCAAACTAGGAAACAACATTGGAGCCTTCAAATTGCTGCGCCTCCTCCAGCAGCATGTGACCGACACCATGGTCAAATAATTCTGGTGACCCCTCCATGCATGATGGTGGAGCTAGGGAAGGAGTAACAAGTGGACAAGGATCCTGTGGAATAGTCTGCTTGGCAGATGCTTTGGAAGGCAAACTAGTATGAGCCTGGGTCACAGAGAATGAGGAGGATAAGGACGGCTTAGTTATCCACTCCACCAACTCTTCTGCATGTTGTGGCTCAATAACATGGCCAGCAGCAGAAAAAAAGGACAAGGGTGCCCTGCCTGCAGAGAATGCACCATGTCAGCGACCACCACTTTTCACTGTAGACACAGAGGCTGTTTGCCCTCTTTTAGTGGCCTGTAAGCATCTGCCTCTCCTTGGTGGCCTTCCAGACATGATGGGGATTTTTTTTCACACTGCATTACACTGTATTATATACTGTACACCGACTGCACTGTATTATATACTGTGTACCCCGCCTGAAGTGTATTAGAAACTGTACACACTGTATTATATACTGTACACTGGCTGCACTGTATTATATACTGTGTACACCACCTGAAGTGTATGAGAAACTGTACACACTGTATTATATACTGTGTACACTGCCTTCACTGTATTATATACTGTACACCGGCTGCCCTGTATTATATACTGTGTACACCGCCTGAAGTGTATTAGAAACTGTACACACTGTATTATATACTGTGTACACTGCCTGCTCTGTATTATGTACTGTACACCGGCTGCACTGTAATATATACTGTACACTGAATGCACCATATATATAAATATACTAGACTGCCTGCACTGTATATATAGGCTACACTGAATGCAGAGTATGTGTATATATATATATATATATATATATATATATATATATATATATATATATATATATATATATATATATATTATTTATTTATTTATTTATTTACACTAAACTGCCTGCACGCCACTAACTAACCTGCCTAATCTAGCTCTAATTCTCTCAATCTCCACGTCACACTACATATGGCCATCGTGTAAGCAGCCTTATATAGTGTGGAGCGTGGACTTAGCTCCCTGAACCATGATTGGCTAAAGGGACCCTGCCTTTGGCCAATCATGGCTCTCATAGCAGATCGTGCTGTGATTGGCCAAAGCATGCAGGTCAGGTGCAATATGGGGCATTCCGTGGCGCTCAAATTTGCCACGAACACCCTATATATTTGGTTATTTTCTAAATTATGCAAAAATTCCCACACTGGCAAACTGAGATTAAGACTTGAGTTATTATTGCTGGCCCATACATGTTCTAAATATTACTGGTTTAGGTGCAGTAATTAAGCTAAGAAAAAAGATAATCCATACAGAAATTGATAACTTGGCAGAGCCGACATGCCTGCCTGAAGCTCTGCTCTCCGAGAGAACGATAAAGCCGAATAACGGAGGGTGTTCGCCAAACACCCGCACATAAGATATATCAATTTGTGCCCACAGCACTCCTGAATTCAGGGTTCTTGGTCTCGGTGTCGCTGGACAGAATATGGGTCCCAAAATGAGCAAAACAGCACCACCTCACAGCACAGCCAAAACGACGCTGCAGCAGTCTGCCTCAGGTACCTCCAGTGGTGATGATATCAACTTAAAGGCATATACTGTCACACAGACTGCACCATATGATTCTGAATTACATTGTGAGTATTTGGAAGATTCACCTCAGAACGAAATTACCTCACCAGTTACACTGAAAAACTGCTTCAAAAAGCATTGAAAAGCACCTCTGACCATATTACTACTAGCCTTACCAAGGAAATAAGAGAGCTGGGTCAGCGCTTATCCACACTTGAAACCAGAGTAGATGACTTAAAAATTAACAATGTAGAATGCTATAATGAAATTGACAACGTCATGCTAGACGCTCTAATTTGCGTATTAGAGGTATTCCTGAAACTGTAAATGACTTAAAAGCTACAATGACAGCACTTTGTCAGGAACTACAACCAGCCATCCCAATAGACCGTCTGGAAATGGACAGGGTTCATAGAGCCCTAACACCTAAAAAATTTGATGGTCCACCCCGTGATATCATTGCAAAGTTTCATTTCTACAGAACAAAAGAACAACTACTATCTGCAGCAAGGAAAAAATAAACTCTTAACTTCCAAGGACATAATTATCAGCTTTTTGCAGACTTCTCCCAACTTACAATAAATAAAAGAAGGGCCTTAAAAACCCTTACTACAAGTATTACAACGCAATCAAATTACATATCAATGGGGATTCCCCTTTTCAGTGCGTTTCGCATTTCAAGGCTCTAAATTTACATGTGGTTCTGCTAACGAACTCCAAACAACCCTTCAAGACATGCATCTGCTGAACTCGACACAGAATCAAGAAACCTTTCGACGAAGACCGACATCATCTTCTCCAAAAAAATCTTCTGCGTTGCCAAGGAGAAATGAACACCAGAGCTCACATAAAAGGGGCCGATATCGATAGCCTGATCGAGTCCCTGATGACTCTATGGACTGAAGATTATTATATACTCATATTTTGCTCTCTACTTGATGGATAAGTTCACCAATCCTTACTGTCCATTTCACATTTTGCATCTAATTAATTCTTATTATATTTAGACACACTCGGTTATCATAATATGAAAATTAGCTATATTTTCCATTTTCATAACTTTATACTTCTAGGATCCATTCTTCATCTATCTCTTGATAAATAAGACAGCTAAACAGTCTTATTATCTGTATTATCTTTTTTTGTCATTTATCGCCTCAAGGAGATACTTTAACTGTCTTAACCACATGCCGACCGGGCCATAGCCGAAAGACGGCCACAGCGTGGTCGGCTTATCCTGGGAGGGCGTCCATGGACGTCCTCCCAGAATACTGCTCTCGCGCGCCCCCTGGGGCGCGCACCCGAGAACTTCCGCTAATCGCGGCCGTTTACCATGTGATCGCTCCGTTAAATGACGGAGCGATCACATGTAAACAAACCGGCGTCATGTCATGACGCCGGTTCCTCCCTCCCCTCTGTGTACCGATCGGTACAGAGGGGGAGGAGCGGGGGAGGGATCGGATGGTAGCAGCGTTGTGGGCTGCATCTGTAGTGCCCACAACGCTGCTCTGTGACAAATACAGTCACATCCATCCATCCATCCCTCCATGATCAGCCATCCCTCCATACTATAATACCCCACAATACTCTGCACTACTCTGCAACACCCCACAATACTCTGCACTACTCTGCAACACCCCACAATACTCTGCACTACTCTGCAACACCCCACAATACTCTGCACTACTCTGCAACACCCCACAATACTCTGCAATACCCCACAATACTCTGCAATACCCCACAATGCTCTGCAATAACCCACAATACTCTGCAATACCCCACAATACTCTGCACTACTCTGCAACACCCCACAATACTCTGCAATACCCCACAATACTCTGCAATACCCCACAATACTCTGCAACACCCCACAATACTCTGCAACACCCCGCAATACTCTGCAACACCCCGTAATACTCTGCAACACCCCGCAATACTCTGCAAGACCCCGCAATACTCTGCAATACCCCGCAATACTCTGCACTATTCCGCAACACCCCGCAATACTCTGCAATACTCTGTACTACTCCACAACACCCTGCAACACCCTGCAATACTCTGCAACACCCCGCAATACTCTGCAACACCCCACAATACTCTGCAACACCCCACAATACTCTGCAACACCCCGCAATACTCCGCAATACCCTGCAATACCCAGTCATACTCTGCAATACCCAGCCATACCCAGTCATACTCGGCGATACCCAGCCATGTGCAGCCATACCCTGCCATGCGCAGCCATGCTCAGCCATATTCAGCTGTACTCGGCCTCTGTATGTGGCCAGGCTGTGGAAGTCTCACACATGGGGTATCGCCGTACTCAGGAGTAGGAGAATCTATTTTGGGGTGTCATTTTTGGTATGTACATGCTTTGTGTTAAAAAAAAAGTGTTTTAACCACTTCCCGCCCGCCGGCCGTCATACGACGTCCTTGACTTTGTGCGGGGATATCTGAATGATGCCTGCAGCTACAGGCATCATTCAGATATCATCTTTTTCAGCCGGCAAATCCCTACACCATAGGAATGATCATAGCGGCTGTTCCACTGCTTGATCGTTCTTATGGGAGGCGAGAAGGGACCTCCCCCCTTCCCGCCGCCCTCCAGTGCTTCTACCATCTCAGCGCTACGGTCGAAGCTAGGATCGTTTTTTTTTTTTTTATTTCAGGCTTCCCAGCCTAGAGGTGAGATGTGGGGTCTTATTGACCCCATATCTCACTGTAAAGAGGACCTGTCATGCAATATTCCTATTACAAGGGATGTTTACATTCCTTGTAATAGGAATAAAAGTGATCAAAAAAATTTTTTTTTGGAAAAAAGTGTCAAACTAAAATAAATAAAGTCAATTGAACAATAAAAAAAAAATAATAATTTTTTAAAGCGCCCCTGTCCGTGTGCTCGCATGCAGAAGCGAATGCACATGTAAGTCCCGCCCACATATGAAAACGGTGTTCAAACCACACATGTGAGGTATCGCTGCGATCGGTAGAGTGAGAGAAATAATTTTGGCCCTAGACCTCCTCTGTAACTCAAAACATGTAACCAGTAAAAAATTTTAAAGCGTCGCCTATGGGGATTTTTAAGTAGCGAAGTTTGGCGCCATTCCACGAGCGTGAGCGATTTTGAAGGGTGACATGTTAGGTATCTATTTACTCGGTGTAACTTCATCTTTCACATTATGCAAAAACATTGGGCCAACTTTACTGCTTTTGTTTTTTTTTTAAAGCACAAAACTGTTTTTTTTCCCAAAAAAAAGCGTTCAAAAAATTGCTGCGCAAATACCGTGCAAGATAAAAAGTTGCAACAACCGCCATTGTATTCTCTAGGGTCTTTACAAAAAAAAACATATATAATGTTTTGGGGTTCTATGTAATTTTCTAGCAAATAAATGATGATTTTTACATGTAGGAGAGAAATGTCAGAATTGGCCTGGGTGCTCCAGAACGCCTGGAGGTGCTCCGTGCATGTTGGGCCTCTGTATGTGGCCACGCTGTGTAAAAGTCTCACACATGTGGTATCGCCGTACTCGGGAGTAATAGCAGAATGTGTTTTGGGGTGTAATTTGTGGTATGCATATGTGGTGTGTGAGAAATAACCTGCTAATATGACATTTTTGTGGAAAAAATAAAAATAAAAATAAAAATCTTGATTTTGCAAAGAATCGTGGGGAAAAATGACAACTTCAAAAAACTCACCATGCCCCCTACTAAATACCTTGGAATGTCTTCTTTCCAAAAAGGGGTCATTTGGGGGGTATTTGTACTTTTCTGGCATGTTAAGGTCTCAAGAATATAGATAGGCCGTCAGTAATTCAGGTATGATCAATTTTCAGATATTGGCACCATAGCTTTTGAACTCTATAACTTTCACAAAGACCAAATAATTTACACCGATTTGTACTTATTTTTACCAAAGATATGTAGCAGTATAAATTGTGGCCAAAATTTACAAAGAAAAATTACTAAATTTGCTAAATTTTATAACAGAAACAAAGAAAATTTCATTTTTTTACCGAATTTTCAGTCTTTTTTCTTTTATAGCGCAAAAAATAAAAAACCCAACGGTGATTAAATACCACCAAAAGAAAGCTCTATTTGTGTGAAAAAAAGGACAAAAATTTCATATGGGTACAGTGTTGCATGACTGAGTAATTGTCATTCAAAATGTGAGAGCACCGAAAGCTGAAAATTGGTCTGGTTAGGAAGAGGGTTTAAGTGCCCAGTTGTCAAGTGGTTAAAAAGTTCTTAATATAACATATTGTAACAACTGCTTTACTCCACATCCAAGATAAATGGCTTAATGGTCAAAATGGATACATTTTCAATATCCATGTTTCTTTTTCCATTATTTGTCCCCCAGTTCCTGTTAGTGCTAAAATATTTTCGTTACTTATATACTTATGGAAACTTGCTATACTAGTAGGCTTTGTTGTTCTTTCAGGAATGTTTCTTGCACTCCCTTTTTGCTACTCTCGGTTAGTTCATTAATATAGTTGACAATCAACAGTGGCCAATGTACCCTTGGGGGGAGTTGTTTTACCCCCCCCCCCCCCCAACGGAAGTGTTATGAGATTATATATGTTTTATTTAGTATTCAAAATGAAGAATATTTATGTTTTATTATTAAATCGTCTACCCTTTCCTTTTCTATCCTTCCCTATCCCCCTCCTTCTGGAGGCAAATCTATCTACACAATGTTTTGGAAAACATGATATCTTACCTCATGCATTCATAACCCTATGGCTCTGTTAAATATACTATCCCTGAATGTTCAGGGCCTGAACATCCCACAAGAATGCACCAAAGCCTTTCGCTTCTTTGTCACTAGAAAAGCACATATCTTGTGCCTTCAAGAAACCCACTTTACACCACAATCCACTCCTAAATGTTTCAGCAAAATGTACTCACAGGTCTACACAGCCTCAGCTTCAACTAAACAGCGAGGCGTACTTATTGCATTTCACCGCAATAGCCCATTTACATTATTAAAGAAGATTAAAGACCCAGAAGGGCGATATCTGATTCTAACATTATATTTGCATGATACTGCCATAACAGTAATTTCATATTATGCCCCCAACCAAAGTCCTACTTTCTTCCTCTCTCACCTTTTACAGGTAATCGAATCACATAAAATAGGAACGGTACTTTTATGTGGAGATTCCAATCTAACTCTCTTTCCCTTTCTAGACAAATCACCTATATGTCAATCAAATGTCCCTAATAGACACTCTTTTTCACAATTTATTACAAAACATAATTTAGTAGACTCCTGGCGTGAACTGAATCCAACTAAAAGACAATTTACCCATTATTCACATCCCCATCGCTCATTCTCACGAATAGACCACATATTCCTAACTACAGGTATGGTGCCTTAAATCCTAACATCCAAAATTTTACCAATCCCATGGTTGGATCATAGTGCAATACTTACCACTATAGCCTCTACCATTCCAAAAGCACATGATCCAACTTGGCTTCTTAGAGATTACTTACTTAAAAAAACCCAACACATAAACTTAATATTGAACTTGCACTGAAAGAATACATTGTAGACAACTACACCCCTGATATATCCCCACTAACTCTGTGGGAAGCTCACAAACCAAATTTACGTGGTATATGTATGAGACCAGCGGCTCTATTTAATCGAGAACATAGAGCCTTATATAACAAATTAGAAACAAACTTTAACACTTGCTACATGGCATTTCAATCCAATCCTTCCCCTTTGTTGCAATTGCAATTGGATAAGGCTAAACTTGAATTTGACCTGTTTCTGACAGAATCAGCAGATAAAACTATCAATTGATCACACCACAATTTTTACATGATAGCTAATAAACCAGAAACTCTATTAGCCCGCACGCTCAAATCTCACAACTCTCCCACTAAACCTATTCGCCTCAAAATATCTAAAGATGTATACTCCAATAACCCAAGGAAAATACTTCAAAAGTTTAAAACATATTTAAACACTTTATATTCTTCTGGCACTGAGATGGATACATCCAAAGCAGATGAGTTCTTTTCCCACATTTCCCTCCCCCCATTATCCACAACACAGTTAGAGCTACTAGAGAAACCTGTATCGGTTGAAGAGGAGTCCAGTGCTATCAAAACACTGAAAATAAACAAAAGACCTGGCCCTGATGGATTTTCCGCACTATATTATCGTACATATATTGAAACATTATCACCCACCTTAACTGATGCTTTCAACTCTATACTATCAGGTCACTCATTTAGACAGGAAACATTAACAGCAATTATTTGAATGCTTCCCAAACCAAACTCGGATGATAGTATCTGTTCGAACTATTGTCCTATTTCTTTACTAAATGTAGATATTAAAATATTAGCCAAAATCCTTGCTACTAGACTTAATACATTCATTGGTAAAATTAGACATAAAGACCAAGCAGGATTTATCCCTATCCGACAAGCAAGTGATAATATTAGACGTGCCACCCTTCTATCACATGCTGCGAAATTATGCCGCATCCCAGCCTGTTTCCTCTCATTAGATATAAAAAAGGCATTTGGTTCCATTTCATTGTCCTATATGCACTCTACTCTTAGTAAATGGGGATTCGGCCCCATTTTTTACAATGGATCTCAGCACTTTACTGCAAACCTAAAGCGTACATTAAATACGCAGGTTACAAATCTGAAACATTCAACATAGAAAGGGGCGCACGTCAAGGATGCCCGCTCCCACCTTTATTATTTGCTTTGCTTATTGAGCCTTTAGCACAAAGAATAAGAATGGAACCTTCTATAACAGGCATAGACATGGGAGGTTGTCACCACAAGATATGTTTATTTGCGGATGACATCCTTCTATTTTTATCTTCACCTTAAATTTCAGCTCCTAACCTTCTGAATATACTAAAAAGCTATCTGATCATCTCAGGCCTTACAGTTAATACTCAAAAATCTACAGCACTGAACATCTTATTAACAACTGCAGAAAAATTAATTGTACAAGAATCATTTAAATGGGCTACACACAGCATTCCTTATTTGGGTATCCAGCTCACTGCCAGCCACTTGGATTTGTTTTCTGCCAACTATCCTTCTTTACTAAAATTTACTACAAACTTGCTTTTAAAATGGTCATCTATAACGACTTCATGGGTTGGGAAAATAAATATAATAAAGATGGCCATACTTCCTAAATTCCTGTACCTTTTCAGAGTTCTTCCAATACACATCCCGGCCTATTTCCTTAGAATAATACAACAAAAATTTATAAAAGTTACTTGGGGGAAACTCAAACCACAAATATCTAGAGAAACCTTATTTCTTCCCAAAATCCATGGTGGCCTAGGATTTCCAAACATTTCATTATATTATAAAGCTGCTCAACTAGCACAATCCATAAAATATCACTCCAAAACTGAGATTCCCCTGTGGGTTACTATCGAAGCAATAGATTGTGACCCTCTCTCCATACACAATATTTTATGGTTACATCCCATAGATCGTAAAACTTTAAAAAACCCAATCACTGAACATTCTCTAGCTATCTGGGATAGACTCAAAAACTCTCATGGTCTGCAATCCAAACGTAATCCACTTCTATCTTTTCTCAAAAACCCAGCTTTCTATCCAGCATGGACTTATCCCAGATCTTTTCGGGCTTGGTCCAAAACAGGTATAACATGTTTACATCACATGATCCTAAATACAACAATCCGTCCCTTCCCAGACTTATGTAAGTCTTTTGGGCTCCCCCAATCAGAAATATTTTGTTACCTTCAAATTAAGAACTTTTGTATTCCTTTCCTAAGCATTGACGACTCTGTAGATGATTTTACTAAGTTTGAAAGTATATGAATGAAAGACCCTCATGCCAGAGGTCTCATATCAACAATATACTCCACATTGCTTGTTAAATCAGATGTTAAATTACCATCTTATGTGGTGAAATGGGAAAAAGATCTTGATCGAACTATGAATAAAACAGAATGGTCTGCAATCTGGTCCAATATCAAATCTTTTTCTCCTAATGTGACAGATATCAAAACCACCTACAAGGTACTCTCACGCTGGTATTTGGTTCCTGCTAAAATAGCTAAATTTGCACCTGATTACTCAGGTCTCTGCTTTCGCGGCTGTTCAGAACATGGAACATATATACAAATGTGGTGGAATTGTTCTATTATAAATAAATTCTGGAAAAAGGTTTTTTACTCGCTTCAGAAATATTTGAAATAACAATAATACCAGATCCAGAAATTGCACTTTTAAATATAAAACCTGATTACATGACTCGTAAACAATTCAAGCTATTCATACAACTTATGACGGCCACGAAACAGAAAATAACTAAAGCATGGAAAACTCCCTTACTAAACATAGCAGAAACCAAGCACAGAATGAATCGGTCAATGTTGCATGCAAAAAGGGAAGACCTAGATAAAGAAAATCTGAAAGCATATGAAGGTCTATGGAAACCATGGATCACACATTGTTTACCTATAAACTTTGACCACCAGGTACTTCAGTCATGGCAACTAACATTTCTTATGTGCAACAATCAGGGCATTTTTTCAGCGGGAACGTGGGGGGAACACAGTTCTGGCACCTCCAGCACTGAATGTATGTAATGGTAAGGAGTGCTGGGGTGGGCTGGAGGGTTTATTGTTGCTGGAGCAGATCTATTTTTGAGTGGTGGTCTATGGTTGCTGGTGGGTCAATTATTGCTGTAAGAGATCTACTATTGATGGAGGGGGTCTATTGTTGCTTGCTGCTGGATAGTCTATAGATGCTGGCTGCTGGGAGATCTGTTATTGCTGCTGGGTGGTATTTTGTTGTAGGGGTCCATTGTTGCTAGGGGGGTCTATAGTTTCTGAGTGAATCTATTGCTGCTGGCTGTGCGGAATCTATTTTACTACTTTTCTTGCCATCATTAACTAATTTCATACAAATTACTTAGCACCACACGATTATACTTGGCTCTGTACTCTCTAAAAGGGGCAGTACTGAAAGGTGGGTAGGGGATAAAACCAAGGAACAGTGCTCAGAAGTGGGTAATGGGTGGAGATAAGAAGTGACTCAGAAGGGGCAGTTCCTGCACCTATTCTCTGAGAAAAAAAGCCCTGGCAACATTGATAAAACTATAAGAATAGATTATGCTTCCGAAACACCCCATGCCCTCTGCCCCCCCCCCCCCCCACCTTTTCTTACCCTTATTTTCTTTCTTTCTTTTTTCTTCTCTTACTTATTTCTCTCTTATTATCATTTCATAAGGTACCTAACAGCAACAGGTGATTTTGAATATATTTAAAATATCACACTCAGTGGTCTGATACATATACTTTATTCAAATGTTTAATAACCACTTCAATACAGGGCATTTTCACAGCCTTCCCGCCCAGACCAATTTTTAGTTTTCAGCGCTGTCGCATTTTGAATGACAATTGCGCAGTCGTGCGACGTTGTAGCCAAACAAAATTGATATCCTTTTTTCCCCACAAATAGCTTTCTTTTGGTGGTATTTGATCACCTCTGCGGTTTTGATTTCTTGCGCTATAAACAAAAGAAGAGCGACAATTTTGAAAAAAATACAATATTCTTTACTTTTTGCTATAATGAATATCCCAATTAAAAAAAAAAAATTTCCCTCAGTTTAGGCCGATATGTATTCTTCTTCATATTTTTGGTAAAAAAAAAAAAGCGTATATTGATTGGTTTGCGCAAAGGATATAGCGTCTACAAAATACGGGATAGATTTATGGCATTTTTTTTTTTTTTTTACTAGTAATGGCGGCGATCTGCGTTTTTTTTTCGTGGCTGTGACATTGCGATGGACATATCGGACACTTTTGACACATTTTTGGGACCATTCACATTTATACAGCGATCATTGCTATAAAATTGCACTGATTACTCTGTAAATGTGACAGGCAGGGGAGGGGTTAACACTAGGGGGTGATCGAGGGGTTAATTATGTTTCCTGGGGAGTGATTCTAACTGTAGGGGGAGGGGACTCACAAGAGGAGGAGACCGATCGGTGTTCCTCTGTACTGGGAACACCGATCGGTCTCCTCTCACTTGACAGGACATGGATCTGTGTGTTTACACACACAGATCCACGGTCCTGCTATGTTACCGGGCAATCGCGGGTGCCTGGCGGACATCGCGGCCGCCGGGCACACGCACCGGGTCCCGAGCAACGCGGCGCACGCTTGCCCTCTAGACGGCCGGGAAGCCCAGGACGTCATATGACACCCGCCCAGGATGGGAGATCCCTCCTGCGGGTGTCATATTACTATGGGCAATAATGAAGTGGTTAACACACATAAGAACTCAGACACAAATAGACCTAATTTTCTTTCATTAACTGATAATGATCCTCTAAATATTAATTTAAGCTAATATTGAAACAGTCTGAAAACTATGAAAATCAAGCCAGAGGGAGGGAGTACAGGGATTATGGCGGTGCCAAGAGGAACACAGTATACTCAATTTTAAAGTTAAAATTATTTTTATTTAACAAAAATCGTTAAAACTGGACATGAAAATCACAAAGACATGGTGTGCATAATTACTAAAATCAATTCTGTAGCAAACTTGTTTTACGTAACTTGGCCTGAAAAGCGTAGCGGGCAGTTCAGTGGGTAGGTATTTTAGATGCCCGACATGTTTCGCCAGTGATGGCTTCCTCAGGGACAGATATTTGATACCTAAAGCGCTACAGTACACTCCATAGAGAGAAATATAACAATCAATAGACATTCTAAGACAGTTGATACATTAGATACAGAAAAAATATATATACACATGTTTGGGAGCTGTTGTGGTAGATCACCCCCCACCACCCAAGGTAAGCCCCAAGAACCCTCCAGGTACAAGGCGTGGCTATGGGCACAGTATGTGCGCCATCCTATGCCAACTTGTAACTGGGGGGTGGGAAAAGGATCTGTTCTCTAACTGTGACCTTGCTGACTTCCTGTGCCACGTGATTTCGTGGCACAGGTATATTGATGATATCATCTTTTTTTGGTCTGGTACTCGAGAACACCTCTCGAGATTCATGGATACCCTGGCGGTCAATTCATACAATCTCAAGTTCACAATGGAGTGCAGCCAGAGAAGGATCACTTTCTTTGATCTGGAAATACGACTGGACTCTGATGGAAATCTTTCCTCATCCCTGTATCATAAAGAAACGTCAGGGAACACTATTTTACACGCTAATAGCGCTCATCCTAAACCATTGCTAAACAGTATCCCCTGCAGCCAATATTTACGCATTAAACGGAATTGTACGGACGAAAAGGACTTCTTTGTGGCCTCACATGAGCTTTATGAGAGACTAAAAAGAAGAGGGTATAGCCATAAATTGTTGAAACAGGCCTTTAACAAAGTAAAAAAATTGGATCAGAAAAAACTGTTATATTCCACCAAAAAGAAGGATGGTTTCCAGCCCGCTCGGGTCATAACCCAATTTTCCCAACATCATAATGAGGTAAGGGATATCTTGAATAAGTTTTGGCCCCTCCCCACAGCAGACAACACTATTAAAAAATATATCCAATCCCAGCCTCAAATTACTTACCGTCGTTCTCCATCTTTACGGGACAAAATTACAGCGAGTCACCATGCACCCAAACCAGAGTTTCTTTCAACAGTGTTTGGCACATTCCCATGTGGCCATTGTGATATATGTGAGTTTATTTACGATGCACGCGAGAAACCGCTTCCAAATGGCCAAACACACAAAATTAAACACAAGGTCACGTGTCAAACTATCGGTGTAGTTTATCTTGCCACTTGCATATGTGGCAGTTACTATGTCGGTAAAACTAAACGTCAATTTTGTGTAAGGATCCGTGATCATATTAAACCTTTATATAAAGGTAAGACCTCCACTTCTATCAATCGACATATAGCAGAGTACCATGACTTCAATCCCCACGTCGTGGGATTTACAGCACTGGAACATATCCCTGCACATGTCAGGGGTGGAGATATAGATCAAAAATTACTCCAATTAGAAACTAAGTGGATACATACTTTGGAGGCCACTATATATCCAGGGCTCAATGAATGTATTAGTTTCAAGCCATTTCTTTAGGTAGGCCCTCTTTTGGGGCTGATATAACTTACCTCATCAATTTTTTTTTATTTTTTTTTATATTCCTTTTCTCATTTTCTTGTATACATTGTTTGAATTTTCTCACACCCCTCCCCACTGCTCTTCCCCACTTTAGAGATTGGCCCTGATGGATTAAGATATAGCTTTCTTTGTTTTCATACAATTTCTCAATTTATCACCTATACTAGTGTATATAGCATAGACATATTTAGGAAATACCTTTTTGTTTATTGTGATATATATATGGCTTCATTGATTGTATGTCACTGTTATAGCCATTTCTGCTTGTAGTTGATGAATATTCTGTGCCAATAATCGGTGTTACAATTTGCGAGCTGTCGGGGTGACTTGCGTGGGCACATACCAGGGACCATGCCCCCTTCTACTTTTTCTTTTCTGTGCTCTGTCAAAGTCCTCATTCATGCCTTGTGTGCAGGCGCCTCTTTGGGGCCTCATTTATATCCCTGGCTTGTTCCTGCCCACCTCCACCTCCCTTTGTGCCCCGATCGCACCCCTGCACCTCTGGATGCTAAGTGCTCCCCCCTCCATGCTTTCTTACCACCCGTTGGGCCTTAGCTGCCCACGGGCCCCTGTACTTCATAGCCTCTCACATGAGATACACCTTAGCTGTATGGACACCCAAGGGCACTGGTTACTCCTCTGCCCGCCCCAGCCACAGCACACTGGAAAAGTGTTCTATCTTCCAGGTATCGCGCTGCTAGCTGCGGCGTTTGAATACTGCGGGTTGTCTGTGATGTGTTTACACGTCACCATAGACACCACCGCAATGCTTTCTGGACCTTGTAGGCCCAGACGGAATTGCGAGCGGCGCATGTGCAGTGGCTCCTTCTCGTCCGCTCACAAGTGCAGTGACGTCAGACGCCGCTCGTGTGGGGGGGGGCATAAGAACGCCGGCATCCCAGGCCACTACACACGCCAGGGATTCACAGGACACGTCGCATCAACTGCAACCCGGTTCGGTAGGCATTATCATTTACCATTTGTGCTTGGAGTATGTGTTTCCCCTCTCTTTCCCAACGACCTGTTTACACTATGCTGACAGTGTCTTTTGCCCGTTAGCTTGCTCCATCTGGCGCTCCAATCGGCTGTAGGTCCCTTCTCAGCCAACTATTCCATCCCACATTACACTTATTGGTGAGTGTCAAACTAACCTTGTTTACATCCAGTCTGTGTCATCTGTTGACACAGTCAGTCTGCAACTTGCAATTGCAGTGTCTTTGGGACAGTATCATGTGTTATACAAACCTTCTCTTCTTCATTAATCCGTAGAGATACTTGCTCCATCCTTTACTCTTTGATGAACTACCCTCAACATTGGCTGCTTCTCGGTGTCCTGTCATCCACTTTAAATAGTATTTTTGTAAGTAAAAATCAGAGACTATGTTAGTCCTATATTATGTTTCTCTTTTCTTTAATTGATGGGCGGTTATAAGGCCTCTCCAGAACCCATCACAATGAACTTATTTATACACAATTGTATTTTTTAGATATATACTCCGTCAGGTCCCTCTCATTGCCCCCTGCAGCTACCCATTGTGATCTCTGTTTGAGGCCCTGCTCCGGAGGCGTGTGGCACCTATCCCTGGTGATTTGCAGGTACATGTTCACCATCCCTAGATAGCCTGGTTGGGGTTCCTATTGGCACCTTGCGGTGTGGGGAGGTTCTTGGGGCTTACCTTGGGTGGTGGGGGGTGGTCTACCCCGACAGCTCGCAAACATGTGTATATATATTTTTTCTGTATCCAATGTATCAACTGTCTTAGAATGTCTATTGATTGTTATATTTCTCTCTATGGAGTGTACTGTAGCGCTTTAGGTATCAAATATCTGTCCCTGAGGAAGCCATCACTGGCGAAACATGTCGGGCATCTAAAATACCTACCCACTGAACTGGCCGCTACGCTTTTCAGGCCAAGTTACGTGAAACAAGTTTGCTACAGAATTGATTTTAGTAATTATGCACACCATGTCTTTGTGATTTTCATGTCCAGTTTTAACGATTTTTGTTAAATAAAAATAATTTCAACTTAATTGAGTATACTGTGTTCCTCTTGGCACCGCCATAATCCCTGTACTCCCTCCCTCTGGCTTGATTTTCAAATTATTGGGATGAGGTGCCGTATCACACCGAGGGCGCCCAGCCGTATAGTAAAGTCTGAAAACTATATCATTTTGATAAAAAGGGAACTTATCTAACATTAATTTTACCATCTGTGTGTTATATTAATACAATGCCGTAACCTGCTTCTTTAATTTACATGTAACTACTAAAATACCTTTAATTGATACATTATACTTGTTACCATATGTTGATCTTTCAATAAAAACCTTTGAACGAGAGAAAACGATAACTTTAAGTTTACCTTTTTCTTTACTTATTAGTTTAAACAGTGCCGCATCTGCTCTTTCTCCAAAATCATCAGCTTGGTTGACAAGGGCATCCTTCACAGCCCTGTATCCTGCTATTACCACCATCACCTTGGGTCCAAAGTGTACAGTGAAGATATCTCCAAACTTCTCATGGAGCTGCAATACAATGGCAAGTTCAATTCAATAGAAATTGGATATATAACTTAAAGTGATTGTAAAGGTTCATTTTTTTTTACAATAACAAACATGTCATACTTGCCTCCTCTGTTCAAGGGTTTTGCCCAGAGTGGCCCCGATCCTCCTCTTCTGGGGTGCCCGGGTGGCGCTCTTCCTCCTCATCAAGTACCCCCTTGGAGAGCCACTTTTCATGGGGGCACTTGTGTGGGCGCTCTACGGAGTCCTGCTGCTGCATCCATTGGCACAGACAGCAGGACTCAGCCCTGTCCTCCAGCTCTTGTGTCACTGAATTTGATTGACAGCAGCAGGAGCCAATGGTTCCTGCTGATATCAATCTATACAAAGAGGACCCAACACAGCGGCTGGAGCTGCTGGGCTCATTCTCGATGCTGGATCAAATGGTAAGTAAAAGAGGGGCTTATATAATGCATTAAGGTGAAAAACCTTGACACCTTACAACACCTTTAACTGAACTCCTATCCCAACTATCAAAAAATATTCTTCCAGAAAAATTTCAAATTTTTACTTCAAGCATGGCACACTAATTTTGAAGATTTATCTTAGAGTGTTTCTATTAGGAAAAGTAGGAAACTGTCTCCAAAACAAGCAAAAAATTCTGGATGAAATCATGTTTAAATAACAAGCTTTAAAGGAGTATCCCACCTAGTAGCGGTTTACGGCTTGAATCCTGGGTGCCGTTTTAAATGAGTAAGCAGCTATTTGTCCCAGGGCTGTTTTAAAATGGCCCAGCTGGCCCAGACCCCTTCAGCATAATGCATTGTGTTGGCCTTAAACACCCAGTGGATGGGGCATTTACTTACAGGACTGACATGTAAAAATTTTACCTCCCAGAAGTCCATTGTCCTTTTGGAGAGGGCTTGGAGAGGGCTTTTTGAGTACACAATTTCCATGAAAAATTTTCTTAAAGTCTACTTACTTGTGCTCTGGTAAAGTAACTATAGGAAAGAAAATATATATGTAGTACCCTCTAGTGTGCAACTAGTGTAGGTAAATGGACTCATGGTAGTTGTATGAGTCTGTTAATTGGGTCAGGGTTCAGATTCAGGTCAGGCTGGAAGGCTCTGCAGACCAGTCCTCTATTACCTCCCCCTGGTTCTGGATGGCCCTGGAGACTTCTAGAAGCTAGTGAATGTTGATGGGAGTTTGGACCAATCCCCAGGCAGAAGGTCTGGCAGGGTGACTGAACCAGCCCATAAATACGGTGGAGCCTGAGCAGCAGGGGAGTTGGGTGGAAGATGGAGTGCTGAGGTTGCTGTCGGCTCCTTAGGGGTAGCGCTACAGATAATTTTCATAATTTAAATAAAGTTACCATTACCGCTACCAAGACTGAAGCCCATGTCTATACTTGATACAATTCAAGGAATAGACCTGCAGATCTTTTATATATAAGCTTTTGGCTTCACTGCAGTCAGTGAAGCCAAATGCATTGCATACTAGCCCATTATGCTTTTAATTTGTAGGGTTTGCAGGGAGCCAAAGAGGAAGTAAAACCCATCAGGGTTTACTTCCTCTTTTAAGTATATGTAAACCCTCACCTTGTAAAACAACCCGTTCAGTTTAAAATAGAAAGGAAAGACAAAATATTTGTGTATAGATATAAAAAAAAACATTTTAAAACTTTTTTTATAAGTGATTACATACCCTCTGTTCTCAGCTGCATAGATAGGTGGGGAGAAGAAACAGCAGTACACTGAACTTCACAGTGAATGGTTTTATGGGGGGGGGGATGTCAGGACAAGTCTAATCATTGGAGGAGAGCACATTGACTTCCCAGCACAGCTAGATAACTGATCATGCTGTGCTCTCATGCCTAGCGTAGACCGTTTTGATAGAAAAGCAGGAGGACTGTCAGGAACACCAGGGGTTTCACACACAGGAAGCAATAATAGGAGGAACAGGATACTTTTTACAAATAGATGGTATAGCAGGCACATATCAGGAATATGAAATGTTGGATTTACATATTCGTTAACCACTTCACTACCAGACACTTTTACTCCCTTTCTGCCCAGGCCAATTTTAGCTTTCAGCACTGTCACACTTTGATCGACAATTGCGCAGTCACGCAACACTACTCGTATGACATTTTTCCAATTTTTTTTACACAAATAGAGCTCTTTTCTGTGCTATTTAATCACTGCTGGGTTTTTTATTTTTTGTAAATTTAGGACAAAATTTTTACTGCTACATTTCTTTGGTGAAAATAACCCAAATCAGTGTATTATCTAGTCTGTAGGACAGTTATAGAGTCCACAAACTATGGTATACAGTGGATATAAAAAGTCTACATATCCTGGTAAAATGTCAAGTTTTTGTGATGTAAAAAAAATGAGACAAAGATAAATCATTTCCACCTTTAATGTGACCTATAAACTGTAAAACAAACTGAAATCTTTTAGGTGGAGGGAAGTAAAAATAAAAAATTAAAATAATATGGTTGCATAGGTGTGCACACCATAGGCGTGCTCACGGGGTGTGCCGGGTGTGCCTGGACACACCCTAATGCCCAGGCACACCTAAGAGCCCATTCACACAGCGACGACTTGTCAGGCGACCTAGTCGCCTGACAAGTTGCCTCCCGTTCTGTACAATGGAACCGTTCTAATCGGAGCGACGCAATTGCTCCGACTTAGAAAAAGGTTCCTGTACGACTTTGGGGGCGACTTGGGGCGACTTGCATAGACTTCTATACAGAAGTCGTTTTTCAAGTCACCGCGGAAGTCGTTTGCAGGTCGCCTCGCTGAGGCGACCTGCAAGTCGTGTTGCCCCTGTGTGAATGGGCTCTTAGGGTCAGAATGTGTTTGTGATAACTCCATTTCGGCACCCCTGTTAACTTGTAGTGCTGTCAGTGGGACTATCTTTCAGTTGGATGCTGTTAGATTCAACTTTTAAATAAGTTGCTTATAGTTTATATTGCTTTGTCAAATTATTGCTTCTTATAGGAATTAAGACACAGAGTCAGGTATGTCTGTATCAAAGTTCTCAGCATAATGGACTGCTGCTCTTTACTTCTTTCAAAGGCCTTTTTATAGGCAATTATACAAACAATAGCATCAGCACAGCCCCCCCACACAGGGCAAGGGTAAACAACAACAGGAGTCACCTGGGCTATGAACACAAGCTTCAACACCATGGCAATATAGTTACAAGAAAACAAAAGCAGCTTCAATTGAGTTCAACAGCCAAAAAGTTAAAAAACAGATTTACATGTAGGCATCATATTAAGTGAGAACTCTAAATTAAATCCCTGACCTTATCAATTTCCCCCTTTGACATCATCCTCTCCTTCCCCCTGGGTCCTCATGAATAAGTTCTAGTCAGTTTTTCCCCAGAGTCCTTTCCCTGACCGCGAGTTGTCAGAGGGGTAGAACCCATCCCCCTAGGTATTACCAACATCTTAAAATTCAAGAAGAGGAGTTTTATAGGAGTAGGGTGATGTCAATACACATTTATCGGTATGCCCTGTCTATTCTCCTAATTTTCCTATTTATCTTCCTGTATACACATATATTCGTGATTGTAAGTGATATTAATATTAGAATAATAATTACCATTGGACTTAACAACCAGTGAAAGGTATTGGTTGCTGTAGAAGACATTCCACTAAATATATCCCACCAATGTGGTGCAGTATCCTGTTGTATCTGTGAGGAAAGATGTACTAGTCTACCTTTGTCAATAATTGCGGATACAAGGTTATTCTGTAGGGTATGTTCTAGTGTTTCTATGTGTTGTCTTAACAACTCTGATTGTTCCAAAACCTGTGTTAGTGGGTCTAAAGAAATTATAAAGGGTGTAGTGTCAGTGAGATTATGTACCTCATAGACTGAAGAGAATATCTTATCGGCGTCTGGTTCAAAAAGATAGGTGTCGTTACCCCATTGTAATATTTTAATCTTTTTTATACATCCCGCAAACGGCGCCGATTTATTTAATGCTGACATGGTGCGGTTATCATTAGTAATGATACAAATATGCTGGGGTCCTATTTCTATGAATCTATTGTTCACATTTATCGGTGTTCTTTGCATTTTGCATATGCTAGTTTGGTATTTTAACAAGCAAGGTTCATATACTGGGGAACTTCTGCCACATACCATTCCCTTATTAGTTCCTTCACATGGAGTTAAATCATGGGTTCTGTTTCTTTTATCTACATATTTCTCATATATTTCTGGATACCAAAACTCGTCTTTAATTACTAGTGGCATGACCACTATTTTACACATTTCCATTACATCTGCTACCCGGTATGCTTCGAACCTTCCTACACACCATTTCTCCTCACATTCTATCTTATCCCCTTTTACTTGGAACCATACACCATCGTCAGTTAAACCCTTAAAGTATTTCATCCAGGTATGATAATTTCCCAACTGTAGTTCAGTCCTGGCCCTATTTATTTGTATATGATAGGATAAGAGGTTAAAAGAGCACTGTGTGAAATTTACAAACTGTTGATTTTGATTCCACAGCTGGAGCTCTGCTCCTATCGTGTGATTTATTAACCCTCCCAAAAATTGTAATAGGGGTATTTCTTGCAGTTGGGTTTCAAAAGCGGTGGGTAACCATTTGCTTGTGATAGTCAAGCTGTCAGCTATGTGTCCCCCTGCATGCTTCCATCTGTTGTTCATTTCTTCTATCTCGACCGAGTTTAAAATTCCCATTCCTGTACCTGTTAACCCCAATAGTGTGTCATACCATTCTCGTTTATACCTACACTCCGGTATCGGGGGAAAGGTGATATTGAATTTTATTTTTGTTTTCTGTTGTGATGTTGATACATTTATGCAAGTGTTTGGTACGGGTGTTAATATGGAAGATTCAATTGTTGGCGTTACTTCTTCCTCCATTTGCATGTGAAACCCATAGGTCTGTGCCCTCCAGTACCACCCATCAACTTCCTCTTCCTTCCACCAAGAGGCACAGAGGAAAGTACTGGATTGATTAACGGTAATATCTGTCAGATTAAACATCCCTTCGGTTATATTCCCTCCTTCTGCCATGACTGTTAATATTTGGTACATTTGTCCCACTACCCGTTCCCGGGCTTGTTTCCATGTCTGTGAAAGGGATATTTTATGACACCTATGGTTCTTACTATTGTTAAAGGGGAAACCCATATTATCGTTCCACTGGAAAGTTACAGTTACTTCTGAGAGTGGGTCTGCCTGTATCCATGCAATACCTACATCTATATGAAATGGTCGCCTGTGTCCTTTAACAGTGTAATTACCTACATCATAATACTTATTCATCTCATATCCTGAATCATTTGCTACTTTAGGATCATCTATAACCCATTGAAAGTTTGCTGTTTCGTCTACCTCAATTACATTAATACCAGGAGTCCATGCACGTATTTGTAAAACAACAATTTTCAACAGAAAATATGTAAGTAGATATTTCATCATGTTGTTTTCTCGGGTTGTTTCTTGCAGTGTGATGCGTGTATCCAGGTAGGTTTTCCTTCCAGCTTTACTGAGGTGGCTGTGGTCAAGAGTACTTGGTAAGGACCTTCAAACCTGGGTTCCAATGTCTTTCTGGTGTGTTTCTTTACATATACATAATCCCCTGGTAGCAGCGTATGTGTACCTGTTATTGAATTAGGGTCTGGAAGAGAAGAATACACACTTTTGTGGATCTTAGTTAGACGTTGTTGTAATTGTATCACATATGCAGTCAAACTATCACATTGCAATTGCATACTCTGTGGAAAGTATAAACCCAATCTAGGTGCATTCCCAAAAAGTATCTCATATGGGGATAATCCTGTCTTTCCTGTTGGAGTGTACCTTATAGAGAACAAAGCCAAAGGCAGGCATTCTGGCCAAGGCTTGTTTAACTCTTGCATGGCTTTTTGTATTTTTAACTTTATTGTCCCATTTACTCTCTCCACTGATCCTGAACTCTGTGGGTGGTAAGGGGTGTGAAAACTTTGTTGAACCCCTAACATGGTCATCACATTCTGCATGATTTCTCCTGTAAAGTGTGTCCCCCTATCTGATTCTATGGTTTCAGGAAGACCAAACCTAGGTATTAACTCAGTGATCAGTTTCTTAGCTGTGGCTTTAGCTGTAGCCGTTTTTACTGGATAACTTTCGGGCCAACCTGAGAATAAATCGATACACACGAGGACAAATTCAAAGGGGCCGCTCTTAGGCATTTGTATGTAATCAATTTGCAGTCTCTGGAAGGGGTATTGGGCCCGGACCTGGTGTTTTCGTGGGGTTTTTACTCTCTGTCCTGGGTTATTCAGGAGACAGATTTGGCAGGCTGCACAGTAGTTTCTTGCAGTGCTACTGAATCCGGGGGCGAGCCATCCTTGGTTCACAATCCTATACATGGAATTGGAACTGACATGTGTGGGTAGGTGAACTGCCGCTGCCATTGCTGGGTACAGAGAGGCAGGTAGGCATATTTTGCCCCCTTCCCTCCATACATTGTCAAGGTCTGGTGCTGCTCCCATTCTGACCCACTTATCTTTCTCGCTCTCCCCTGCTTGCTCCTGTAATTTACTCAGCTGCTGCCATGTTGGTTCTGGGATACTCACCTCTATTGCTGCTAAGGTCTCAGGGCTTCCTTCCCCTAGAGCTGCCTGTTTTGCAGTCAAATCTGCAAATGCATTTCCTTTTGCCTCAATTGTTTTTGCGCTCGTGTGTGCCGCTATCTTCATGATGGCCACTCGTTTAACCTTTTGAAGATTGTTCAGGACTCTCTTAATCCCTTCTCCATGTTTTACAGGTGTACCTGCTGCTGTCAGATAACCTCTAGCCCTCCATATGTGGCCATAATCATGCGCTACGCCATAAGCGTAAGCGGAGTCAGTGTAAATATTCCCTTCTCGTTCTTTTAAGTATTCTAGGGCTTGTTCTAAAGCTTTTAATTCTGCTTCTTGTGCTGACATGTGGGCTGGTAAGGGCTGTGCGTCAATCACCTGTGTATCAGTCACTACGGCATAACCTGTGTGATATTTACCCTTGTCATCAGCAAACCTACTGCCATCTATGTACAAAGTGTGCTCAGCATTTAAAATTGGTGTATCTGTAACATGTGGAAATCCCATTGTCTCCTGTTCCATGAGCTGAAAACAATCGTGTTCATCTACTTGTTTAAACAAAAGAGTGTCAGGTACCTCATTTCCTTTCTCACTAGTACTATTAGCACTATCATTCCCCCTTGCCAAATCTGGTGACTGAAGAGGCAAAAAGGTAGCCAAATTTAAGGTTGTACAGCGCTGAAAAGTAACATTTGGAGGTAAGAGTAAAGTACACTGTAACCTTAATTGCCTAGCCATGGAAATGTGTTTGGGCTGTACCTGAGACAAGATTGCATGTATGTCATGTGTGGTATGCACTACGACTGGATTGTCTAGAACAATATCTGATGACTTATCTATGATAATTGACACTGCAGCTACCGCCCGTACACAAGACGGTGAACCTCTAGATACTGGATCTAATGCTGCTGAAAAGTAAGCGACTGGTCTTTGTTTTACATGTGCCTGTGTCAGAACACCTGTGGCATGTCCAGTGATCTCAGCAATGTACAGATTAAATATCTTGGTGTAATCTGGTATACCAATAGCCGGGGCAGAAATCAACAACTTTTTCAAAGTGATAAACGACTCATAAGCTACTTCTGTAAGCATATACGGTACAATTTTCAAACAATCGTATAATGGCTGCATCAAAGCGCTAGCGTGTGGTATCCACTGTCTACAATATGACACGATACCTAAAAACATACGCAATTGTTTGAAATTCCAAGGGGGTAACATTCCCTTTATCACTTGAACCCTCTCCTCAGTGAGATGTCTCGTACCCTGTGATATACAATGTCCCAAAAAGATAACTTTTTCCTGACACACTTGCAACTTTTTCTTATTAACCTTGCAACCTTTTTCTGCCAAAAATCGCAACAAATTAAGGGTGGTGGCCAAACAAGTTTCCTTGTCAGGGCAGCATAACAATAAATCATCCACATATTGTAACAATACACAGGAATCTGGTGGTACCCATTCTCCCAACACCGTTTGCAATGCTTGCGAATACAAGGTAGGTGAATGCGCCATACCCTGAGGTAGGCGTGTCCAGGTTAGTTGCCGATTTTTGATTGAAAATGCGAACCAAAGTTGGCATTCTTCAGCAAGCGGGACGGAAAAGAAAGCATTCGCTAAATCTATAACCGTAAAGTACATACTGGTTGATGGTATTTGTGACAGTAATGTATGTGGATTGGGTACTAAAGGTGTCATCGGGGCTAGTATTTTGTTGACCGCTCTAAGGTCTTGGACCATTCTATACTTAACCGGACTACCGGCTACTGATTTCTTTTTAACCGGGTACAAGGGAGTGTTTGCCGGTGATTTTACCTCTTTTAGAACTCCACTTTTTAAGAAGGATTGGACCTGCATTTCTATGGCCGTCTCTTGGGGTGCACTAAGTGGATACTGCTTTTGTTGGGGAAGCACTGCTCCTGGAATCAGCTGTAGGGTAACCGGAGGTATGGGCAAAAGTCCAACATCAGCTGGATGTTTCTCCCTTAGTTCTCCTGGAAGGGACGACAAAATCTGATCTAAGTCTGAAGGAGGTGGGCCGGACAATTCCGATTCCTCCTCTAGGTATTGTATCAGGTTACACATCTCCATGTGTTCTTGATTATCCCCTATAGCTAAGGTGACAGTGCCATCTGGGTGATAGGTAATGTTAGCTCCTATTTTCTGCAAAATGTCAGCTCCCAACAAATTAGTGGGGGCTCCTCTGGATACCAGAAAGCGTGAAAGGAACATGTGGTTTCCTACTTTAACTTTCAGAGGTTTTGTAAGCGGGGCGTCGGCTAAAATGCCATCATATCCAGTTATTAGTAAAGTGTCAGGTGATTTTTGGCCAGGGAGTAGTTCAGAGTCAGAAAGTAACGAGCGTGAAGCTCCTGTATCGACTAAACAAGAGATTTTCTTATTACCAATCGTTATATTTGTCTTAAGCATTGTTGTTTTGGATTTTTCTAAAACCGGGGCGAGTCATGCTCGTGGACCATCTCCCTGCTGCCTGATATGACTATTTTTGTTGTCCCTGGGCTGGTTCCTTCTCTGATTAACTGGAGAATCAACACCTTCCTCTCCTTCATCCCTTATTCTTTTCTTACAGTTGCGTCTGATGTGACCAATCTTGTTACAGTAGTGACAGGTAAGGGGTTTGCGAAAGGAACCTCTACCTTGCTCTTGGGGACCCCCGAGTGCGTTGATAGCATGAGATTTCCTCCCTTTGGTTTCTGCTAAGTCCGCCTCTATGCCTTGCACTTTTTGTAACAACGTCCCTCTATCTCTAGTTGCCCTCCACTCTGGTGTGCAGGCTTTCAGTCTCTCACTTATCTGTGGAATTAATCCCTCCATAAACTGTCTATTGAAGGCTCAGATCGTGACTGGCAGCTCTAAATCCATTCCCTCATCTGCCATCATACTTTCTATAGATAAGTAAAAGTCTGATACAGTCTGTCCTGGCATTTGTTTCATGGGTGATATTGACCCCCCCTCTTGTTGTTTTACCTGACAGAAAGCTTCTAATCTAGCAATAAAAGGGGCCCTTGAGTCTATATGTCTGACATGTCCTGTCTCTAAATTGCCATCCCCATCAACTTGTCCTGCAGGTCTGTGTGGACCTATTTCTGTCATAAACTGGTTAAACAGGGTCAGAGTCATTTTGTGTCTGCATAGATCCTCCCCATCCTGCCAGGTCGCTTCATGTGTATTCATTAACTGTGTCACAAATCTACAAAAAGCAGCTGACTTTGCTACCGGGTCTGGGGCGCTCTGTATTAATGCCATAAGGGTGTCTGCCGACCACGGTGCCCAAGTCCTTATTTGCATTCTACGAGTGACAGTAGGTGGGGCATTTGGATGGGCTGCTTGTCCAAATTCTGGATTGTTTACCTGAACAATGCGTGTATCAGTGCGTACGGGAGCTACAGTTTCTGGATGAGGTTTTTGTGCCCCACAATGCACACATTCTACTGCCCATTCTGGGTTTTGTGCTCCACAATCCTGACAAACCCATCCTCTCCCCTCAAGTACCGGATATATCTTGTGTGGTTTGTGTTCTACGTCAGTGTATGGGGGTGGGATGGCTGAGCTGGGAGCCTCGACATTTTTTGTTCTTCTATCTTTCATATCCCAACCATCACAATCTGGATTATATTTCCACCCCTCTTCTTTCGCTCTATTTGAGACCTTAATTAAGCACTGAACCTGACGCATCCATTGCTTCTCTAACACCTCTCCTTGTCTGTCCCTTTTTATTTCACTCCATACATCCGGGTCTAAGCCCGCTGCTCCTTTCACCTTAAATTTACGAAGGACATCCTTTAAGTCCTGTGCTTCGGTTTTCCCATAAATGTTCTTAATTATCTGTGGCACCGTATAGTGCGCCACAATTCCCTGACGGGGTTTTGTGTTCCTCTGGCCCATTCTAACAGTCCTGCCTAGGTAGCATGTGGGACACTTAGTGTACAATATAATGTGGCTACAACATATACAAGAATGAATAATTACTTTATATGCTAGCCCAATAACAAACCAGCTAAGTTACACTAGTTCCTCGTTGCCTTCCTCCTAGGGTGCTAGAATTCTAAAAACCTCTCCGGAATGAGATTTCTGAAACCGAATTACTTTATATGCTAGCCCAATAACAAATAATTACTTTATATGCTAGCCCAATAACAAACCAGAATGCGGCTACAACATATACAAAAAAATGCGGCTACAACATATACAAGCATTCCTTTAAGTGGCCAGGTATCCGACTAGATCTCCGGACTTTTGGAGACCTTATTCCCTCCCCGTATCTGGGAATCCCTCTCATACACTCTTATCCCTGTTTTATGGAGCAGACAGGGCTTATACTCTCAACCCGTCTATGGTTTATGAGTTGGATGTGAGGTTAAGCATAAGCGTCAGACCCCCAAGCTCACAAGCCCTCAAGTTCCCAATCATGTGAGGTAAGGCGCATTCCGTTGCTTAGTTCGGCAATCCCCTTCTAACAAGACAGACAGGACAAACACAGATAACAAAACAAACAAATAATTCCAGCAATATAAATGAAAATATGCAGTAATTCTAGACTCACCACTACAGAGGCTGGTGTTTTAAAACCAGGAGAACCGTAACTGACAGAACAGATAGGCACAAATCAGGGGAGCACAGAATATAAGAAAAATAAAGCTTTTTCTTACCTGCGCAGGTTTTTTGATCTGTGGTTCCCGGAATGCCTGTCCTTTTGTTCCGTCAGCGTAGCTCAGCCACCTCTTGTAGTATCATCGGTGAGTCCCTGTTCTTCGGGCGCCAAATGTTAGATTCAACTTTTAAATAAGTTGCTTATAGTTTATATTGCTTTGTCAAATTATTGCTTCTTATAGGAATTAAGACACAGAGTCAGGTATGTCTGTATCAAAGTTCTCAGCATAATGGACTGCTGCTCTTTACTTCTTTCAAAGGCCTTTTTATAGGCAATTATACAAACAATAGCATCAGCACAGCCCCCCCACACAGGGCAAGGGTAAACAACAACAGGAGTCACCTGGGCTACGAACACAAGCTTCAACACCATGGCAATATAGTTACAAGAAAACAAAAGCAGCTTCAATTGAGTTCAACAGCCAAAAAGTTAAAAAACAGATTTACATGTAGGCATCATATTAAGTGAGAACTCTAAATTAAATCCCTGACCTTATCAATGCCAAATTCCTGGAAGAACTGCAGCCACTGGCTGCTAAGTAAGCAGTCAGGCAGCCGCATTTTCTGATACTGCCTCTGTAGTTCTGCTTCCTGCCCAGCACAGCTCTCCCTAGGACAGACTGAAGATCTCAGAGGATGAATGGCAGCCTGCATCTTCTCCACGAGTCCTGACCTTCTCTGCCTTCTATACAATGATGTGCTGTAAACCTGCCCTGCATCTTGCAGGGACGATTTACTGAAAGAGAAAGTAACTTTCTTAAATAGGATAAGAATTACCAGGACTTCTGTCACACAGATGTATTCGACATACACATTATATCTTATTAAAATCATTATTTTTTTAATAGGATATAGTATATATATATATATGAGGACGGAAAGTATTTAGACCCCCATAAATTTTTCACTCTTTGTTATATTGCAGCCATTTGCTAAAATCATTTAAGTTCATTTTTTTTCCTCATTAATGTACACACAGCACCCCATATTGACAGAAAGACACAGAATTGTTGACAATTTTGCAGATTTTTAAAAAAAGAAAAAAGTATTTAGACCCTTTGCTGTGACACTCATATATTTAACTCAGGTGCTGTCCATTTCTTCTGATCATCCTTGAGATGGTTCTACTACACCTTAATTTGAGTCCAGCTGTGTTTGATTATACTGATTGGACTTGATTGGGAAAGCCACACACCTGTCTATATAAGACCTTACAGCTCACAGTGCATGTCAGAGCAAATGAGAATCATGAGGTCAAAGGAACTGCCTGAAGAGCTCAGAGACAGAATTGTGGCAAGGCACAGATCTGGCCAGGGTTACAAAAACATTTCTGTTGCACTTAAGGTTCCTAAGAGCACAGTGGCCTCCATAATCCTTAAATGGAAGACGTTTGGGACGACCAGAACCCTTCCTAGAGCTGGCCGTCCGGCCAAGCTGAGCTATCGGGGGAGAAGAGCCTTGGTGAGAGAGGTAAAGAAGAACCCAAATATCACTGTGGCTGAGCTCCAGTGATGCAGTCGGGAGATGGGAGAAAATTGTAGAAAGTCAACCATCACTGCAGCCCTCCACCAGTCGGGGCTTTATGGCAGAGTGGCCCGACGGAAGCCTCTCCTAAGTGCAAGACACATGAAAGCCCACATTAAGTTTGTTAAAAAACACCTGAAGGACTCCAAGATGGTGAGAAATAAGATTCTCTGGTCTGATGAGACCAAGATAGAACTTTTTGGCCTTAATTCTAAGCGGTATGTGTGGAGAAAACCAGGCACTGCTCTTCACCTGTCCAATACAGTCCCAACAGTGAAGCATGGTGGTGGCAGCATCATGCTGTGGGGGTGTTTTTCAGCTGCAGGGACAGGATGACTGGTTGCAATCGAGGGAAAGATGAATGTGGCCAAGTACAGGGATATCCTAGACGAAAACCTTCTCCAGAGTGCTAAGGACCTCAGACTGGGCCGAACGTTTACTTTCCAACAAGACATTAACCCTAAGCACACAGCTAAAATAACAAAGGAGTGGCTTCACAACAACTCTGTGACTGTTCTTGAATGGCCCAGCCAGAGCCCTGACTTAAACCCAATTGAGCATCTCTGGAGAGACCTAAAAATGGCTGTCCACCAACGTTTACCATCCAACCTGACAGAACTGGAGAGGATCTGCAAGGAGGAATAGCAGAGGATCCCCAAATCCAGGTGTGAAAAACTTGTTGCATCTTTACCAAAAAGACTCATGGCTGTATGGCTGTATTAGATCAAAAGGGTTCTTCTACTAAATACTGAGCAAAGGGTCTGAATACTTAGGACCATGTGATATTTCAATTTTTCTTTTTTAATAAATCTGCAAAAATGTCAACAATTCTGTTTTTTTCTGTCAATATGGGGTGCTGTGTGTACATTAATGAGGAAAAAAATGAACTTAAATGATTTTAGCAAATGGCTGCAATATAACAAAGAGTGAAAAATTTAAGGGGGTCTGAATACTTTCCGCCTCCACTGTATATATACAGTGGCTTGCGAAAGTATTCGGCCCCCTTGAACTTTTCAACCTTTTGCCACATTTCAGGCTTCAAACATAAAGATATAAAATTGTAATTTTTTGTGAAGAATCACCAACAAGTGGGACACAATTGTGAAGTGGAACGAAATCTTTTGGATTTTTGAAACTTTAACTAATAAAAAAATAAAAAGTGGTGTGTGTGCAAAATTATTCGGCCCCCTTACTTTCAGTGCAGCAAACTCACTCCAGAAGTTCAGCGAGGATCTCTGAATGATCCAATGTTGTCCTAAATGACTGATGGTGATAAATAGAATCCACCTGTGTGTAATCAAGTCTCTGTATAAATGCACCTGCTCTGTGATAGTCTCAGAGTTCTGTTGAAAGCGCAGAGAGCATCATGAAGACCAAGGAACACACCAGGCAGGTCCGTAATACTGTTGTGGATAAGTTTAAAGCCGGATTTGGATACAAAAAGATTTCCCAAGCTTTAAACATCCCAAGGAGCACTGTGCAAGCGATCATTTTGAAATGGTAGGAGTATCAGACCACTGCAAATCTACCAAGACCTGGCTGTCCCTCTAAACTTTCAGCTCAGACAAGGAGAAGACTGATCAGAGATGCAGCCAAGAGGCCCATGATCACTCTGGATGAACTGCAGAGAACTACAGCTGAGGTGGGAGAGTCTGTCCATAGGACAACAATCAGTTGTACACTGCACAAATCTGGCCTTTATGGAAGAGTGGCAAGAAGAAAGCCATTTCTCAAAGATAACCATAAAAAGTCTCGTCTAAAGTTTGCCACAAGCCACCTGGGAGACACACCAAACATGTGGAAGAAGGTGCTCTGGTCCGATGAAACCAAAATCGAACTTTTTGGCCACAATGCAAAACGATATGTTTGGCGTAAAAGCAACACAGCTCATCACACTCAACACACCATCCCCACTGTCAAACATGGTGGTGGCAGCATCATGGTTTGGGCCTGCTTTTCTTCAGCAGGGACAGGGAAGATGGTTAAAATTGAGGGGAAGATGGATGCAGCCAAATACAGGACCATTCTGGATGAAAACCTGTTGGAGTCTGCAAAAGACCTGAAACTGGGACAGAGATTTATCTTCCAACAAGACAATGATCCCAAACATACAGCAAAATCTACAAAGGAATGGTTCACAAATAAACGTATCCAGGTGTTAGAATGGCCAAGTCAAAGTCCAGACCTAAATCCAATCGAGAATCTGTGGAAAGAGCTGAAAACTGCTGTTCACAAACACTCTCCATCCAACCTCACTGAGCTCGAGCTGTTTTGCAAGGAAGAATGGGCAAGAATTTCAGTCTCTCGATGTGCAAAACTGATAGAGACATACCCCAAGCGACTTTGCAGCTGTAATCGCAGCAAAAGGTGGCTCTACAAAGTATTAACGCAAGGGGGCCGAATAATTTTGCACGCCCCACTTTTCATTTTTTTATTAGTTAAAAACGTTTCAAAAATCCAAAAGATTTCCTTCCACTTCACAATTGTGTCCCACTTGTTGGTGATTCTTCACAAAAAATAAAAATGTTATATCTTTATGTTTGAAGCTTGAAATGTGGCAAAAGGTTGAAAAGTTCAAGGGGGCCGAATACTTTCGCAAGCCACTGTATATGGAATACATCTATGTAGCACCTCAGAAGTCCCAGTAATTCCTAACCTATCAAAAAATGCAAGGAATGTGATTTTATAATACAGCCCAACAATGGCGGCTGGTGTTTTTTTTATTTGGGGGGGCAAACAACCACCCCCCCTTGGAACGGCACCCACCCCCCTCTGTTTGCTGGTCAGTCCGGCACTTACCCCATCAGCGGCATCAGGTGGCAGGCAGCATGGTGCAGAGGCTCCGTGTCCTTCCCTCCATGGCGACTTCTAGCTTCTCCCCTCCTCCTAGGCATCCAATAGGATTGCCTGTCCATTCAGCCGTTGTCAAAACCGGCTTCCTGATTGGCTGGGAGGAGGATTAATGTTACAACAGTGAATATTCATTCGCTGTTTTAACACACCTGGGTGGAAACGGAGCGCACTCTCTGCGACCCGATCCAAGCCCAGCCTGTTAGAGCCTCTGGCTCTAATTGGTGCTTCAAAAAAACATCCCTCCCCATTGGAATCCATGCGCGGCTGTCCTGAAAGGATGTGGAGGCGGCGATGGACGGGGGGGCGGTGCCCGTGCACCCTTAATGAACGGCTGTTAAAAAAAAAAAAAAACTTTTCCCCTGGAAGGCAATTGCATAATCTGCTAGTATGCATCGCATACTAGCAGATTATGAAATGCTTGCCTTAGAACGAAGCACTCTTTACAGGGCTTTCCTCCTCCCCTGGCCTTCCTTCCGGGTTTGCGGGCTCTGGCTGTATGAGTGGCTGGAGCCACAATGACGTCACTCCCGCTCATGCAGAGAGCATTTGAGAGGTGGTGAGAAGACATTGTATCGGCTCCACCCAACCTGCATTAACCCCTTAAATTCCATGCTTCACAAAGTTGTGGGCTGCTTGCAGAGTGCCGTCTTTCACTTGAATGAGTCACAGTCAGTGGGTGCTATACCTGCTGAAAGCAACAGGGGGTATAATTGCAGCCGCCGCATGTGAACATGCCCAGCTGCTGCCTCTACTGCTAAAAAATGATAGTGGTTAAGGGGCAGTAAAAGCACAGCTCAACAGCAGAGTTTTACTGCACCTCAACCACTAGTGTGAACAATTAAATGTGTTAATACATTTTAAAAAAATAGGGGTTTTTTTGTTTGTTTTTTACTTTGATAAGTGTTTATTTAGTTAAAAGATGTTTTAATACATTTTAAAATGTTTGTTTACATTTATTTCTAAAAGCATGCGTGTGTGTGTGTGTGTGTGTGTGTGTGTGTATTTACATATACACACATACATGTGTGTTTGAGCTTTGGGGTGCACATCCTAATGTAATAGGCTGTGCATGCCTATGGTGCACACCCTTAAACTAATACTTTGAAGCACTCAGTCTTTGTGGGTACGAGTCTATCAGCACGGCACATCTTGACTTGGCAATATTTGACCACTCTTCTTTGCAAAAACACTCCAAATCAGTCAGATTGTGAGGGCATCTCCTGTGCACAGCCCTCTTCAGATCACCCCACAGATTTTCAATCGGATTCAGGTCTGGACTCTGGCTGGGCCATTCCAAAACTTTAGTCTTCTTCTGGTGAAGCCATTCCTTTGTTCATTTGGATGTATGCTTTGGGTCGTTGTTATGCTGAAAGATGAAGTTCCTCTTCCTGTTCAGCTTTCTAGCAGAAGCCTGAAGGTTTTGTGCCAATATTGACTGGTATTTGACTGTTCATTATTCCCTCAACCTTGGCTAAGGCCCCTGTTCCAGCTGAAGATAAAAAGCCCCAAAGCATGATGCTGCCACCACCATGCTTCATGGTGGGTATGGTGTTCTTTTGGTGATGCAAAGTGTTGTTTTTGTGCTACAAATATATTTTGAAATTATTGCCAAAAAGTTTGGTTTCATCAGACCATAACACATTTCCCACATGCTTTTGGGAGACTTCACATGTGTTTTTGCAAAATTTATCCGGGCTTGGATGTTTTCCTTGGTAAGAAAAGGCTTCCATCTTGACGCTCTACCACATAGCCCAGACATATGAAGAATACGGGAGATTGTTGTCACGTGTACCACACAGCCAGTACTTGCCAGATATTCCTGCAGCTTATTTAATGTTGCTGTAGGCCTCTTGGCAGCCTCCCTGACCAGTTTTCTTCTTGTCTTTTCATCAATTTTGGAGGGATATCCAGTTCTTGGTAATGTCACTGTTGTGCCATATTTTCTCCACTTGATGATGAATGTCTTCACTGTGTTCCATTGTATATCTAATGCCTTGGAAATCCTTTTGTACCCTTCTCCTGACTGATACCTTTTAACAATGAGATCCCTCAGATGCTTTGGACGCACTCTGCGGACCATGGCTTTTCCTGTAGGATGCAACTAAGAAAATGTCAGGAAAGACCTACTGGAACAGCTGAACTTTATTTGGGGTTAATCAGTGGCACTTTAAATGATGGCAGGTGTGTACTGACTCCTATTTAACATGAGTTTGATGTAATTGTGTACTTCTGAACATAGCTACATCCCAGTTATAGGAGGGTGTGCACACTTATGCAACCACATTATTTTAGTTTTTTATTTTTACTTCCCTCCACCTTAAAAGATTTCAGTTGTCTTTCAACTGAGTTGTACAGTTTATAGGTCACATTAAAGGTGGAAAAAATTCTGAAACTATTTATCTTTGTCTCATTTTTTACATCACAGAAACCTGACATTTTAACAGGGGTGTGAACACTTTTTATATCCACTGTATATGTGAAAATTGATCAATCCTGGCCCACAGGGCCTTAAACCCCCGTCCTGCAGACACAGCACCACCCAGAGATATTATATGCTGTCTTCACAGCTTCCCCCTGAAGGAAGAGATCCTGAGCAAAGCCAGGCCGAATGATCAGATCCTTCAATGAACACACGAGCCATGCGCCCCATGCTCACTGCCCTGAGAGAAAAAGGAATTCCGTACCGCTGACGCTTTCCTTTTGCCTTAAATGCCACGTTTTTGGGCAAACAACACTATCTAAGGATGCCAGAGGACATTCCTGCCTTCTGCGATCAATTACAACTCCCATTGATCGATCTCCTGGAGTGGTTTAGAGAATTCTGTGTCCCATTACAAGGTGCATCCCCTCCCCATACTCCGCTATCATCTCCCTCCAAACCCTCCTCCACCAAGAAATCAAAGCTCAGCAAATATCAAGGCCCGAGCTTTGGCAAATCACAGCATTCCAATAAAGGATTCAGACCGCAAGATACCACCTGAGCTTTGAAATTTTGACATTCAGCTTCTTTAACCTTATGCCCCCTTTTACCACGGATAACAGGGAAAAATTTCCCATGACCACATGTCAGCTTATATACTCCTGCTCGCATCACAATGAATGACCCAGGATATCTCCACCTCAGGATGGCACAGCTTACCCCTGCATTTAATCTGACTCCAACATCACCATAGACTTCCTACAGAAAAACGGATCTTGTAATCTCTGCCCTATATTGCCCCTTGCTACTCTATAAGAAGTCTCACTCTGTAAAAGAGACAGAATAAAAATGGCTGCACAAAGATGGACAGACCCATCAGACATATGCAGCCAATAAAACATCTGGGGCCCAGCAAGGTGGAAACCCTTCTAAGAATTTCCCATGTCTTGGGAGAATGGGGAGGGGATGTCACTGAGTCATTCCACATCCACAGAGGAAGTAGAGTGGGGGGAACCCAGCACAGTGCAGGGGGAGAGAGTGAGGGGAGGGAGAGAGAGGAGGGGAGATAGAGAGGGGAGGGAAAGGGAGAGAGAGAGGGAGAGGGGGAGGGAGAGAGAGAGAAATAGAGAGAGAGAGCGAGAGAAAGAGGGGAAGAGAGAGGGAGGGGGAGAGAGAGAGAGAGAAAAAGGAGAGAGAGAGGGGGAGCAAGAGATTGTGAGCGATAGGGGGAGAGCGAGAGGGAGGGAGAGAGAGGGGGGGGAGGGAGAGAGAAAGAGGGGGAGAGAGTGAGAGAGAGGGGGAGGGAAAGAGAGAGAGAGGAGGAGCGAGAGGGGGAGCAAGACATTGTGAGAGAGGGGGGGGGAGAGTGGGAGAGAGAGAGGGGGAGTGAGGGTGAGCGAGAGAGGGAGAAAGAGAAGGTGAGCGAGAGGGGGGTGAGAGAGAGGGGTAGAGCAAGGGTGCACAAAAGGGGGAGAGAGAGGTGGAGAGAGAGAGGGGAGGGGGAGAGAGAGGGAGAGGAGGGGGAGAGAGAGGGAGGGGAGGGGGAAGAGAGAGAGGGAGGGGAGACGGGAGAGAGGGAGGGGAGAAGGGAGAGAGAGAGGGAGTGGTGGGAAGGGGTAAGAAAGAGGAGTGTGGTGAGAGAGAGAGAGGGGGAGGGAGAGAGAGAGAGGGGAGAGAGGGGGTAAGAGCGAGAGGGGGAGAGAGGGAGAGAGAGAGAAAGAGAGAGGGAGAGAGAGAGAGAGAGAGAAAGAGAGAGGGGGTAAGAGAAAGAGGGGGAAGGAAGAGAGAAAGAGAGAGGGGGAGAGAGGGAGTGAGGGGAGTGACAGGGGGTAAGAGAGAGAGAGAGAGGGGGAGGTAAGAAAGAGGGGGGTGAGGGAAAGGGGGTGAGAGAGATCTCTAGCCCTCTCCCTGTCTGCAGCCCCTCCTGTGCCCCATGTCCCAGTCTGTGAAAGCACTGGGAGGGGGCAAAGAGCAGGCAGGAACTGGAGAGTGCTGGGATCGGAGAGTGCTGGAGGGTGGGGGGGGGGGTGGAGAGTGCTGGGGGCCGGAGAGTGCTGGGGGGTGGGGGCCGGAGAGTGCTGGGGGGTGGGGGCCGGAGAGTGCCGGATGGTGGGGGCCAGAGAGTGCTGGAGGGTGGGGGCCGGAGACTGCTGGGGGTGGGGGCGGAGAGTGCTGGGGGGTGGGGGCGGAGAGTACTGGGGGGTGGGGGCCAGAGAGTGCTGGGGGGTGGGGGCCGGAGAGTGCTGGGTGGTGGTGGCGCAGAGTGTTGGGGGTGGGGGCCGGAGAGTGCTGGGGGGTGGGGGCGAAGAGTGCTGGGGGGTGGGGGCGCAGAGTGCTGGCGGGTGGAGACCAGAGAGTGCTGGGAAAGGTGGAGAGCACTGGAGGGTAATGGCAAACCTCAACAATCCCCATCCTCAATGCCTCCCCCATGGCTGACATGATTGTCCCCCTTCCCTTAAGATACCATGCTTGATGCTGTTTGTCCCATGTCTGTGTTTAACTTTTTCTTCACACAGCGATCCCTTGCTCTGGAGCACCATCTTGTAGCAAAAACCATAACACGATGATAACGTTATCTTACAGCAGATAAAACAAAGATCATCCTACCACTCGAAGAGAACACTAACCACAGATGCTGGTCAGGCTATGAACATTTGGTGCCTCTTTATCTGCAATATATTTTGATAACTATATATGCAACGTTTAGAAATGTATTCTTTCTTGTTAACATGTTTGGGGCCTTGCATGGCGGCCGATCCTTTGATGTGCTTCTCTCAGGCGGAATCGGGTCATCTGTTCACCCGGCTCGGCCTGTGCTACCACCAAAACGTGGCAGATGATGCTCCACCTGTGGAGGTCAGTCGTTGGGCCACTAAGATGATCATATCCCCAACACATCTGAACTGGAGATATTACTCATCTACAACCCACCAAGTTTAGGTTTTTACAGTTAATACAATATCTCATGGTTTCAAAGTTTTTATTTTTCAAAAAGTTTTGGTTATGCTGGAGCACATCTGTGACTGAATCTCACAGACTCCGTAGACTACAGATAAGCCTTAGGCTTATATCACGATTACTCTACTGAATCTAGTTCTTAATGTAAACTTCATGTCTGCTTCATGATACCACTTAAATGGCTGGAAGGGGTACATGAATAACTTTGACTACAATTGCTTCACCCAAGCCGCGGGAGGCTCTTGCTCAATCCTTTCAATGCAACAGGGTCTGTTATTTATGTTATAGCCATCCCTGTGGCAATAACCTCCTACGGCTTTCAACAGTGGATTCTGATTTGCGCATAACCAACCACAAATCCATTTTTTTTTTCTCTTTGAAGTTGATATCAGGAGACATATTCTCTAAAATCTCACTTCGAGTGACACTCGTCTAAAGAGTCACCAGACTATTTCTCATTTTTCCTCTATCCTTTCATTTCTATTCTCCTTTCCAACTGCCAAAAAACAATTTGAACCATCTCTCCTAAGTACGATAGACCTCTTGCGTTATTAACCATGTCTTATTCGTTGATTGATAAACACCCCTTTGTGATCTCTCATAATGTCAGGGGTTTAAACACACCAGAGAAATGAATCTCAATACTCAGAGAACTTCACATGATGAAACCAGCTGTGGTATTTCTCCAGGAGACGCACTTCAAAACAGGTACTATACCAAAACTACACGACAAACACTACCCACATGCCTTCCATGCTACAAATCCGATATCCAAAGCAAAAGGAGTCTCTATTTCACTGCACAAAAGCACAGATATCACCATATCATATCAACAACAGGCAGATGCGGAAGGGAGATATCTATTTCTAAAAGGGCACTGGGCAGGGACCCCCATCACATTGGCAAACGTGTACTTCCCCAACTCTGCTCAAGTTACTTTTTGCCAACACATAATAGATGAGCTGAAGAGTTTCGCTTCAGGCTGCATTATACTGGGGGGAGACTTCAATATAGCTCTGAACCTTTTACAAGATACATCAGACGGTAAATCCAGCTTACTCTACAACAAACTACGAAAAATCAAAACGCTACTGAACTCACTCACACTAGTGGATACATGGCGACTGACCAATCCCTAAGACAGAGACTTTACCTATTTCTCGCCCTTACACAACAAGTTCACATGCATTGACTACATATTTCTTTCTCAAAGAGATTTGCCTCTCTTGCAAGCCGCCAAAATAGGCATTAAAACCTTTTCTGAATGCTCTCATGCTCCCGTATCACTATCATTACGGAAGCCTAACAAACAAACGGGAACTCTCAATTGGAGATTGAATCCCTCCCTACTCACAAACGCAACAGATCTCAGCAAAATTTCAGATGATATCAAAAGATACTTCGCTGAAAAAAATGACTCAGACGAAGTATCTTCCTTAACTATTTGGGCGGCACACAAATGTGTGATAAGGGGGGGGGATTCATCAGATTAGGGGCGGCAAGAAAGAGAGAGGCAGAAAAAGAAATTACAGATTTAACACGAGCCATAGGCAAACTAGAGGCGAAACACAAACAATCTTTAGCGATGGAAACGGCGGCGGCTTTACTCGAGCTTCGAAAAAACTTGCAATCCATCTTGAATCTCAAGGCACAGAAGATCCTCTTTGCAAAAAAGGGGTTCTTCTATGAACACGGGGACAAAACCGGGAAGTTCCTAGCGAGAGTGCTTAAAGAATCATTACTATCAATAAACATAGCCGCCATTAAGAACAAAACGAATCAAATGGTACAAGATACCAAAATGAACGCACAAAGATTCCACGATTACTATACTGAGTTATACAACCTACCGAACGCACACAAACCCAAAGACCTTTTTGGGTCCCGGACGGATATAATACACAAATTCCTCACAGATAGTGGCTTCCCCATGTTAGATGACATGGACTCCCAATCTCTAGAAGACCTAATTACAGAATTAGAACTCATGACGGCTATCAAAGCCCTCAAAACAGGGAAGAGCTCAGATCCAGACGGCCTTTACAGCACACTATTACAAAGCCTTCTCCACGGCTCTTATACCACACATCACTTAAAAGACCCACAAGTGATCCCAGCTGACTTTCTGAGAGCTCACGTCACAGTGTTACCTAAACCCAGCAAGGACCCCCTGGACTGTACTAGCTACAGACCGATATCCCTACTTAGTGTTAATTTGAAGCTGTATGCAAAAATCCTGGCGAACCGATTACGACCACTATTGCACCATCTGATAGGCCCAGAGCAAGTGGGATTTATGCCAGGGACAGAAGCAAAAGACAATATGATAAAAGCCTTAAAACTTTTCCACAGATCAAAAATGGAAGACTTTGAAGGTATGCTACTCTCCAGAGACGCAGAGAAAGCCTTCAACCGCGCGTCGTGGGACTTTCTCTTTGCCACTTGCACCCACATAGGTCTGAAACCACACATGCTGACATGGATAAAAACCCTTTATCATATCCCAACAGCACACATCAAAATCACTGGGACACTATCTGACACAGTTACAATACAAAATGGAACACGGCAGGGGTGCCCTCTCTCACCCCTGCTGTTTATCCTCACTTTGGAGCCCTTAATCCATGCAGTAAATGTCTCGGCATCCATACACGGGTTTTCACATAGGTGGAAGAGATTACAAATGCGCAGCATACACTGATGATCTCCTATTCTTCATAACCCAACCACACATCACCATGCCCAACCTGTGCAATATATTTACTCAATATAGCTATGTTTCAAATTTCAAAATCAATTACAAAAAATCTGAGGCTCTAAATTTGACTCTACAAGAACACACAAAAAAGGTCACACAGACACACTGCAAATTTAAATGGGAAAATACTGCACTAAAATACCTGGGGATCTGGTTGACGCTTTCACCAGAAATTTTCAACCCCTCTTACAAAGCATAAAAAAGAGACCTAGAGAGTTGGACACTGAAACACTTTTCATGGTTCCGCAGAGCAGCCATTATCAAAATGTCAATTCTGCCCAAAATTCTATATTTCTTCCAGACCATCCCCATACTTCTACCAGAAAAGTTTTTCTGATCACTATACACCTTACTCCAAAAAAACGCAAGTCAGCCTCCAACTGCTCATGAGGGACAAGCATAATGGGGGAATGGGTTTTCCCAACTTTAAAAACTACTACTTGGCCACACACCTCACTAGAATAATAGATTAGACATGCCATTCACAGAATAAGGACTGGGTAACGTTAGATAACATAGGCCCAATACATGTGACACACTCACCCTAGATACCCTGGGATGCATGCCCTAAATAATTAAAACAACACCCTCTGATAGGGGCAAGGTTTAAAAATGTACAAAAAGTGACTCAAATATCTGACCTAACCACATCCCCAAGCCCACTAACACCGCTGCTAGCTAATCCGGACTTTACACTGGGATCGAACAAACTGACCCAACTGTATACCAATAGACACACACCGCTCCTAGCCGCACACTGTTTCAGTGGTAACAAATTCAAATCACTATCAGAAATGCAAACAGAGGAAGGCCTATTGGTCTTAAGTCATTGGGACTATCGTCAGATCCATAGCTATATGTCATGGGCCCTCAGAGATACCAACATTTTACAAGATCCCTAAAGCCATTAGAAACCATTTGCTTCTTGGCTCACACATCTGAGAAAAGCACCTCCTTAGCTTACACCTGGTTGCAAGCCTCCACCCTTCAAGAACCTAATAAACATAAAGAATTTTGGTAAACAGCCTTAAAAATGACCTGCACTAAAGATCAATGGCTACAGGCATGTGTGTTTGCTCACAAATGCTCTATTAGCACACGACTACAAGAAACTTAATTTAAACTCTTAACAAACTGGTACAATACACCGATCAAAATTCATAAATGGTTCCCTAGTGTCCCTGACCTTTGTTGACGCTGCAACCAGGAAAAAGGCATTCTACAACATATATGGTGGGAATGCACGCAGATACAGCCATTTTGGAAACAGGTATGCAATAAATTAAAACTCATAACGGAAACAAAGATCCTATTAAATGTAGCCTGTTGCCTATTACACATAACCACCTGTTCAATGAGAAAATATAAACGATCACTTACCAGATTCCTAATCACAGCTGCAAAGGCAGTGATACCCAGACACTGGAGAAATACCTTAACGCCCACGACCAAAGAATGGTTAGAAGAGGTTCACCTCCTCTATAAAATGGAAGAGATAAGGGCGATATCACACGAGACGACTGAAAACTTTAACAAAACGTGGCAACCCTGGATCATTTTAAATACTCTAATGCCCCATACATACAGTCGGACATTGATCGGACATTCCGACAACAAAGTTCATGGATTTTTTCAGACGGATGTTCGCTCAAACTTGTTTTGCATACACACGGTCATACAAAGTTGTCGGAAAATCCAATTGTTCTGAACGCGGTGGCGTAAAACACGTACGTCGGGACTATAAACGAGGCAGCAGCCAATAGCTTTCGTCTCTTAATTTATTCTGAGCATGTGTGGCACTTTGTCCGTCGGATTTGTGTACACACGATCGGAATTTCCGACAACGGATTTTGTTGTCTGAAAATTTTATAGCAAGCTCTCAAACTTTGTGTGTTGGAAATTCCGATGGAAAATGTGTGATGGAGCCCACACACGGTCAGAATTTCCAACAACAAGGTCCTATCACACATTTTCAGTCGGAAAATCCGACCGTGTGTGACAATAACAGCTTACAAATAAGTATACAAGTATAAGTTTACAAGTATAAAGCTTACAAATCCCTGACGGAGATATAAACCCTGACAATCTCCTGGAATCTGGCAAGTTATGATCTTTCCTATCCCCTCCATTTCCTCCACTGCTTCTTTTTCCTCCCTATATTACCCTCCTAGGGTCTTTTGTCTTCCTTCTCTCTTTTACGATTTAAATGCGATCTACTCGTATTTAGAGCACAATTCGGCTTCGGACTTTGACATATGGTCGGCTGACCATACCATATTATCTCATTAATTACTATGCATAGAACATATGGTTTTGCAAAGACAAACGTATAACTCTGATTTGCATGATTACCATCACTTGAGCTCTTACAGCGTAATATGTTTATTCATTGTTGAATGTATTGTTTCCAATCTACACATACAAAGATTGTAATGACTGTACAAATGTTACATTTTTGATTTTAAAATAAAAATTTTACAAAAAAAAGAAATTGATCAATCCTGATGTACTGAAGCATTTATCATTTCTTTAGGCCCAAAAATGCCAGGACAGTACAAATAACCCCCAAATGACCCCTTTTTTCAAATTAGACAGTCAAGGTATTCAGTAAGAGGCATGGAAAGTTTTTTGAAGTTGTAATTTTTTGTCACAATATTTTGGAAAATTAAAAAAAAGAAAAAAAAAATATATATATATATATATATATATATATATATATATATATATATATATATATATATATATATATATATTCACAATTTCATAAACATTTTTTTACATACTGTCACCAGAGCAGTACAGCGTCATCATTTAACTGGCGTGGCAGTGATCAGGGACACTCACTGGTGACAGTATGTAAAAAAAAAAAAGTAATTTAAAAAAAAAAAATTGAATACATCTTTTTAATACCTTTTTTTTTTAAATACAGTGACCAGACACTGCTTGCACACTGCTTGCTTATAACTGTGAATCTTACACTTATAAGCAAACATTTTTTTTTAGTGAAAACAATTCATTCAGTGTTTACTATTGTGATTAGCTGTGATTGGCCCCAGCTAATCACATGATACAGATTGGCCCTGTCTGTACAGTGTGATCACTGTGACCAATCACAGAGCTCATCACAATAGTACACAATGGCATAACCCAAAGCAGAGCAGATCACATGGTACCAATAGCAGGCCAGTATAGTTATCTGTCATCGGGTGTGTCCAGTGGACACGAGATCCTGGGACGAAGTCATGTGACATCCTCCCAGGATAACAGGGCTTCTGGTCAGCCGTCATATTACAATAGGCCAGGTGGGAAGCAGTTAAACAGTGTTTGTGTGCACTAAAATTCATCTTAGTGTACTTTTTCCTGAAAATATAGGGTTTGACATACCATTTCACAAATATTCAGCGACATAAGAAATTGCAACTACCATCTTTTTATTCCACAGAGCTTCTGCGTTCATAAAAATAATGTTCTAGGGATTTTAAGTAATTTTATAGTCAAAAATACAGATTTTAACGTGGGTGAAAAAATGCTCCATAGGAGAAGTGGTTAAGCTCACTACAAGCAATACATCTAACAAGGAGTTATACAAATATTATACTTAGTTTAATATCACAGATTGTAAGAAAACATTGTTCATAACCCTAAAAATGATTCAAATAGCTTCCTCCAGAAATATAAATAATTAAAATATCAACTTTCTAAATACTTTTTCATTTTAGAAAAAGATTTACTTAATAATGGTGATAAAAATGATCATGTTTTTTTAGTAAACTTTCCCAACTTCCTACAATGTGGCAGTGCGACATTTTAACAGAGCTCAAGTAAGGTGACTGCATATTTGCCAACAGTACAAAATACTATTTGATGTTAACCAGTTCAGCTCTCGCACCTGTATATCCTTAATAGGGATGAGCCGAACACCCCCCCCGGTTCGGTTCGCACAAGAACCTGCGAACGGACCGAAAGTTTGCGCAAACTTTAGAACCCCATTGAAGTTTGAGGACCCGGGTCCTGCCCCAGGGGACATGTATCAATGCAAACAAAAGTTTTAAAAACAGCCGTTTTTTCGAGAGCAGTGATTTTAACGATGCTTAAAGTGAAAAAAAAAAAGTGAAATATTACTTTAAATATCGTACCTGGGGGGTGTCTATAGTATACCTTTAAAGTGGCGCGTGTTTCCCGTGCTTAGAACAGTCCCTGCACAAAATGACATTTTTAAAGGAATACAAGTCATTTAAAACTGCTTGCGGCTTTAATGTAATGTCGGGTCCCGGCAATATGGATGAAAATCAGTAAGACAAAGGCATGGGTACCCACCCCCCAGTCCATTACTAGGCCCTTTGGGTCTTGTATGGATATAAGGGGAACCCCGCACCAAAATTAAAAAAAGGAAAGGCGTGGGGCCCCCAGGCCCTATATACTCTGAACAGCAGTATACAGGCAGTGCAAACAAGACAGGGACTGTAGGTTTGTTGTTAAGTAGAATCTGTTTGTAATTTTGAACTGGTACATTATTAAAGTGTAGCTCCAGCCAAAAAATCTATTTTTAAGCTTTTTGGAAAATATAGGGAAGGGTTATCACCCCTGTAACATTTGTTTTGCTGTCTGTGCACCTCTTCAGAAGATTTCACCTCACTTTCTGTCCCAATGACAAATGTTTTTTGAAAATTTGGGGTTTTTAGTGAAGCAAGGATTGGTGATAAAGCATCAGTGAAGAGGAGACACGTTTTTCCCATATTAACTCTTACAGGAGAGAATTTCCCTTCCTAGGGGTAGATCTCGACTCACTTCCTGTTGTCTCCTTCTGTTTGCAAGTAGGAGTCGTTTGTAAGTTGGATGTTTGAAAGTAGGGGCCTGCCCTATATACTCTGCAGAAATTGGGGCCTTAGGTGTTGGTGTTGCCACAACACTGTAAGCCCTCACAATTATTCTTGGTGAACGCAGGAACGGGCCCTGCTGTGAAATATTAGATCAATAATTGTAATTACATGCCATTGTTGAACAGGGGCAGAAAAATTGGGCCTTTGGTGGTGGTGGTGCTGGTGCCACAGCACTGTAAGTCCTCACAGTTACTCTTGGTCAGCGCTGGAACGGGCCCTGCTGTAAAATATTATATCAAGAATTGTAATTACATGCACCTGTTGAACAGGGGCAGAAAAATTGTGCCTTTGGTGGTGGTGGTGGTGTTGCCACAACACTGTAAGCCCTCACAGTTACTCTTGATGGGCGCAGGAATGGGCCCTGCTGTGAAATGTTATATCAAGAATTGTAATTACATATCCCTGTTGAACAGGGGCAGAAAAATTGGGCCTTAGGCACTGGTGCCACAACACTGCAACCCCTCACAGATACTCTAGTTGGAGCGCAGGAATGAGCCCTGCTGCAAAGTATTGCATCAAGAATTGTAATTACACTCCCCTGTTAAACAGGGGCAGAAAAATTGCCACAACACTGCAACCCCTCACAGATGCTATAGTTGGAGTGCAGGAATGAGCCCTGCTGCAAAGTATTGCATCAAAAATTGTAATTATACGCCGGCTGAAAAATTGGGCATTGGGCACTGGTGGTGCCCAGAACCAAAAATGTTCTTACAAGCTATCAGCATGAAAATTGAGGAGGAAGAGGATTGTCACTCAGCATAACAGGATAGTCACTTAGCATCAGCAAAGGCAGTCTTGAAGGGATCTCACATTAAAAAAAAAAATCAATTGGTTACATCAGCATCAGGTGCTTGGTAGCTGGTGATCCAAGACTGATTAATTTTTATGAAGGTCAGCCGATCGACCGATTCGGCAGACAGGCGCACCCTGTGATCGGTTGCAAAGCCTCCAGCAGCAATGAAGGTGCGTTCCGAAAGAACGCTGCATGCAGGACAGGCCAGTAGCTCAATTGCATACTGTGCAAGCTCTGGCCAGTGATCCATCCTCAAGACCCAGAAGATTTTCGGTGGTAAAGGTGTCCAAGTCTGATCTTGCCCCTAGGTAATCCTGCACCATGTGAATCAGACGCTGGCGATGGTTGCTGGAACTGATCAGACCTTGGGGCTGCGGACTAAAAAAATTGTCTGAAGGCATCAGTCAGACGGCCACCTTCTCCACCGCTCCTTCTGTGACTGACCGAAGCCTCAGCAACACGTTGTCCAGGAGGACCAGGAAATTGTAACCTCCCAGGCTCTGGAAACGCGTTGCACAAACCTTTCTGCAAGGCCTCCCGAAGATGTTTCATCCCCTGCTCCCTCTGCGACGGTAAGATAAGGTTACCTTACCTAACCTTACCCTTGTAACGTGGATCAAGGAGGGTTGCCAGCCAGTAATCATCCCTCCCCTTGATAGCACGAATACGAGGATCCTTCAGCAGGCTTTGCAGGATCAGGGAGGCCATGCAGCGTAGGTTTGCTGAGGCATTCGGTCCAGAGTCCTCTGGGTCACTAAGGACGACATGATCCGCAGCCACCTCCTCCCAGCCACGTACAAGTCCATGGGTTTCTTCGGACTGTAAATGATCCCTTGAAGACTGCTGCTGATGCTGAGTGCCAGGCTCCACCTCCATGCTGACACAATCCTCCTCCTCCTCGTCCTCTTCCTGTGTGTTCGGCGGGCACGCAGGAACACTGTCTGGATAAAGGGGGCCTTGAGAGGTAAGGAAGTCCTCCTCTTCCTCCCTCTGTTCTGCCTCAAGTGCCCTGTCCATTATTCCACGCAGCGTGTGCTCCAACAGGTGGACAAGAGGGACAGTGTCACTGATGCATGCACTGTCACTGCTCACCATCCTCGTGGCCTCCTCAAATGGTGACAGGACAGTGCATGCATCCCTGATCATAGCCCACTGGCGTGGGGAAAAAAACCAAGGTCCCCTGATCCTCTCCTGGTGCCATAGTCGAATAGTTACTCATTGATGGCCCTCTGCTGCGTGTGCAGCCACTGCAGCATGGCCAACGTTGAGTTCCACCTGGTGGGCATGTCACAGATTAGGCGGTTCTTGGGCAGGTTAAATTCCTTTTGGAGGTCAGCCAGCCGAGCACTGGCATTATAAGACCTGCGGAAATGCACACAGACTTTCCTGGCCTGCCTCAGGACATCCTGTAAGCCCGGGTACCTGCCCAAGGACCGCTGCACCACCAAGTTAAGGACGTGAGCCAAACAGGGCACATGGGTCAGTTGTCCCTGTCGGAGGACGGAGAGGAGGTTGGTGCCATTGTCGCAAACTACCATACCTGAGCTGGGGTGGTGTCAACCACCTCTGAACCTGCCCCTGCAGAGCTGACAGAATCTCTGCCCCAGTGTGGCTCCTGTCCCCCAAGCACACCAGCTCAAGCACCGCATGGCATCTTTTTGCCTGCGTGCTTGCGTAGCCCCTTGAATGCCTACGGAACACCGCTGGTTCCGAGGACAAATCAGCACAGGAAGAGGCCATGGAGGAAGAAAAAGAGGAGGGGGAGGAGAGAGGTGTGGCAGAATCACCACTAGTAGAATTTTGGAGGCGTGGTGGCGGAACAATCTCCAACACTACTGCACTCTGTCCTGCATCCTTCCCAGCTGCCAGAAGAGTCACCCAGTGCGCGGTGAAAGATAGGTAATGTCCCTGTCCATGCCTGCTGGACCATGAGTCAGCGGTAATATGCACCTTACCGCTGACTGCCCTGTCCAGCGAGGCAAAAACATTGCCTTCCACATGCCGGTAGAGAGCCGGAATCGCCTTCCGTTTGGGAACCTGCCACTGAGGAACCGCACATTCCACAAACTCACGGAAGGGGGCAGAGTCTACCAACTGAAAAGGCAGCAATTGAAGTGCTAGCAATTTAGCAAAGCTAGCATTCAACCGCTGGGCATGTGGATGGCTGGGAGCGAACTTCTTTCGGCGGTGCAGCAGCTGGGGCAGGGAAATTTGCCTGGTACAATCTGACGTCAGTGTACTGATAGCAGATTGCCCGCAACTACTTGGCTGTGACACACCTAATTCTACACCTTCATTCCTCTCAGTGCAGGTTTCAGAGAGGACTGAAGGTATAGTGGGGTTGGAGATCCCAACTGATGAGGAGCAAGGAGAGGGCCACTTTGTTCTTTGGTGTGGGTCTTGTAGGTATGCTTGCCAACGAACTGCATGGCAGGTCGACATATGTCTGGTGAAGCATGTGGTGCCCAAGCCGGTTAAGTTTTGGCCACGCGAGATACGCTTGAAACATATGTTGCAAATAGCAGCGGTGGGATCTGATGCACTCATCTCAAAAAAGGCCCACACCAAAGAATTTTTGGAATAACGTGCAGAGACAGCACCACCCTGTGGTGTCATGCAGTTGTGTGCTGCCCTTAAGCTGGCCCCTGGAGGGCATCCTGCCTTGCTGGAGATGTGCCTCCTCCTCTCTCCTATCAGGCACCCACATGGAGTCAGTGACCTCATCATCCCCTCCCTCTTCATCACTGGAGCAAAGCTGGCAGTATGCTGCAGCTGGGGGAACATGACTGCCAGATTGCTGTCCTTCTTGGGCACCCCCTCTCTCTGGGCTCACGTTACTGCCTTCCTCTAGCTGGGTACCATCATCGGAGCCTTCAAAACGCTGGGCATCCTTGTGGAGCATGTACCCAACACTGTGGTTAAACAGTTTGGGGGACTCCTCAGGAGGACATGGTGGGGCTAGGGAAGGAGTAACTGATGCCATTGAGCCGAGGGAAGAGGCAGCGTTGGCAGCTGCTTTGCCAGACAAAGAACCCTAAGCCTCGGTGAGAGAGGATGAGGGGGATGAGGACGGCTTGGTCATCCACTCTACCAAGTCTTCCGCATGTTGCGGCTCAACACGGCCAGCTGCAGAAAAAACGGACAAGTGTGTCCCACGGCCACGTGCTGATGAGGATGCACGGTCTCCATGACCAGCACTGTTGCCTCTAGACACAGAGCCTACTTGCCCTCTTTTATTGGCTTGTGACTGTCTGCCTCTCCTTGTTGGCCTTCCAGACATACTAATGGCCTGCAGTGAGATGTAGCTGCACAAAGCTGGGATGTATATATATACTGATACAGCAGCTAGCAGAATCAACTGCCTGCCTGTAGTATTATTAGTATGAGAACACCAGCAATTGTGTTCAGGTAGCTTTAGGTGCACACTGTGCAGAGGACACAGCACACTAATGCCCCGTACACACGGTCGGACTTTGTTCGGACATTCCGACAACAAAATCCTAGGATTTTTTCCGACAGATGTTGGCTCAAACTTGTCTTGCATACACACGGTCACACAAAGTTGTCGGAAAATCCGATCATTCTGAACGCGGTGACGTAAAACACGTACGTCGGGACTATAAACGGGGCAGTGGCCAATAGCTTTCATCTCTTTATTTATTCTGAGCATGCGTGGCACTTTGTCCGTCGGATTTGTGTACACACGATCGGAATTTCCGACAACGGATTTTGTTGTCGGAAAATTTTATCTCCTGCTCTTCAACTTTGTGTGTCGGAAAATCCGATGGAAAATGTCCGATGGAGCCCACACACGGTCGGAATTTCCAACAACACGCTCTGATCGGACATTTTCCATCGGAAAATCCGACCGTGTGTACGGGGCATAACTGTAAATACTGCAGCTGCCTGACTTTGGTATTAATAGGATCAGAACAACAGCAATTGTCTTCAGGTAGCTTTAGGTGCACACTGTGCAGAGGACACAGTACACTAACTGTTAATACTGCAGCTGTCTGCCTTTGGTATTAATAGGATCAGAACAATAGAAATTGTCTTCAGGTAGCTTTAGGTGCACACTGTGCGGAGGACACAGTACACTAACTGTAAATACTGTAGCTGCCTGCCTGTGGTACTAATAGGATCAGAAGAAGACCACAAATTTTCTTCAGGTAGCTTTAGGTGCACACTGTGCAGAGGACACAGTACACTAACTGTAAATACTGTAGCTGCCTGCCTGTGGTACTAATAGGATCAGAAGAACACCACCAATTTTCTTCAGGTAGCTTTAGGTGCACACTGTGCAGAGGACACAGTACACTCAGGGCCAGACTGGCCTACCGGGATACCGGGAGATTTCCCGGTAGGCCTCCTGAGTTGCGGCTGCAGTGCTCCCCTCTCTCCTGCTCCTGTGTGTCACGGAGCTGGCTGGGTCTGTGTTCGGCGGCGGCGCTGTAACACGGTCCCGCCCCCCCTAGACCGGCTTGTGTGATAGTAGATAGAATCAGTGTTCCGCCTATCACACGAGCCAGTCTAGGGGGGCGGGACCGTGTTACAGCGCCGCCGCCGAACACAGACCCAGCCAGCTCCGTGATCCACATGAGTAGATGCCCGCCTGTACAGTCCGCCCTGTGTGCCTGGATAGGAGGATCGGCGGGGGGCCGCATATAGAGGAAATTAGCTTTCTATATTCCTCCATGCAGCCGCTGAATACTTGCAGGAGGGAGAGGAGGAGAATCAAGTATTCAGCGGCTGCATGGAGGAATATAGAAAGCTCATTTCCTCTATATGCGGCCCCCCGCCGATCCTCCTATCCAACTTCTTTTACTGGCCCCCCCCAGTTCTCCTTGTGCTCCCTGGCTCCCCCACTTATGCTCTCCTCCCCTCACCACACTCTCCAGCCCCCCCCCTCACAGTTGTCTCCACCCCTGTTTTTTCTGCCCCCCCCCCGCTCTCCAGCTCTCCCCATCCTAATCTAGCCACCATCCCAGTGCTCTTCACTCCCCCAGTGCTCTCCACCCATGTTCTTTCTCCCTCCCCATCACTCTCCAGCCCCCACCCCAGTGCTCTCCGCCCCCCACAGTGCTCTCCAGCCCCCCATTCTCCGCACCCCTGTTCTTTCGGTCCCCCCCCGGTGCTCTCAAGCTCCACCCATCGCTCTCCAGCCCCCCCGTGCTCTTTGCCCCCCGTGCTCTCCACCCCTGTTTTTTTTGGCTCCCCCTCCAGTGCTCTCAAGCTTCCCCCCCAGCACTCTCCGCTCCCCACCCCTGTACTCTCCACTCCCCTCTGCATTTTGCCCCCACCCATGTGCTCTCCAACCCCCGCCAGTGCTCTCCAGTCCCCCGTGCTTTCCACCCATTTTCTTTCTGGCCCCCACTGGTGCTTTCAAGCTCCCCCCATTGCTCTCCACTCCCCCCTGCTCTTTGTACCCCCCAGTGCTCTCCACCCCTGTTTTTCTGCCCCTCCCCCAGTGCTCTTCGCCACCCCACACTCTTAGCCCCCACAGTGCTCTCCACTGTCTTCGGACTGTAAATGATCCCTTGAAGACTGCTGCTGATGCTGAGTGCCAGGCTCCACCTCCATGCTGACACAATCCTCCTCCTCCTCGTCCTCTTCCTGTGTGTTCGGCGGGCACGCAGGAACACTGTCTGGATAAAGGGGGCCTTGAGAGGTAAGGAAGTCCTCCTCTTCCTCCCTCTGTTCTGCCTCAAGTGCCCTGTCCATTATTCCACGCAGCGTGTGCTCCAACAGGTGGACAAGAGGGACAGTGTCACTGATGCATGCACTGTCACTGCTCACCATCCTCGTGGCCTCCTCAAATGGTGACAGGACAGTGCATGCATCCCTGATCATAGCCCACTGGCGTGGGGAAAAAAACCAAGGTCCCCTGACCCTCTCCTGGTGCCATAGTTGAATAGTTACTCATTGATGGCCCTCTGCTGCGTGTGCAGCCACTGCAGCATGGCCAACGTTGAGTTCCACCTGGTGGGCATGTCACAGATTAGGCGGTTCTTGGGCAGGTTAAATTCCTTTTGGAGGTCAGCCAGCCGAGCACTGGCATTATAAGACCTGCGGAAATGCACACAGACTTTCCTGGCCTGCCTCAGGACATCCTGTAAGCCCGGGTACCTGCCCAAGGACCGCTGCACCACCAAGTTAAGGACGTGAGCCAAACAGGGCACATGGGTCAGTTGTCCCTGTCGGAGGACGGAGTCCAGTGCTCTTCGCCACCCCACACTCTTAGCCCCCACAGTGCTCTCCACCTCTGTTCTTTTTGGACCCCCATTGCTCTCAAGTCCCCCCCCCAGCGCTCTCCGCTCCCCATCCCTGTGATCTCCACTCCCCCCTGCTCTTTGCCCCCACCCATGTGCTCTCCAACCCCGCCAGTACTCTCTGCTCCCCCTTCTTTCCAGCTCCCACCCAGTGCTCTCCACTTCCCCAGGACCAGAGGACAGGCTGACTGGGGCTGGAAAATGAGGATGGCTGAAGGTGCAGGTGGCCAGGGACCACTGCATCTCACAGCAAACAGATCCTCTGGAAGGAGCACTGTCCCCATCCAAAACGAGAACAGACCCTGCCTGCTGCTGGCCATCATGGATATCCTGCTGGCATGCAAGGTACCGTACCAAGCATCAACAACACACCTTCCCACAGACGGGGACTGCTGACTGGGCCATGGGGCACAAGAGGGGCTGCAATGATGGGCACAGTCAAGCTGCATTCCTGGGCACAGTGAGACTGCATTCACGGGCACAGTGAGACTGCATTCACGGCACAGTAAAGCTGCATTTGATGGGCACAGTGAGGCTGCATTGATGGGCACACTGAGGCTGCATTGATGGGCACAGTGAGACTGCAATGATGGGCACAGTGGGGATGCAATGATGGGCACAGTGAGGCTGCAATGATGAGCACAGTGAGGCTGCAATGGTGGGCACAGTGAGACTGCATTCACGGGCAAAGTAAAGCTGCATTTGATGAGCACAGTGAGGCTGCATTGATGGGCACAGTGAGGCTGCATTGATGGGCACAGTGAGGCTGCATTGATGGGCACAGTGAGGCTGCATTGATGGGCACAGTGAGGCTGCATTTGATGGGCTCTGGTGAGGCTGCATTTGATGGGCACTGGTGAGGCTGCATTGAGCTCCTGTATCATGTTTGCAGTCTCTGACCATCTCCTGTATCATGTCTGCAGTCTCTGAGGGAGTCTGCAGAGGAGTCAAGAGTGGGAGCACCGCCGGGATGGGGGTCATGGGAGAAGTCAGACAAGTGTGGACTGTGGAGAGGAGACTATAGGATAAAACCAGAGCCACCGAGCTGGAGCCGACTGACTGAGCCCTACACGGTGCACCTGAGAGGAGGTCAGTGACAGCACCGCTAGGCCAGTCTGAAGGGGGGGTCACTGATGTAAGGGGGGAGTGAATACGATAATGTAAGGGAGCACTGATCTAAAGCACAGCCTTATATCAGCAACCCACCCCCCCTTACCTTAGTGTATTCTTTCTGCGGAAGGTGGTTTCCCCCCCCCTCCCACGTTCTGAGTTCCTGGGGTCCCCCTTGATGATTGATCACTTACCACTTTTAACTGGAATTTGCTTATATATATATATATATATATATATATATATATATACATATATATATATATATATATATGTATATATATATATATATATATATATATGTATATATATATATATATATATGTATATATATATATATATATATATATATATATATATATATATATATATAAGCCCTATGTGATTTCATATCTGTCTTATCTATATATAATATACTCTTCAAATGTGCATTTTATGGTTTTCCCTTTCATGAACAAGAAATCAATGACGTTATGCTGTTGTGCTGGTTTATTAATGCTGTTGCGGTGGTATAATAATGCTGTGGGGCTGGTATGAAAAATTTTCCAGGGCTGGATGTTATTCCCAGTCCGGCCCTGAGTACACTAACTGTAAATACTGTAGCTGCCTGCCTGTGGTATTAATAGGATCAGAACAACAGCAATTGTCTTCAGGTAGCTTTAGGTGCACACTGTGCAGAGGACGCAGTACACTAACTGTAAATACTGCAGCTGCCTGCCTGTGGTACTAATAGGATCAGAAGAACACCACCAATTTTCTTTAGGTAGCTTTAGGTGCACACTGTGCAGAGGACACAGTACACTAACTGTAAATACTGTAGCTGCCTGCCTGTGGTGCTGATAGGATCAGAAGAACACCACCAATTTTCTTCAGGTAGCTTTAGGTGCACACTGTGCAGAGGACACAGTACACTAACTGTAAATACTGTAGCTGCCTGCCTGTGGTGCTGATAGGATCAGAAGAACACCACCAATTTCCTTCAGGTAGCTTTAGGTGCACACTGTGCAGAGGACACACTACACTAACTGTAAATACTGCAGCTGCCTGCGGTACTAATAGGATCAGAAGAACACCACCAATTTTCTTCAGGTAGCTTTAGGTGCACACTGTACAGAGGACGCACTACACTAACTGTAAATACTGCAGCTGCCTGCCTGTGGTATTAATAGGATCAGAACAACAGCAATTGTCTTCAGGTAGCTTTAGGTCACTGTACAGAGGACGCACTGCACTAACTGTAAATACTGCAGCTGCCTGTGGTACCGTGTTTCCCCGAAAATAAGACACCGTCTTATATTTATTTTTCCTCAAGAAGACACACTATGGCTTATTTTCAGGGGATGTCTTATTTTTATTAAGCAGCAGCTTTACTGGTGTTTGTGGGGGGTGAGAGAGACCCACAGACTGTTACTGGTTGGTGCTGGGGGTGACCCACAGTGCTGAGTAAAACGGCAGCTTTACTTCTTTCCCTGAGGACACACAATACCTAAAGCAGAGTGTCCTGCTCCTCACTTCACTGAGGAGACTTTTACTTTCACTTTCTATGTCTCCCTCTATGCCTCAGCTTACAGCACATAGCCACGCCTATCACTATGTCTTATTTTCGGGGTATGGCTTATATTGCGCAAATGCTTAGAAATCCTGCTACGGCTTATTTTATGGGTATGTCTTATTTTCGGGGAAACACGGTACTAATAGGATCAGAAAAACACCACCAATTTACTTCAGGTAGCTTTAGGTGCACACTGTGCAGAGGACACAGTACACTAACTGTATTTATTGTAACTGCCTGCCTGTGGTACTAATAGGATCAGAAGAACACCAACAATTTTCTTCAGGTAGCTTTAGGTACACACTGTGCAGAGGACACAGTACACTAACTGTAAATACTGTAGCTGCCTGCCTGTGGTATTAATAGGATCAGAAGAACACCACCAATTTTCTTCAGGTAGCTTTAGGTGCACACTGTGCAGAGGACACAGTACACTAACTGTAAATACTGCAGCTGCCTGCCTGTGGCACTAATAGGATCAGAAGAACACCACCAATTTTCTTCAGGTAGCTTTAGGTGCACACTGTGCAGAGGACGCAGTACACTAACTGTAAATACTGTAGCTGCCTGCCTGTGGTACTAATAGGATCAGAAAAACACCGCCAATTTTCTTCAGGTAGCTTTAGGTGCACACTGTGCAGAGGACACAGTACACTAACTGTAAATACTGTGCTTTGGCCAATTACGGCTCTCTGTGCAGACGGCGCTGTGATTGGCCAAGCATGCGGGTCATAGTGCATGCTTGGCCAATCATCAGCCAGCAATGCACTGCGATGCCGCAGTGAATTAGGCGCCGTGACGCGCCACTCGAATTTGGCGCAAACGGCCCATAACGTTCGAAATTCGACGAACGGTTGAACATGCGATGTTCGAGTCGAACATGGGTTCGTCTCAAACTCGAAGCTCATCCCTAATCCTTATTCAATATTGTTTAGCGTTAGAAGTAATAAAAAATGACATATATGATGCAGTCTGTCACTAACATTACCAAAGCACTCTCTGTTTCGCTGAGTCCCCCCTTTAACCACATCCCACCTGGCCTATAGCAAAATGACAGCCGGGCGGTGGCTCTCCCGTTCTGACTGTCGTATGATGTCCTTCAGAACAAGCCACACGGCGATCGGTTTTGCGGTGTGTCGCTCCAACACACCGCATCTCTGATCACGGTAAAGAGCCTATGACATTGACTCTTTACTATGTAATCAGCTGTGTCCAATCACAGATGATCACAGCATAACTAGGAAGTGCCGGTTATTGTCATTCCTCTATTCACGCAGACAGTGCGTGAGTAGAGGAGAGCCGATAAGTGGCTTTCCTGACAGGGGGATCTGCACTAATAATCAGTGCAGACCCATCACCGATGCCCACCAGTGTCCACCAGTGCTGCACCCAAGTGATGCCCTTTAGAGCCCATCAGTGAAGCCAATCAGTGCCCACCAGTGATGCCAATCAGTGCCCATCAGTGATACCTTTCAGTGCCTCATCAGTGCCGTCTATTAGTGCCTATCAGTGCCCCCCATCATTGCCCATCAGTTCTGCCCATCAGTTCCACCTATTAGAGCACATCAGTGCCGCCTATCAGTGCCCATAAAGGCTGCCCATCAGTGCCACTTATCAGTGCCAATCAGTGCACATCAGTGCTGTCTGTCAGTGCCCATAAAGGCTACCCATCAGTGCTGCCTATCAGTGCCCATAAAGGCTGCCCATCAGTGCTGCCCATCAGTGCCTATCAGTGCACATCAGTGCCAGCTATCAGTGCCCATAAAGGCTATCCATCAGTACCTACAAAACAATAAAGTGTAGCGCTAAAATGTGATATATCAAAGCCAGTATAGACCTTACGTAACAGTGGCACTGAGAATCAAACACATGAAATAAAAAATTAAACATGTATATATATATATAGATAGATCAATTGAAGACCTTGTGAAAATCGTGCAAGGAAAAAATATATTATATAATGAATAGTCCCAGTCTATATACTTGGTGATGTGAAATTCATCGATGGAAACCTCTAGTATGAGGAATTGCTCCAAGAGCTGGGATATGTGATTGTAGAAAAAAACCACCACCAAGTAAAAGGGAGGCTTACCAAATCGTTTGGACACGTCAGAGCATACGCTCTGCGTGTCAAACAGGCTTGTAGTAAGGTGGATGGACTCTGGATCAGTATCCTAGTTCTCAGCAGGATGCAAACATAAGGCCCATAACCTCTTATACGGACTGATGCTCAGAATTCCACGGATATATAAAGATACCATGGGAGGAAGCAGAAGGGGACCACATAGCGTAATTCCATAAAACAAAGGTAAAATTTATTGAAGTAAGAACACTCACATGATTAAAGATGAAAACAGCACTTGTATAAAATCAATAGGCAGCAGTGGAGACCTTACCAACGCGTTTCGTCTCCAAGGACATCATCTGGAGATGACGCCAGATGATGTCCTTGGAGACGAAACGCGTTGGGAAGGTCTCCACTGCTGCCTATTGATTTTATGCAAGCGCTGATTTCATCTTTAATCATGTGTGCAGCGCAGAATTATTTATTTACACTTATCCATCAGTACTGCCTATCAGTGCCCATAAAGACTGTCCATCAGTGCCACCTATCAGTGCTGCCTATTAGTGCCCATCAGTGCTGCATATTAGTGTCTTTTCATCAGTGCCCATCAGTACAACCTCATCAGTGCACATTAGCGAAGGAGAGAACTTTTATAACAAAAACAAAGAAAAAAAAGTTTAAAAATTTTTGGTCTTTTTTCATTTGTTTAGCAAAAAAACCAAACCAGTGTTGATTAAATACCACCAAAAGAAAGCTCTATCGGTCTCAAGAAATTTTTAAAAAATTTTGTTAGGGTACAGCATAGCATGATCGTGCAATTGTCATTCAAATTGTGACAGCGCTGAAAGCTGAAAAAAATTTACCTGGGCAGGAAGGGGGTGAAAGTGCCCAGCATTGAAGTGGTTAAAAAAAAAAAAATATATATATATATATATATATATATATATATATATATATATATATATATATATATATATATATATATATATATATATATATATATATACATTTTTTTTTTTTTGAACCTGCTGTTAGTTTTAAACTTTATTTGACAGTCCAAGCTGTTGCAGTTAGAGGGTTGAGACAAACCATTTACACTGACAGGGGTTCTTTCAATCGTGAGCTTTTATTCATTTAGTCAAAATCTTGATGCCAAAAGAAAAAACTATTTCTGTACCTGCTTATAAAGAGTTAGATGAAGTTATGCTTTCATTTATTAGTCATTTATGTAATTTATTTAAGTCTATCTTAGTCTACCAGTCCATCTAACACAACCCTCTCCAGACAGTGTTGCTGTCCAAGGGTGACTCCATTCCTGCTCCATAGATAGAAGAGCCACCCTAGGGCAGTAAGTGTGTTACTGGCCAGATCACCTGGTAAAAATAAAGGAAACAAGCTTAAAAAGAAGCCCTAATGCAGCCACCACATTTAAGGATTGGTAAGCTGCAGTATATAAAATATTTGTTCATGAGTTTAATGCTTTTGGGCAGGCTCAATGACCATTGAAGACGCTATCTGTGAGTGCGATTTACACAGAAGTGGATCTGGACGCAAGGACAAGGTGCAGAGTGTAGGAGATACTGTATGTCCTTGGAACTTTTTATATCTCCAATGCCCACGTCTGAAAGTGGATAAAAGATTTATAATCCTAGAATTCAGAGGGATGCTTGATCTTTTATATATACTATATGCCAAAATACTTCCATGTAATATTCTGTATACATGCATGTGTATATATAGATAGATATAACCAAGTAGCCTTATTGTAAATATGTTTTCATGTATTAATGTTAACTTGATCTACCTCCATTAGTGACTCGTGTAGATTTTTCAGGTCCACCACATTGAGGTTCCCAATAATAGGAAGAGGTTTAGGGCCTGGAGGCATCTTTTCTTTGCTCTTCTTAGATCTATTAATCCAGTAGAAAAATAATACAATACATGTAAAATACAATAGCAAGTCAATCCTTGTCAAGACGTAGGTGAGAAGAGTCATAGTGAACGGCTGTTATAGTAGTCTGCTAATAGCATCACTACACAGCATTTATACTCAGGGGATTAATTATTAACATATTTATCTTAACTAGGGAACTCACAAACTAAAGCACCCTGTTGATTCAATGGCTAGTTTCTCTAGTTTGTGATTATATAATCTTAGATTTGTACTCCTCAAACCTGTACAACCGTTTTGCCTGTACATATAGCTAAATAGGTAGTGGTCCACGCATGTGGTATTTAAAACGGGGTTCCACTCAAATTTTCAACTTAATCTTACCCCCTTCAGTTAATTGCATAGATGTTCAAATGCCACACAAATTTTTTTTTTATCGCTGTAATTACCTTTATATTGTACTTTATTGTGGCACTTCCTGTCTCTCCTCCCATGGGAGTAGGCGTGTTTATTGCCCTTCCCCGGTGCCGCACTGTCTCCTGGGAGCTTAGTGTCAGGCTTCCCAAGATTCAGTGCAGAAACAATGATCATGCGCGTGAACAAGCTGTGAATGAACAGCATTCACCACATCCAGGAATTTAATCCTTGTGGGCTTCACATGCCCACAAGCAAGATGGAAACAGCCAGCATCACATTTTTTAAGTTATTCTTCAGTACGAAAACAGACAGAGGCGGAAATATTACACCCAAAGACCCCTTTCACACCGAGGGCGTTTTGCAGGTGCTATAGCGTTAAAAATAGCGCCTGCAATCCGCCCTCAAACAGCTGCAGCATTGTCTCCAGTGTGAAAGCACAAAGGCTTTCACACCAGAGCGCTGCGCTGGCAGGACGGGAAAAAAAGTCCTGCCAGCAGCTTCTTTGGAGCGGTGAAGGAGCGGTGTGTTTACCGCTCCTCCACCGCTGCTCCCCTTTGAAATCAATGGGGCAGCGCTGGGATACCGCCGACAAAATGCCGCTATTGCGGCGCATTGCGGGTGGTTTTAACCCTTTCTCGGCCGCTAGCGGGGGGTAAAAGCACCCCGCTAGCGGCCGAAATGCTCCGTTAATCCGATGGTAAAACGCCCAAAGACCCCTTTCACACCGAGGGCATTTTGCAGGTGCTATAGCGTTAAAAATAGCGGCTGCAATCCGCCCTCAAACAGCTGCAGCATTGTCTCCAGTGTGAAAGCCCAAAGGCTTTCACACCAGAGCGCTGCGCTGACAGGACGGGAAAAAAAGTCCTGCCAACAGCTTCTTTGGAGCGGTGAAGGAGCGGTGTGTTTACCGCTCCTCCACCGCTGCTCCCCATTGAAATCAATGGGGCAGCGCTGGGATACCGCCGGCAAAACGCCGCTATTGCGGCGCATTGCGGGCGGTTTTAACCCTTTCTTGGCCGCTAGCGGGGGGTAAAAGCACCCCGCTAGCGGCCGAAATGCTCCGTTAATCCGATGGTAAAACGCCGCTATTTTTACCGCCGACGCTATGGGCGGCAAAGTGTCTCAAGGACCTAAAAAAAAAAGAAAGATTGGTCGCCGGACTCACGCTTTAAGGAATTGATGGCTTTGGTAACCACACCACAATGAGCAAGGCAAGTGTTTAAAAATGGCACCAATTCACAATCTAATGAGCATTTGGTGAGTCTACACAGACATTTGGCAGCTGGCTGTTGCATTGCTCTCGTCTACATCACTAATAGAGCTTTTTGAGGCTAATTGTTGGAACTTCAAGCCATTCAAAGGAGGACACGGAGGAGAGGAGTGGTTATAATGTGTCAACGTTCATTTAAACAGTGTTGCTTGCTTGATCATTCACACAGAAGCAGAAGCGCTGACTAAATTTAGTCTGTCCAAGGAGCTGATTATGCTGCCATTTGGGGAATAAAAACCTTTTCTGGAGCCCACCACACAGTGCAGTCACTCAATTCAACCATCTTTTTCATGTCTACTTACTAAGGCCCTACAGGGTTTCATCATGAGTGGGATCAAATTAAGTATGATTTCTAAGCATTAGCTGGGATTCCCAATGTCATAGGTATAATAGATTGCACTCATGTGTCTTTTTTTTTGCTTCCTCGATTAAAGAGCACATATACTGTAATAGGAAGGGCTACCACTCCTTAAACATCCAGGTTGTTTGTGATGCAAATATGTGTAGCGCCCTCTAGTGTGCTAGAAGTGTAGTACTGTGTTTTGGTAGAATAGATAGAATAGATACATTTCCAGGCTTGGCTGTCAGCCTTGGAAGGAGCTCCCCAGTCTGGGGGGGTGACCTTGGTCCTGAGCTCGGGTGCGGACAGGACCCTCTGAGAACACGTGGAGGTGTCCTGCACTGGAGGCACAGGAGCAAGGAGAGGACAACGGGAGAGAGCACTGCCAGGCAAGTCTCTAGGGAGGAACAACAAGTCACAGCCAGGAGGGCTGGTGAGTGAGGCACAATCAGGAGGACTGAGGAGGCACACCTGATAAGACCGGGTGAGAGCAGTCTGGGATGGCTGCAGAACCAGAAGAGTTGACTGTGGAAGTATGGGCAGGAGATAGAAGCAACTGCAGGGCCTGAAGAGGTGGTACTGGAAGCAGTAGCCACATATAGGACAGCACCAAGCACTACCATATTTTTGCTACACCATAGGGATCCTTGATCTCTACCCGCAAAGGGAACTTGCAAGGCCTGGCTGAGCCAGTGTTAGGCCTAAATCTCTCTGCTAGCTGGTCCTAGAAGTACAAACAAGTGATGTGCTGGAGGTGTTGAGGAGGAATAGTCTGCAAGCAAATGTTGTGCTGGAGTGAAGACTGGACTTCAGTGGTGGCTGTTGCTCAAAATTTTTGAGGGGCCGCAAACAAACTGAAAAATACTGAAAGAAAACATCAATTGCAGCCACTGTGCCATCAAACGCAGCCACTGTGCCATCAAACGCAGCCACTGTGCCCATCAATTGCAGCCACTGTGCCCATCAATTGCAGCCACTGTGCCATCAAAGGCTGCCACTGTGCCCATCAAATGCTGCCACTGTGCCCATCAAACGCTGCCACTGTGCCCATCAAATGCAGCCACTGTGCCAACAAATGTTGCCACTGTGCCCATCAAAGTTGCCACTGTGCCCATCAAACGCTGCCACCGTGCCTATCGAATGCTGCCACCGTGCCCATCGAATGCCACCACTGTGACCCCCTGCCTGCTCGCCTTCTGCCCAGCACTTACCCTGTCTCGGTGGGGCAGTGGGTAATGGCAGTGAGCGGTGTCCTCCATTAGTCTCCTCCAATCCTCTCCCATCAGGCGTCCAATCACAGCGCCTGTCGTTTCAGCCAATCAGGCCAAACAGACCCGAGCACCTGATTGGCAGAGAGGCAGTTCAGTGTTAGGACAGCGAATATTCATTTGCTGTTCTAACACACCTGGGTGAACTGCGAGCGCCAAGCATGGCGCTCCCAGGTCACTTTTTTTCACGCCTATTAGCCTATGGCTCTAATCAGGTGCTTCAAAAACACCCCCCCCCGCCGCTGTAATTCAGGCGCCCAGTACCAGAAAAGGGGCCGCGGGCCTGAATAGGGGGTGGCAGCGGTGGCCATGGATAGATTCATGCAATGCATGAATCTATCCATTGGTGATAGGGGGGGTGGCTGGAGAGAAGGGGCGATGCCCGTGCTCCCTTATGGGCGCACCGCCACTGCTGGAGTGTATATACAAAGAGTGTATATAGTTGGTCCCATGTAAATATTCTGCAATTCTGTGGGCATCCCATATTCCCTTATCCCATCCAAGTTAATTCCCCTAAAAAAAAATAAAAAAAATAAATGCATGGATTGTTTTCTCTAAGAGTAACTGGAAATTGTGTGCCTGGCTGGGCAGGGTGACAGGTGGACTACAACATTCACCAGCCCTCACGGGGGGTACCACTACATATGTTCATTCAAAATGTGGTCACTGTCTTTCCAGGATCTGTTCATGATGCACACATATTAAGGCAGTCACAGCTGTACCATAGTTTTGACAATGACAAAATAACTGGAAGGTGGCTTCTCAGTAAGACACTTATTATTATATAATATGTCTCAATGCATTGCACATAGATTCAACTCCTATGTTCATTCCTTACACATTGAAGGCAAAAAAATACCAATTACATTGTTTGGCTGGGCTCAACTTTCACATTAAAATAATGCTCTTTAAATCGAGGATCTAGAACTGTTGCAATGCAGTACAGAGGGTTGGACACAGTGTCTTGAAACCGGTTGGTAAAGGCCTCAAGTAGAGTGGTTTTAGCTGTTTTGACGCCATGGTCTGTTTCTATCTCTTTTCCTAGCAGACGCTTCAGTGCAGCAATCAAGGGAATAACTTCAGAAATGGAAGCATTAGTTGAGCTTATTTCATTTGTTAACTGTTCAAATGGAGATAGAAAAGACAAACTATTTTCAACTAACATCCACTGATGTGCGCTCAGTGTTGCTGGCAGCTCGTAATCTGCAATGTATGCAGCTAAAACACGCTTTTGCTCAAAAAGACTTTGCAGCATATAGTAGGTGCTGTTCCAACGGGTGGCTGCATCTTGCTGCAGTCGTTTCAGTGCCATTCCAAACTGCAGCTTGTAATCTGGAATAAGCAAGCAGAGAATGCTTAACCACTTCCGGACCGCTGCACACCTACAAGATAAAAGTGGTCTCTGCAAGATCACTTTTATCGGCGGCAGGAGAGGGGCCCCCCTCCCACCACGATCCGGTGCCCTCCGCCGCTTACCGGGGCCATCGGCAGCGGCGGAGGCGATCGGGTACATTCCCTAGCTGTGTATGAAGACGAGTGAGGGGAAGATGGCCCCCACCCGTCTCCGTGACACTGCAGGGCGGAAGCGATGTCAAAACGTCACTTCCACCCATATCTCTTAAAGGGCCATTTTATTTTTTTTATTTTTTTAAATGACAATTTTTTTATTTTTTTTATTGCATTTTAGTGTAAATACGAGATCTGAGGTCCTGTCATGCTTTTTTTCTATTACAAGGGATGATTACATTCCTTGTAATAGGAATAAAAGTGACACATTTTTTTTTTTAAACAGTGTAAAAATAAATAAAAGATAAAATAAATAAGAAAAAAATTTTTTAAATGCGCCCGTCCCGCCGAGCTCGCGTGCAGAAGTGAACGCATATGTGAGTAGCGCCCGCATATGAAAACAATGTTTAAACCACACATGTGAGGTATTGCCGTGATTGGTAGAGCGAGAGCAATAATTCTAGCCCTAGACCTCCTCTGTAATGCAAAGCAACTGGTAAAATTTTCTAAATGTCGCCTATGGAGATTTTTAAGGGTAAATGTTTGTCGCCATTCCACGAGCAGGTGCAATTTTGAAGCGAGACATGTTGGGTATCAATTTACTCAGTGTAACATTATCTTTCACAATATAAAAACAATTGGGCTAACTTTACTGTTGTCTTATTTTTTAATTTTTTTTAAAAAAAAGTGTGCTTGTGAGACCGCTGCGCAAATACGGTGTGACAGAAAGTATTGCAATGACCGCCATTTTATTCTCTAGGGTGTTAGAAAAAAAAATGTATAATGTTTGGGGGTTCTAAGTAATTTTCTAGCAAAAAAAACTGTTTTTAACTTGTAAACACCACATGTAAAAAAGAGGGCAGGTCTTAAAGTGGTTAAAGTGACCCACAATTTTTGTTCCCTTTGATACGATATGAGATATGGTGCGCACTCCTTAATTCACAGCCAATTGCAGCGTGTATGCCATACACGGTATGCTTTTAAGTTCACTGTTCTCCATTGCCTTTGCCATGTTCCGCGCATTATCTCGGACAATCAAATGCACTTTAGACTTCTCAATGTGCCAAGTGTCAAGCATGGTTTTTAAAGTGTCAGATATTGCTGCTGCAGTATGTGATCCAGCAAACCCACGTGCGTTAAGTAGGATGTTTTGCAATTGAAATTTGTCATCTATCCATTGCACTGTCAGGCTAAGCATGCTCATTTTACTGACGTCTGAACTCCAAATGTCGGTAGAAAAACTGATTGCTATGATGTCGGTAGTCATGAGCTCATGAACGTGTTTTTTAACACTGCAAAACAATTCATGTAGACAGGTATCTGCAAACTAGCGTCTGCTTGGTAGTGAGTAACGTGGCTCAAGATGTTGCATGAGCCTACGGAATCCAACGTCCTCCACAACAGAGAATGGCTGGTCATCTAATGCAATAAATTCCATAATTTTATCTGTAATGGCATGAGTTTTGAGGCTGTCACTTGCATGTTTTTTAACCTTTTTAAAGACTGTAGCCACAGATGGTGTTAAGCCTGAGGCACTTTTTGGAAATGGCACTGTTTTCTTGTAATCTGAATGCTGAACTGGATGATGTGTTTTCAGGTGGTGTATCAAACCTGTTGTTGAAAAATGCCTTGGCACTGTACCCCCTCTTGGAATTTCTGCTGAGCAAAGACTACAGATTGCAAATTTGGGGTCTTTATCAGAAACTTTAAAATATTTCCACACTGCAGACATGGTCCACCTTTGCTGGTAGCACAGAATAGTAGCATAGAATGATTTATAGTGGGAGTGAAAACTGAGGGGGGAAAAAAAAAGGACAAAATCAATTTAACCACTTCAGCCCCAGACCATTATGCTGCCTAAGGACCAGAGGACTTTTTCCAATTTGGCACTGCGTCGCTTTAACTGCTAATTGCGCGGTCATGCCATGTTGTACCCAAACGAAATTTGCATCCTTTTCTTCCCACAAATAGAGCTTTCTTTTGATGGTATTTGATCACCTCTGCCGTTTTTATTTTTTGCGCTATAAACGGAAAAAGACCGAAAATTTTGAAAAAAAAATGATATTTTCTACTGTTTGTTATAAAAAAAATCCAATAAACTCAATTTTAGTCATACATTTAGGCCAAAATGTATTCGGCCACATGTCTTTGGTAAAAAAAATGTCAATAAGCGTATATTTATTGGTTTGCGCAAAAGTTATAGCGTCTACAAACTAGGGTACATTTTATGGAATTTACACAGCTTTTAGTTTATGACTGCCTATGTCATTTCTTGAGGTGCTAAAATGGCAGGGCAGTACAAACCCCCCCCCAAATAACTCCATTTTGGAAAATAGACACCCCAAGGAAATTGCTGAGAGGCATGTTGAACCCATTGAATATTTATTTTTTTTGTCCCAAGTGATTGAATAATGACAAAAAAAAACATATTTACAAAAAGTTGTCACTAAATGATATATTGCTCACACAGGCCATGGGCCTATGTGGAATTGCACCCCAAAATACATTCAGCTGCTTCTCCTGAGTACGGGGATACCACATGTGTGGGACTTTTTGGGAGCCTAGCCGCGTACTGGGCCCCGAAAACCAATCATCGCCTTCAGGATTTCTAAGTGCGTAAATTTTTTATTTCACTCCTCACTACCATCACAGTTTTGAAGGCCATAAAATGCCCAGATAGCACAAAACCCCCCCAAATGACCCCATTTTGTAAAGTAGACACCCCAAGCTATTTGCTGAGAGGCATGTTGAGTCCATGGAATATTTTATATTTTGACACAAGTTGCGGGAAAGTGACAAATTTTTTATTTTTTTTTGCACAAAGTTGTCACTAAATGATATATTGCTCACACAGGCCATGGGCATATGTGGAATTGCACCCCAAAAATACATTTAGCTGCTTCTCCTGAGTATGGGGATATCACATGTGTGGGACTTTTTGGGAGCCTAGCTGCATACGGGGCCCCAAAAACCAAGCACCGCCTTCAGGATTTCTAAGGGTGTAAATTTTTGATTTTTGATTTCACTCTTCACTGCCTATCACAGTTTCGGAGGCCATGGAATGCCCAGGTGGCACAAAACCCCCCCAAATGACCCCATTTTGGAAAGTAGACACCCCAAGCTATTTGCTGAGAGGCATGGTGAGTATTTTGCAGCTCTCATTTGTTTTTGAAAATTAAGAAAGTCAAGAAAACATTTTTTTTTTCTTTTTTCAATTTTTTAAAACTTTGTGACAAAAAGTGAGGTCTGCAAAATACTCACTATGCCTCTTAGCAAATAGCTTGGGGTGTCTACTTTCCAAAATGGGGTAATTTGGGGGGGGGGGGGGGTTTGTGCCACCTGGGCATTCCATGGCCTCCGAAACTGTGATAGGCAGTGAAGAGTGAAATCAAAAATGTACGCCCTTAGAAAGCCTGAAGGCGGTGCTTGGTTTTCGGGGTCCCGTACGCGGCTAGGCTCCCAAAAAGTCTCACACATGTGGTATTCCCGTACTCAGGAGAAGCAACAGAATGTATTTTGGGGTGTAATTTCACATATTCCCATGGCATGTTTGAGCAATATATCATTTAGTGACAACTTTGTGCAAAAAAAAAAAAAAAAATTTGTCTCTTTCCCGCAACTTGTGTCACAATATAAAATATTCCATGGACTCGACATGACTCTCAGCAAATAGCTTGGGGTGTCTACTTTCCAAAATGGGGTCATTTGGGGGGGGGGGGTTTGAACTGTCCTGGCATTTTATGCACAACATTTAGAAGCTTATGTCACACATCACCCACTCTTCTAACCACTTGAAGGCAAAACCCTTTCTGACACTTTTTGATTACGTGAAAAAATTATTTTTTTTTGCAAGAAAATTACTTTGAACCCCCAAACATTATATATTTTTTTAAAGCAAATGCCCTACAGATTAAAATGGTGAGTGTTTCATTTTTTTTTTTCACACGGTATTTGCGCAGCGATTTTTCAAACGCATTTTTTGTGGAAAAAACACACTTTTTTAAATTTTAATGCACTAAAAAACACTATATTGCCCAAATGTTTGATGGAATAAAAAAGATGATCTTAAGCCGAGTACATGGATACCAAACATGACATGCTTTAAAATTGCGCACAAACGTGCAGTGGCAACAAAATTAATACATTTTTAAAAGCCTTTAAAAGCCTTTACAGGTTACCACTTTAGATTTACAGAGGAGGTCTACTGCTAAAAATACTGCCCTCGATCTGACCTTCGTGGTGATACCTCACATGCATGGTGCAATTGCTGTTTACATTTGACGCCAGACCGACGCTTGCGTTCGCCTTAGCGCGAGAGCAGGGGGGACAGGGGTGCTTTTTTTTTTTTTTTTTTTTCTTTATTATTTTTTTGCTTTTTTATCTTATTTTTAAACTGTTCCTTTAATTTTTTTTTTTTTAAATCATTTTTATTGTTATTTCAGCGAATGTAAATATCCCCTATGATAGCAATAGGTAGTGACAGGTACTCTTTTTTGAAAAAATTGGGGTCTATTAGACCCTAGATCTCTCCTCTGCCCTCAAAGCATCTGACCACACCAAGATCGGTGTGATAAAATGCTTCCCCAATTTCCCAATGGCGCTGTTTACATCCGGCGAAATCTAAGTCATAAAATGCTCGTAGCTTCCGGTTTCTTAGGCCATAGAGATGTTTGGAGCCACTCTGGTCTCTGATCAGCTCTATGGTCAGCTGGCTGAATCACCGGCTGCATTCTCAGGTTCCCTGTTGAGACAGGAGAGCCAGAGAAAAACACGGAAGACGGTGGGGGGGGGGGCATTCCCTCCCACTGCTTGTAAAAGCAGTCTAGAGGCTAATTAGCCGCTAGGATTGCTTTTACATGAAAGCCGACCGCTGGCTGAAAAGAATGATACCAAGATGATACCTAAACCTGCAGGCATCATTCTGGTATAACCACTCAAAGTCGTGAATGGTGTACCTGAAGACCAAAAAATGGTTAACAATAAAGCACAGTAAACGGTAAAGTATAAAAAATTGCATACCTGAAAAGCAAACATGATAAAACATAATAACAATAAAACATTGCAGAATAGAATACAGTAAAAAAAGAGCAGAACAATAGAGAGAGAATAGAGAGAGAGAATAAAACAACAACTATTTTTTTTTATTTTTGTTTGTGTTTTTTTTTGCAAACTTGTAACTTTTATAACTGTAACCGGTTCCAGGTTCGGGTCTCTCAAAATGCGATGGCATCTTGGGAGACCCTGTGAAAGTGTGCCTAGTCTGTGGAATGCTGTATCCTACGCTAATACTCAACTAGTGAATGGTAGCGTTCAAAACATTCACCAATGCAAAGACCAGGATTGTCAGGACAGGAGGGACAATAATAGCGGGTGTCACGCCTATATCCGCGCTTGCTGCAGACACAACATCTTTTTGGGGGGGTTTGTTGGGTAGGGGTACTCGGGAGGACATAAAAATGCCTCTCATGCAGCCGACTGCATTTGGTTGGGGATGTGAATGGGGGAAGTACGGGCGCTGCAGAAGCGGTGGGTTCCCAATTAGGATTGGCGAATGCAGCAGGAAGGGCACTATGGGCACGACGGGCCTGTGTTTGTCTTTTTGGTGGCAGCGGGACACTACTTGTGCTTGCCACCTCACCAGCTTGAACTGCACTTATGGGACTCGCCACGTCACCAAGTGTTACTGCAGTGCTGGTTTGACTACGACCGGGGTGTACTAGGCCGCTGGCGCTTGCCAGTTCACCAAAACGCTACCAAAAAAACTGTTAGCGATCGCAGGGATCAGGCCTGACTCTGCGAACGCTGCAGTTATGCGTTTAGTGTTCTGTAAGTGACAGTGATCGATCGATACTGCACTTGGGTGGGCTGGGCTGGGCCGGGCGGAGGGGCAAAACGCAGGTGCTAGTAGGTATCTGGGCTGATCCCGCTAACACTGCGTTTTTGGGAACCCTAAACTGCTGGGGACGCCAGTATAGATCTGATCGGATCAGGTATTGATCCGTTCAGATACTATACCACTAAGGGAGGTGTACGGTGCGTGCGTGGGTGTTAGCGGTACTGGCGCTAACCTGACGCTGCCTGGGGTTGGTGCTTACCAGTTCACCAAAACGCTACCAAAAAAACTGTTAGCGATCGCAGGGATCAGGCCTGACTCTGTGAACGCTGCAGTTATGCGTTTAGTGTTCTGTAAGTGACAGTGATCGATCGATACTGCACTTGGGTGGGCTGGGCTGGGCTGGGCCGGGCGGAGGGGAAAAACGCAGGTGCTAGCAGGTATCTGGGCTGATCCCGCTAACACTGCGTTTTTGGGAACCCTAAACTGCTGGGGACGCTAGTATAGATCTGATCGGATCAGATATTGATCCGTTCAGATACTATACCACTAAGGGAGGCGTATGCCACGTGCGTGGGTGTTAGCGGTACTGGCGCTAATCTGACGCTGCCTGGGGCGACGCATATCACCGCCGGGCGATCAGGGGGCTAAACCTTTATTCGGTAATAAACGGCGGGTGCCCTGACACTATAAAAAATAAACGAACTAACCAGCGTCACCCGTAACAGTTATACGGTGATCAGTGGTGAAAGGGTTAACTAGGGGGCAATCAAGGGGTTAAAACATTTATTCGGTAGTATATGGGGGTCCCTGACGCTATAAAACGCTGACGGCGAACCTAAATATTTACCTCCCTAACTAGCGGAACCAGTGACACTAATACAGCGATCAGAAAAATGATCGCTTAGTGACACTGGTGACGGGGGGTGATCAAGGGGTTAAAACTTTATTAGGGGGGGTTAGGGGGGTACCCTAGACCTACAGGGGGCTAACCCTAATTGTCCTAACACTGTAACTGTCACAAACTGACACTATACAGTAATCAGAAAAAAAAAAAAAAACCTGCTTGGTGTCAGTTTGTGACAGGGGGGGGGGGTGATTGGGGGGGGGATCGGGGGGCGATCGGGGGGGGGGGGGATCGGGGTGTTTAGTGTGCCTGGCATGTTCTACTGTGTTGTGTGTGTGTTGTGCACTTACTTACATGTCATCTCTCCTCGGGCCGGAACGGAAACTCCTGAGCCGAGGAGAGATGACATCACATCCTCTGCCTCTGTGTACTATACAGAGGCAGAGGATGTTTCCCATTGGCTGGGAGCGATCGCGAGGGGGGGCCACGATCGGATGGCCTCCCCCTCGTCTCTCACTTCTCCCAGCCAAAAGCCGACCGCCGCTGGCACCGGGGGGGGGGGTCCGATCGGACCCCCCTCCTGCGGGAAGGCAATCACGTACCAGGTACGTGATTTTGCCTGCCCGTGCCATTCTGCTCACGTATATAGGCGTGAGGCGGTCGGCAAGTGGTTAAAAGTGTCCAGTGTCAGCAATCTGTGCTCACAAAAATAAAACGTCCAACAAGCAAAAGGACTGTGTGCAGCAAAAGTATCTTCAAACAACTCCTTAAACGTGCTTAATGGGGAGCGTGCAGGTAGCAGCTAGATACTAGCGTTGCTTTCTTCAGATAAGTGAGAGGTGTGGAGTGCAAACAGCAGTCCAATTCATGCAGCAATCCTATAATGGAGGGCAATGGCCCCTTACCTCACTATGCTGAGGTTACAGCATGAATCAATGTATAAGGTGTCTCCTATGGGGGTCAGTCCTGGGTCTCAACCTGTCCTTCAATATGCCTTAGATAAGCAATAGATGGAGGAGGCACAGCAAATAGTGTACCGACAGCCAGCATGCAGCTTAGGATAAGCGATGCCTTCCAAAAGTCGCGGAGAGACGCACAAACATCACAATCAGCTATCACAATCAGCTTACACGTTTCAAAGGGAACGTCCCTTCTTCATCAGAGCTGTTGACAGCACAGCGTGTAAGCTGATTGTGATAGCTGATTGTGATGTTTGTGCGTCTCTCCGCGACTTTTGGAAGGCATCGCTTATCCTAAGCTGCATGCTGGCTGTCGGTACACAGTTACACTTTATCCATTGATTTGGAATATCTATGCACAGTGTTTACCTTGCACTTTTTTGATTTTATTTTATCACTTTTAACTCGATTCCTCAAGACACTCACAGTAACCTTGCACTAAAGTGTGGTTTATGTCTATTTATGTGATTATTTTATTTGAATGTGTTGTCACCTTGCATATTTATCACTTTACTGGGATTATTTCAAACACTTAGAGGTACTTTTCACTAGAGTGCGGCGCACTTTATGTGTTATAGTCTAGTTTTTCCATTTTTATGTGCGTTTTTCACATGCATCTCCATTGCTGTTCATACCGTAGATGCAGGGTCTGCATCTGGAATTAGTTGTAAATTTACTCCTCACACCTGGAGCCTCCATCTCTTGTTTACCCACATATACAGCTGATTTCTTTACAACACATGACTCATCTATATTACCCACCTTCAACACTAGGCAATATGCCATTTTATTAATACTTGGTAATTTTTAGATTCTCTCACAATAGGACTAGCGCAGCACCACCCCCCTCTGTTTTATTCTATTTACTCTTTAGGGCCAGGTTGGACCCTTTCCGGTGCTAGCTGCTTGTCCAACCCCCCCTCCCCCTCTTATATAGCTTTCCCATTTGCATGGTAGCGCAGGAATACCATATTTACTATTGCTAACTTTTATAACTGTAACCGGTTCCAGTTTCAGGTCTCTCAAAATGCGATGGCATCTTAGGAGACCCTGTGAAAGTTTGCCTAGTCTGTACAATGCTGTACCCTACGCTAATACTCAACTAGTGTATGGTAGCGTTCAAAACATTCACCAATGCAAAGACCAGGATTGTCAGGACAGGAGGGACAATAATAGCGGGTGTCACGCCTATATCCGCGCTTGCTGCAGACACAAAATCTTTTTTGGGGGGGTTCGTTGGGTAGTGGTACTCGGGAGGACATAAAGAAAATGCACCGACTGCATTTGGTTGGGGATGTGAATGGGGGAATTACAGGTGCTGCAAAAGTGGTGGGTTCCCAATTATGATTGGCGAATGCAGCAGGAAGGGCATGATGGGCACGACGGGCCTGTTTGTCTTCTTCTTGGTGGCAGTGGGACACTACTTGTGCTTGCCACCCCACCAGCTTGAACTGCACTTATGGGACTCGCCACGTCACCAAGTGTTAATGCAGTGCTGGTTTGACTATGACCGGGTCGTACTAGGCCGCTGGTGCTTGCCAGTTCACCAAAACGCTACCAAAAAAACTGTTAGCGATCGCAGGGATGAGGCCTGACTCTGCGAACGCTGCAGTTATGCGTTTAGTGTTTTGTAAGTGACAGTGATCGATCGATACTGCACTTGGGTGGGCTGGGCTGGGCCGGGTGGAGGGGCAAAAGCAGGTGCTAGCGGGTATCTGGGCTGATCCCGCTAACACTGCGTTTTTGGGAACCCTAAACTGCTGGGGACGCTAGTATAGATCTGATCGGATCAGATATTGATCCGTTCAGATACTATACCACTAAGGGAGGCGTATGCTGCGTGCGTGGGTGTTAGCGGTACTGGCGCTAACCTGACGCTGCCTGGGGCTGGTGCTTGCCAGTTCACCAAAACGCTACCAAAAAAACTGTTAGTGATCGCAGGGATCAGGCCTGACTCTGTGAACGCTGCAGTTATGCGTTTAGTGTTTTGTAAGTGACAGTGATCGATCAATACTGCACTTGGGTGGGCTGGGCCGGGCGGAGGGGCAAAATGCAGGTGCTAGCAGGTATCTGGGCTGATCCCGCTAACGCTGCATTTTTGGGAACCCTAAACTGCTGGGGACGCTAGTATAGATCTGATCAGATCAGATATTGATCCATTCAGATACTATACCACTAAGGGAGGCGTATGCTGCGTGCGTGGGTGTTAGCGGTACTGGCGCTAATCTGACGCTGCCTGGGGCGACACATATCACCGCCGGGCGATCAGGGGGCTAAACCTTTATTCGGTAAAAAATGGCGGGTGCCCTGACACTATAAAAAATAAATGAACTAACCAGCGTCACCGTAACGGTTATACGTGATCAGTGGTGAAAGGGTTAACTAGGGGGCAATCAAGGGGTTAAAACATTTATTAGATAGTATATAAGGGGTCCCTGTTGCTATAAAATGCTGACGGCGAACCTAAATATTTACGTCCCTAACTAGCGTCACCAGTGACACTAATACAGCGATCAGAAAAATGATCGCTTAGTGACACTGGCGACAGGGGGTGATCAAGGGGTTAAAACTTTATTAGGGGGGATTAGGGGGGTACCCTAGACCTAAAGGGGGCTAACCCTAACTGACCTAACACAGTAACTGTCACAAACTGACACCATGCAGTAATCAAAAAAAAAACTGCTTGGTGTCAGTGTGACAGGGGGGGAGGGGTGATCGGGGGGTAATGGGGGGTGTAATGTGTGCCTGGCATGTTCTACTGTGTGTGTGTGTTTGGTGCACTCACATTTCAGTCTTCTCTCCTCTGCGCCGGAACGGAAACTGCCGAGCCGAGGAGAGATGACATCACATCCCCTGCCTCTGTGTACTACACAGAGGCATGGGAAGAATCTCATTAGCTGGGAGCGATCGCGAGGGGGGCCACGATCGGATGGCCTCCCCCTCATCTCTGATCGCTGCCAGACCAAAGGCGACCGCCGCTGGCACCGGGGGGGTCCGATCGGACCCCCCACCCGCGGGAAGGCAAGGACGTAAATGTACGCCCCTTTGCCTGCCCGTGCCGCTCTGCTGACGTATATCGTCGTGCGGTGGTCGTCAAGTGGTTAAAAGCTAAACCCCAGGAGGCAGGTTTAAAAATAAAAATCTCAAACCAATCTTTTTTTTTTTTTATGGTGCAGCTCTTGCCATGCAAGGTAATTATGTCTGCACTGCAGTAGATCTGACTTGTACCAAAAAGATAATTGAACTGATTAAATTTGATTTGAAATGGAATGTATTGCTTGCAAATTGCAATTGCATGGTATTTTATTTTTTTTGAGATATTCTGTAATATACTATAAACTTCATGCGCTTGTTGTCATTGAATTTTTCACTTTGTCAGCTTAGTATTATAAGTTATACAGTTATACTACACTGACATGACAGCAAGCGCATGAATTTTTTAAACATGACAGTATGCAATAAATATAATATATATTTATTAAATATAAATTATATTTATTGCATACTGTCATGTTTAAAAAAATAATGTGCTTGCTGTCATGTCAGTGTAGTATAACTATACTACGCTGACAAAGTGACAAATTTAATGACAACAAGTGCATAAATTTTATAGTATACTACAGAATAAACAATAGAAGTGATTTTGCGCAATGATCCAATAAACTAGGGATATCCCCTCTAAATGTGATAAAGTGAAAAGTAATAACAGGTCTATCAAAGCGCATAAAGTGGATTCAATAAAAAGTGGTCATAAATTCATGACTGGTATAAACATATAAATACAAAAAAGGCTGGTAGATAATGACAGCAATAATGATAAAAATAATATATGATAATCAATGTGCAATATAAAATAAATAGTCCATAAAAGGAGGGGATGGATGAAAATGCTAGGTCCTCCTGGGGAAAACTAAAAAGTCACAAGAGATGGAGTAAATGTAATTCCAATAGCTGGCTTCTCAGTAGTAGAATATAGTGGTATTGCCCATAGAAACTTCATACAATCAATTAGATCTAGTCTCCCAGAACTCTCACCTCAAGGCTGGTTAATTATTGCATCTGTGAGTTCAGGTCTGCTGATATTGCCACTGTTGTATGTAGTCAGTAGATGGATTTTAGATTTCTCCTTATAAGTCCTCTGCTGGAATTCCTATAAAACTCCAGTGTCAGCAACACCGTGATAGGGGGAGGAAAGGAGAAAAGGAAGGGGCTCCACTAGTGTAGTATATTAGAATGTGCAAGGTATTTATTAAGTATAAAAGGTGGACTCTTACATAGTAACAATTAGTTAAAAGCAAATAGAAAAGACAATGAGCGTATGGCGCTCTCAGCGCCCTCTCACTTCTCCTCCTGTGTACGTCTCGCTCCGGCCACTCCCTACGTTTCGCTCCGGAGTGGCCGGAGTGAGACATACACAGGAGGAGAAGTGAGAGGGCGCTGAGAGCGCTGTACATTCATTGTCTTTTCTATTTGCTTTTAACTAATTGTTACTATGTAAGAGTCCACCTTTTATACTTAATAAATACCTTGCACATTCAATTGCAATCCATTCCATTCCATTTCAAATCATATTTAATCAGTTCAATTATATAAAATCTTTTTCAGATTTTGGAATGGATTGCTTGCAAATTTCAATTGCATGCTATTTTTTTTTAGCTATTCTGTAGCATACTATAAACTTCATGCGCTTGTTGTCATTGAATTTGTCACTTTGTCAGCGTAGTATTATAAGTTATACAGTTATACTACACTGACATGACAGCAAGCACATGAATTTTTTAAACATGACAGTACGCAATAAATATAATATATATTTATTAAATATATATTATATTTATTGCGTACTGTCATGTTTAAAAAAATCATGTGCTTGCTGTCATGTCAGTGTAGTATAACTATACTACGCTGACAAAGTGACAAATTCAATGACAACAAGCGCATACATTTTATAGTATACTACAGAATAGCTCAAAAAATAAATAGCATGCAATTGCAATCCATTCCATTCCATTTCAAATCATATTTAATCAGTTCAATTATACAAAATCTTTTTGCTACAAGTCAGATGTACTGCAGTGCAGACAAACATTTTAAATACTAGCATTGCATGACAAGAGTGCTGACTTGTTGTTTAACAAAGGCCAAGTAGTAAGTAATACATGTTGTTTGACTGCTATAGACAGAAAGATCATCATTTCAGTTTCAGTACTACTATAATATAATAATACTACTAGTTGGATTGTTTTTGTCAGTTTAAGTAAGGTAATGGTAACCATCCAGAAGGGACAGTGCCCACTCTTGTACTTGAGCATGCTATGTACAGCCCTCTATGAAGCCATCTCTCGGGTCCCAGCAGCGTCTCTCGGGTCCCAGCAGCATCTCTCAGGTCCCAGCAGCATCTCACAAACACGAGGAGCGTTCGTGGGGAAGGTGCCAGCGTCTCAGCAGGGAACGTGCTTACAAGTGCGGCGTCTTAACCGCGAGGAACATGCACGCCGCCCACGCAATGAGTGACGTCACCCGCTGGTTTTCCCACCGCTACTGCGCATGCGAGATTTTCGGCGCCATTATCGGCAAGAATTCTCTTTCGGCAAATTGCCGAAAAGGCCATTTTTGGCCGATATGTTTCGGCGGCCGAAATTTCGGTGCATCCCTAGCAGCAACTGTATTTTTCTTTTCAGATGGTTGGCCACAGACTATTAAGGTATATCAGGGCCCTTTCTCATCTTGTTCTTCATGCAGGTGGACATGGCTAGGCCTGCCTTTCAAGTTTCACGTCCTGAGTTAGTTTTATCAGTAGGAATTACAATGGCGCAGCCAGAATTTCTCGATCAAGTAGAACTGGTTGGTAAGCCGGTTCTACTTGATAACTGTTGGTCATGGATCAGGCATATCATGGTGACAGGTGATCGATCTGGCTATGGTTCTTTATCCAGAATATTCCGAGGGCTTCTACCAAGGGTTGGAAGGTTTCGTAGGTTCATGTCTTTGGCTTTCGCTGCATATTACCTCTGCGATTTGGCCTCATCTGCCAACACTATCAAGTATCTATCAGGTGACCAGCATTTCAGGCCCCTACAAACTCCTGACTATCTGTCCATTTTTGCAGCTCACCCTCTCTAAGCCATATTAAGGGGTATTCAGAGAAGTCAGGGATGTTCTCTCTTGGCACGGCTACCAGTTACCGGCCAGGTTTTCGTAGTGTTTCAGACTTCCTGTCTCCTATCCTTGGCGCAGATCCCAGTTAGTGCTTTAGGCAGTTCACCTTTTACTACACTTACAACTTCCCAATAATTAGAATAGATGGACAAGCCAGGGGTTTGTGGTAATTTTACTGTACCACAGCTACGGTGTCGAATTAAAGTATATGTCCTTCTCTACAATTATTCATCTGGTCAGCTCTTTTCTTCCTTTCCCCAGGCATTCACTCACGACAAACAGTTTGTTCTTATGTCCAGGTTTACTTGCCAAATTAGGCTCAATCCCAAAAATCTTTTCTGGATATTTCTTAGGATCGAAGGCAACTTTCGTAAGTCCCAAACAGGGGGTCCCTTCTTATATCTTCAAATACATGGGGCGCTGGAGTTCCTCCTGTTTTAGCAGTTACATACGTAAACCCCTTTTCTAAAGTCATCTGGGCATTCACTATTTTCTGGACTGATGGTTGTTGCCGACCCTTTATCAAACTTCCACATCACTCCTACTTCGTGTCTCTTTTTGCCCTCTTTTAGGCATACTGACCAGCTAGGCCAAGGCACACCTCAGGTCTTGGTAGTTAGGGTTATCGCATTTCCAAGTGAAGTCTCTGACTACAAATACTAGTATGAGCATGCAAGATCCGCTCCTCCAGAGGCTATAATCCCTGCCAGGTGATGGCAACAAGAATTGGTTGAAGCTGTATTCTGAGGTTTAGATTTCATTGTAATTTTATGCTTAACAGGGCAAGGGGGGACACACTTAACCTTTACATACTATTTAGGTCTGTAATTATTTTTAAACTTTTTTTTATTATTTACATAAAATCATTATTTTACAAATACACATTAAAAAAAAGCACCCATGGCATCGGCATGCACAGCATTATGTGTTTTCAAATGTGAAAGCGCGGCAGTAGCCTTTTCCTTTGAGATTGCCTATCTCTGATTGAAACTATGGAGTTGATTTACTAAAGGCAAATAGACTGTGTACTTTGCAAAGTGCAGTTGCACTCTGCAAGTACAGTTGCTCCAGAGCTTAGTACATGAGCAGAAGCTCTGCTGGCTATCATCATCCAATCATGTGGAAGTAAAAATGCAGTTTTTTCTATTTTCCTTGCACATGATTGGGTATTCTTTGCAAAGTGAGGCTTTACCTCATTTAAGCTCATCTAAGCTCTGTTGAAACTGTACTTTGGAAAGTGCTCAGTGTATTTTCCTAATGTAAATCAACGCCTGTATCTGTTGTCCATATCTAAGTGTCTGTTGTTTTGTCAATTAGGTTAGACCTAACCCATATAGCTTGGTTTACTAAAGGCAAATAGACTGTGCACTTGCTCCAGAGTTTAGTAAAAGTTGGTACAGGTTTACTTTGGAAAGAATACCCAATCAAATGCAAGGGCAATAAAACAAAACAGCATTTTTGCTTGCACATGATTAGATATGCACATGGGAACTTCCCCTTGTTTACTAAACTCTGGAGCAACTGCACTTGCAATGTGCACAGTTTGGGGTTGATTTACTAAATGCAAAAGACTGCACTTTACAAATGTAGTTGTTCCAAAGATTAAGGCCCCTTCACACTACTGTGACTTCAAAGTTGCGCGATTGTGCGGCGATTTTGCAGCCTTGTAAATGTAAATGCCTTGTAAACTTGAGGTCTATGGACCTCAACTTGCATCAAAGTCAGACCAAAGTAGTACAGGTTCCCGGATTGTCACTTGCCACACATTACGGATTGTCACTTGCTGCCACGTCCCGGATTGTCACTTGCCACTTCACCTGTCACACATTACGGATTGTCACTTGCTGCCTGTGTCACTTTCATGCTGTGTCCCAGAGTCAGGCAGCAGAGAGATAAGGTCATCTCTCTGCTTCCCGAGGCTGCCTGCACAGTGAGGGGGGAACTGCACTGCAGGGATGCAGGGAGGGCGCCGGGCGGTGAGAGATGATGTCATCTCTATGCATCCCCGGCTGCCAGCTCCCTGATTGGCCAGCCTGCTCACACACAAGCCGAGCCGCCCAGCTGACTCACCGCCTGACAGCCCTCGGAGCCGCCCGCGCTCTCACCGCGGATCCGCGGAGCCGCCCGCGGGCCCACAAAGCCGCCCGCTTTCACCCGCGGGCCCGCAAAGCCGCCCACTTTCACCCGCAGGCCCGCAAAGCCGCCCGCTGTCACCCCGCGGAGCCGCCTGTCCTTACCGGTCTGGGCCCCTAAGAGCTGCGGGCCCCATAGCGGCCGCGTGTTTCGCTATGGCGGTTGTTCCGCCACTGGGTACTCATTGGAAATCATGGATATGATTTGTCATGCCACTTTGCAGTTCCAAGTCGCAGGACAAGTCGCACAAATGTGAAAGGGACCTTATAAATGAAGCAAAGCTTGACTTTCAAAGGAAAACCAATCACATGCAAAGAAAATAAAAAAACAGCATTTTTGCTTGCACATGATTGGATGATGAAAATCGGCAGAACTTCCCCTCATTTATGAAGCTCATGCAAAGTGCAGGGGAAGCTTAGCCATTAGTAAATCAACCCCAGTGTTTAGTACTACTAAGCAGGTAGCAAATTCTATTTAGTAATGACCAAACATTACTTATCCCTGTATAAAAATGTTCAAAGTACAGTAAACACAGAAACAAGGCTTTTAAAACAATAACACTACTAGATCCTATGCAATAAAAATAAAATGTATATAACATACTGTGTGTATATATATAAACAGTATCTCACAAAAGTGAGTACACCCCTCACATTTTTGTAAATATTTTATTCTATCTTTTCATGTGACAACACTGAAGAAATGACACTTTGCTACAATGTAAAGTAGTGAGTGTACAGCTTGTATAACAATGTAAATTTGCTGTCCCCTCACAATAACTTAACACACAGCCATTAATGTCTAAACGGCTGGCAACAAAAGTGAGTACACCCTGTAGCGGTACCCCGGTACAGTTGTGGTCCACCTGTCACCCTGCCCAGCTCGGCATTCACTTCCCAATCACCTTGAGTCAATGAACAGTCTATATGTTTGTTTTTTTGCATTTTTAATGAGCAATTTAAATTTGGATAGGGATTAGAATTTATGGGATGCCCAGTAGAATTTTAGAACAGTCAATTTGGGACAGAACTATGTACACTCTTTGTATATGACACTTCTTCAAACTCCTCCTGGACAACACTTGTATGCTCATTATCTTTCACTCTCTCTCTCCTGCACAACACTTAACTCCAGGCACAGCTAGCACATGGTTAGGCCCAACACTGACTCAGTCAGGCCTTAGGAATAGCCATCTGTAGGCAGGGACCGCGGGTCCCGTTTTGTGTAGCAAAAATAGAATAGAAAGTCTTTAGTGCTAGGTGTCCTATGGTGGACTACTGCTCCCAGCAATTCCTCTTCAGACCCTGCCAGCTCTCCTGGCTGCAGCTGCCCGACTCCACTGCCCATGACATTGCAATCCTCACTGGCTCCCCACCCAGCTCTGACTGTTGTCTCACAGTCCTCTCTGGTATGCCTCTCAAGTACTCCCGATAGCACATGTCACTCACCAGCCCTCCTGGCTGCACACCGGTGGTTCTCTCCTGAAGACTTGCCTGGCAGCACTAGCTTCTTTCTGTCCTCTCTGACTCCTCTCTGTGCCTCCCGTCCAGATCCTTCATGCGTTCCTGAAGGAATCCTTCCTGCACCCAAGTCCCAGGCCCAAGGTCACCCCCCCTCCAGAATGGGGAGCGCCCACAAAGGCCCAGACAGCCTAGCACTTCATCCTCAGTTCTTCCACCCGATGACTCCTCCCAAGCTGGGCTGACTCTAGGTATTTAAGGAGGCCTACCTCATGCCAATCCAAGTTGGGGATTGGTCAGGGCTCCTTAGAACATCCGGGGCAGCTCCTCCCTCTCTTCCCCTCCTCTCTTCTAGAATCCTCTAGAAGCCAGAGGGCGGTAACCGAGAAATTATGCTATCTGTCACCAGCCTACTCTTAGCCACTCCCAGCCCACACAGATCAAGCTAGCTTCCAGCTAGGCCTGCCTAAATTTACCTGCATTCACAAAAATAATAATAATAACTCTAGCACCTGCCTAGAGGGTGCTACATTCCCTAACTGAAATTGTCCAAATTGGGCCCAAAGTGTCAATATTTTGTGTGGCCACCATTATTTTCTAGCACTGCCTTAACCCTCTTGGGCATGGAGTTCACCAGAGCTTCACAGGTTGCCACTGGAGTCCTCTTCCACTCCTCCATGATGACATCACGGAGCTGGTGGATGTTAAAGACCTTGCGCTCCTCCACCTTCCATTTGAGGATGCCCCACAGATGCTCAATAGGGTTTAGGTCTGGAGACATGCTTAGCCAGTCCATCACCTTTACCCTCAGCTTCTTTAGCAAGGCAGTGGTCATCTTGGAGGTGTGTTTGGGGTTGTTATCATGTTGAAATACTGCCCTGTGGCCCAGTCTCCGAAGGGGGGGGGGGGGGATCATGCTCTGCTTCATGTTGACATTCATGGTTTCCTCAATGAACTGTAGCTCCCCAGTGCCAGCAGCACTTATGCAGCCCCAGACCATGACACTCCCACCACCATGCTTGACTGTAGGCAAGACACACTTGTCTTTGTACTCCTCACCTGGTGGCCACCACACACGCTTGACACCATCTGAAACAAATAAGTTTATCTTGGTCTCATCAGACCACAGGACATGGTTCCAGTAATCCATGTCCTTCCTCTGCTTGTCTTCAGCAAACTGTTTGCGGGCTTTCTTGTGCATCATCTTTAGAAGAGGCTTCCTTCTGGGATGACAGCCATGCAGACCAATTTGATGCAGTGTGCGGCATATGATCTGAGCACTGACAGGCTGACCCCCCACCCCTTCAACCTCTGCAGCAATGCTGTCAGCACTCATATGTATATTTCTTAAAGACAATCTCTGGATATGACGCTGAGCACGCGCACTCAACTTCCTTGGTTGACCATGGCGAGGCCTGTTCTGGAACCTGTCCTTTTAAACCGCTATATGGTCTTGGCCACCGTGCTGCAGCTTGGTTTCAGGGTCTTAGCAAACTTCTTATAGCCTAGGCCATCTTTACAGATCCTTTACAGAATTTTTTTTACAGATCCTCAGAGAGTTCTTTGCCATGAGGTGCCATGTTGAACTTCCAGTGACCAGTATGAGAGAGTGAGAGTGATAACACCAAATTTAACACATCTGCTCCCCATTCACCTGAGACCTTGTAACACTAATGAGTCACATGACACCGGGGAGGGAAAATGGCTAAGTGGACCCAATTTGGACATTTTCACTTAGGGGTGTACTCACTTTTGTTGCCAGCGGTTTAGACATTAATGGCTGTGTGTTGAGTTTTTTTGAGGGGATAGCAAATTTACACTGTTATACAAACTGTACACACACTACTTTACTTAGTAGAAAAGTTTAATTTCTTCAGTGTTGTCACATGAAAAGATATAATAAAATATTTACAAAAATGTGAGGGGTGTACTCACTTTTCTAGGTGTATATATATATATATATATATATATACACACACAGAAGGAGCCGCTGGTTAAATTTTGGGTTCTCTGTTCTGCGCCTCGACTCCAAGAAAAACCTCAGCCCCCCTGGTACACCTGGTTGAATAAAATTAGTGCAAGCGCAATTTACAACACAAGTGAGAAATACCTTTCGCCTGGCTGTGGGATATGGCAATAAATACACACACACCTGTTTAGTGATAAATCCGCTTATTCTATTGATTGACTATTATAGCTTAAGTAACAGTTAAACTGAATTGAACACACCCAGCAGGCAGGTTAGCAATAAACAATGCATATAAACTTTAAATGCAACAAGGGTATTTATAACTCTACACTAGGTTTTGAGTGCACTCAAACGAATAGACAGAGGTATAGTACCCTTCTAAACTGGCCAGAGCTTCAAGGTAGTTACAACTAGGAGCAGTCCTTAGTCCTAATTTTCATTGGAGTTTGTTGGCGCGCATTGCGGCCATCAGTAAGGCCTGCACTCAGTATTAGAGCTATTCCCTAGCATTGGTAGCAAGTATTGGCTGCAAGTCCCGGTAACTCTGATTTAGTTGCCCCTCCGATCAGGCGTCAACACGCTTAGGTTGCTTAGGGCGACTCTGGCAGGCAGCACGGCAAAGACAGCATCCCGGGAGTGGCTCCGTCTCTCCACGATCCGGTCCCAGAACTGCTTCCCCACACTGTAGTAGCTTCCAATGGCACCTCGTCCTCTCTCCACACTGGCCCCGATAACTCGCTGCAGACTTAGGAGTTTCCCCAAATGGCTGTGGATTTCTGCCAACTCAGGCTTTGTCTTTCTCTGGCTGACAATCTTGGGCACAGTTGCTCTCTCTCTCTCTCTCTCTCTCTCTCTCTCCCTCTCTCTCTCTCCCTCTCTCTCTCTCCCTCTCTCTCTCTCTCTCTCTCTCTCTCTCTCTCTCTCTCTCCCAGTCAGCATCTCTCTGTTTCCATCTTGTGGCTTTCATTGGTCGATGACAACATGCCTGCTACACACACACACACACATTTATATATATATATGTATATATATATATATATATATATATATATATATATATATATATTTATATATATATTTATGGTCGGAGCCCTCTGTGCTGAGAGATATGAAGCACATAAACACGTAAACACGTCACAAGACTAACAACATAAAATAGACCTGAAGTGTGCCCTGGCCTGCTGTACGGTAAACCCAGGTCTGCTGGGCGGTATGCCAAGAGAAGGGTGCATACCCTAAGAAAGTAAATGGATGTTTCTGTACAGAAATTGTTTAAGAGAAGTACCCTGAGAAGGGGAATGGGTGGGTGGGTACCGCGCACTGGAACCGACACAGACCATTGTGGGTGGTCTGCTTAAATACCCTCTGGGCTCCTCCCATAGTTTCAGGCCACCATACTGGCCTTCCTATATATATATATATATATGTATATATATATATACATACTATATTGTCAAAAGTATTGTAACGCCTGCCTTTACACGCACATGAACTTTAATGGCATCCCAGTCTTAGTCCGTAGGGTTCAATATTGAGTTGGCCCACCCTTTGCAGCTATAACAGCTTCAACTCTTCTGGGAAGGCTGTCCACAAGGTTTAGGAGTGTGTCAATGGGAATGTTTGACCATTCTTCCAGAAGCGTATTTGTGAGGTCAGGCACTGATGTTGGACGAGAAGGCCTGGCCTCACAGTCTCCACTCTAATTCATCCCAAAGGTGTTCTATTGGGTTGAGGTCAGGACTTTGTGCAGTGCAGGCCAGTCAAGTTCCTCCATCCAAACTCGCTCATCCATGTCTTTATGGACCTTGCTTTGTGCACTGATGCACAGTCATGTTGGAACAGGAAGGGGCCACCCCCAAACTGTTCACACAAAGTTGGTAGCATCAAATTGTCCAAAATTATTTGTTATGCTGATGCCTTAAGGCAGGGGTCTCAAACTGGCGGCCCCTTAGATGTTGCAGAACTACAAGTCCCATGATGCATTGCAAGGCTGACAGTTATAAGCATGGCTTCCACAGGCAGAGGCATGATGGGACTTGTCGTTTCGCAACACCTGGAGGGCCGTCAGTTTGAGACCCCTGCCTTGAGGGTTCCCTTCACTGGAACTAAGGGGCCAAGCCCAACCCCTTAAAAACAACCCCACACCATAATCCCCCCTCCACCAAATGATTTGGATTGGCCCGGCTTCTGTCAGACTGGCTGTAGTACACACGGGCCGAATGTGTGTTTCTATTGAACCGTCCGATGCCGCCCGACATTCGGGCCCTGTGTACGGGGCTTTAGATCTTTTGATCCAGATCCACTAGATAAAAATATATAATACATATTGTAAAATATAATAAAAAGTCAGTCCTTGACAGGAAGTAGGTGAGAAAAGTCATAGTGAACAACTGTTATGACAATGGGCCTATAACACTATTGCACAATATTTATATGCATATTACTACTTTAGAAACCAGTTGTCTCATCAGACTCTTGTTCTAGTTTGTGATTGCAAAATCCAAAGTTATAGATACATTTGCCAAGGATTGTAATCCAGAAACCTGTATAAACCTGTATAAACTAGGAGGTGATTATGTTGAAATTTTGCAGATTTGATGCCAGGACTTAATGCTCACAAGGGAAGACATATGAAAAAGTGCCATATAAGTAGTTTCTGCCCAGATTAGTTTTCGCTGTTGTGTTTAATATAAGGGCAACATGTTTTTATGGATTATCTGTCTAAAAAGATACTGTATATATGCAAAATAAATAACTATAAATACACAAAACAAATGTTGATAATGTAAAAAAAAAAAGTATATAGTATAAATACATACATATATAGATAACATAATAAAGTGTTGTTCCTCCAAAGAGGCAAATGCAGTATTTTGCTGCATGACACTCCTACCTTCACTAAACATAACCTATTCATAACTATGAACCAGTAATGAAAACTGTGTGCTGCTCAGGCTACAAGGGAAAGCAGTCCTGTGTCCACCGCTGTGAGTGCAAGCCAGGGAGGGAGCTTGTCTCGGATCCAAACAACTGTTAAGCCCACTAATCATGGATAAAGTGATTGTAAAGTCTCGCTTTAAAAAAACAAAACAAAAACATGTAATACTTACCTGCACTTTGCAGTTGGTTTTGCACAGGGCAGCCCGGATCCTCCTCTTCTCAGGTCCCTCTTCGCTGCTCCTGGCCCCTCCCTCCTGACGAGTGCCCCCATAGACCAGCTGCTTGCTATGGGGCACCCGAGCCAAGCTGCATCCCTGTGTGTCCATTCAGACATGCATCTGCCATTCGGCCCTGTCCCCTCTCTCCCCTGATTGGCTAACTGACAGCCAATCAGGAGGAGAGTCTCGGACATCGCTGGATAAAGAAGGGGCTCAGGGTAAGTAGTGGGGGGTGCTGGGGGCCTGCTACACACAGAAGGTTTTTTATCTTAATACATAGAATGCATTAAGATAAAAAACCTTTTGCCTTTACAACTCCTTTAAGCTCGGAGGGGCGGAGTGAAACACATTGGGGCATGGCCTGGCAGGAGCCAGGCCATTTATTCCAATACCAATGGGATTGCATTGATGTGCCGCTTCATGGGATTTATCCTTTGCTATTCAAAACTATGCTGCCTGACAGAGCTATATAGTTTGTTTTAAAAGTATGCTGCAGCCATGTGTTAGAACTGACATGCAATATACCTTTTACAGGGATATTTAAACAGTATTGATCCAGAATGGCCCAGGATATTCCAATGGGGGAAATGTAAATGGTGCAAGACCTACTTTGTCCACAGGCAGCAACTTTGAACAGCAATAACATCAGCAAGGTCATAGTTAAACTAGTGGCCAAAGGCCCTCTCATGACTCCCGATGATCTCAATGCATCTTCTTGAAGTCCGGCAAGGGGTCACTTCAGACTTCTCCTTACCTGGAGTCTGTAGCAGTAGCACCGCACAGTACCTTGAAGGTCCATACACACGATACAAAAATCTGAAGTAAAATTTCGTCAGACGAACGATCTGCCAATTTTCGGATCGTTAGTATGGTGCTTTCGAGAGCCAATTCCGTTTTTTTCCAACAAAAGCTGGATGTGCAGACTATAAAATTTTTGTCAGATGTGAACACAACGTCCGATTTTTGAACAATTAGTACGAAAAAAATCGTAAGTGCAAGACTACGCATGTTCAGAAGCAAAAGAATGCATACAAAACTATTCAACACATTAGGTCACTTCTTAAGTTGTATTCTGTCATACGAGAATTTTCGTATGGTGAGTAACCTCTTCACTTTAAGACACGAGACTAGCATGCAACAAAAAATGGATGAACGGTCGTCTGAAAATCGGATTGTGTGTACGAGGCTTTACTCAGCGTTCACAGCAGTCTTTTCCAGACAATCTAAAGGATCCATAGACTTCTGCTCTTAACTCCTTCTGTTGTGCTAAATAGTCAGCTAAGGGTCCAGACCAGGAAACACTGGCTAGTATTCTGAAGAGCTTTGTCCAGTTTCTACTGCTACTATGGGACTTTCCTCAATCCTGAAACTACAGTGTTGCTACTGCCGAGTAGAAGTCTTCTATCTGCTTTCAGGAGGACTTCACCAGAGCTTAACAAAGACCCCATACACACTATTAGATTTTCTGCAGATTTTTTTCTTCAGATTTACCAAAACCATATAATATGAGGTCAAATCTTTTAGCCATATACACACGATCAAACTTCTCGTCGGAAAAAGATATGATGGCTTTTCCGACGGGATTCCGCTCAAGTTTGCCTTGCATACACACGGTCACACAAAAGTTCGCTGAACTTACAACCGTCAAGAACGTGGTGACGTACAACACTACGACGAGCCGAGAAAATGAAGTTCAATGCTTCGAATTGTTTCCAAGCATGCGTAGGAATTTTGCGCGTCGGAATTGCCACAGACGATCGCATTTTCGGATAGGAACTTTTTCCGACCGAAAAATTAAAAACATGTTATCAATCTTTTGCTGGCTGGAATTCGGCCAGCAAAAGTCTGATGGAGCATACAGACGGTCGCATTTTCTGACAAAAAACTCTCATCGGTCTTTTGCGGGCCGAAATTCCGATCGTGTGTACACAGCATAAGAGTTTCAATTTGTATGCAATCAGGCTGGCCCTTGCACTACATGGTTTTGGTAAATCTGAAGACAAAAATCTGCAGAAAATCTGATAGTATGTATGGGGCCTAAAGAGATCAGTTAGATGTCCTCAGATGTGAATAGTTTTATTTCCAGAGTATCCCACCAAATCCCTTTCCCTATCCAAGTTCTCCAAAAATAAAACAACAAAAACCCCTAGACTGGTCATTGAAAACAAAGAGCAGAAGTGTGTGTGCACCTGGCTGTGTGAATCTACCTTATGCCTGGCTGCGGGGCAAAAGTGGGGAAGACCTGGGCAAAATACCAGCGGCTCTTACGGGGGTAGCACTACATGTAAATAAAAGCAAACTTCCGAGAAAATATGTGGTGTAGATGTGTGACTCTGCAGGCTATCCATTTAGTGCCATATTGTCAATCTTCCTGGCATAAGTTGTGGATGATGAAATCTTGAGAGTGCTGTGGTTCTATTGCTGAACTTCTAGGCTGATAATCTGTTAAATCTGTGGAATTTATCCAGACTGTCCAAAGTCACTGTTTGAAGTGTGGAGATCTCAGGGCGGATTTTAACATCTGAGCCTGGATCTACTGGTTCTTTTGTGCTACTATCAGGGTCTACTGTACAAGAACGCGGGTCCTGTAAACCATGATGTGTTCTTAAGGTGACACATGCAGCGACAGCTCTCGTAGTGTAGTCTGCAGGATTATGGTCAGTAGGTACATTGTGCCTATGTGGCATTGTGTTGTAATATCTCCAGTTTTTAAGTAGGCAACAGCAGCCTTAGCTCAGGGCCGGTGCTACCACTAGGCAAACTAGGCAACCGCCTAGGGCGCACTGCTGCCTAGGGGTGCCCGGACACTGGTTTCCCTCTGCGTCTGCATGCTCTGCAGGCTGCAACATGTAACTAACTCAGTCTCAGGCAGCTGCTCCGTCTGACCAGTAGTGTAATTAGAGGCGCAGTGCAGCACTGGAACCAGTGCTAGAGGAAGCATAGCCGATGATTCCTGTATAGTGCCACCTCCTTTCACATGGGCAGGACAAAGGGGGTGCAGTCAGGGGTGGAGCCAATGGGGGCGGCAAAATGAGATTTTGCCTAGGGTGTCAAAAGTTCTTGCACCAGCCCTGCCTTAGCTTTATCTGAAATATCGGAAAATATGTGTAGCAATAACTCATGGTGGAGCTGCTGATTTTGATCGGGCTGTTTCCGCCACCCATTACCTGTATTTTCACCACATCAGGAACCTAGAGTCCATGTTGAGCTTTGCATCCACAATGTATGAACCAGTCACTTTAATACTTTTTCCAATGCTTTAATGGGAGATAAAGGAAAGAAGTAGCAGGAAAGAGGTAGAGAGGGAGTTTCAGGGAAGTTCAAATACCTTTTCTGTCTTTGATCTTTGAGTACTTGAATTTCTTAAGGACGAGTATTCCTTCAGTCCAAGATTTAATCTTTTGCCCAACCGGATAGGCCTCTCTCACTGACCTAGCAGCCGGAGCGTAGCACGAACAAGAAAAAGTTTCTGCCACAGACTTGAGAAGAATAAAGTAACTGCACGATCCTCTGCCACAGGACGTAGTCGTTTTAGATGAACAGCAACACAGTACCAGAACCTTTAAGCCGACCCGGCAGTACTATGTGGTAGGTTGACTTAAGATGCGTCCTCCAATTGAGTCACCAGGCCCCTCTCCAGACCAGCGCTCCGCATGATCCTTCCAAGACGGGTCCTCCCCTGGATTCTTCTCAATTGTCCAGCTTCCTCCCGCAGGACAGATGGCATAGGACCATCTCTGTAGCAGCAGTGGTAGGCCCCAGACAGACTTCTGGGCCCACCCACACGCTGCAGCAAAGCAGTCCTCCGGCCTGGAGGACCACGAGGTAGGACTCCTAGTACATACCTGTCGGCCAGGAGGGCCAGTAGGTGGAAAGAAAGAGACCAAGAAATATGGCGTCTGTCTCTTAAATACCCCTTCCCAGGGGACAACCTCTGCCGAGTTACTTCTGGGAAAGAAGAGCACTCAATACACCTCAGTCTGTTTCTTTCCAGCTCAGGTCTGTAGTGACACCGACATCTACAGTCGACGGAGTGGAACTGCACGCAACACAACCAAGGCTGGAACAGAAGCTAATTTAGCCATAGATCAAATCTGAACTGTAGAGAACAGATGACCCACTAAATTTACACATAAGCGGTAGATTAAAAATCTACCAGTGCTACATATGCAAAGTAAGGAAGCAAGGAACGTCTGTTGGATGTCAGCTATGAAAGCAACAGAGTCTCTGCAAAAGTGTAAGAGCACCCCTAGAAGTTTGTTATTGAGGTCTGGACCTGTCAAGAAGACATTGTTTAAGGAGACACCCTCGAAATTGACACTAGAATCAAACACTACTCTGATCTGACCTGGCTTCCTAGGGTGGTATACTCTAAATATCGGTAGGTATCAGCACTCCTCAGAGTCTTTAAGAGTGGGAGCTATTCCCGCATGGCTGTTATCAATGATGTTCTCTATAGAAAAGAAATGGTCTATCATCTCTGGCTTTCTTTGAAAATTACATTGAAGAGAAACGTCTTTGTACTTGTTCTTGGTTATTAGGTAGGCATCGTCTCTGTGGTCTGAAGGGAAGAGGTGTGACCCAGCTGTTTGTGTCATCTTTAACCAGCCCCTGCTCCATTATTTTCAAGAAGAGTTTGTCCTGAATAGACATTGCCACCTGACCTGAGGGTGCACAGTCTTCTTTTGTTATTTGAAAGACTGTGCACCCTAAATGGTCTTGGCCACTGTCACAAGCAAGTTTGTCACTAGAGGGGCCTATAAAGGGACAAGGCAAATGGATAGTGTATGGCAATTTCTTGTGGTGGTTGTGGCACAGATGGAAAAGGGAGGGACATCCACTCTTTAATGTACGTGTAAGCATGCTATTAACGTAGGTAGGTTTGTGTATGTTTCCCAGATAGACATCTCCTATAATGACTTACCTCAGGTCTAATTTTTGGGCATATGGGGCAATGTGGGGATCATTAATTTGAGCTCTTGCTTTAGAAACTCATAAGATATCTCTCCCAAGGAGTGCTATTATTTGAGCAAGTTCTGCTATCAAATGCGCTATGCGTTTCAAGTGTGGGTGATGAACTGCTACATCTGCAGTAGGGATTTCAGATATTTGATCAGGGATCTGATTGCCTTCATTAAGAGTTGGTAAGGACAGGCATGTTTGTCCATTAGTAAACTTGACTGGGGAGCCAGATGCTCTCCTTCCCACCATCTTTGCTAATCCTGCACAAGTTCTTAAGGAGTAGGGAATGTTGGAACCTTTATTGCCAAATATGTCACAGGTTGAGCTGACTTTGATCATTAAAGTGGTTGTAAACCCCCTCATATACCCAGTGAAGTGAAAAGCCTCAGATGATACACAGAGATGACACAAATCCTTCTACATAAGTCTTACTTATTTACTAGTTTATTGTTTTCTTATCTCTACATCCTTTCAAAAGTGCAGAATTGTGATAAAAATCTTTCATCTGTCATCTGTCAGGAGCATGAACTAAGGAAGGATACAGAGCTGTGTTCTGAATAGGCAAACTGTGTGCTGAGCTCCCTCCCTGTCACAAATGTACAAATGTATCTCAAATGTCTGGAAAACTTCTCAGAGGTGACACATACTGATAACAGAGGAATGAAGCACCAGAGGATACCCAAGAGAAAGGACACTTAGAACTTTGGAGATAGACAAGTAACACTACAGGTATATGTGCTTTGGTTTACAACCACTTTATTATTATTATTATTTAAGGTACTTGTATAGCGCCATCAATTTACTCAGCGCTTTACACACATATATATATATTACATTCACATCAGTCCTTACCCTCAAGGAGCTTACAATCTAAGGTCCCTAACTCACATTCATACAAAGTAGGGCCAATTTAGACAGGATCCAATTAATCTACCAGCATGTCTTTTGGAGTGTGGGAGGAAACTGGGAGGAAGCCCACGCAGGCACAGGGAGAACATGCAAACTCCAGGCAAGTGGTGTCGTGGTTGGGATTTGAACTTTAAGAATTGCATAGCACTTATTGGCTTTGTTCCTTTGACCTGCTGGGTTAACTCTGACTAGACAGATTTTGAAGCAGGACCTGCCACCTATGGTCCCTTTGCAGACCTCTGTGCATTGTGAAGTGATCTTTGGCGTAGTTGTAGTAGTGTGTTCTTCTTCCCCATCGTGCTCACTAGTGCTGTAACTGCGCTGTAAAGTCCATGGGACTGGGCCTGGGTGTAAAGCTGTGTTGTGATCTGAGCTGTCACATTCTCTGCATTTTACACTGACCTTAAAATTCTTGGCAAAGTGAGATGTCGATGAGCATTACTTGTAGCAGATGTTGTTCTCCTTCAGGGAGGCTTTGTGTTCCTCCCATTTACTTCTGTCTGAATGGTCTGCATTTTAGAAGAGGATGTGTCTTCCTGTGCAAGGGACAGTGCTTACCAGGATCTTTGACCTTTGTCTCTGAGTTAAAGGAGCTGATAGACCTGTAAAAACAATCTGCAGGAGTCACATTCGTTTTTATGTAATGCTTTTGGAGGAATGCTCCAAAACTAGGATTGTTTCTTGTTCTAGCTTGCTGGCTTACTAAGTCCACAAAAACAGAGAAGGGGGGAATTGAACATTATACTGTCTTAGATTTGGAGCGACATGTGATCCACTGCTCTTGTAAGTTATAGGGTAGCTTTTGTACAATGGGGTTGACACATCTGGCTGTGTCAAGGAAATCAAGCCCTTGTAAGTCCCTTTTGATTTTGGTACCTGAAGTTCCATTAGTAAGTCACTTAGTTCCCTGAGTTTCTGATTAGATATTATTATCTAACAGAAGCTATCAAGTATTTGAATAGTGCATTTTCTATTGCTTCTGCTGGGCCATAACATTTGTTAAGTGTATCCTAGAACATTTTTAAGGCCAGTGTCTGGGTAGTTTATATTTATTGCCCTGATTCAACTGGCATGTTCAGCTGACTCATTTCCAAGCTATTTGATCAGGTCTATTGCTTCACTGCATGACATGTCTAAGCCTCTGATAGTGTTTTGGAAAGATTGCCAGGCTCTGTAGCTTTCAGTCCTTTGGTGACTAATTTACGTTGTGCAAAGAACTTGGCAAAGTCTACCATGACTTGATTAGCTGGCTGTGTATTGCTATGGTGAAAAGGTGGTGTGTGATAATACTTTTTAAGAGTCTCTGGTTTAACCCAGTCTTTGTTGTACCGTTCTGATGTAAAGGCAGGACCTGGAGGATAATTTGTAGATTCTGCTACTAAAGGAAAAAAATTAAGAAAAAGGCTTTTCTTATTTTTTTTCTTAACCACTTGCCATCCGGGCCATTTCTGACTCTTCGCTCCTACATGTAAAAATCTACTTTTTTTTGCTAGTAAATGACTTAGAACCCCCAAACATTATAAATATATTTTTTAGCAGATACCCTATAGAATAAAATGGTGGTTGTTGCAATTTTTTATGTCACATGGTATTTGTGCAGCGGTTTTTCAAACGCAATTGTTTGGAAAAAATACTTCTTGAATTAAAAAAAAAAAAACACTAAAGTTAGCCCAATTTTTTTGCATATTGTGAAAGATGATGTTACGTTGAATAAATAGATACCTAACATGTCACACTTTAAAATTGTATCTGCCCATGGAATAACGGAAAACTACAGTCCTTAAAATTCTCCATAGGCGACGCTTTCAGCGTCTTTACAAGTTACCAGTTTAGAATTGCACAGTAGATCTGGTGCTAGAATTATTGGACTCGCTCTGACATTTGCGACAATACCTCACGTGTGTGGTTTGATTGCCGTTTATGCATGCCCGCGGGAGTAACGTATGCGTTTGCATTTGTGCGTAAGCATGGTGGGACGGAGGCTCTTTAATTTTTTTTTTTATTATTATTTTTTTTTTTTTTACAAAAAATATTTTTTTAAACTTTTTTTTGTACTAATTTTATTGCTATCACAAGTAATGAACAACATCCCTTGTGATAGCATGGGCTGTGACAGGTCCTCTTAATGGAGAGATTTGAGGTCTATTAGACCCCAAATCTCTCCTCTGGCCTCCCATGTAACCAATCAGACATAGATCGGTTTGATCGGCTACTTACCTGGCCGTTGCTGGCCAGGTAAACAAACAAAGGGACGGAACTGCTGGTTGCTCCCGGTTTCCAGGGTTACAGAGAGAGGGGAACGACGTCAGTTCCTCACTCTCTGTACAGGGCAGCCATCCCTGCTGGCCGCATCGCTCTCGGCCTCTGCATTGGGACCGGAGAGCCCGGGTGTGACCCCCTTCCACCACCCGCAGAAGTGATCAAATGGCTAATTAGCCACTCAGATCACTTCTGCCAGATAAGGAAATGCTAGATGAAAAGATCAATACTGGTGCAGGCATCATCACAATACAACCACTGAAACCGGAGGATGTCCACGTCCTCCCGGCGGGGTGTGGTTAATATTTAATGTTGGTAATATATTCAGGTAATATGTGCAATGGCATTACAGCCAATGGAGTTTACCCTTTTTATTTTTTTTTTTTGTTTTTATTACATTTTTAAGTTGAACTTCTGTTTATCAAAGCAAGAAGGGGTCTGACCCGGAGTAGCGAACAGAGAAGGTATGCCACATCCCATAGTATAGAAAAACAAACAATGGGTTCCCCTCAGGTGGGATTTTTAAGGCATTACCAAGAAAGCGTTCATAGTATGTATGAAAAAAGAAAATTTTATTACAAAATACACACACATAATACAAAAATACCAAATGACAAAATCAACTCAAGCATAAAAAATATATTTTTTATGCTTGAGTTGATTTTGTCATTTGGTATTTTTGTATTATGTGTGTGTATTTTGTAATAAAATTTTCTTTTTTCATACATACTATGAACGCTTTCTTGGTAATGCCTTAAAAATCCCACCTGAGGGGAACCCATTGTTTGTTTTTCTGTTTATCAAAAAGCAATATATTTGTTTGTTTATGAAACTTGGTTTTATTTATACACATGTTCTATATCTCAATGACTAAATCTGTGTCTGTAGTGCATGTTCAAACCTTAATAACATAAATAATAACATGTTATTAGATTTTTGCTCCAGGAGCATATAATGAGTTTGGTAATTCTAAAGAAATACTTAAAAAATGCATTACAATTTAACTAAACCCATTCGATTTTTTTTTTTTTTTTCAAAAGCTTTATTCGAAGCAAAGGAATACAACAATTTGTATAGATAAAGGAAACATTAGTGCTTCATCACAACAGTTCATGCACGATTCTTTACAGAAATTGAAATGTATAAAAGGTTGTATATGGTTTGAAATCTCAAAGTTCTACATGTTTCACACAAACAGTACTCTTTGTCTTTGATAGATAGACCACATGTGATGGAAACCTAAAAAATGTAGAGCTAGCTGTTAGGCCCCTTTCACACGGTCAGACCATTCAGGTCCGCCTGTCAGTTTTGATGGCGGACCTGAACGGGCGCTCCATGCTAGCCTATGAAGCGACGGATGTCAGCGGAGACATGTCCGCTGACATCCGACCCGGTCCGATCCGCTAAAAGCAGACGGATGCCTCTACGTTCAGATCCGTCGCTGGCGGATCAGATCGGGTGAGATCTGATGAAAACGGACACGATGTCCGTTTTTGTCCGATCTCTCCATAGGCAGCAGCGGCGCTTGACAAGCCCCCCCCCCCCCAGTGAGCAGAGAGGGACCTGTCATCCGCCGGCTCAGCGGAGATCAATGGAGAGATCTCCCGCTGAGGCGGCGGACCGAGGCAGACTCCGTGGAAGCAGATCGCCTCGTGTGAAAGGGGCCTTAAGTGTATACAGGTGTTGATAATGGCTGGCCATTGAGGCCGTGTTTAGATAGCTTGGGTATTTGTATCAAATAGCTATTTAGGGGGTCCCTGAACCCAGGCCTTATTGAAGAGGGGTCTATCTTTGCTATAGGGAGAGGTTCCATAGTAGATGGGCATTTCGTTGTTAGAAAGCTATGTGGCCAGTACTTAAAGAGTTTGTGTGTAAGAGGTAATAGAGGATCTGGGCGTTAGAGCCCGGCATGACCAGAAGAAAGATGAAAGAGGGATAGGGATAATGGAAACAAATATTCCATTCTCCTCCGCATGAGAATGTCATAGATACTGTAGATATATTTAGGTTAAGAGTTGGGAAAACCCAACTGTAGTGAAAAAGTGGTGCCAATATGACCAAAGTTTGTGAAATTTGGACTGAGTTTCCCTTGCTTTGTGTACAAGCTCCTCCATTTTAGCTTTTTTTTATACGTGGAGCCATTCTGTTATTGTTGGGTGGGTTTGGATCTAGCCAGCAGGATGGAACGCACATTTTAGCTGCATTAACCATTTGCATGGCTAGGGAGCGAAAGTTAATTTTTCCGGGTATTGATGAGTGATGTAGAAAGAATTATGCTGGAGAATAGTTTAAAGTATAGGTCATTATTTGAGTGATAAGGCGATGGACCTCCTTCCAGAAGGGTTGAATTAATGGGCACTCCCACCATATATGTAAGAGTGAGCCCTTGGTTTCCTTGCATCGCCAATATTTGGACGAGACTGAAGGATACTTCTTGTGTAGCCTAATGCCCCGTACACACGGTCGGACTTTGTTCGGACATTCCGACAACAAAATCCTAGGATTTTTTCCAACGGATGTTGGCTCAAACTTGTTTTGCTTACACACGGTCGCACAAAGTTGTCGGAATTTCCGATCGACAACCACGCGGTCACGTACACCACGTACAACGAGACTAGAAAAGGCCGGTTCAGAACCAAGCGCGGCACCCTTTGGGCTCCTTTTGCTAATCTCGTGTTAGTAAAAGTTTGGTGAGAGACGATTCGCGCTTTTTCAGACTCGTGGCTTTCAGATCGTTTTCTGCTGTTCAGTTTGTGCTTGTGGGTTTGTATCTGCTCTTCAGTGCGTGCAGTCAGTTCGTATCAGAGTTTTCTGTGTGATCTTGCCTGCTCGTTGCTGTTTTTCAGGTCGCTCTTCACAGGCCTTGCTGTTCTTCAGTGCGTTCTGTTACTTCGTTCTGAGCAGCCGACCGTTTTCTAGCCATGTTTCGTATGCGTACTCCTCGTACAGTTCGTGCTGTGCGGGGGCTTGGTGTTGGGGTCCTGACCTTGACACAAGTCCAGTCCATGAACATGGTGAGGAGGAGTTCATGGACCAAGAATTGGTTGCTTCAGCGTGACCAGTTCTCTCATATGCCTTTGCTCCGTGAGATCCGTGAGAATAATCCTGATGATTTCAGGAACTTTCTCAGGATGACGGACCCCGTGTTTCACCGTTTGTTGGCTTTGCTGACCCCTTATATTAGCAGGCAGGATACCTGCATGAGGCAAGCCATCACTCCGGAGCAGAGGCTGGTCGCTACCTTGCGGTATTTGGCCACAGGGAGAAGCCTGCAGGACCTCAAGTTCTCGACAGGCATCTCCCCCAGGCTCTTCTTTGTGGACATTTACTGCTTGTGTTTGTTTGAGCTGACCCTGACAGAAATGTGTGGAGTGCAGAAAATGTCGTGATTGTGTAACCTTACAAAGCACTGTTGGCTGTTATTTACTAAATGCAAAGACACTTTTCACTACAAGTGCACTTGCAACTGCACTGAAACTGCACTTGTAGTGCAAAGTGGATTTCCCCTTAGGAAATAACCCCCATTTTCTCATAAAACAACAATTACATCACCCCAAAAGTGTTGTAGCGTGAGACAATAATCCACACATTCTTGATGAACAATCTTTTTAATACCTGCACAATCACATGTGCATTTACCAAAGGTTTTTCTGACAAACCAACATGTTTGTTGTATACCAATTTTTGTGGTGTCATTATCCAAAATCAAAATGTCCATTTTATAGAAAACAGGCCTGTGTAAAACCAACAAGAAAGACACAAATCTTGATCTTACAAAGTTCACATTTGGTAGAACTGGAAGGCAATATCAGACATGAGTATTTAGGAACTGTGTTTGATATAGCGTTCAGATGGGGGGAAATCACCCCTGGAAAAGCCAAATTTGGAAGATGCACACCAATTTCCCAATGTCAACATGTGCTAGCTGCCATCACGGGGGATCAAGGGATGTGTTTTGGGGGAGAAAGCCCTTCCTCACCGCTACTTTATTATTGAGGAAGGGGTTGCACCCCCAAAACGCGTCCATTGATCTCCCGTGATGGCAGATAGCACATGTTGACACACTGTGTGCATCTTCCAAATTTGGCTTTGGGAAAAATCACAAAAACATTTCGCACATTGTAGCACACAAAAGAAGAAAGAGATTTGGAGGGGTTTTAAACTCGCCCCAAAACATCAATGACGTTTTTATATTTTGGAATAACATCATTGATGTTTTGCTTGATGTTTTCCAATTGTAAATTACACCCCATGATCTCCCCGATCAGGATCTGGGCACTTTCGGATGTGAAAGGATCTTCATTCACAACCTCATGATCACCTAAAAAGAGAGGAACCCCAAAATAAATTAGGTTTAAAAAAAATGCCGCAATCCATCTCTTATCTAAGCCTGTGGTCGCAGACACTCACCTGTTGTGGTAACTACTTCCACGTCTTCATCCTCCTGCTCATCTTGTGTTGGGGGGATTTCCCCTTCTTCCAGAGGGGGGGGCTCTGGTCTCCCCTATGTAAAACAAAAATGGTATAATTAGCACACAGATATTTAATGTCAGAACTATAAAGATGAAACATTGCTTGGAAGTGGGGTACAATTGTCTATTTTAGCCGAGTTCCAAGATGTAGCTTTTTTAGTGCCCTTTGTCAAGCTGCAATACTTTACCTGTTTGGTAAAAGCTTCACAGATGTAGCCCCCCCTATAGTATACACTGGGGCACCTGTGTGGCCCCCCTAATAAAAATGGTGTTCTTGTGTCCCACACTATAGTGCTCCAGTGTCCAGATGTGAAAGCAGCTGCTCAGTATTCTCTCCTTACACAGAATCTAGTTTGCATTTCATTCTAGTAACAAAGCCATCTACACAACCCAATTCTTTGAAGACAAGTATAGGGCGTCAAAATGGTGGCCAAATGCATATGGCCTAAACAATGGTATTTTATCGTCCAAAATAACAATGTGTGATCCGAACGAATATTGTGCCCATGAACATGAAAGTTGCCATTTTAAACTGTACAACAGTTCCTAAAAGCACATGGAGCAGCACGAACGTAATAAACATAAAGAATAGGAACACAGCACAACTACTTACTTTTTTGCAGCACTCTCCGGATCTTTCTGTACTGCTCATGTTCTCGTAATTTCAGGTCCGACCACCGCTTCCTGAGCTGATTTTTCGTACCCCGAATTTCCGGTGCAGACTCCTCTTGGCCTTTCTGACATTGGGGTTGGGGTAAGGCCCATACTTTCCATCATAGTCGGCCTTCTTCAGGATGTCCACCATCTCCAACATCTCCCCAAAGGACATATTTGAGTCCTTTAATCTCCTTCTGGATCGGGACGTTTCAGGCTCCAGCCTTTCCTCCTCCTCCTCCTCCTCCTCGTTGCTACAATTAGCATGATCCTGCTGTCTATCCGCCATGTGCTCTTCCCCCACTGCGCCGAACGAAAAGGGGCGGGGAATAGACTACAAAGAACGTCAGGGGCGGGCGGAGTTATACGCATGCGCAGTGTGTATAAATGTGGCAGTCAGGAGGAGGCGGGGATTAGTGGCAGCCAGGAGGAGGCGGGGCTAAGTGGCAGCCAAGAGAAGCCAGGGACAAGTCGCAGCCTGACTGAGTCTCAGGTCCCTCCCCTCCGCCTGCCATATAAACGAGCCAGGAAGGCCACTCCGAGTCCCGTGCAGGATTCAGCGTACAGGCTGATTCAGGAGGCTTCGGCGTCCCTCCGAGCCTTCCCCAGTCCTGAAGAGGCCTTTGCCTGCATGGCTGCCACAAAATTGCAGGGCATGCAGGAGGGTCAACGTAAGATCTCTGAGGACCTGATTTATAAAGTCCTTCGTAAGGGGGAGAGTGGGGAACTGACACACAAGACGGATGTCATTGAGATCGACGATCCTCCTCCTCCTCCTCCTCCTCCTCCTGCTGCCACAACTCCACCACCACAGCCAAAGCCTGTAAGGAAGCGTGGAAGGAAGACCAATGTTATATTCTTAATATCTAAATTTTAATTGGCTTTATTGAAAAGAATATGCATTTTCCATATTTGTTTGAATGACAGGACTTTGAGCTAGTGATACCCAAATGGCCATTCATTGACTGAAAATGCAGGTCAAGACCCTGTCAGAATTTGATGGATTTTGTAAATAATATATGTTTTGGTTGAATTTTCCTATGTAACCGATACTCTGTTTGATTTATGCGTTTATGTTTTAAGAGGTCTGCTGAAAGCCTCTCACATATATCTGGTTTCATGTTTAAAATGTTTGGTTCAGTTAAAAACAGATGTTGCTCTTTGCTAGCCCCGCTCTTAGACGGAGAAAAGGGGAGTGTATGGGAGGGATTTGTGTTTGGGCGCGAATTTGAAAGACTGAGTTCATATAGACACAAGGATTCCAGTCTTGTGCCTCTTGACACACACATCCTGCTTCCAAGACACATCTCTTTACACACATATCTTGCTCCAAGCTACATCTACACACAGCTTTCCTATGCACACAGAATTACTTCCAAGACACAAGAGGTTAATCGGCCATCTTAAAACCCCAAGACAAAGGAAGCACATGTCTTTGACTTTAAGGACTTTTTCCAGATCTTTGAAACAAATGAACTATATTTGAACATTTTTTGCATATATGAAACAACACTAATTCTGAATATGAATGTACTATTTTTGTAAGTATTTTCCAAGTTTATGTGTGTACAATAAAACACACGGTTTTGATTTAAGCTGACTCAAGCAGAAATAATTCCAAAATTCGTCTCACGAGAATCATCATTATTGAAGGCTTTTTATACAATATTAAGCCATTTATTTCATTGGCGGACGCCAGCCAGTTTCAATCGTCAGAAGTTTATGCCACGTTCTTCCGTTGATCAGAGGGGAAACGTGATGAACAGAAAACTTTGCAATTATTGAAAGAACCTAGAAGAATCGCCAGATTGATGTTTTTGATGTTTGATTGCGTGAAGACCAGAGTATTTTGGATCAGAAGTCTTGACAGACGGTTTAATTAGAGTCCAGCGGAAAACGGAAAAGTTTTATATTCGGTGAGTACCAAAATATGGAATTTATAAATGTTATAGCTGAAGGAAGTAAGTTAGAATTTGAAGGTTTAGCCAGCTATATTTCAGACACTAAGTTATGGCAATCAATGTATAATCAATGCCTACAGGCAAATAAAGAAATTGAGAAGAATAGATTTTCATTAGCTAAATCTAAGAGAAAATTAAGTAATATAATGAAATTAGTCTCAGTCTTCAATGCCATGGTTTTTGATATGCCAGGAAAACAAAGGCAAAGTGTAACAGAAATTGCACAAACACAGGAGAATTTACATATTGAACAATTAATGATTGAAAAAGATGCATTAGAACATAAAATGAATGCATTATTGGAATCAGTTAAAGAAAAAGAAAGTTGTATTGCTTTTTTAACTCAGAAAGAAATTGAACAAGAGAATGTTATAAGTTTGCTTAAAACGCAATTATTGCAAGCTCAGTCTTCTGCACATGCTCAGTGTTTAGCTTATGAACACGTGACAAAGTCAGAGGCGAGGGATGATGATGCTGATTCTGGATTTGACTCAGTGGAGTCATTTGAGGAGGTTAATATTTCCTCAGACAATGAAAGTGTGAAGTCTGTTGATTTGAATATTAGTAATATTCAACAGAAATGTATATTTTCATCGCCATATACTCAAAGAAAGGTATATGCAAAAAAACCAACTCTTAAATGTTTAGTTTGCAAAAGAGAGGGTCACATAGCTAGGTTTTGTGTGATGGCTAATACTAATGATATACAAAAGAGGTTGTATTATCCGAAAACGATGCCAAGACGCTATGAAGTGTATTCTGTGCGTTGGTGTAGTAATTTGAGGTATAGAGGCCATAATAATCAAACTAGTTTCCCTTTTAAGACCCAAATGCAAAGATTGCAAAACTGCAAACTGTCCATTAAGACAGGAAAGGTATCACTATGTATCATATAACACTGTGGAAAACAATGTTAGCAGTCCTTAAATGAACTGCATGGATGGTAAGGATTTTCTGGTTATTGATTCTTTGCTATGGATAATAAGGTTATGATTTGAGGTTCAGAGATTTGGTTTTTATTTGATCTATTTTTAGTATTTTCAAGGATAATCCTTTGGATTATTAATTTTTTATGAATTTTTCCCAGTTATGATTATTATGATTTTAATTTTTCATTTTTTGTTCAGATGGAACATTGAGAGGTTTAGTTCATCTGATAAGGGGGTAATTGACAGCTTTGTACTCAATTAGCAAAGGATGCAGATTTGTATGGAGAATTAGTGATTTTAACCTGAATATGGTCAAAATTATGTTGTGGAAAAAACAAATATAAGATTTTCCTTCGTTTTCAGAGGTTTAAAAGATTAATCAATTTTTTGAGTCCTCATCGGATGTTATAAGATCTATATTTTTGTTAATGATAACTAGATCTAATATCATGACTTAGATGGATTTTCTATATTTTAATGTACCACAACACCTACAGGTGGAATTCACTAAATTTAATTATGACAGTTTAGATCACATTGGTAAGCAAAAATTGCTTGAAATTCTTAAAGAGAAATTCTATTGGGACAAAATGGAAGAGACGGTAGACAGAGTAATTAAATCTTGTTTAATCTGTGTACAAAGATATTTTAATTACTGATAGGATATGGATTAATCATGTTTTTCTAGTTTGAGGTATACTAGCAAATCTCAGTAGTGGCAGAGGATTCCATTTTATAGGTAAAATCATGCAGGTAATGTGTAAAATCTTGGAAATAGGACAGAGATTTCATGTATCATATCATTCACAGTTTGCAGGTACAGTTTTTTTCAGTTACAGAGTATTCTTCATTTGATTTAATGACAGGAAGAATTATTTTGTCACTTGTGTTTCACAATGAACTATTGTTGGCAGTAGACAGCAAGGATTGATTGTGTCCCTTTGAAGTGTATTTTCCTGCAATGCTTGTGATTTGAGAAGGGATATTAGGATGTTATTTAAAGGTATTGAATGTCATTCAGAAAAAGATATTTCTTTTTGGTATTTTGTGCTCCTTTTGCACAACAGTGTTTTGGTTATAGATGATACAGGACAATTTGAACAGAATGGTGTTACATGCAGTTACTTGTATGAAAAATGGTCCTTTCACACATTTTTAAGTTTGAGTTAAAAGATCATAATTTCCTTACTTTACAATATTCCTTGTTTAGGAGATTATTAAAAGACAATTTGTATATATACTGATATGTAGTATTTGTTTTAGAAGTTTAAAGAAACTTGTATTGTATAAGTTAAATGGTTACTCACAGAGCACATAGCCCGACCCTTAGGAATTTGAGAGTGAAGTGACACCATCCTTTTTAAAAAGGAGGGGGGGACTACTCATTGAGAGTCTGCATCTGTGGGACTACAAGACAAAAAAGAACCTTTCTGAATAAGAAAGGAGGAGGTTTGTTTTTTCAGGAGTAGAATGCCTGTAACAGAGTTTTTTGGCAGACATTCACTCCAGTATACACAAGACATATACACAGTATGAGAATTGCTGTTATATCCACACACACATATCTGATTAACTGTTGTTACATACACACACACATATCTGATTCTTGTAACATTTTGTTATTTTATTATTAAAACCAAAATTATCTTTTATTCAAGATAAACGGTTTATCAAGATTGATAATTAAGAATGGAAAGATTTATTTAAATCAAAAATTAGATGATGTTAGCATTAGTTTATACAGAAAGAAATATGGTGATTAAAGAGTTGCCATGTGTAAGGTCACACCCAGAGATGGTGAGATACACGTCACAGGCGGAACTAAAGGTTCAGGAGAAGTGGACCATGGCAAAGTAATTGGGAAGGTTCATTTGACATCTTGGATGTTCAAGGGACAATGGTATTAGTTCAAGGATTTCTCAATTTAGTGAAAAAGCATGTATAAATAAAAATGTGGGTATAACAAATGTAATATTCTGAGATAAATGATGCTGCTTTTATTTTTCCTAGGAATGAATTATATTTCATTAACCTGGAGGAATCATGGATTCTAAAAAAGAAGAAAGATGACAGTTCAACAAAAGAAAGTGTTAAAGAGAGAAGATTTATCATCATCATCACAGGATGCATCTTTTCCCTAGTGACAATTTTATCTGTGGTAAAATATATCACAAACTGTTCCAGCTATGCAGAGGTTAACAGGATTGAAGAATTACACAACAAAGACATTACATTATTCAGAGACAAAAGAGATCTAGATACTGATATCAATATAGATGATAAAAGTGATAAAGACATTGATATTAATACAGAGGACAAGAGTGATAAAGATATTGATCTTAATACAAATGACAGAATATAATTCTAGATATGTTGATATTATTACAGCTGAAGAATTGTATGGATATGTATTTGTAGGACAGGGATATGATTGCTGTATGGAATTATATTTAATTCATAGTAATAATGTTGAGGTCAACGTTAAAATAGAATCCAAAACAAATTTTGTTAAAATGCTGGGATCTTATAGGTTAAACAACAGAACCCGGAACTTTTGAATGTAATATTTTGGGAAGGAGTTTTTGGTCAATATTTGTAAAAGGTAACAATCTTTGAACATTTTTGAAGATAATGATAGTTTGCATTTGATATGTAAAACAAAAATATATGTACCTCAGGATTCATTGGTAACTTGGAAAAGGAACGATGAATTTTTGGGAAGTTTTCTTCACAGTTCTACTATGATAATTCATAAAGGAATTTATGGTAGTGTGAATTGGATCAATAATACATTTGTTTATCAACAAATGAGAGTATCTTTGAATGATACTGGTATATATGAATGTTGCATATCAATAGTAAATTATCTAATGAAAGGTGCGAAGGGAAGTGTTGTTGTAAGGTCTCCTAGGAAAACTCCATGTGTTGGTAAGAAAAGTGTCTCAGCAAATCCATTTCAGATTAACCATTTCCAATCCAGAACTCTTTTGAGAGAGGGAAATTTTGTCATTATATTGTGGAACTTTAATGTTTCAGAATGGAAAATTTCTACAAGGTTTCCACAATGTCAAGGACATTTGGTTAATATGGAATTGGGTATTGAAAGATGGTTTGGAATTAATAATAGAAATCATAACAGAAATAAGCGTGGTATTGTTGAAGGTATTTTAGGAGGGATTGGCACAATTGGGAGTATTACTAATAGTATGGACATTAATACTTTAAAGTCTGATCTTGAGACAGCTGGTTTAGTGGGTAGTAACGGGATTAAAATACAGAGAAATTTAAATGAAATTTTAGAAAATATGGTTATTAAAACAGCTAATATAATGGGTCCATCTATTTTACATCTTCAAAATATTACTCTTGATTTAATGTTAAGTGAACAACATTCTCATATTGCCAGAGCATGTTTAGAGATCCAGACTGAATATTCCACTAATTTTAAAATGATTGCTCAAGCATTTCAGAGTGGAATAACCCCTCTTGGCATTTTACAGAATTTACCCAGAGAATATGTATATGCTATAAATCATACAGATTTATGGGTAAATAAATGGATAGGATGTAAACAGGATGTTTGTTATAGTTCTTCTATGATTCCGATAGCAGGACAAGAACAAATTTTGGTTCCAATCACTGTCCTGGGATTACCCGTCAGCAATACACAATTATTGTATTATAAATTACAGTATACAGATTTTGCATTTAACAATGAAAATTCTGAATTAGAACAATTAGATTTGTCATCATGTTTACAATTTCAGTCTAAAGTTATCTGTTTACCTAATCAAGATAAAAGTATTTTTCATTCTTGTTATCATAATCATACATTGTGTTCAGCAAGAATAGAAAAAGTTGAAACAATTTCTGAATTAGTTACTCGTGTAGATAAAAAGAAGGTTTGTTTTCAGATCATGTCAGATACAGAAAGGGTTAAAACTTTTTTCTCTTCTTGTACAAATACAGAAAACCTAAATCAAGGCTTGTATTGTATAGAAGGAGACATTGTAGCAATAAGTATTAATGGGTTTAGAACAAATTTAACAAACATGCTTATGAAAAATATAAGTGCTCTTCCTACACAATATAATATATCTCAGGTAGATGAATTTCCTTGGGAAGAATGGGCAAATGTAATTCATAAGGATAAAGGTTTATTGATAGCTTTGGCTAAGGAACTTCAGAATGCAGAAATATTGTTTAAACATGAACAAGGTAATTTGCAAGAGATATCTCATCAATGGTCAGAATTTTCAGGAAGTAATTGGTGGAAAAAATTCAGTAATAGTGTATCAATTTGGGGAAAAACTTCAATAACCTCAGCAGCAGGAAATATTTTATCGCATCCTATAGTTATTCTTTTTATTATTATTATTATGTTATTCATTATATTCCAGTTATGTTTGATGTTTAGAATGAAAAAATTATATTATCGAATTAGAAATGAAATCAAGAAAGGAGATGATTTATTGCAAAATAAGCTTAAGAGAAAGATGGGTTTTGGTATTGCAAACTCGGTTGGTGATGGAAATACATTTGGAGTTATTGGATCAAAGTCTGAATGAATGGGACATGGATGCTATGAATGTATGATTAAAATATGATTGTTATTCATATTTCAGAGGGGAATGTTATATTCTTAATATCTAAATTTTAATTGGCTTTATTGAAAAGAATATGCATTTTCCATATTTGTTTGAATGACAGGACTTTGAGCTAGTGATACCCAAATGGCCATTCATTGACTGAAAATGCAGGTCAAGACCCTGTCAGAATTTGATGGATTTTGTAAATAATATATGTTTTGGTTGAATTTTCCTATGTAACCGATACTCTGTTTGATTTATGCGTTTATGTTTTAAGAGGTCTGCTGAAAGCCTCTCACATATATCTGGTTTCATGTTTAAAAGGTTTGGTTCAGTTAAAAACAGATGTTGCTCTTTGCTAGCCCCGCTCTTAGACGGAGAAAAGGGGAGTGTATGGGAGGGATTTGTGTTTGGGCGCGAATTTGAAAGGCTGAGTTCATATAGACACAAGGATTCCAGTCTTGTGCCTCTTGACACACACATCCTGCTTCCAAGACACATCTCTTTACACACATATCTTGCTCCAAGCTACATCTACACACAGCTTTCCTATGCACACAGAATTACTTCCAAGACACAAGAGGTTAATCGGCCATCTTAAAACCCCAAGACAAAGGAAGCACATGTCTTTGACTTTAAGGACTTTTTCAGATCTTTGAAACAAATGAACTATATTTGAACATTTTTTGCATATATGAAACAACACTAATTCTGAATATGAATGTACTATTTTTGTAAGTATTTTCCAAGTTTATGTGTGTACAATAAAACACACGGTTTTGATTTAAGCTGACTCAAGCAGAAATAATTCCAAAATTCGTCTCACGAGAATCATCATTATTGAAGGCTTTCTATACAATATTAAGCCATTTATTTCAACTGCAAGTAAGTTTGGGATGACCAGGTCTGGCTTCTTGCTTTTACCCTACTACAACCGATACTCTAATTACTTTAATCTGTATTTACAGACAGCAGTTATGCACATCAGCCCCTGATGAAGCGAGGAAAGCTCGCGAAACGCGTCGGGTTAGAGATGTACTATGCATACCTGTATTTTATATATATTACTATTATATGATGGCTATGTTTTAGGACTACATTGCAATGTTGCTGTTTTATGAACCTGTTCACCCATGCTCATGTCTTATTATGGATTATACTGTTGTTTCAATAAAATATTTGTACCTTTATACTTGCTTACCCTTTGATCACCATTTACACCTCATTTAAAGTCCCGTGGGCGACGTTCATTTGCTTTTTATTTCAACCAAAGAGTGATTGCCCTGGGTTCAGTCTGGACTGACAGAATCTGCAGTCTCTCGTATGACCACAGCCTGGGGACACAGATGTCAACTGCTGCTTTCCGGATCTCTGGGACTTCTGGACCAGACTGCCTTCCCTTATGATATGGACTCCTCAGGCCACCAATTTTGCTTTTAAATAGTTGATGTCTGCCCCGGGGGTCCAAGGCTTCACCCACTTCTGCAGTTTCTCCAGCGTTGCCTCCCTCTTTGTTTAGTTGTGAGCCCTTAATAAAAATTTTTTGGGTAAATTCTACTCTCCTGTGTGTGTTTTCATCCAAAAAGGACAGTTTGTTGGTGACGATTCAGGTACATTTCTAAAGTACAATGTGAAATTAACAAGGGACAACAACACCAAACAATCTCCTACAGATTAAATAGAACAACATATTAGTGGTGTTGTGGGAACTTGTCACAAAAAACACACAAACATTTTCGGCAATACAAATCAAAATCACCAAAAAAAAAAAAAAAAAAAGAGAAATACAAAAAAAGAATCTACATTAAAGTCCAAAAAAAAAACCAAATTTTGTTGTCAGATGTGAGAAATCAAAATATATTGAGGGAATCCCGATAAATAGTAACGAAATAAGTTTGTGAGAAGTGTGTGTGAATATGAGCAGAAAAACTACTTAATTCTTGTCACATTATAAAGAAGAAGAGAGTGCGCTGTATTAAACCATTTTGAACATTGCAGCGTGACGAAAGTGCTGTATCCATTCCGAATGCTACGTTTACCAGAACGAGCTGTCCCGTGTCGGAATTTCTTCTGAGCATGCGTGGCACTTTGTGCGTCGGAATAGGCCACACACGGTCGGAATTGACGCGATCGGATTTTGTTGTCGGAAAATTTTATCTCCTGCTGTCCAACTTTGTGTGTCGGAAAATCCGATGGAAAATGTCCGATGGCGCCCACACACGGTCGGAATTTCCGACAACACGCTCCGATCGGACAATGTCCATCGGAAAATCCGACCGTGTGTACGGGGCATAAGAGGGGTCATGCATTATCTGGAGAAGAATTTAAATCCATTTTCCTGCGTTGAAACATTGATTGTTCCCTTGTGAATATGTATGAAAATCTGTACCCATTCCTCCTCTGTGAGGTCCAGAGATAGCTCTTGCTCCCATTTAAGCCTCGCTTTGTTAGATTTTGGGATTATGATCAGAAAATAGCATTGTGTATGCATCTGAAATTAAGTGTCTTTGCGGTTCTTGTTTACTACATATTCCTTCAAATGGCATGTGTTGACGGGACCAAGCCGGGAGTAGTTTAGGATTGCTTAGGAAGTGACCGATTTGGACGTAAGACCAGAACGGAAACGTATGGTTTGTCATGTGAGAAGAGGGCGATGGTAGGGTCAAGGAAATGTTCCACTCGGATTTCAGAGTGTGGCCAGACACTGGCGAGAAAGGAGGGTTATGGTGAATGGGAGTGAGTGGACCTGGTGATGATGAGATCTTATGTTTTTTAAAAAAAACATTTGATTTTAGTCAACTAAAATGTATTGGAGATTTTAGTAGACTAAAATGTACTGAAGAGTTTAGTCGACTAAAAGACGACTAAAACTAAAATGGCATTTTAGTTAAAAGACTAAAGTACGACTAATACTATTTCAGTCAAAAGACTATAAACTAAATCGAAATTTGATGTCAAAATTAACACTGTAGTCAAGATAAGCCTTCTATATCCCTTTAGGACTTGTTTAACAGAAAAGAATACTAAAAATATTGTAGCGCTGCAATATTTTTAGTATTATTTGTTACCATTTACAGTGTATCTGACTGTTTTTTGCAAGAGGCTCTCTTCACTATTTTTTGTCAGCACGTTTTCTTCTTATTTGCACTGTCTAACAGAAAAGAAGCTCTGACAAGTAGGAAAGTGATAAAGATGTAAGCAAAAGGAAATGCTTGGTAATCGTTTGCTAATGTGAGACCAAGAATAGTTTGTTTTTTTAAATTAACCACTTACCATCTGCCTAACTGTAAATATATACGTCATTATTTTGACATTAAATACCAGCGTTATGGCAGCGGCTAGCTGCCATAACCCAAGTATCTTTACAGTAGGTGGCCGGCTTTCATAAAAAAGTGGTTCCAGCTGCGGATTTGCTGTGATAGAACTTTTATAGGCTGCGGGAGAGGTGCCCCCTTCCCATTGCTTACCGGTGGTTCCCGAGCCTACAGGAGCCGTCAGTAACCCAAGAACTGATCGGGTGCAGCCGATGGCTAGGCAGGAAGTCGACTGAGGGCAAGCACTCGGCTCTATGCCCTTGGAGGCCCGGAACGACGTCTGGCGTCACTTCCACCTCTCAGGCTTAAAGTAATTGTAAAGTCTAATTTTTTCTATAAAAATAACAAACCTCTCATACTTACCTGCTCTGTGTAGTGGATTTGCACAGAGCAGCCCGGATCCTCCTCTTCTCAGGTGCCTCTTCTGGGCTCCTGGACCCTCCCTCCTGTTGCGTGCCCCCACAGCAAGCAGCCTGCAATGGGGGCACCCAAGATGAGCTGAAGCTCTGTGTCCTTTCAGACACGGAGCTGCATTTGGGCCCCGCCCCCTATCTCTCCTGATTGGCTAGTTGACTTTGACAGCAGCGGGAGCCAATGGCGCCTCTGCTGTGTCTCAGCCAATCAGGAGGAAGAGTCCCGGACAGCCGAGACACTCGTGGACATCGCTGGACAGAGATGGGGCTCTGGTAAGTATTAGGAGGCCGAGGGGGGCTGTTGAACGCAGAAAGCTTTTTATCTTAATGCATAGAATGCATTAAGATAAAAAACCTTCTGACTTTACAACCCCTTGAAAGGGATGATTTTTTTTCCCCCTAAAGGCAAAATGTAATTTTTTTTTTTTTTTGCTTTTAAAGGTAAGTGAGAGATCTGGAGTCAATAAAGACGATCTGTCATGCTTATTTCTATTACAAGGGATGTTTACATTCCTTGTAATAGGAATAAAAGTGATAAAAAAATAAATAAAGGGACAGTGAAAAAATAAAACGTAAAATAAATTAGGAAAAAAAAAAATGTAAGCGCCCCATCCCTGTGAGCTCGGAAGGACATATTTCATGGATAACTTTGATTGCATGCACCTTTGTTAACTTTAGTTTGGATTGGCAAAATATGATTGTTTATTTTGTAGGCACTGTAGGACACATCGTTTGTGCGTAAGGTCTAAAATATTGTTAAACAGTATTGTTGGACAGGGCTGTGATGTTAAAGTTATTGTAAGGGTTCATTTTTTTTTTTAAATAACAAACATATCATACTTACCTCCACTGTGCAGCTCGTTTGGCACAGAGTGGCCCCGGACCTCATCTTCTGGGGTCCCCCGGCGGCTCTCGCAGCTCCTCCACACATCAGATAACCCCCTAGGAGAAGCGCTCTCCCGAGGCGGTTACCTTGCGGGCTCGCTCCCAAGACCAGCATTCGGCGTCCATAGCCACCGAATGTATGACTCGGCCCCGCCCCCCGGTGCCCGCGTTATTGGATTTAATTGACAGCAGCGGGAGCCAATGGCTGAGTAATTATTCTAAGTGCAACTGGCCACAGAATGCCGAATGTTTTCAAAAATTAAATCAGTGCCCATAAATGGAGCAGGCAAGAATCACCGGCTAGATCTGCTTCTGGCATCAGGGAAAAAAAACGGTCCATCTGCAGGCAAGAAAGAGCATCAGCTACTATGTTAACCTTACTTGGGATATACTTAGCCTTTATCCAAATGTTTCAATGCAGACAGAGAAAAACCATATAACGCAAGAAAGAAACAACTTGGGGGGGGCTTAAACAAGAGACAATTGCGCGACAGTTGATTGCAAACAACAATCCTTTATTATCAGTGCTAATTAAAATTCTCTTGCGTGCTAATCGACTTTCCCAAAGTTCCAGTGCAACAATAATTGGAAATGATTTGAATAAAACAATGTTTTTGCAAAAACCATTAGCTATCCACCAGGAAGGCCATGTAGATGCGCACCAATGGTGTTTCCTTATGGCCGTAAAATCGATAGTCAGCCGCATCCGTGGATAAGCAGTCTCTATCTGTAACAAAATCCTGTTGCCACAAAGTTTTCCCATTTAAAAAGCTCCAAAAACGTTATCCAAATCAGCAGATCTTCTTTAACCACTTTCACCCCCTTTTAGCCCAGGCCAATTTTCAGCTTTCAGCGCTATCGCTCTTTCAATGACAATTGCGTGGTCATGCAACACTGTACTCAAATTCATTTTTTATCATTTTCTTCACACAAATAGTTTTCTTTTGGTGGTATTTAATCATTGCTGGATTTTTTTATTTTTTACTAAAAAAAAATGAAAATTTTGAGGGAAAAAAAGTTTTTCTTAGTTTCTGTCAGTAAATAAGTAATTTTTCTCCTTCACTGATAGGCACTTATGAAGTGGCACTTATGGGAACTGATGATAAATTTACTCCCATTGCCAAATTTTCTCTTTTACTGCGCTTGACAAATGGAAACCCAAAGGAGACAGTATGCAAGGCATACATTCCTTAGCACCTGCCTCCTGAAAACGAACAGGTTTAACAATGGAAGGATTTAACATCTGTGATGATACAGCAGGACTCCGAGTCACAGTTCTTGATTCAGATAAAGCTGCTGACCAGACCCCCACTGCTATATTCCCAGGCAAATGATGAGAACTAGACTGAGAAGCAGATTGTGAATGGAGAGATGAGATAAGCTGTTCCAAAGAGGAAGATAAATCAGATAGTCTTAATAAGGGGTCAGACTCGCCACTATGCGTTGAGCTGCTGGAGTCCACAGGAGCAGGTGCGGGCCGTTTTTCTCCACGAATCGGTCCATGGATGCTCGGCGGTCACCACTGCAGAGGTTTCGGCAGATTTTTTATGCCGGTTTATGGGTTGTGCTTCGGGAGCTGCAGTAAAAGACAGCTACTCCATGCGGCATTGGAATCGGAAGTGAGTCTAACGGTTCTAATGTGCCATGACTTCCTCAAGGTCTTTCCATCACCACGGACCACTACTCATACTGAGTGACACTGTTATTAACTGTGCTAGATCCTGTTTGCTCCCTTGCGCTAAGAATCCTAGTTGAAACTTGCGCAGGTGCCCAAGCACACAAAAGGAATCATCGGTATGCATGACGACATTTTGCCCAGATGACTAAGGCACTGAGAAGCCATCAAACAAGTGGAAGTATCTTTCCTCAGATTTCTGTTCCTGACTGTCACCACTTTCTCTGATAGAAGCAAAACAGAGGACCTAGCAGAGCACCCCCATGTACACTAACCATTGGTTGGAGAAAGTTGGCTTTGCTTTCACTTTTTTTTTTTTTTTTTCGGAAGTTGATAACCCAGCCATATCTCTGCAGGGTAGATATGAGGACCTCTTGGTGCGACAGCAATAGTTCCAGTCCTCTGGATAGAAGAATGACGTCCATGTAGCAGCAAACCTGTTCTCTGAGTGGAGCTGACATTTCACTGAGACCCTTGCAAACATTCTCAGAGATATTTATAAGCCAAAAGTTAGGCTGTTAAAGCGGAGATGCGTCTAACCGATCGCCAAACTTACGTATTTTGGAAGGAAAGGAAAAGAAAAAAAGTTTGGGATGTGAGGATAGGCATCCTGATGATTCAGCAGTAGCATCCAGCCATCTGGCTGTACTGTTTGAATGGACTCCATCCTGAAGATCTCTAAGAGTGGGACCAAAAAGGTTCAACATCTTCCGATCTGCAACTGGACAGTAGCCACCTTCCCTTGCAAACTACAAACAGGGTTGGGTAGAAAATATGCAATCTTTCCTGTGAATGGGACGAGGACCCCCTGAGTCTAAAGTGTCTGTAAGTATTGTAGCAGCCCACCCTCTTTTGTGGATTTGGCTGCTCCGTGGGAGAGAAAAGATCTGGAGGAGGAGCAGTGGATTTCAGTGATGCTATATCCGGTCTCTGACAGGGATAAAACATGTAAAGACAATCAAACAAGAAACTCTAACTGGACTTTACCATTCCTCTGATTAAATTTATTCCATAAACAGAGAAGGGATTGCCATTTAGAAGAAATGGTAAATATGAGTTTGTCTCTTTACCCATGTAATGGCCTGCATGGCCACCTGAATACACTGTTCCACGAAGGAAAAAACTGAAACCAAGCAGCCTCGGGTCTTCCTGTGATGAAGAGGAGCTACTGTACTATTATCTGCAGGCTGCCCACTTGCCAGAACTGAGTGGTTGAGCGCCACATGCCAAGGTGCCAGGTTGCTCTTCTAGTAGCAACCAGGAGGGGGCTGCCTGGCCGGGATAATTGAAGTGAGTTCAAAATAGAACCATCACCATAAATAAAAAAGACATTTGGTGTTACCTGTTAACTGAGAACTCCTCTGGGCAGTCTTTACTCACCAACCTATTGGGTACAGGCGTTGCACCACAGGCCCTTCAGGACTCTTGCTGGGGCACTGGAGTTGTTCTGGGGAAGAGGCGATAAGGCGTCTTGCTTGGAACTTTTTCCCTTGAGTGGGTGCGGCATCTAGGGCTACACTTTTCCGAAGACCGTCCGCCTTTCCCTGGCTCTTGATCTTTGAGAGCATGAGCATACAGGGGCTGAAAAAACTCAAAGCAATCCACATAAGGAGGCACTCTTGTCCTGCAAACTTACCAACACGGTGGTCCCATACCTTTGCATTTGAGGGTCTTTTTGCATAATCGGTGACTGACTCATGGCTTGAAGACAAATGGGACAGCTAGCTGAAATGAGGATAGCCAGAAAGGAAAATAGCACTAGAGAGAGAGAGCAGCTTTTGACACGAAAGAAAGAGGAGAAAAAATAAAATATGCCTTCAAAAAATGCAAAAAATAAAAAAAAAGTTTTTTTTCTTTTTTTTTTTAAACCAGAAATTAATAAATAAATTTATATATATACATTTCTCTTTTTAAAAAAAAATCTAAATTAATTAATTAATTTATATATATATATGCATTTCTCTTTTTTTTTTGGTGTTCTACCTGTTAAAAAGCAGTAGGGGGCGCAGAGAGAGCTCTTGCTGGCAAGAGTGAGCTTTTGACCATAAGCAAGGTATCGGTCGGAACTCCCAATGGCCGGCACAGCCCAATGATGCCATCAAGGGCACCCTGGCCAAAGAAAAACAGCACTGGACACTGACAGCCATTCTTTCCCTTTAGGGAGGCCTGGGATGCCACAAGCACCACATGGGCAAACAAGTGGGGAACAGAACACTAACAAAAATGGAGACATGGGAGGCACTGAAAAGTGAAACAGAGCAAGGTAGGGGAGAACACATATGAGGTGATAGGAAGAATAAAAGGGATAGGCAGCCCTGTATGGTGCAAGGAACCAAAAAAAAGCTGCCCCCCCAAGCCTCAGCCCACAGACCCTTGCATGTTGGCAGATTTCTTTCCTATTGAGGAAACACTGCAGAGCCCCATCAAGACCCACAGAAGGGGCTCCCAGGCTATTAGCGCATTTAGCAGCCCAAGTGCTGGGAGAGGCTAAACCCAGACGGCTACTGCACTGAGGCAGAGGTGGGGACATAGAACTGATTACTCTTCACTGGTGCGTGGAGGTATGAGAAAAAAAGAAGCATGGGGGGGCGGCTAACTAGTCCTTTTTTTATGCTATTCACTGGTCCTGAGGGAGTGGTCAAGAGGCAGAGCTCTATCACTAGTATGCTGCCATGTTGTCGTCAGGAAAATGTATTTAGCAGTTTATATTTACTGAGATAATTGCTTTTTCATGTTCTGTGTACTGTGGGAGACCAGATATAGTGAATGCAGGGTCCTGGGTTTAGTAACACTTTAACAACCCCTTATCCTTCCAGAATGTTCCTAGCCATGTGACCCTAATTCATTGAAATCAATTACAATGGGGCTTATACCGCCACTACCACGGTCTCATGAGGTAAAGGGGGTCTAAAAACCCTATCCCCTTTTCCAAACATTCACACAAGCACGGAGGTTGTACACTGTGAATGGGTCATTTGTTTATGCAGCTGAGGCCACCAGCATAGGTGTGCGCAGCCTCTTGCATTAGGGTGTGCACCCCAAAGCTCAAATACATATGCATGTGTATATGTACTGATGGTGTCAGTAGGGCAGTGAACAGTGTCAGTAGTTTTATTAGATTTTTTTTTTAAATTATTTTATTTGGTAACATTTTTTTTTGGGATGAAATATGAGTGGTCTAAATAGGGGGGAATATGCACCACACAAGGCGATTAGGGTGTGCTCAGGCACACCTGGCACACCCTGTGCGCACGCCTATGGCCACCAGGTTGTACATGTAGGCAGCTTGTGTAAGTCTATGAGGATGCAATGGCTATATTGACAAAGCCGCTTGTTCTTCCTTTGACAAGCATGCCTGTGCTGGTGAGAGACCTCAAAGCTATACTGTCTGTGTTCAGACTTATATGGGCTGCCTGCACATGTGCTTCAGGTTGTAAGCAGCCTGCTGTTGCTAGGAAGATTAACCTAATTTGCTGAGCAGATCTCCAGTCAGATGAACACTGGATTGGTGACAGATCCTTCAGCAGAAAAATAGTTAGCCAGTGGGGTTGATTTAATTAAGGTCATTTGGCTCCTCACTTTGCAAGGACTTTTTTTCCTTAGCTTTGTGAATAAAGTGAAGCTCTGCGGATTTTCTAATACTAAAACTGAGAGCCAGTAGAACCAAAACGTCAAATACAAAAAACCTTACACGGTGAAACTGTGAAAAAAGATATCCAATACAAATATAAATCTTGTGCAACTAAAAGAACAGTGATAAATCAATCAGTGCTCATAAATAAACATCAATATGTCAATGCATTTAGTGAAACTAATATAAAGTCTCTAGAATAATCCTGAGGAAAGGTGGTGCTCCAATCTTAACCGTGCAAACTATGAAGTAAGTGACCGGTGTCTCTTCATTCCATGCAGTGACACCTCTATGTGAAGTGGCCTCTCACCTTACTGCTGTAAGGTAACAGCTTGGGAAAACAACCAATAAATAAGATATCCTCTGTAGGTCCTTGCATAAATCACTGGTGGCTTCTATAACCTTTGGGGGTTCTCCTCCCATTAATCCAAGAATTGGTATTAGGTCGTGGATGGTGGCTCCTCTGTACTGAACTTCCACACTCGATGCAAGGGATGCAAAGGGAAGAAGGGGAATGCCCAATAGTGTAGTATGTCGTATAAAAATGTATTATTAAAACCAACACAAGGTAACACTCACATTAAGCAAGATGAGACACAGTATAACATTCACGAGCGCCGAGCTCGTCTCAGTGACGTGGGAGGCGAGCTCAGCGTTTGTGGATGTTATACTTTGTCTCACCTTGCTTAATGTGAGTGTTACCTTGTGGGTGGACAGTGGTGCGTAAACTGTTATTTGTTTGGTATAAGATATTGCTGCTTGAGTCATATCGACTAAGCATTTTGGTTAATATCGACTAAGCATAATGGTTAACAGCTGTTCTGCTTGATATTAAAGGTTAATGTTTACTTCATAATTAAAATTAATTTATACCCAATAAAGCATCTGCAGACTAAATTCTCCCACATTCCTTGTTGTGTGCTTACTTAATATGTAAGTATGTTGTTATGGTATTATAGGTCCCCAAAGAGACATGTACACCAGTCACCATAGCTAACAGATGTTAGCATTTACTTCAGGTCAGTCCTCTGGACTTATCTCTGTATTATCTTCAGCCTTCCTTTTGGATCTTTTGACCTGCTTCCCCACCCACTCTCTCCTTTCTTATTTTTTCCTCGTTGCAGTCCATCTTTATGGGGTAATATGTGGTACCTGGCATGGTGAAAGGTCCTCCGGTAATTAGAGGGTGGGTGATTTAGCTCCTACCCCAGCGGTCCGTTTCCTGAAAGTATCAGAACCGAACCTGCGGCATGGAAACCCACAAGCTTGGCAGCATGGTACAGGAAAGAAGGAGGAAAACGTGTGCACGCATGAAGTCTGTGCTAGGTGCACTGCGGGACCCCATTCTATCACTGGAAGTGAGGTGGCAGAGGTACGTTGGACTGGTAGAGTGGGCATAGGCTCAGCGGTGTCCCTCCTACATGCAATATACAGAGGAGAAGTGTGTGTAGTGACACAGGACAGCATTCTACAGAGGGACTCTGTGTAATTAACTACTGCACACAGTGTACGGCTCATATATGAGTTGCGGGAAACGCTATAATGTTTGATTTTTACGTGACTGCAGCCCCCGCCTGGTCCCGGGCATGGATGAGCACGCTCCGTGCAAAAGGTCCTCCCATATGTAGGGTGAGTGGCCCTGCCCACATGTGTACGAGAGCCATGAAGGGACTGTATACTCAGTACGCCATACATTCACAGTGCTGTGCGCACATGCTGGTGACGCCACCAGCTGCAAAACAAGTGAATATTTCCTAAACTGTGCAGGAGATATTAATTTTACCTACTGGTAAGTTTTATTATAAGCTTACCTGTAGGTAAAAGTTGCAAAGCGGAGTTTACTACGTGTAAGTCTTGGTGACTAGGGATGAGCCGAACACCCCCCGGTTCAGTTCGCACCAGAACATGCGAACAGGCAAAATATTTGTGGGAACAAGCGAACACCATTAAAGCCTATGGGACACGAACATGAAAAATCAAAAGTGCTCATTTTAAAGGCTTATATGCAAGTTATTGCGAAAATAAGTATATGGGGACCCGGGTCCTGCCCCAGGGGACATGTATCAATGCAAAAAAAAGTTTTAAAAATGGCAGTTTTTTCGGGAGCAGTGATTTTAATAATGCTTAAAGTGAAACAATAAAAATGAAATATTCCTTTAAATATTGTGCCGGGGGGGCATCCTTAGTATGCCTGTAAAGTAGCGCAATATAGATAAAAATCATTGAAGAAAACCGCATGGGTTCCCCCACTCCCAGTCCATTACCAGGCCCTTTGGGTCTGGTATGAATGTTAAGGGGAATCCCGCACCAAAATTTTTTTAAAAAATGCATGGTGTCCCCCAAAAATCCATACTAGGCCCTTCAGGTCTGGTATGGATATTAAGGGGAACCCTGCGCCAAAAAAAATGGTGTAGGGGTCCCCACAAAATCCATACCAGACCCTTATCCGAGCACGCAACCTGGCAGGGCGCAGGAAAAGGGGGGACGAGAGTGCCCCCCCCCTCCTGAACCATACCAGGCCACATGCCCTCAACATGGGGAGGATGCTTTCAGGTCCCCCCCACAGGTGCCTCATCCCCACAACAATTACATTGTGCCCCTACTCATTCACCAAAAAATTGTCAAATGTGTCAAAATGTTAAAATTGACAGTAGACAATTTGGGACAAGTCCTTTATTAAAAAAAATAAAAAAATAAACTGCCCCGCGATGTCCATTCATCCTCGATCACAGCGTCCGATGACGCGAGAAAAAAAAGAAAAACGCGACAACTCCGCCACGTAATGTGAGAATGGGGCGAGGTCACCCGTTTACGTCACCGGGTGGCCCCGCCCTCAGCTATATAACAGCTGTCATCACGAAGAGGATTGAGTCAGCGGGAGCCCTCAATGGAGGCAGTTGTTGCGTTTTTTGTTTTTTTTCTCGGTCCGTCTGCACTGTGATCAAGGATGGATGGACAGTTTTTTGTTTTTTTTTTTAATAAAGGACTTGTCCCAAATTGTCTACTGTCATTTTTAACATTTTGACACTTTTTTTGGTGAATGAGTAGGGGTACAATGTACCCGATACCCATTCACATAGGGGGGCGGAATCTGGGGACCCTCTTGTTAAAGGGGGCTTCCAGATTCCGATAAGCCTCCGCCCGCAGACCCCCACAACCACCAGGCAAGGGTTGTGGGGATGAGGCCATTGTCCCCATCAACATGGGGACAAGTTGTTTTGGGGGGGCTCGAAAGCATCCTCCCTATGTTGAGGGCATGTGGCCTGGTACAGTTCAGAAGGGGGGGTGCTCTCTCGTCCCCCCCTTTTCCTGCGGCCTGCTAGGTTGCATGCTTGTATAAGGGTCTGGTATGGATTTTGGGGGGTACCCCTACGCCATTTTTTTTTCATTTTGGCACAGGGTTACCCTTAAAATCCATACCAGACCTGAAGGGCCTGGTATGGATTTTGGGGGGTACCCCTACGCCATTTGTTTTCAATTTTGGTGCGGGGTTCCCTATAACATTCATATCAGACCCAAAGGGCCTGGTAATGGACTGGGGGGGAACCCATGCCATTTTTTTCAATGATTTTCATCTATATTGATATTTCATCTATATATATCTATATATCCTCTAGAAATGTCATTTTGCTGGGGCGTGGTCAGCCGCGGAAGTGTATGGCCGCATTATAAGGAGGCTCCACTATCACAGACTTCCTTGAGCTAACTACAAAGCGACCTGTGAGCCCTGAGTGACACCTACCTGCACCGGAGATCAGCGGGAACGGAAGGAGAATGTCGGAGAAACGTAAAACCAGAGAGGGGCCCCTCTGAGTGCTTTATGCAACCCGGCTGGGACTCAGAGAGACCAAGATGGCGCTAACCCCGCCCCTTACTACAACACTGAAAGACAAGCTGCTCGCTCAGAGCAGGATGAGGAAAAGCAATACGCCTCACAAAGCAAGATTGACAGTGAATTCCAGGATGACATTCTGAGCCCAGTGAAATAGAAGAGAAGGATCTCTTCTACTAAAGGTAAATTTAACACAGCCACTCCTGACTACACTTTCACTCCAGAAAGCAACCCATATGACGATAAATTAAATGCCATACCAACAGCAGGGCAAACCATACTCGACACAACAATCAAAGATATGATAATGTCCCTCAGAGGTGCTCTACAGCATGATATGATAAACTATATGCATAAATCAAAGATAGAGATTAATACACTGGGAGAAAGAGTGAACTATATGGAGAATAAAATGTGCGACTTTACTTCAGCACACAATGATTTAGTGGACTCCCACTTTGAACTAGAAGTTGAGACAGCTTAGAATTAAAGTCGGAGATATTGAAGACAGAAGTAGAAGAAATAATGTAAAACTCAGAGGAATTCCGGAAAATGTGAAACCGTCAGATCTGAAATGCTTCATTAAAAAAATTATCTCAGAGTTAATTCCCTCAATTCCACAACAAGAACTGGAAATTGATAGAGCCCCCAGACTGCCTAAACTGCATCATATTGCAGAGAAGCTACCGGGAGATGTCATAGCCAAATTCATTTATTTTGAGTAAAAGACCAACTTATGCAATACACACGCCGCCATTCACCTCTCCCTGACCCTTACGCAGGTGTAATCCTGTACTCGGACATATCTCAAGCGACAATTTTAGCTCGCAAAAACCTAAACTCGGTTACAAAGATCCTGCGTAACCATAGTATGATTTACAAATGGGGATTCCCCACAAAATTACTTCTACAAAGGAACCTCTTACTCAATCAACAGCCTGGAACAAGGCTTGAAAATCCTTCACTCATGGGGGTTAATCCCCAACATGAAGAATAACAAAATGGATACTAATGCACCTGGACCAATATCTCAAGACTGGAATAAAAAATCCTAAAAAGGCAAGATCTACAAAAAAGAAAGTTCAACCCTTTTACATAATTTTTACCCCTGCAAGTTCCTTCCAAGTTTAATCCTCAGGATTTAAATGAAGCTCAGGGAAGCCGAATCTCGGGAAATTCTGTATTATTCCCGATAACCCCCTGACTAAGAGTACATGTTACTGTACACTGGAGTTGCATCACAACTCCTCTTCTTTTTTCATGTTTTTACTCTGTTTTTGTTGAATGACTTTCCCTGTGTTTTTTTAATCTGTATACTTTATTTAGTACAACACCTCCATTTACTGGAGGAAAAGTATAACTACATCGTCAAGTTGCTTTTTTCACATTTAAGCAATCAACTAATATACAAGTATGATACTCCACCTCAGCATCCATCCTTATACCATTAATGACTCTTAAACGTATGTCAATGAATGTGAAGGGCCTAAATAGAGCATTCAAACGGAGAGCTCTATGGTCAGACGCTATTAAATTCAGAAGTGACGTCATTTATATCCAAGAATCGCACTTTGCAAAGGATAACCCACCAAAATTTAAACACCATAAATTTCCACAAATTTTCGTTTCCAGCAATATAAAAAAAAAGGAGTGATTACAGCTATTAAAGACACTGTTTCCTTTCAACAAATAGATATCAAAACAGATGCCCAAGGAAGATTCATAATTCTGGTAGCTTCAATTGACAATACTATATACACAATCGTCAACATATATACCCCCAACAAAAACCCTCACCAGTTTATTAAGAAAGTGGTCAAGAAAACAAAAAAAAAAATACAGAAGGGACACCTCATTATTTGTGGAGAATTTAATGCTCCAATGGATCCAGACATGGACACATCCAAGAAAGGAAAGACTCCCAGAAGAGGACTGGCCAACATGTTCTCAGCCAAAGATATTTATGATACCTGGAGATGTTTACACACCACAGAAGAGGACTTCACTTTTTTTTCTAACGTTCACAAGTCATATTCCAGAATAGACTATTTCATCACAGACAAATATCTCCTCCCAAAAATAACAAATGCTAACATTCACAACTTAACATGGTCAGATCACGCACCAATTACACTCAAAATCAATTCAAACCAAATTTGCCCCAATAATTATTTATGGAGGAATAACACATTTATTCTCTCCCAGGAGAAACATCGGTCTGTGATGAAAAAAAGCCTTGAGGAACTTTTTGTATTGAATGATAATAATTCTGTTAATGACTCTACACTGTGGTGCTCTCACAAGGCCTGTGCCTGAGGCCTTCTAATACAAACAGCCAGGGAAAAAAAAAAAGTAGAAACAATAAATACATTTCTAAAAGATATATCCAATTTGGAAGTGCTACATAAAAAAAAGCCCCAAGACATAAATCTAGAACGCCAATTTAGTCATCTAAGAGCTGAACTCAGATCTGCCCTAATTGCTGATCATGATAAATATTTAAAAGAATTGAATTTAAAATATTACTCTCAAGGAAACAGAGCGGGTAAACTGCTAGCTTCTCAACTGCGGCAACGTCAACAAAAAAATAAAATTCTTAAATTTATCCACCACAACTCAAACAAAGTAATACTCAATCCCCAAGAAATTATAGACACATTTGCACAATATTATTAGGCGCTATACAACTCTTCCCTCCATTAACCCTATGTCTCTAGATCAGCTTAATAAACCAATTTCCAATGAAGAAATTTTAAAAGCCATAAATGAACTGCCAAAAAATAAAGCACCAGGAGCTGATGGCCTATCAGGAGAATATTACTCAGCCTTCAAAGACACCTTAATCCCATACCCGTCCAAATTGTTTAACCAAGCGGCAAACTCAAACAGCTTCTCAAAAGAACTTCTATAGGCCATAATAATAACATTACCAAAATCAGGAAAAGACCCTACGTCCCCCTTAATTTATAGACCCATATCTTTATTAAATTCTGATCTTAAAATATATGCAAACATATTGGACAATTGACTAGTCAACATAACCCCCTTATTAATTAAACCTGACCAAGTAGGCTTTGTCAAAGGTAGGCAAGCACCGGATAGCACCAGAAGGATGTTAAACATTATCAATCTAATACATAATGACAAAACACCCTCTCTACTACTAGCATTTGATGCTGAAAAAGCATTCGATAGAATGCATTGGGAATATATTTCAAAAACTCTAACCAAATTTGGTTTCCAAGGATTTATACATTCTGCCATTATGGCATTATATACTCATCCCACTGCAAAGATTTTTTCGGCAGGTATGCTATCCAGAAATTTCTTCTTAACCAAAGGGACCAGACAGGGATGCCCCTTATCCCCACTAATATTTTCCCTAGCGATAGAACCTTTAGCAGAATATATACGCTCTTCCCCGGAGATCAAAGGTATTACCATTGGCCAAGATGTACATAAATTAGGCTTATTTCCCGATGACATCATACTGACATTAATCAAGCCTGAGATATCTTTACCATAAGTAATTACAGCACTAGAAAATTCAAAGAGGTGTCACACTACAATATCAATCAAAACAAATGTCACATCCTACCTATGAATATACCTGCTACAACAATTAACAACCTAAGTACAAAACATGGATTTATTTGGGACAATACCTCGATAACATATTTAGGGATACACTCGCCTCCCCACCAACTAAAATATATGACGTAAACTTCCCTTCCCTCTTAGAACAAATTAACCAAGACAACAGCAAGGGGGAGGGGAAGTGGGACTTTGTATGAAACTGCGCCGGGTAGAGGTCGCACGTTTCCATCCCTATCACACAATATCTAGAAAACCCGCAAGCAAAAGCCAGTGGGTAAGGAGGAGGAGGTGGGACTTTATATGAAGCCAATGGTTTGCAAGCCGACACAAACGGTGGGTCAATAAAATTCTTTATTTGCATGTTCATACAAACAATGGTATCAGACAATATCAATATAACACTTGGTAAAATGTTAGCAATGATAACCAGAGATCAACATAAGGACCAGTAGTATAGTTATAAAGGATATAAAAGATATACAGGTAACATGGATAATAACATGAGTATAAGCAATATTATTGAAGATAGACCAGGGATCACCAGGTGTCAGAATGCGTACATGGTTAAAACAAAGTAATGCCTGCCTGATAGCTGGCCTGTTAAGGGGTAAAACTCGGTATAACATGGGTTGGGACAGTAAATGACAACCGGTAGCTCGACGCGTTTCGTGGTTCAAGACCACTCATCAGGAGCAAACATGTCATGTTTCTGGAAATAAAAATGATAATAATATCAAGGGCCAAGGTAAAAATGGGTACAGAGGGCTAGATAATCCTCCAAAAATTGAAAAGTACTCACGGCAATTGTGGGTAAATGGTGAATGGCCAGGTACGGCAACCATCCGGAACTAATGCCGGGTCGGGAGCTGAGGCGGGCCCCCCCGCCGCGGCGACCAAAACAGGCAATCCCCCCCAGGGCGATGCAGAGCCACGAGGCACCCTAGAGTTGAGAGTGGAAGATGAGTGATAATGCAGGGAGTGTATGTGCAGCGGGGGGAAGAGGGAGGGGGAAAAAAGGGGGGGGAAAAAGGTAAGGGTTGGGGGGGGGAAAGGGGGGTAAAAAGGGGGGGGGGGGGGAAGAGTGGAGAGTGAGCGTGATGTAGAAGTGAGTGAGTGAGTGGAGTGAGCAATGGAGTGAGGGAAAGAGGGATGGGAAAGCTGGAGGATGACATGTGCACGAACAGGGGTAAGGAGTGAGCTTACCTGTGTGACAGGGTGGTGTAGAGCAACCACCACCATGGTGAAGTGTAGCGGTAGTGTACCTCGAGCGCCGCATCACCCCAGGTGAACAAGACGCCCATATATAGACGCCGCCGCGGGGAGGCCCGCCAACGTCACGTCCGCATGGCCGTGGGTGGGAGGAGCCAGAGCGGGAGGCCGACCATTGGTCGGCGGCCGCTGAGACCAACCCACCAAGCCTGCGAGCATGAAAACCAGCGTGAGGGGCGCGGCGGCGCCAGGAGGCGCGGCGTACGTCCACCGCTGGTGACGTGACGTCGATGGGCAGTGGCGGCAAGCCCCGCCCCCACACACACGCCCACCAAAGGAGGCGGGCGAAGAAGGGGGAGGGGGGGGGCCCAGAGGCCGGCAGTGCCCATCGCAGCTCCCGGGCAGGCAAGGGCCGGACGGCCCACCGGCCAGCCACAACCACCCACCCACAATTGGGTTGGACCACCATTTGGAAAGGGTTGACCATGAAATTGATAAACCTAGTAACAGGATAAGAAACATGGCATGTACGATTGGAACTGGTAAAAATGACAAAAAAGTAAACACAGGTGAGGCTCCCAAGAAATCAATAGGGGCAGGATGATAACAATCTGGTAATATCAAGATAGAGCAATAGAGCAAACCATGGGCTTCCATCCCTATTCATATAAACAACAGCAAGGGGGAGGGGAAGTGGGACTTTGTATGAAACTGCGCCGGGTAGAGGTCGCACGTTTCCATCCCTATCACACAATATCTAGAAAACCCGCAAGCAAAAGCCAGTGGGTAAGGAGGAGGAGGTGGGACTTTATATGAAGCCAATGGTTTGCAAGCCGACACAAACGGTGGGTCAATAAAATTCTTTATTTGCATGTTCATACAAACAATGGTATCAGACAATATCAATATAACACTTGGTAAAATGTTAGCAATGATAACCAGAGATCAACATAAGGACCAGTAGTATAGTTATCAAGGATATAAAAGATATACAGGTAACATGGATAATAACATGAGTATAAGCAATATTATTGAAGATAGACCAGGGATCACCAGGTGTCAGAATGCGTACATGGTTAAAACAAAGTAATGCCTGCCTGATAGCTGGCCTCAAGTTCCTGTTAAGGGGTAAAACTCGGTATAACATGGGTTGGGACAGTAAATGACAACCGGTAGCTCGACGCGTTTCGTGGTTCAAGACCACTCATCAGGAGCAAACATGTCATGTTTCTGGAAATAAAAATGATAATAATATCAAGGGCCAAGGTAAAAATGGGTACAGAGGGCTAGATAATCCTCCAAAAATTGAAAAGTACTCACGGCAATTGTGGGTAAATGGTGAATGGCCAGGTACGGCAACCATCCGGAACTAATGCCGGGTCGGGAGCTGAGGCGGGCCCCCCCGCCGCGGCGACCAAAACAGGCAATCCCCCCCAGGGCGATGCAGAGCCACGAGGCACCCTAGAGTTGAGAGTGGAAGATGAGTGATAATGCAGGGAGTGTATGTGCAGCGGGGGGAAGAGGGAGGGGGAAAAAAGGGGGGGGGAAAAGGTAAGGGTTGGGGGGGGGGGGAAAGGGGGGTAAAAAGGGGGGGGGGGAAAGAGTGGAGAGTGAGCGTGATGTAGAAGTGAGTGAGTGAGTGGAGTGAGTAATGGAGTGAGGGAAAGAGGGATGGGAAAGCTGGAGGATGACATGTGCACGAACAGGGGTAAGGAGTGAGCTTACCTGTGTGACAGGGTGGTGTAGAGCAACCACCACCATGGTGAAGTGTAGCGGTAGTGTACCTCGAGCGCCGCATCACCCCAGGTGAACAAGACGCCCATATATAGACGCCGCCGCGGGGAGGCCCGCCAACGTCACGTCCGCATGGCCGAGGGTGGGAGGAGCCAGAGCGGGAGGCCGACCATTGGTCGGCGGCCGCTGAGACCAACCCACCAAGCCTGCGAGCATGAAAACCAGCGTGAGGGGCGCGGCGGCGCCAGGAGGCGCGGCGTACGTCCACCGCTGGTGACGTGACGTCGATGGGCAGTGGCGGCAAGCCCCGCCCCCACACACACGCCCACCAAAGGAGGCGGGCGAAGAAGGGGGAGGGGGGGGGCCCAGAGGCCGGCAGTGCCCATCGCAGCTCCCGGGCAGGCAAGGGCCGGACGGCCCACCGGCCAGCCACAACCACCCACCCACAATTGGGTTGGACCACCATTTGGAAAGGGTTGACCATGAAATTGATAAACCTAGTAACAGGATAAGAAACATGGCATGTACGATTGGAACTGGTAAAAATGACAAAAAAGTAAACACAGGTGAGGCTCCCAAGAAATCAATAGGGGCAGGATGATAACAACCTGGTAATATCAAGATAGAGCAATAGAGCAGCTATCAGGCAGGCATTACTTTGTTTTAACCATGTACGCATTCTGACACCTGGTGATCCCTGGTCTATCTTCAATAATATTGCTTATACTCATGTTATTATCCATGTTACCTGTATATCTTTTATATCCTTGATAACTATACTACTGGTCCTTATGTTGATCTCTGGTTATCATTGCTAACATTTTACCAAGTGTTATATTGATATTGTCTGATACCATTGTTTGTATGAACATGCAAATAAAGAATTTTATTGACCCACCGTTTGTGTCGGCTTGCAAACCATTGGCTTCATATAAAGTCCCACCTCCTTCTCCTTACCCACTGGCTTTTGCTTGCGGGTTTTCTAGAAATTAACCAAGACCTAATTAATATACAGAAAAACCATATATCCTGGGTTGGTAAAATAGCTGCATTTGGAAACCTTACCAAAAATTCTTTACTATTTTAGATGCCTCCCTATCCCAATACCCGCCAAATTCTTCACGCAATTGAACACTAAGCTTAAACAATTTATATGGAATAAAAAGAAACCCAGAGTCGCATTTTCAATTCTAACCACTGCCATTCTCCCTAAAGTAATCACTCCAAAACTACTGAGTATTAAAGCTACAATATTTGCTTGAAAACATATACTTTCTAAAACTAGACATGTTAAAAAAAAATCCAAAATATGTCTTCCTACAGAAGTTATTAATTACTGCAGAATCCGTTTATCAGTAGACGAATGGATCAAACAGGGAATCAGATTATATAAAAATCTACCCTCGAACTTTAGGGATGTTATTATGAGTAAGCTTGGAAAGTATAAACGATTAAAAGATTTCAATCCTAATAACTCGATAGAAATTCCATCGATAATATGGGAATATTTTTCTCACCATAAGGACCATATTAAGAAAGGCATTTCCTTTTTCTATGAGATACACTCCTCCCAACCAGATAATAAAAATTTTCACATGTTAAAATGGGAGAGAGATTTAGCTCAAAACTTCTCCTGGGACCAGTGAAAAAAATCATTCCAAATAATCAACAAATCATCATCATGTATAGAACACTGGGACAATGCTCAAAAAATTATTAATTATTAACAGGTGGTATTTAACCCCGTATAAATTATCCAAAATCTATCCATCCACACCTGACATTTGTTGGAGGTGTAATGAGCAAACTGGAAATCTTATACACACTCTCTGGAGTTGCAAAACCCTGAAAAGCTTTTGGAACTCAGTTTCATCATTGCAGATATTACAGGAAACCTTTCCACGCTTACTCCCACTTCAGCCTTATTAGGTATAGACCTTGAGAAATATCCCACTATATATAGAACAATTGTGGTCCACATTTTAATAGCCTCAAGACTTACAGTAGCTTACCTCTGGAAATCTACGGAAGCACCCAATCTATCTACTGTCATAACCAGACTGAATACCCAGGCACAATTTGAACTATTGCTTGCTTATAAAAACCACTCCATCACACTCCATCACCACTTTAAGTAGAAAATTGAAAATTTGGTTATCCCACCCTAGAGCCTCCAATTACCTAAAAGAATGTAAAATTTAAGTTTACCCTACAGTCTGAAATACTTTGATCATTCAACTAAGCAATGTACCGGTGTAGAGCACTATCTCTGATATTCCTTTTTTTTTTTGGTTATTCGTTATTTTTAATTTCCACTTTCCCAATATTATTTCCATACTTAAAGTTTGTATTGAATGAAGCATAGTTAAAGAGGTGACCTTCCAGACCTACAGCTTGAACCCATCTGGGGTAGGCCATCAAGGTTTAAATTAGTTTTATACTATATGCCTTCACAGTTTATTGTATTACAAATGTTGTGTAATATATGCAGCAATCATTGGAAGAAATGTCATTTTGCTGTGGTATAGTTCTAAACACGGAAAAATGCGCTACTTTACAGGCATACTAAGGAGACCCACCAGGCACAATATTTAAAGGAATATTTATTTTTTATTGTTTCACTTTAAGCATTGTTAAAATCACTGCTCCTGAAAAAAACGTCCATTTTTAAAACTTTTTGCATTGATACATGTCCCCTGGGGCAGGACCCGGATCCGCATACACTTTTTATGGCAATAACTTGAATATAAGCCTTTAAAATTAGCACTTTTGATTTTTCATGTTCGTGTACCATAGACTTTGTACCCCTTGCCGACCGACTCATGCTGATATACGTCGGCAGAAGGGCACATACAGGTATATTAACGTACCTGTACGTAGCCCTTTAAGACACAGCATTGTGGGCGCGTGCACCCGCCGCGAGCTCCGTAAGTGTCATTACAGGTCCTGCGGACTCTATGTCCGCGGGGATACCCGCGATCGTCTCACGGAGAGGAAGAATGGGGAAATGCTGATGTAAACAAGCATTTCCCCATTCTTCCTAGTGACAGGACACTGATCACAGCTCCCTGTGATCGGAAACGGTGATCAGTGTCGTGTCACACGTAGCCTATCCCCCCTACACTTAGAACACATCCCTAGGACACACTTAACCCCTGTAGCACCCCCTACTGGTTAACCCCTTTACTGCCAGTCACATTTACACAGTAATCAGTGCATTTTTAGTCGCACTGATTGCTGTATAAATGTGAATGGTCCCAAAATAGCGCCAAAAGTGTCCGATCTGTCCGACATAATGTCGCAGTCACGATAATTAGTAGTCAAAAAAAATTAATAAAAATGCCATAAAACTATCCCCTATTTTGTAGATGCTATAACTTTTGCGCAAACCAATCAATAAACGCCTATTGCGATTTTTTTTTTACCAAAAATATGTAGAACAATACGTATTGGCCTAAGCTGAGGGAAAAAAATTGTTTTTTATATATTTTTTGGAGATATTTATTATAGCAAAAATTGTCGCTCTTTTTTGTTGTTTATAGCGCAAAAAATAAAAACTGCAGAGGTGATCAAATACCACCAAAAGAAATCTCTATTTGTGGGGAAAAAAGGACGTCAATTTTGTTTGGGAGCCACGTCGCACGACCACGCAATTGTCAGTTAAAGCAACGCATTGCAGAATCACAAAAAACGCTCTGGTCCTTGGCCAGCCAAATGGTCCGGGGCTGAAGTGGTTAACAGTGTTCGCTTGTTCGTACAAATTTTTTGCCTGTTCGCATGTTCTGCTGCGAACGGAACCGGGGGGGTGTTTATGAGCATTTACAGGCATATGGCATTGAGAGTAAACTCATTCTACTAGCCAGAATATTAATTTAAATGTGTAAATATTAATATATAAATATAATGTAATTAATTTAAAATGTATTAAGTTAAATTAAGGCAATAATTATATATTTTTTTTAAATATTCTTCATAGATGTTTTTCTTTAAAATTTTACACTGATTATCATTCATAGTTATTCTGTTGATTTTTTTAGGACTTTTACATATATATCTCAACTTAGGGCAGCACAGATTTTTCATAGACCATGTATAACAATAGGATAAAAGTGGTTGTAAAATTCAGGCATGAAATATAAACAAGGCACATCCTTTTTTGCTGTGTGGTCATCTCTATCCAAAGCACTGAGTGCAGTTTCTGTTTGTTGCCTCCTTCCTCTGCTATCAGCATTAGTCACTTCTTACAGGTTTCCCAACACAAGAGATAAAAAGGTGAAGGGAGGAGAGCCCCAGCACACAGCTTGTGATTCATATCCTCAGCTTTGCATGTTCTCTATCTGTTATGAGCAGGGGTATGTGTTTCTTCCCTCCAATTAGGGCTCAGAACTGAGCGATTCTGTGTAAATGCTGTACTTTGAAAAGATTATAGAGGACAGATGGCTGCAGATAAACAGGTGCAACTTATGTAGAAGGATTTGTTTCATCTCTGTGTATCACCTGATACACAGAGTCAGTGGGGCCGATTTACAAAAACCAGAGAGTACAAAATCTGGTCCAGCTGTGTATGGTAGCCAATCAGCTTCTAACTTCAGTTTGTTCAATTAAGCTTTGACAAAAAAAAACTGGAAGCTGATTGGTTTTTATGCAACCAGACTTGCACTCTCCAGTTTTAGTAAATCAACCACACTGTGTATATGTGAGGATAGTCATGTCATTGGGTATATGTGAGGATTTTCAATCACTTTAAGTCAGGTTGATGAGGGCACAAATTGTTGACCTTTTCACAGGTTTTTGATCAAAAAAAATTTGAAACACATTGCATTCACTTACATGGGCTTTTGATGCTTGTGCGTTATGCACATGTCATCCAGATAATCTGGGTGAGGATTGATTTTTATTTTTAGGGGAAAAAAATTATAAACAATAATTAATAATTATTATTATTAATAATTATATAATTATTATTATTAATAATTATAAATAATGACATACTGCATTGTTTTCAGCGGGTATAGATTTGAAAAACATGAAACAGAGCCTACATATACTGTAAACTGATTAAATTTAGTTGCTTTCATATACATACTTAGTAATTACACATTACAACAAGGCTTTTAAAACATTACCACATTTTGACAATATTAGTTACATCAAGATGATTTACATGGTCATTTAAAAAGAAACACTGAAATGACTACATGTTCCCTTTGGGGAAAACATTCATCCATTCTTTGGGAAGATTTAAGATGACTTCTTGTCACTTCTTGGTTGTGGCTCTTGACTAGTAGTTGAGTTTTGCACATACTAAGTGTGGCAAAGGGAATAAAAGGAATCCAATGCCAGGCTCAAGGCTTATATCCTCTCTGGAGACTCCTGGAGGTGGGTAGAAAGTGAAGGTTTGCAGAAGGCCAGTAAAAAACAGGAAAAGTTCCATTTTGGCTAAACTTTCGCCAACACAAGCTCTTCTTCCTGGAGAAACAAAGTCAACTCAGCGTGACAAAATGTATACTTAACCACTGTTTTGCGGTCTAATTTTAGAACTAAATCTATAGATGGAATGGTGTGATAGAGATAAGCCTGATGCCATAGTATATGTACTCCAACAACCAAACTGTAATGTGGACTGCTACTAGATACCTAGCAGGTGTGCAAAAACACACTGAAAGCTACAGAATGGGTCATCACTTCAGCCTTAAATTATTTATCCACACCTTCCCAATGAAGTGGCCTTTGTTAGTGCCACAAAATAGGTTGATGGTGTATACATGCATTTCATAATCAATTAACACCAGTCCTTGATGTAAAAGATTCACTCAAGCATGCCCTTCCACACAGGTGCCTCTGCAATACCCATTTTTTTGGGCTTGTTTCCTCACACATATCCTTCATTGGGGTCAAACTGCTTTCCCAGCACAAGATTACCTGAAAAACCACCTCGATGAGCATTGAAAGTGACCTATAGTATCTCACAAAAGTGTATTCACCCCTCACATTTTTGTAAATATTTTACTATATCTTTTCATGTGTAACATTGAAGAAATTGCAATTGTCTACAGTGTAAAGTAGTGAGTGTACAGCTTGTATAACAGTGTACATTTTATGTCCCCTAAAAATAACTCAACAAACAGCCATTAATGTTTAAACTGCTGGCAACAAAAGAGAGTACACCCCTAAGTGAAAATGTCCAAATTGGGCCCAAAGTGTCAATATTTTGTGTGGCCACCATTATTTTACAGCACTGCCTTAACCCTCTTGGGCATGGAGTTCACAAGAGCTTCACAGGTTGCCACTGGAGTCCTCTTCCACTCCTCCATAATGACATCACTGAGCTGGTGGATGTTAGAGACCTTGCGCTCCTCCACCTTCCATTTGAGAATGCCCCACAGATGCTTCAAAGGTTTAGGTCTGGAGACATGCTTGGCCAGTCCATCACCTTTACCCTCAGCTTCTTTAGCAAGGCAGTGGTCTTCATCATGTTGGAATACTGCCCTGTGGCCCAGTCTTCGAAGGAAGGGGATCATGCTCTGCTTCAGTATGTCACAGTACATGTTGGCATTCATGGTTCCCTCAAGGAAATGTAGCTCCCCAGTGCCGGCAGCACTCATGCAGCCCCAGACCATGACACTCCCACCACCATGCTTGACTGTAGGCAAGACACACTTGTTTTTGTACTCCTCAGCTGGTTGCCGCCACACACACTTGACACCATCTGAACCAAATACGTTTATCTTGGTCTCATCTAGGGATGCACCGCTACCGATACCAGTATCGGTATCAGTGCCAATATCGAGCATTTGCACGAGTACTTGTACTTGTGCAAATGCTCTGATACTTGACTCGATACCTGGGCAGTCAGGGGTGATCGATGCGGCGGTGGGGGGAGTTCCAAGCACTGATCTCCCTGTATCAGCCACTTCTCCCCCTTGTAGCTTTCAGCTGCTTTTTGAAATCTATACAAGGAGATCGGTGTTTGGAACTCCCCCCACTGCCACACCGATGACTCCTGACTGTCCTCTGTGTCCTTCTCCGTGTCCTCCTCTGCGTGCTCCTCCAGTCCCCCTCTCTGTGCTCTTCTGGTCTCCAGTCCCCCTCCATGCTCCTTCCGTCCCCCTCCATGCTCCCCTGGTCCCCCTCTGTGTCCTCAGTGCTCTTCCGGTCCCCCTTTGTGTCCTCTGTGCTCCTCTGGTCCCCCTCTGTCCTCCTCCGGTCCCCCTCTGGATCTCTCAGGATAGAGAGCAGAGGAAGGAGCTGGTGAATCTGTCATTTACCGGCTCCTTCCTTTTCTGAATGCACATGATCACTGACTCTGTCCACTCAGAGTAAAATTTCTCAGTTTATGAATGAACAGGAGCCGCTGTCTCCTGTCCATTCATTTTCAGTGCAGCTGAGGCTGCAGAGAAAGGGACAGGGAAATCTGCGTCCTCAGTCCCTTTCACTGTCTCAAAGGGGAAATCTCTCACCAAAGCCAAAGCCACCCCCCCATATATATTATAAAGATGAAAAATAAAAAAAACTGACACTGTCTACTCCCCCACCCCCCACCCCCACCCCCAAAAAAATTCAAAAATAAATAAAACATTGTAAAAATATAATAATAATAAAAAAAATTATTTGTAAAAAATAAAATTGTAAAAAAAAAAAGAAAAAACTACCGACACAGTCCACTGTCACATGACATTGAAAAAAAGTATTGGTAATCTGTATCAACGAGTACTTGAAAAAAGTATCGGTACTTGTACTCGGTCTTTAAAAAGCGGTTTCGGTACAACCCTAGTCTCATTAGACCACAGGACATGGTTCCAGTAATCCATGTCCTTAGTCTGCTTTTCTTCAGCAAACTGTTTGCGGGCTTTCTTGGGCATCATTTTTTGAAGAGACTTCCTTCTGTGAAGACAGCCATGCAGACCAATTTGATGCAGTGTGCGGCGTATGGTCTGAGCACTGACAGGCTGACCACGCACCCCTTCAACCTCTGCAGCAATGCAGGCAGCACTCATACATCTATTTCCCAAAGACAACCTTTGGATATGAAATTCTCTGCAGGCCTGACTATCCGGTTGTTTGACCCCTTCCTAATTGTATGTCCTGCAACCATACCAGTATTAGTCCTATATTACTTTTTTGATGTATACAAATCAGTACGACTGAAACCCAAATACTACATTTTGAAATGCTCACCTGGGACTTTATGCCATTTTTTCTCTTGTTCACTCTTCACACTTCAGAGTTTTTTTATAGTAAAATGTATAATTTGGCAAACACCTAATATTCTTTCTCGCTATGCACTTCAACGTTAGGAGAAACAACAGCATGGCAGACAAGAGGAGGAACATAGTAGAAAAAATTATAGGAAACCCAAGGGCACTTTGGGTAAGTCATTTATTTTTTCTTAAACATGGCTGTTCTGAGCTGCAACTCCCAATGTGTGATTTAGAAAATAAAGTATAGTTATATTGGTATAAATGGACTGATCAGAATACTACCAGTGCAGAGAGCTAATATATAAAATCCCCACCTTCCATGGAAGAGGATCTCATCACACTAATGGATGGTGGTTTGATGCAAGCTGTGTATGGTTCAGCTATCTAATATATTTTTTAGGAGGGATCTTTTTCAAAAACATACGTTTGGATTTTACGCTGCCAAAATGAAAGGGCAAAGTATGCAGTTTGTGTTGCCTGATCTGAACCTGGCCAGGGCGCAGTTTACATCCTGTGAGCTCTGTATGTACCCAAGAAGGGCAGGCATGAACTCTGAAATTAAACTGAGGGGTAAAGTCTGTGTTTCGAGTAAATATTGCCTAGGCTGACACAGAGTTTGCACCCATTCTCCATTTAAGGTTATGCACCCAACCCACACCTGTGTTTGCTGTCCACACAAAGAGCTTGAAAAAGATGATTAATGCACTGCCCTCATACAAATAAGACATTAGTTTAGGGTGGAGGTCTTTCGATGTAATAACATAGCAATAGTTTTATATAGCTTTAAATTAGATGCAATAATAATAGTGACCTACCTGCAGAAAAGGGCATAAATGCATCTCGTTTTAGAAATTTCCCTTTAGCATCCAAAAAGTGATTTGGATTAAACTCATAAGGAGTTTCCCACTGAGTCTTGTCATGCAAAACAGATGTGAGGAAAGGAATGACCTCTGTACCCTACAAGGTGAAGCACATTGTACAAAACTTAAAGCGGAACTCTAGGCAGACATAAAATATACAAGTGAATGCAGTTCTATATACAGTCTACTAATAGATAATTACATTTTTTTTTATGCAAGTTGTGCCAGTTCCTGAATTTAATACAGTCCTTTTACAGCAGAGCTCAAAGTTGGAGAAGAAGAAGCAGCAGCATAAATGTTGGTGCCAGAAAAGGGGCATTCTGAAAGAATAAGAAAGCAGTGTAACAAAGATAACCTCATCACTGTGCTGCTTCTCCTTCACTGTTCAGTCACAGGCTAGGGCCAGAGGAAGTGCGTTGAATGATGTTGGAAGTCAAACTAAAAATTGAGTACATCTGCCAGAAATATTTTCTGGCAGCCCAGCTGGTCACGGCAGTTTGGTGGCTAGTACCGGATGCGTCCAACCCCGCTGCGGTTCTGGAGGCTGCGGTGGTTCGCTCTGTGGAAGCCCTTACACATTTACCGCTTCGAGGTCCCAAGGCTCCATATGATTTGACCACCTCCATGCACACGACCCTAAGGGCCTGGAGGGCAGGACTGGAACTCGAGAAGTTCCCACGAAATGCAGTCTCCCCGCACACCCCCCTTTGGAACAACCCTACCCTACCCCATCTCTACTCATTGCCAGACCCTAAAATATGGGCCAAATGCGGTCTTAAACTGATATCTGACCTCACCACCGGCACCGCCATACACTCCTTCAATCACCTGGTATCCCAATACAATGTGCCTCCCTCACATCTATTTCGCTATATGCAACTGTCTCATGCGTTCAAAGCCCAAATAATACCCAACGACACGCAAATAGTGCAATCCGATCTGGAGAGGGTCACAAGATATGAATGTACCAAGAAACCGACCTCAGTCCTTTATGCACATCTCCTAAGAGTTTCCTCTCCAGATCTGTCAAAGCTCCGGCAGCAATGGACACAGGATATCCCGACACTGGACTCCGAGGATTGGGAGGACATGTGGGAATTCCCCTTCAAAATCCTGGTCTCACTTCGAGACCGTCTCATACAATACAAAATACTACATCGGGCATATCTCACCCCATACAGATTGCATAAGATGAGAACCTCCCTGTCCTCGGAGTGTTGGAGATGTACTAGGGATCCAGGTGATTTTATACATATTTTCTGGTCCTGTCCAGCAATTAAAAACTACTGGTCAGAAGTAATATCTGTAATACAAGAAGTGGTAAAAACAGACATAACCCCAACCCCGCAGATCTGCCTTCTAGGTTTAGTGGAAGAATTAGCCCCCAAGATAGCAGAGAGAACCCTCATAGGGCTCTTGCTCTTCTATGCAAGGAAAATGATCACTCTCTGCTGGAAAAAACGTGCCCCGCCATCCATATTGTTATGGAAAACACATATCAATAAAGTAATACCACTCTATAAGGAAACCTATCAAAATAGGGGATGCCCCAAAAAATATGATAGAGTGTGGGCCAAATGGCTAGCTGAGGCCTCCACGGCAACCGCAGACTGATTGAACAGGTACATAATACCAGTCTACGGGAGAAAGTGATGCTGATACATTGGTTGATTTTATGGTAATGTAATCTCGGAAAAGGGTTTAATTGACATCTAATATTGTCCCATGAGTCTCAGCTGATAAATCTGATCCTGAAATACTTAATTGAGCAGGAGCCAATACCGCACTAGGTTTGTTTGTTATTGTTTTTTTCTTTTTTTTTTTTTTTTTTTTCTTTCGGACATGCTACAGATGTATGATATTAATGCTGGATGCAGCCCAATGGCCGGCTGGCACTGACTCCTGCGTGGGTCTAGTCCCAATGCTGTGGCAGGTTTAATTGTTGTTAATTGTTTGTATGTCTTATACTCAATAAAAAGATTTTCAAAAAAAAAAAAAAATTGAGTACATCTACTGTCAGAAAAGAAATATTGCAAGGGACAGCTCCGGATTGAAGCAGCCAAGCTAATTTTTTCTATGTTTGAATTGGCTATACATTTTTTACTGGAGTTCTGCTTTAATAAGAATCTGGGTTTGAAGCAATTAATTATTACCAGCTACCAAAGTAGAGCCCAAATAATGAGAACAATTTCTGTACATAGTTTAAATAGGTTTTTAATAGTAATAATGATATTATTATATATATTATCTGTATGTTCTAATCTAAAATATTAAATTCTTTCTACTAAATGAAGAATATAAAAAAAAAGAAATTCTGTATATAGCCCTACAGAGCAGACAGTGCACAGTCCACATGTGCTTTTCAGACAGTAAACAGGAAACTTTATTCTGGAAAAAGACAGGGCATATGCAGTGTAGGTTTTTAATAGTTATTGATTTACAAGAAACTTAGTAATAGTTTCTATGGTATCAATTAGGGTCGGTTCACACTGAGGTAACACGACTTCAGCGCGACTTTGCACGGCGACTTCAACGCGGCTTTGACGCGACTTCGACGCGACTTCAGCGCGACTTCAGCAAATTACAAGGCGACTTGAAGTCGCCTCCATGACAGGCGACTTCGCCTGTGGCCAATCAGCTCTCTGGGAGGGAGGGGGGGAGGGAGGGGTTTTCCCTGCAAAGTCGCTTGACTTTACAGAGAGATCCGACTTGGAGGCGACTTCCATAGATTTCTATGGTACAGGTCACCTACCAAGTCGGATCAAAGTAGTACAGGGAGTACGCTCTGAAGTCGGAGCGACTTCAGTAGCGTCTATTAAGACGCTAGCGTTTACTCCCATTCAAACTATTTCTGGGGCGACTTGGGGCGACTTGAGGACGTACAAGTCGGATCCCAAGTCGCCCCAGTGTGAACCGAGCATTACAGTCAGGTCCATAAGTATTGGGACATCGACACAATTCTAATCTTTTTGGCTCTACACCGCCACAATGGATTTGAAATGAAACAAACAAGATGTCCATAAAACTTTCACTTTTTAATACTTGGTTGCAAATCCTTTGCAGTCAATTACAGCCTGAAGTCTGGAATGCATAGACATCACCAGATGCTGGGTTTCATCCCTGGTGATGCTCTGCCAGGCTTCTACTGCAACTGTCTTCAGTTCCTGCTTGTTCTTGGGGCACTTTCCCTTCAGCTTTGTCTTAAGCAAGTGAAATGCATGCTCAATCGCATTCAGGTCAGGTGATTGACTTGGCCATTGCATAACATTCCCGTACTTTCCCTTAAAAAACTCTTTGGTTGCTTTCGCAGTATGCTTCGGGTCATTGTCCATCTGCACTGTGAAGCACCGTCCAATGAGTTCTGAAGCATTTTGCTGAATATGAGCAGATAATATTGCAGATAATATTGCCTGAAACACTTCAGAATTCATCCTGCTGTTTTTGTCAGCAGTCACATCATCAATAAATACAAGAGAACCAGTTCCATTAGCAGCCATACATGCCCACGCCATGACACTACCACCACCATGCTTCACTGATGAGGTGGTATGCTTTGGATCATGAGCAGTTCCTTTCCTTCTCCATACTCTCTTCCCATCACTCTGGTACAAGTTGATCTTCCATAGGATGTTGTTCCAGAACTGTGAAGGCTTTTTTAGATGTTGTTTGGCAAACTCTAATCTGGCCTTCCTGTTTTTGAGGCTCACCAATGGTTTACATCTGAACCCTCTGTATTCACTCTGGTGAAGTCTTCTCTTGATTGTTGACTTTGACACACACACACCTACCTCCTGGAGAGTGTTCTTGATTTGGCCAACTATTGTGAAGGCTGTTTACTTCACCTGGGAAAGATTTCTTTGGTCATCCACCACAGTTGTTTTCCGTGGTCTTCCGGGTCTTTTGGTGTTGCTGAGCTCACCAGTGGTTCTTTCTTTTTAAGGATGTTCCAAACAGTTGATTTGGCCACACCTAATGTTTTTGACCTAATGTATCTCTCTGATGGGTTTGTTTTGTTTTTTCAGCCTAATGATGGCTTGCTTCACTGATAGTGACAGCTCTTTGGATCTCATATTGAGAGTTGACAGCAACAGATTCCAAATGCAAATAGCACACTTGAAATGAACTCTGGACCTTTTATCTGCTCCTTGTAAATGGGATAATGAGGGAATAACACACACCTGGCCATGGAACAGCTGAGCAGCCAACTGTCCCATTACATTTGGTCCCTTAAAAAGTGGGAGGCACATATACAAACTATTGTAATTCCTACACCGTTCACCTTATTTGGATGTAAATACCCTCAAATTAAAGCTGAAAGTCTGCAGTTAAAGGACATCTTGTTCATTTCAAATCCATTGTGGTGGTGTAGAGCCAAAAAGATTAGAATTGTGTTGATGTTCCAATATTTTTTGGACCTGACTGTATGTTAGTGTATAAATAATCACTTCTATCTATATGCAAAATGTCAAAATGTTTAATGTATGAGACTCTGATCTATTGTTCTGTGGGATGATGGGATCTATTGTGAGAAGATGGGAATGTGGCTTAAACCAGTTTTAAATAGTTTTGGGGCTGCTATATAGAATATAATGCTGGAAGATAAAGAGACCTATTGCCGCGTACACACGACCGGACATTACGGCATACTTGGTCCGGCGAACCGGAGTCCTTCGGACAATTCGATCGTGTGTGGGCTCCAGCGGACTTTTTTCCTCAAAAGTTTGACGGACCTAGAAATGAAACAGGTTTCAAATCTTTTTGACAGACTCGAGTCTGGTCGAAAAGTCAGCTCGTCTGTATGCTAGTCCGACGGACAAAAACCGACGCTAGGGCAGCTATTGGCTACTGGCTATGAACTTCCTTGTTTTAGTCCGGTCGTACGTCATCACGTACGAATCCGTCAGACTTTGGTTGCTCGTGTGTAGGCAAGTCCGTTCATTCGGAAAGTCCGTTGTAAAGTCCGTTGAAAAGTCCGCAGGACAAAGTATGCCATAAAGTCCGGTCGTGTGTACGCGGCATTAGAGTTAGATTCAGTACTGAAGAAGCAAAGTCTGAATCAAGGACTGTTGCCTAAAGGAACTTCAAAGGAAGTTCTGAACTCCCTTGGAGTGAATGCTGTATTTATCTATTTTGTCATCTGTAATACATCTTTAACCACTTATCTCCCCAGACGAAGTCACGATCGGTGACGTAACGCGTAGGGCGTGGCAGAGAGCAGACGATAACCAGAAGTCACGTAAGGAGGCGCTTCAAACGCCGATCCTTTTGTATACCTATTTTGTTTACCTAACACAATACTACACCATTGGAGGCAATTTTTCTCCCTTTCTTTTCCACCGGGCCAATTGAGCCTTGGTGGAATTTGGTGGAATTTGCTCCAATAGGTGTGCTTATCATATGAGGAGCGGAAAGGCGAAGAAGCAAGCCACCATCAACAGATGGAAACGTCTGAACATCACTAGGATGGAATATACAATCCCAACACAAGACACTTTGTGATGCCTGATCTGATTGGTTTTAAGGTGAGAGTTCTGAGAGCCTAATGCCACCGGTACAAGCATATTTCATGAAAACCCATATGAACTTTTATCCACCCACTAATGAATTGGACTCTAGCCAGCTTATGAAGCTTTATAGTCTATATCCAGCCATTCATTCATTCATTCACTATATGAACTGTATTTTTGATACTTTTACACCCAGCACTTTTTTTTGGATTCACTTTTATATTTTATGGTCAGTATATTAATTTATTTTTTCATAGGAATTTTAGTATTCACCATACTAGTAATTTCACTACGTGTGTGATTAGATTGTATGCGCGAGATCTTTTAACTGTTTATTAACTTATTGACCGGGCCATAGCAGAAAAATGGCCGGATAACTCTGGGAGGGCGTACTCGGCTGTTCTTTCCAGAATCATGCTCCCGTGCGCCCCCTGGGGCACGCACCTGGAAATGTCCGTGACCGTCGGGTCTCCCAGACCCAGCATGTCACAGATTGGGGTAAAGGGCCAATGACAGCGGCCCTTTAACACATGATCACATCATCCAATGACGGTGTGATCACTTGTAAACAAACCAAAGCATGTCCGGTTCAGCTCCTCCCCACTCCTCACTTGCTGTACCGATCTCTGTGTGAGGAGAGGAGGGAGCCGGTGCAGTAGCAGTGTGGGCTGGATCTGAAGTGCCCACAGCGCTGATCTGTGCCCATCTCTGGCTCATCCATCCATATTCATGCTCAGCCATGCTCCATCCCTGGCTCATCCATACACATTCATGCTCCATCCCTGGCTCATCCATCCACATTCATGCTCCATCCCTGGCTCATCCATCCGCATTCATGCTCAATCCCTGGCTCATCCATCCACATTCATACTCAGCCATGCTCCATCCCTGGCTCATCCATCCACATTTATACTCAGCCATGCTCCATTCCTAGCTCATCCATCCATCCCTGGCTCATCCATCCACATTACTGTTCAGCCATGCTCAATCCCTGACTCAACCATCCACATCCATGCTCCATTCCTAACTCATCCATCCTCATTCATGATCCATCCCTGGCTCATCCATACTCATGAATGCTCATCGCTGGCTCATCCATCCACATCCATGCTCCATTCCTGGCTCATCCATTCACATCATGCTCCATCCCTGGCTCATCCATCCATATTCAAGCTCATCCATGCTCCATCCCTTGCTCATCCATCTTCATTCATGCTCCATCCCTGGCACATCCATCCACATTCATGCTCCATCCCTGGCTCATCCATGCTCCATCCCTGGCTCATCTATCCTCATTCATGCTCCCTCCCTGGCTCATCCATCCACATTAATGCTCCCTCCCTGGCTCATCCATCCACATTCATGCTCCATCCCTGGCTCATCCATCCACATTCATGCTCCATCCCTGGCTCATCCATCCACATTCATGCACATCCACGCTCCATCCCTGGCTCATCCATGCTCATCCATCCCCATCTATGGCTCATCCATGGCTCATCCGTACCACATAAGTGATCATTCATGTAACATCAGTGATAATCCATGCCACAACTGTGATCATCCATGCCACATCCATGCCACATCAGTGATCATCCATGCCACATCCATTCCACATCACCGCTTATCCGTGCCACATCAGTGATTTTCTGTACCACATCAGTGCTCATTCATGCTACATCAGTAATTATTTGTGCCACATCAATGATCATCCATGCCACATCTATGCCACATCAGTGATCATCCATACCACATCAATGCCACATCAGTGCTTATCCATGCCACATCAGTGCTCATCCATGTCACATCAGTGATCATCCGTGCCACATCAGTGCTCACCCGTGCCACATCCATGCCACATCAGTGATCATCTGTGCCGCATCCATGCAACATCAGTGATCATCCGTGCCACATCAGTGCTCATCCATGCCACATCAGTGCTCATCTGTGCCACGTCAGTGCTTATCCATGCCACATCAGTTCTCATCAGTGTCACATCAGTGCTCATCCATGCCACATCAGCTCTCATCTTTGCCACATCCATGTCACTACAGTGTCCATCAGTGCCTCACAAAAGTGTAATAGGTAGTCAAATTAGATTTGAAACGCATGTCCCTAGAACACCTGATGGTGCTCCCCGAATGTTGGGCCTCTGCATGTGGCCAGGCTGTGTAAAAGTCTCACACATGTGGTATCGCCATACTCAGGACGAGTTACAGAATATATTTTGGTGTGTAATTTTTACATCAGGTGTGATCAATTTTCAATGATTGGCACCATAGCTTGTAGACTCTACTTTAACAAAGACAAAATAATATGCACTTATGTGGGTTATTTTACCAAAGATATGTAGCAGTATACATTTTGGCCAAAATGTATGAAGAAAAATTACTAATTTGCAAAATTTTATAACAGAAACTAAGAAAATGCATTTTTTTAAACAAAATTTTCGGTCTTTTTTAATTTATAGCACAAAAAATAAAAAACCCAGTGGTGGTTAAATACCACCAAAAGAAAGCTCTATTTGTGTGAAAAAAGGACAAAAAATTTATATGGGTACAGTGTTGCATGACGGAGTAATTGTCATTCAAAATGTGAGAGCACTGAAAGCTTAAAATTGGTCTGGTTAGGAAGGGGGTTTAAGTACCCAGTGGGCAAGTAGTTAAACCAAGTAAATTCCTTTTGCTACTATACTTTCGAGTTGTCTGGAATTATTGGATTACATCAGCATATCTGAAAGGTTAAACATAGTAACTTTTAAGTAATAAGATTAACATTTTATTACATATTGCAATGAGGATGGGATGTTTAACTCTTTCAGTGCTGGTGTGACATACAATAGGTTACCTATATGCTGGTGGTAGTCTAGTGGGTTAGTGGCAGACATGTTTGATTTAACCACTTCAGCCCTGGAAGATTTACCCCCTCAATGAACAGGCGTGGTCATGCGACGCTGTACCCAAACAAAATTGACATCCTTTTTTTTCCCACAAATGGAGCTTTCTTTTGGGGGTATTTTACTTTTTGCACTATAAACAAAAAAAACTGACAATTTTGAAAAAAAAAACAATATTTTTTACTTTTTTACTTTTTGCTATAAGAAATATCCCAAATTTAAAAAAGTAAAAAACGAATTTCTTCATCAGTTTAGGCCAATATGTATTCTACATATTTTTGGTAAGAAAAAAAAATTGCAATAAGCGTATAATGATTGGTTTGCGCAAAAGTTATAGCGTCTACAAAATAGGGGAGATTTTTATGGCATTTTTATGAGGGAAATGTAAATGCTTAATTAATTTGCAAAATAAAATCTTAGCTGAAATTTTTAGTATTACTATGTAACTCATCAGATAATTTGAAACAAATGAAAATGGCCATGATTATTATAATTATTTAAATCTTTAGCTCTCCATTCCAGCATACTGGGTGTGGAAAAGGAAGAAGGCTCCACCCATACTCCTATACGGCAGTCATTTGAGTAAAGACCAAGCTAAGAGTATTTTTACTTAATAGTTGATTTGATTGTAGCTGTATTAGTGCAATTGTGACAGAGACTACTTAAAAGCAAAGGATAAGACAACAGCAAACGATCATAAGAGATGAATATGTAAATTAAAATGTATTGTCCTTTATTGGTGATTACAATAAAGTGTAAAGTCTAGAATACAATACTAATGTTGTTTCTTAAGTTTTCTCATTAATATAGGAGGAACCAGATCTGTTCCTAGAAGTTAAGAAGCTTCCAAGATCTACAGTGCCTTGCAAAAGTATTCACCCCCTATGGCTTTTTACCTATTTTGTTACATTATAGTTCAATGTTTTTTTAATCTCAATTATATGTGAAGGATCGGAACACAATAGTCTAAGTTGGGGAAGTAAAATTAAAAAAATATATACATAAAACAATTTTTCAGAAATAAAAAACTGATAATTGGCAGGTGCGTATGTATTCACCCCCTTTGTTATGAAGCCCCTAGAAAGCTCTGGTGCAACCAATTACCTTCAGAAGTCACATAATTAGTGAAATGATGTCCACCCGTGTGCAATCTAAGTGTCACATGATCTGTCATTACATATACACACCTTTTTGAAAGGCCCCAGAGGCTGCAACACCTAAGCAAGAGGCAACACTAACCAAACACTGCCATGAAGACCAAGGAACTCTCCAAACAAGTAAGGGACAATATGGTTGAGAAGTACAAGTCAGGGTTAGGTTATAAAAAAATATCCAAATCTTTGATGATCCCTAGGAGCACCATCAAATGTATCATAACCAAATGGAAAGAACATGGCAAAACAGCAAACCTGCCAAGAGACGGTCGCACACCAAAACTCACGGACGGGGCAAGGAGGGCATTAATCTGAGAGGCAGCACAGAGACCTAAGGTAACCCCGGAGGAGCTGCAGAGTTCCACAGCAGAGACTGGAGTATCTGTACATAGGACGACAATAAGCCATACGCTCCATAGAGTTGGGCTTTATGGCAGAGTGGCCAGAAGAAAGCAATTACTTTCAGCAAAAAACATTTTGAGTTTGCAAAAAGGCATGTGGAAGACTCCCAAAATGTATGGAGGAAGGTGTTCTGGTCTGATAAGACCAAAATTGAACTTTTTGGCCATCAAAGTAAACGCTATGTCTGGCGCAAACCCAACACATCACATCACCCAAAGAACACCATCCCATTTTGCAGCAGTCGGGACTGGGAAACTGGACAGAGTTGAGGGAAAGATGGATGGTGCTAAATACAGGGATATTCTTGAGCAAAACCTGTACCACTCTGTGTTTGATTTGAGGCTAGGACGGAGGTTCACCTTCCAGCAGGACAATGACCCCAAAGACACTGCTAAAGCAACACTTGAGGGGTTTAAGGGGAAACATGTAAATGTGTTGGAATTGCCTAGTCAAAGCCCAGACCTCAATCCAATAGAAAATCTGTGGTCAGACTTAAAGATTGCTGTTCACGTTTCTAGGCTTCCAAACTCTTGAAAAGGAAAGTTTGATCTTCATATCTGCTCTTGTGCTTTCTAATTCCACAAAACAGAAAGTTTGATGCTCTTATGTTAGTACAACATGTAGTTTTTTTTTTTAATGTTTTTTGGAAGTTTGGATATTTTTATATTCTTCAGCCCTAACCAAATGAGATTTCCTGGACAGTAAATCAGACAGAGATAGTGGATCAAGAGATAGAAATCTAGAAAGATAAGATTAGGGTGGAAGGATGTAAAATTTTGTATGCATTAATTTACATGTGGAAGTGATCTGGGTGGAGAGGAGAAACAGTCAGCCATTTGTGTGTTGGGAGAGGGAGGTGTGCTGTGCTGTGTGGGGGAGGGGGGACATTGAAGCTGCTTGTAGGGAAATTCTTGATTGATATATCGGCAAAGCGATAGGGACAGAGATGACTTGTATCTCAGTATAGGGAGAGAACAAACTTGTATATCAGTACAGGGAGATTAAAAAAAAAAAATAATAATTTACATGCGGAAATTATACCCAAGGGGTGGAATATATGGGAGATGGACACTATTTAGAAAGTGATGATCAATAGTTATTGATTTACAAGAAACTTAGTAATAGTTTTTATGTTATCAATTATGTATAAAAGTAATCAATTCTATCTATATGCAACATGTTTAATATATGAGACCTCTGATCTGAGTTATTGTTCTGTGGGAAGTTGGGAACATCTAATCTATTCTGTGAAAAGTTGGGAATGAGGCTTAAACTGGTTTGAACTAGTTTTGGGGCTGCTATATACAGTATATATGTCACGTACCTTACCGGAGTCTGAAGTGACGAGGTCGGCCTCCCTTGTATCTCCAACCCAGGTCCCGCTAAGAGTGGGAACAGAAGGACCCCAAGGAAAGGAGGAACACGAGTGCCTGTAGAAGTAACCCAGAAAGCTTGAGGCAGATGATGCGACTTTAGGTATGCAGGAAGTCGCAGCAGATCGCAGGAGCCAAGATGCAGCAACTTGACAGGCAGCTTGGAGCCAAACAGGAGACAAGAGCGGAGTCACAGGAATAGCCGGGTTCGGAAGCAGGCGGACAGTAAGGTACCAAATCATCAGGCGGGAGCAGAGTCAAAATAGGAAGCCGAAATCAGGAACCAGTGAATCAGGATATGGGAGAGTCCAGAAGCAAGGTCAGGGGAGCCAGGGTTCAGCAACGGATATCAAGCAGGCAAGCAAACACAGGATACAGATACAGGAACAGCTGAAGATCAGTCAGCATCTGTTACAGTCAGTGTGTCCTTTAAATAGGCTGTCTGGCGCCAAAGGGCCGCGTGGACGAACTCCCGCGGGTGCGCCCATTCCTTTGCGCACGCGCATTGGCACGTCTGCGATCCGAAGAGTCCTTCCCGGACGCATGTAACATAGTAACTTTTAAGTAATAAGATTAACATTTTATTACATATTGCAATGAGGATGGGATGTTTAACTCTTTCAGTGCTGGTGTGACATACAATAGGTTACCTATATGCTGGTGGTAGTCTAGTGGGTTAGTGGCAGACATGTTTGATTTAACCACTTCAGCCCTGGAAGATTTACCCCCTCAATGAACAGGCGTGGTCATGCGACGCTGTACCCAAACAAAATTGACATCCTTTTTTTTCCCACAAATGGAGCTTTCTTTTGGGGGTATTTTACTTTTTGCACTATAAACAAAAAAAACTGACAATTTTGAAAAAAAAAACAATATTTTTTACTTTTTTACTTTTTGCTATAAGAAATATCCCAAATTTAAAAAAAGTAAAAAACGAATTTCTTCATCAGTTTAGGCCAATATGTATTCTACATATTTTTGGTAAGAAAAAAAAATTGCAATAAGCGTATAATGATTGGTTTGCGCAAAAGTTATAGCGTCTACAAAATAGGGGAGATTTTTATGGCATTTTTATGAGGGAAATGTAAATGCTTAATTAATTTGCAAAATAAAATCTTAGCTGAAATTTTTAGTATTACTATGTAACTCATCAGATAATTTGAAACAAATGAAAATGGCCATGATTATTATAATTATTTAAATCTTTAGCTCTCCATTCCAGCATACTGGGTGTGGAAAAGGAAGAAGGCTCCACCCATACTCCTATACGGCAGTCATTTGAGTAAAGACCAAGCTAAGAGTATTTTTACTTAATAGTTGATTTGATTGTAGCCGTATTAGTGCAATTGTGACAGAGACTACTTAAAAGCAAAGGATAAGACAACAGCAAACGATCATAAGAGATGAATATGTAAATTAAAGTGTATTGTCCTTTATTGGTGATTACAATAAAGTGTAAAGTCTAGAATACAATACTAATGTTGTTTCTTAAGTTTTCTCATTAATATAGGAGGAACCAGATCTGTTCCTAGAAGTTAAGAAGCTTCCAAGATCTACAGTGCCTTGCAAAAGTATTCACCCCCTATGGCTTTTTACCTATTTTGTTACATTATAGTTCAATGTTTTTTTAATCTCAATTATATGTGAAGGATCGGAACACAATAGTCTAAGTTGGGGAAGTAAAATTAAAAAAATATATACATAAAACAATTTTTCAGAAATAAAAAACTGATAATTGGCAGGTGCGTATGTATTCACCCCCTTTGTTATGAAGCCCCTAGAAAGCTCTGGTGCAACCAATTACCTTCAGAAGTCACATAATTAGTGAAATGATGTCCACCCGTGTGCAATCTAAGTGTCACATGATCTGTCATTACATATACACACCTTTTTGAAAGGCCCCAGAGGCTGCAACACCTAAGCAAGAGGCAACACTAACCAAACACTGCCATGAAGACCAAGGAACTCTCCAAACAAGTAAGGGACAATATGGTTGAGAAGTACAAGTCAGGGTTAGGTTATAAAAAAATATCCAAATCTTTGATGATCCCTAGGAGCACCATCAAATGTATCATAACCAAATGGAAAGAACATGGCAAAACAGCAAACCTGCCAAGAGACGGTCGCACACCAAAACTCACGGACGGGGCAAGGAGGGCATTAATCTGAGAGGCAGCACAGAGACCTAAGGTAACCCCGGAGGAGCTGCAGAGTTCCACAGCAGAGACTGGAGTATCTGTACATAGGACGACAATAAGCCATACGCTCCATAGAGTTGGGCTTTATGGCAGAGTGGCCAGAAGAAAGCAATTACTTTCAGCAAAAAACATTTTGAGTTTGCAAAAAGGCATGTGGAAGACTCCCAAAATGTATGGAGGAAGGTGTTCTGGTCTGATAAGACCAAAATTGAACTTTTTGGCCATCAAAGTAAACGCTATGTCTGGCGCAAACCCAACACATCACATCACCCAAAGAACACCATCCCATTTTGCAGCAGTCGGGACTGGGAAACTGGACAGAGTTGAGGGAAAGATGGATGGTGCTAAATACAGGGATATTCTTGAGCAAAACCTGTACCACTCTGTGTGTGATTTGAGGCTAGGACGGAGGTTCACCTTCCAGCAGGACAATGACCCCAAAGACACTGCTAAAGCAACACTTGAGGGGTTTAAGGGGAAACATGTAAATGTGTTGGAATTGCCTAGTCAAAGCACAGACCTCAATCCAATAGAAAATCTGTGGTCAGACTTAAAGATTGCTGTTCACAAGTGCATCACCCTGATGAATATACAATATTTCCCTTGTATCGACATGCGTAGGGGAGGGGACTGGACGGCGCAGGAGACAGCTGGTCTACCTTATGGAGTAGGAGCACACAATCTCATCCACGGCTTGGCGCTAGTAAGGCATGCAATAGAGCGGTGCACTAACGCACCAGAACCATGTGAGTAGCCTATAATAGGGCTTTGTTTGCAGTAAATAAAATCTTTAAAACGGTATCACACAATGGAGTTTCTTTTTGATATTTATATGTGAGGAGGCTACATCTTTGAGCAGTATTTGGACCTTGCAACCTGACCTGGAATCCGTTTTGATGATTCAAAAGCGTGTATTGACGAAACTTAATTGTGAGGTCACACGCTCTGAGGTGAGCAGCCATTACCTTGGGGTGGGGAGCACCTGAGTGTAATCACTGCTGCAGATCACTATATTCACAGTCACCTATCAAATCACGTTTATTATTGCGGTATTAAGGACACTGAAAACTGATCCTGGGTGGTCAGAGTATCACGGACTTATATGCACTTGAGCACTTTGTGGATCACTTTTGTATCAATATTTATATTTTATGAAATGTATGTATATTTACGTTATATTATGTTGTAAGCTGAATGACGATTTTAGTCGCTTATATATTATTATTATATTCTTGGTTTTGATTTATAGGCACATCACTTTAATTAACAAATTTGTTTTTTAGGTTTTTACTGCAGGTTCAGCACATCATTAAGGGGATAGCGCAGCGCATGATTTATTTATTTATATGTATATATTTAAAGGTTTAACTTGGGGTTTTACATTTGAAGTTCATTTTCCTACATAACTGAGTGTGCATTTTGGTTTTTATCATAATCCCAATCAAAGATAATTAAGTTATTTCAATAGGAACAATTTTTAAAAGTAAGTCTTTCAAGATGAGGTGTTCTAGTAGTATACTGTATATACAGTCAATTATATCTGACACACTCAACGATCCATTGGCCACTACAATTGATACTTGATTGCATTTTCATAGTATTTTCTTGGTAAATCATAACGAAATAGTTTCCCAGGTTTGGTTTTTCTCAATTCACCCCGCTTGCTTGGGTGTGGGACTGGCATGTAGAGTACGGCGACACACATGCATGGGCAATTTGTACACGCATACTGGAGTCAGTGTAGACAAGAGCCAGTTAGCCTGCCAGAATGTCATTCGAGTGTGGGAGGAGACCGGGGTACACAGAGGGAACACACATTAAGTATTTTGAAGTTGGGACTAAAGTTTGAGACAGTTTAAATTAGATACTTTTGATAATCTAGAGTAGTGCAGAGTTCAGGTGGGAGATGAATAACATACCTGCAATAATATTTCATGTTTAACGTAAAAAGCTGAGTTTTTACTTTAGTGTTAGGCCAGGCCACTAGTGATCATTGATTTGCCTGTTCAGAAATCTATAATGGGGTATATGGGCATTGTTGTTAATTATGAATGTTGGACTGACAGTTTTGGTAACGCCTGCCTTGACATCAACCAGAAGCATGTTGGAGAAGGAGACAAACACTTTTGTCAGCTACAACCATCTATAAAGACCTTGGCACTTATTAGCAGATGAACTGTTTGTGCAGGTTCCAAGTTCCACCTGCTATGATGGTCAAGTACCTGAACTGTTCCATCTGCTCTGATGGTCAACTACCTGAACTGTCTGTACAAATAAGCTGAAGTTCCACAAATTACCTGCACATCTATGACTTGTGAACTGCAATAATCCAGAGGATAAAATGGACTTTGTACATTACAGTTCTTTGAGTTCTATAGCGTTGCAATTGCTGTGCTGCAGTTGCGATCTGATGCCTTATCTGCTGTTCATCGCCAGTTATGGAGGACTTTGACAAGTTTCTAGGCTTCCAAACTCTTGAAAAGGAAAGTTTGATCTTCATATCTGCTCTTGTGCTTTCTAATTCCACAAAACAGAAAGTTTGATGCTCTTATGTTAGTACAACATGTAGTTTTTTTTTTTAATGTTTTTTGGAAGTTTGGATATTTTTATATTCTTCAGCCCTAACCAAATGAGATTTCCTGGACAGTAAATCAGACAGAGATAGTGGATCAAGAGATAGAAATCTAGAAAGATAAGATTAGGGTGGAAGGATGTAAAATTTTGTATGCATTAATTTACATGTGGAAGTGATCTGGGTGGAGAGGAGAAACAGTCAGCCATTTGTGTGTTGGGAGAGGGAAGTGTGCTGTGCTGTGTGGGGGAGGGGGGACATTGAAGCTGCTTGTAGGGAAATTCTTGATTGATATATCGGCAAAGCGATAGGGACAGAGATGACTTGTATCTCAGTATAGGGAGAGAACAAACTTGTATATCAGTACAGGGAGATTAAAAAAAAAAAAATAATAATTTACATGCGGAAATTATACCCAAGGGGTGGAATATATGGGAGATGGACACTATTTAGAAAGTGATGATCAATAGTTATTGATTTACAAGAAACTTAGTAATAGTTTTTATGTTATCAATTATGTATAAAAGTAATCAATTCTATCTATATGCAACATGTTTAATATATGAGACCTCTGATCTGAGTTATTGTTCTGTGGGAAGTTGGGAACATCTAATCTATTCTGTGAAAAGTTGGGAATGAGGCTTAAACTGGTTTGAACTAGTTTTGGGGCTGCTATATACAGTATATATGTCACGTACCTTACCGGAGTCTGAAGTGACGAGGTCGGCCTCCCTTGTATCTCCAACCCGGGTCCCGCTAAGAGTGGGAACAGAAGGACCCCAAGGAAAGGAGGAACACGAGTGCCTGTAGAAGTAACCCAGAAAGCTTGAGGCAGATGATGCGACTTTAGGTATGCAGGAAGTCGCAGCAGATCGCAGGAGCCAAGATGCAGCAACTTGACAGGCAGCTTGGAGCCAAACAGGAGACAAGAGCGGAGTCACAGGAATAGCCGGGTTCGGAAGCAGGCGGACAGTAAGGTACCAAATCATCAGGCGGGAGCAGAGTCAAAATAGGAAGCCGAAATCAGGAACCAGTGAATCAGGATATGGGAGAGTCCAGAAGCAAGGTCAGGGGAGCCAGGGTTCAGCAACGGATATCAAGCAGGCAAGCAAACACAGGATACAGATACAGGAACAGCTGAAGATCAGTCAGCATCTGTTACAGTCAGTGTGTCCTTTAAATAGGCTGTCTGGCGCCAAAGGGCCGCGTGGACGAACTCCCGCGGGTGCGCCCATTCCTTTGCGCACGCGCATTGGCACGTCTGCGATCCGAAGAGTCCTTCCCGGACGCATGTAACATAGTAACTTTTAAGTAATAAGATTAACATTTTATTACATATTGCAATGAGGATGGGATGTTTAACTCTTTCAGTGCTGGTGTGACATACAATAGGTTACCTATATGCTGGTGGTAGTCTAGTGGGTTAGTGGCAGACATGTTTGATTTAACCACTTCAGCCCTGGAAGATTTACCCCCTCAATGAACAGGCGTGGTCATGCGACGCTGTACCCAAACAAAATTGACATCCTTTTTTTTCCCACAAATGGAGCTTTCTTTTGGGGGTATTTTACTTTTTGCACTATAAACAAAAAAAACTGACAATTTTGAAAAAAAAAACAATATTTTTTACTTTTTTACTTTTTGCTATAAGAAATATCCCAAATTTAAAAAAAGTAAAAAACGAATTTCTTCATCAGTTTAGGCCAATATGTATTCTACATATTTTTGGTAAGAAAAAAAAATTGCAATAAGCGTATAATGATTGGTTTGCGCAAAAGTTATAGCGTCTACAAAATAGGGGAGATTTTTATGGCATTTTTATGAGGGAAATGTAAATGCTTAATTAATTTGCAAAATAAAATCTTAGCTGAAATTTTTAGTATTACTATGTAACTCATCAGATAATTTGAAACAAATGAAAATGGCCATGATTATTATAATTATTTAAATCTTTAGCTCTCCATTCCAGCATACTGGGTGTGGAAAAGGAAGAAGGCTCCACCCATACTCCTATACGGCAGTCATTTGAGTAAAGACCAAGCTAAGAGTATTTTTACTTAATAGTTGATTTGATTGTAGCCGTATTAGTGCAATTGTGACAGAGACTACTTAAAAGCAAAGGATAAGACAACAGCAAACGATCATAAGAGATGAATATGTAAATTAAAGTGTATTGTCCTTTATTGGTGATTACAATAAAGTGTAAAGTCTAGAATACAATACTAATGTTGTTTCTTAAGTTTTCTCATTAATATAGGAGGAACCAGATCTGTTCCTAGAAGTTAAGAAGCTTCCAAGATCTACAGTGCCTTGCAAAAGTATTCACCCCCTATGGCTTTTTACCTATTTTGTTACATTATAGTTCAATGTTTTTTTAATCTCAATTATATGTGAAGGATCGGAACACAATAGTCTAAGTTGGGGAAGTAAAATTAAAAAAATATATACATAAAACAATTTTTCAGAAATAAAAAACTGATAATTGGCAGGTGCGTATGTATTCACCCCCTTTGTTATGAAGCCCCTAGAAAGCTCTGGTGCAACCAATTACCTTCAGAAGTCACATAATTAGTGAAATGATGTCCACCCGTGTGCAATCTAAGTGTCACATGATCTGTCATTACATATACACACCTTTTTGAAAGGCCCCAGAGGCTGCAACACCTAAGCAAGAGGCAACACTAACCAAACACTGCCATGAAGACCAAGGAACTCTCCAAACAAGTAAGGGACAATATGGTTGAGAAGTACAAGTCAGGGTTAGGTTATAAAAAAATATCCAAATCTTTGATGATCCCTAGGAGCACCATCAAATGTATCATAACCAAATGGAAAGAACATGGCAAAACAGCAAACCTGCCAAGAGACGGTCGCACACCAAAACTCACGGACGGGGCAAGGAGGGCATTAATCTGAGAGGCAGCACAGAGACCTAAGGTAACCCCGGAGGAGCTGCAGAGTTCCACAGCAGAGACTGGAGTATCTGTACATAGGACGACAATAAGCCATACGCTCCATAGAGTTGGGCTTTATGGCAGAGTGGCCAGAAGAAAGCAATTACTTTCAGCAAAAAACATTTTGAGTTTGCAAAAAGGCATGTGGAAGACTCCCAAAATGTATGGAGGAAGGTGTTCTGGTCTGATAAGACCAAAATTGAACTTTTTGGCCATCAAAGTAAACGCTATGTCTGGCGCAAACCCAACACATCACATCACCCAAAGAACACCATCCCATTTTGCAGCAGTCGGGACTGGGAAACTGGACAGAGTTGAGGGAAAGATGGATGGTGCTAAATACAGGGATATTCTTGAGCAAAACCTGTACCACTCTGTGTGTGATTTGAGGCTAGGACGGAGGTTCACCTTCCAGCAGGACAATGACCCCAAAGACACTGCTAAAGCAACACTTGAGGGGTTTAAGGGGAAACATGTAAATGTGTTGGAATTGCCTAGTCAAAGCACAGACCTCAATCCAATAGAAAATCTGTGGTCAGACTTAAAGATTGCTGTTCACAAGTGCATCACCCTGATGAATATACAATATTTCCCTTGTATCGACATGCGTAGGGGAGGGGACTGGACGGCGCAGGAGACAGCTGGTCTACCTTATGGAGTAGGAGCACACAATCTCATCCACGGCTTGGCGCTAGTAAGGCATGCTATAGAGCGGTGCACTAACGCACCAGAACCATGTGAGTAGCCTATAATAGGGCTTTGTTTGCAGTAAATAAAATCTTTAAAACGGTATCACACAATGGAGTTTCTTTTTGATATTTATATGTGAGGAGGCTACATCTTTGAGCAGTATTTGGACCTTGCAACCTGACCTGGAATCCGTTTTGATGATTCAAAAGCGTGTATTGACGAAACTTAATTGTGAGGTCACACGCTCTGAGGTGAGCAGCCATTACCTTGGGGTGGGGAGCACCTGAGTGTAATCACTGCTGCAGATCACTATATTCACAGTCACCTATCAAATCACGTTTATTATTGCGGTATTAAGGACACTGAAAACTGATCCTGGGTGGTCAGAGTATCACGGACTTATATGCACTTGAGCACTTTGTGGATCACTTTTGTATCAATATTTATATTTTATGAAATGTATGTATATTTACGTTATATTATGTTGTAAGCTGAATGACGATTTTAGTCGCTTATATATTATTATTATATTCTTGGTTTTGATTTATAGGCACATCACTTTAATTAACAAATTTGTTTTTTAGGTTTTTACTGCAGGTTCAGCACATCATTAAGGGGATAGCGCAGCGCATGATTTATTTATTTATATGTATATATTTAAAGGTTTAACTTGGGGTTTTACATTTGAAGTTCATTTTCCTACATAACTGAGTGTGCATTTTGGTTTTTATCATAATCCCAATCAAAGGTAATTAAGTTATTTCAATAGGAACAATTTTTAAAAGTAAGTCTTTCAAGATGAGGTGTTCTAGTAGTATACTGTATATACAGTCAATTATATCTGACACACTCAACGATCCATTGGCCACTACAATTGATACTTGATTGCATTTTCATAGTATTTTCTTGGTAAATCATAACGAAATAGTTTCCCAGGTTTGGTTTTTCTCAATTCACCCCGCTTGCTTGGGTGTGGGACTGGCATGTAGAGTACGGCGACACACATGCATGGGCAATTTGTACACGCATACTGGAGTCAGTGTAGACAAGAGCCAGTTAGCCTGCCAGAATGTCATTCGAGTGTGGGAGGAGACCGGGGTACACAGAGGGAACACACATTAAGTATTTTGAAGTTGGGACTAAAGTTTGAGACAGTTTAAATTAGATACTTTTGATAATCTAGAGTAGTGCAGAGTTCAGGTGGGAGATGAATAACATACCTGCAATAATATTTCATGTTTAACGTAAAAAGCTGAGTTTTTACTTTAGTGTTAGGCCAGGTCACTAGTGATCATTGATTTGCCTGTTCAGAAATCTATAATGGGGTATATGGGCATTGTTGTTAATTATGAATGTTGGACTGACAGTTTTGGTAACGCCTGCCTTGACATCAACCAGAAGCATGTTGGAGAAGGAGACAAACACTTTTGTCAGCTACAACCATCTATAAAGACCTTGGCACTTATTAGCAGATGAACTGTTTGTGCAGGTTCCAAGTTCCACCTGCTATGATGGTCAAGTACCTGAACTGTTCCATCTGCTCTGATGGTCAACTACCTGAACTGTCTGTACAAATAAGCTGAAGTTCCACAAATTACCTGCACATCTATGACTTGTGAACTGCAATAATCCAGAGGATAAAATGGACTTTGTACATTACAGTTCTTTGAGTTCTATAGCGTTGCAATTGCTGTGCTGCAGTTGCGATCTGATGCCTTATCTGCTGTTCATCGCCAGTTATGGAGGACTTTGACAAGTTTCTAGGCTTCCAAACTCTTGAAAAGGAAAGTTTGATCTTCATATCTGCTCTTGTGCTTTCTAATTCCACAAAACAGAAAGTTTGATGCTCTTATGTTAGTACAACATGTAGTTTTTTTTTTTAATGTTTTTTGGAAGTTTGGATATTTTTATATTCTTCAGCCCTAACCAAATGAGATTTCCTGGACAGTAAATCAGACAGAGATAGTGGATCAAGAGATAGAAATCTAGAAAGATAAGATTAGGGTGGAAGGATGTAAAATTTTGTATGCATTAATTTACATGTGGAAGTGATCTGGGTGGAGAGGAGAAACAGTCAGCCATTTGTGTGTTGGGAGAGGGAAGTGTGCTGTGCTGTGTGGGGGAGGGGGGACATTGAAGCTGCTTGTAGGGAAATTCTTGATTGATATATCGGCAAAGCGATAGGGACAGAGATGACTTGTATCTCAGTATAGGGAGAGAACAAACTTGTATATCAGTACAGGGAGATTAAAAAAAAAATAATAATAATTTACATGCGGAAATTATACCCAAGGGGTGGAATATATGGGAGATGGACACTATTTAGAAAGTGATGATCAATAGTTATTGATTTACAAGAAACTTAGTAATAGTTTTTATGTTATCAATTATGTATAAAAGTAATCAATTCTATCTATATGCAACATGTTTAATATATGAGACCTCTGATCTGAGTTATTGTTCTGTGGGAAGTTGGGAACATCTAATCTATTCTGTGAAAAGTTGGGAATGAGGCTTAAACTGGTTTGAACTAGTTTTGGGGCTGCTATATACAGTATATATGTCACGTACCTTACCGGAGTCTGAAGTGACGAGGTCGGCCTCCCTTGTATCTCCAACCCGGGTCCCGCTAAGAGTGGGAACAGAAGGACCCCAAGGAAAGGAGGAACACGAGTGCCTGTAGAAGTAACCCAGAAAGCTTGAGGCAGATGATGCGACTTTAGGTATGCAGGAAGTCGCAGCAGATCGCAGGAGCCAAGATGCAGCAACTTGACAGGCAGCTTGGAGCCAAACAGGAGACAAGAGCGGAGTCACAGGAATAGCCGGGTTCGGAAGCAGGCGGACAGTAAGGTACCAAATCATCAGGCGGGAGCAGAGTCAAAATAGGAAGCCGAAATCAGGAACCAGTGAATCAGGATATGGGAGAGTCCAGAAGCAAGGTCAGGGGAGCCAGGGTTCAGCAACGGATATCAAGCAGGCAAGCAAACACAGGATACAGATACAGGAACAGCTGAAGATCAGTCAGCATCTGTTACAGTCAGTGTGTCCTTTAAATAGGCTGTCTGGCGCCAAAGGGCCGCGTGGACGAACTCCCGCGGGTGCGCCCATTCCTTTGCGCACGCGCATTGGCACGTCTGCGATCCGAAGAGTCCTTCCCGGACGCATGTAACATAGTAACTTTTAAGTAATAAGATTAACATTTTATTACATATTGCAATGAGGATGGGATGTTTAACTCTTTCAGTGCTGGTGTGACATACAATAGGTTACCTATATGCTGGTGGTAGTCTAGTGGGTTAGTGGCAGACATGTTTGATTTAACCACTTCAGCCCTGGAAGATTTACCCCCTCAATGAACAGGCGTGGTCATGCGACGCTGTACCCAAACAAAATTGACATCCTTTTTTTTCCCACAAATGGAGCTTTCTTTTGGGGGTATTTTACTTTTTGCACTATAAACAAAAAAAACTGACAATTTTGAAAAAAAAAACAATATTTTTTACTTTTTTACTTTTTGCTATAAGAAATATCCCAAATTTAAAAAAAGTAAAAAACGAATTTCTTCATCAGTTTAGGCCAATATGTATTCTACATATTTTTGGTAAGAAAAAAAAATTGCAATAAGCGTATAATGATTGGTTTGCGCAAAAGTTATAGCGTCTACAAAATAGGGGAGATTTTTATGGCATTTTTATGAGGGAAATGTAAATGCTTAATTAATTTGCAAAATAAAATCTTAGCTGAAATTTTTAGTATTACTATGTAACTCATCAGATAATTTGAAACAAATGAAAATGGCCATGATTATTATAATTATTTAAATCTTTAGCTCTCCATTCCAGCATACTGGGTGTGGAAAAGGAAGAAGGCTCCACCCATACTCCTATACGGCAGTCATTTGAGTAAAGACCAAGCTAAGAGTATTTTTACTTAATAGTTGATTTGATTGTAGCCGTATTAGTGCAATTGTGACAGAGACTACTTAAAAGCAAAGGATAAGACAACAGCAAACGATCATAAGAGATGAATATGTAAATTAAAGTGTATTGTCCTTTATTGGTGATTACAATAAAGTGTAAAGTCTAGAATACAATACTAATGTTGTTTCTTAAGTTTTCTCATTAATATAGGAGGAACCAGATCTGTTCCTAGAAGTTAAGAAGCTTCCAAGATCTACAGTGCCTTGCAAAAGTATTCACCCCCTATGGCTTTTTACCTATTTTGTTACATTATAGTTCAATGTTTTTTTAATCTCAATTATATGTGAAGGATCGGAACACAATAGTCTAAGTTGGGGAAGTAAAATTAAAAAAATATATACATAAAACAATTTTTCAGAAATAAAAAACTGATAATTGGCAGGTGCGTATGTATTCACCCCCTTTGTTATGAAGCCCCTAGAAAGCTCTGGTGCAACCAATTACCTTCAGAAGTCACATAATTAGTGAAATGATGTCCACCCGTGTGCAATCTAAGTGTCACATGATCTGTCATTACATATACACACCTTTTTGAAAGGCCCCAGAGGCTGCAACACCTAAGCAAGAGGCAACACTAACCAAACACTGCCATGAAGACCAAGGAACTCTCCAAACAAGTAAGGGACAATATGGTTGAGAAGTACAAGTCAGGGTTAGGTTATAAAAAAATATCCAAATCTTTGATGATCCCTAGGAGCACCATCAAATGTATCATAACCAAATGGAAAGAACATGGCAAAACAGCAAACCTGCCAAGAGACGGTCGCACACCAAAACTCACGGACGGGGCAAGGAGGGCATTAATCTGAGAGGCAGTACAGAGACCTAAGGTAACCCCGGAGGAGCTGCAGAGTTCCACAGCAGAGACTGGAGTATCTGTACATAGGACGACAATAAGCCATACGCTCCATAGAGTTGGGCTTTATGGCAGAGTGGCCAGAAGAAAGCAATTACTTTCAGCAAAAAACATTTTGAGTTTGCAAAAAGGCATGTGGAAGACTCCCAAAATGTATGGAGGAAGGTGTTCTGGTCTGATAAGACCAAAATTGAACTTTTTGGCCATCAAAGTAAACGCTATGTCTGGCGCAAACCCAACACATCACATCACCCAAAGAACACCATCCCATTTTGCAGCAGTCGGGACTGGGAAACTGGACAGAGTTGAGGGAAAGATGGATGGTGCTAAATACAGGGATATTCTTGAGCAAAACCTGTACCACTCTGTGTGTGATTTGAGGCTAGGACGGAGGTTCACCTTCCAGCAGGACAATGACCCCAAAGACACTGCTAAAGCAACACTTGAGGGGTTTAAGGGGAAACATGTAAATGTGTTGGAATTGCCTAGTCAAAGCACAGACCTCAATCCAATAGAAAATCTGTGGTCAGACTTAAAGATTGCTGTTCACAAGTGCATCACCCTGATGAATATACAATATTTCCCTTGTATCGACATGCGTAGGGGAGGGGACTGGACGGCGCAGGAGACAGCTGGTCTACCTTATGGAGTAGGAGCACACAATCTCATCCACGGCTTGGCGCTAGTAAGGCATGCTATAGAGCGGTGCACTAACGCACCAGAACCATGTGAGTAGCCTATAATAGGGCTTTGTTTGCAGTAAATAAAATCTTTAAAACGGTATCACACAATGGAGTTTCTTTTTGATATTTATATGTGAGGAGGCTACATCTTTGAGCAGTATTTGGACCTTGCAACCTGACCTGGAATCCGTTTTGATGATTCAAAAGCGTGTATTGACGAAACTTAATTGTGAGGTCACACGCTCTGAGGTGAGCAGCCATTACCTTGGGGTGGGGAGCACCTGAGTGTAATCACTGCTGCAGATCACTATATTCACAGTCACCTATCAAATCACGTTTATTATTGCGGTATTAAGGACACTGAAAACTGATCCTGGGTGGTCAGAGTATCACGGACTTATATGCACTTGAGCACTTTGTGGATCACTTTTGTATCAATATTTATATTTTATGAAATGTATGTATATTTACGTTATATTATGTTGTAAGCTGAATGACGATTTTAGTCGCTTATATATTATTATTATATTCTTGGTTTTGATTTATAGGCACATCACTTTAATTAACAAATTTGTTTTTTAGGTTTTTACTGCAGGTTCAGCACATCATTAAGGGGATAGCGCAGCGCATGATTTATTTATTTATATGTATATATTTAAAGGTTTAACTTGGGGTTTTACATTTGAAGTTCATTTTCCTACATAACTGAGTGTGCATTTTGGTTTTTATCATAATCCCAATCAAAGATAATTAAGTTATTTCAATAGGAACAATTTTTAAAAGTAAGTCTTTCAAGATGAGGTGTTCTAGTAGTATACTGTATATACAGTCAATTATATCTGACACACTCAACGATCCATTGGCCACTACAATTGATACTTGATTGCATTTTCATAGTATTTTCTTGGTAAATCATAACGAAATAGTTTCCCAGGTTTGGTTTTTCTCAATTCACCCCGCTTGCTTGGGTGTGGGACTGGCATGTAGAGTACGGCGACACACATGCATGGGCAATTTGTACACGCATACTGGAGTCAGTGTAGACAAGAGCCAGTTAGCCTGCCAGAATGTCATTCGAGTGTGGGAGGAGACCGGGGTACACAGAGGGAACACACATTAAGTATTTTGAAGTTGGGACTAAAGTTTGAGACAGTTTAAATTAGATACTTTTGATAATCTAGAGTAGTGCAGAGTTCAGGTGGGAGATGAATAACATACCTGCAATAATATTTCATGTTTAACGTAAAAAGCTGAGTTTTTACTTTAGTGTTAGGCCAGGCCACTAGTGATCATTGATTTGCCTGTTCAGAAATCTATAATGGGGTATATGGGCATTGTTGTTAATTATGAATGTTGGACTGACAGTTTTGGTAACGCCTGCCTTGACATCAACCAGAAGCATGTTGGAGAAGGAGACAAACACTTTTGTCAGCTACAACCATCTATAAAGACCTTGGCACTTATTAGCAGATGAACTGTTTGTGCAGGTTCCAAGTTCCACCTGCTATGATGGTCAAGTACCTGAACTGTTCCATCTGCTCTGATGGTCAACTACCTGAACTGTCTGTACAAATAAGCTGAAGTTCCACAAATTACCTGCACATCTATGACTTGTGAACTGCAATAATCCAGAGGATAAAATGGACTTTGTACATTACAGTTCTTTGAGTTCTATAGCGTTGCAATTGCTGTGCTGCAGTTGCGATCTGATGCCTTATCTGCTGTTCATCGCCAGTTATGGAGGACTTTGACAAGTTTCTAGGCTTCCAAACTCTTGAAAAGGAAAGTTTGATCTTCATATCTGCTCTTGTGCTTTCTAATTCCACAAAACAGAAAGTTTGATGCTCTTATGTTAGTACAACATGTAGTTTTTTTTTTTAATGTTTTTTGGAAGTTTGGATATTTTTATATTCTTCAGCCCTAACCAAATGAGATTTCCTGGACAGTAAATCAGACAGAGATAGTGGATCAAGAGATAGAAATCTAGAAAGATAAGATTAGGGTGGAAGGATGTAAAATTTTGTATGCATTAATTTACATGTGGAAGTGATCTGGGTGGAGAGGAGAAACAGTCAGCCATTTGTGTGTTGGGAGAGGGAAGTGTGCTGTGCTGTGTGGGGGAGGGGGGACATTGAAGCTGCTTGTAGGGAAATTCTTGATTGATATATCGGCAAAGCGATAGGGACAGAGATGACTTGTATCTCAGTATAGGGAGAGAACAAACTTGTATATCAGTACAGGGAGATTAAAAAAAAAAAAATAATAATTTACATGCGGAAATTATACCCAAGGGGTGGAATATATGGGAGATGGACACTATTTAGAAAGTGATGATCAATAGTTATTGATTTACAAGAAACTTAGTAATAGTTTTTATGTTATCAATTATGTATAAAAGTAATCAATTCTATCTATATGCAACATGTTTAATATATGAGACCTCTGATCTGAGTTATTGTTCTGTGGGAAGTTGGGAACATCTAATCTATTCTGTGAAAAGTTGGGAATGAGGCTTAAACTGGTTTGAACTAGTTTTGGGGCTGCTATATACAGTATATATGTCACGTACCTTACCGGAGTCTGAAGTGACGAGGTCGGCCTCCCTTGTATCTCCAACCCGGGTCCCGCTAAGAGTGGGAACAGAAGGACCCCAAGGAAAGGAGGAACACGAGTGCCTGTAGAAGTAACCCAGAAAGCTTGAGGCAGATGATGCGACTTTAGGTATGCAGGAAGTCGCAGCAGATCGCAGGAGCCAAGATGCAGCAACTTGACAGGCAGCTTGGAGCCAAACAGGAGACAAGAGCGGAGTCACAGGAATAGCCGGGTTCGGAAGTAGGCGGACAGTAAGGTACCAAATCATCAGGCGGGAGCAGAGTCAAAATAGGAAGCCGAAATCAGGAACCAGTGAATCAGGATATGGGAGAGTCCAGAAGCAAGGTCAGGGGAGCCAGGGTTCAGCAACGGATATCAAGCAGGCAAGCAAACACAGGATACAGATACAGGAACAGCTGAAGATCAGTCAGCATCTGTTACAGTCAGTGTGTCCTTTAAATAGGCTGTCTGGCGCCAAAGGGCCGCGTGGACGAACTCCCGCGGGTGCGCCCATTCCTTTGCGCACGCGCATTGGCACGTCTGCGATCCGAAGAGTCCTTCCCGGACGCATGTAACATAGTAACTTTTAAGTAATAAGATTAACATTTTATTACATATTGCAATGAGGATGGGATGTTTAACTCTTTCAGTGCTGGTGTGACATACAATAGGTTACCTATATGCTGGTGGTAGTCTAGTGGGTTAGTGGCAGACATGTTTGATTTAACCACTTCAGCCCTGGAAGATTTACCCCCTCAATGAACAGGCGTGGTCATGCGACGCTGTACCCAAACAAAATTGACATCCTTTTTTTTCCCACAAATGGAGCTTTCTTTTGGGGGTATTTTACTTTTTGCACTATAAACAAAAAAAACTGACAATTTTGAAAAAAAAAACAATATTTTTTACTTTTTTACTTTTTGCTATAAGAAATATCCCAAATTTAAAAAAAGTAAAAAACGAATTTCTTCATCAGTTTAGGCCAATATGTATTCTACATATTTTTGGTAAGAAAAAAAAATTGCAATAAGCGTATAATGATTGGTTTGCGCAAAAGTTATAGCGTCTACAAAATAGGGGAGATTTTTATGGCATTTTTATGAGGGAAATGTAAATGCTTAATTAATTTGCAAAATAAAATCTTAGCTGAAATTTTTAGTATTACTATGTAACTCATCAGATAATTTGAAACAAATGAAAATGGCCATGATTATTATAATTATTTAAATCTTTAGCTCTCCATTCCAGCATACTGGGTGTGGAAAAGGAAGAAGGCTCCACCCATACTCCTATACGGCAGTCATTTGAGTAAAGACCAAGCTAAGAGTATTTTTACTTAATAGTTGATTTGATTGTAGCCGTATTAGTGCAATTGTGACAGAGACTACTTAAAAGCAAAGGATAAGACAACAGCAAACGATCATAAGAGATGAATATGTAAATTAAAGTGTATTGTCCTTTATTGGTGATTACAATAAAGTGTAAAGTCTAGAATACAATACTAATGTTGTTTCTTAAGTTTTCTCATTAATATAGGAGGAACCAGATCTGTTCCTAGAAGTTAAGAAGCTTCCAAGATCTACAGTGCCTTGCAAAAGTATTCACCCCCTATGGCTTTTTACCTATTTTGTTACATTATAGTTCAATGTTTTTTTAATCTCAATTATATGTGAAGGATCGGAACACAATAGTCTAAGTTGGGGAAGTAAAATTAAAAAAATATATACATAAAACAATTTTTCAGAAATAAAAAACTGATAATTGGCAGGTGCGTATGTATTCACCCCCTTTGTTATGAAGCCCCTAGAAAGCTCTGGTGCAACCAATTACCTTCAGAAGTCACATAATTAGTGAAATGATGTCCACCCGTGTGCAATCTAAGTGTCACATGATCTGTCATTACATATACACACCTTTTTGAAAGGCCCCAGAGGCTGCAACACCTAAGCAAGAGGCAACACTAACCAAACACTGCCATGAAGACCAAGGAACTCTCCAAACAAGTAAGGGACAATATGGTTGAGAAGTACAAGTCAGGGTTAGGTTATAAAAAAATATCCAAATCTTTGATGATCCCTAGGAGCACCATCAAATGTATCATAACCAAATGGAAAGAACATGGCAAAACAGCAAACCTGCCAAGAGACGGTCGCACACCAAAACTCACGGACGGGGCAAGGAGGGCATTAATCTGAGAGGCAGCACAGAGACCTAAGGTAACCCCGGAGGAGCTGCAGAGTTCCACAGCAGAGACTGGAGTATCTGTACATAGGACGACAATAAGCCATACGCTCCATAGAGTTGGGCTTTATGGCAGAGTGGCCAGAAGAAAGCAATTACTTTCAGCAAAAAACATTTTGAGTTTGCAAAAAGGCATGTGGAAGACTCCCAAAATGTATGGAGGAAGGTGTTCTGGTCTGATAAGACCAAAATTGAACTTTTTGGCCATCAAAGTAAACGCTATGTCTGGCGCAAACCCAACACATCACATCACCCAAAGAACACCATCCCATTTTGCAGCAGTCGGGACTGGGAAACTGGACAGAGTTGAGGGAAAGATGGATGGTGCTAAATACAGGGATATTCTTGAGCAAAACCTGTACCACTCTGTGTGTGATTTGAGGCTAGGACGGAGGTTCACCTTCCAGCAGGACAATGACCCCAAAGACACTGCTAAAGCAACACTTGAGGGGTTTAAGGGGAAACATGTAAATGTGTTGGAATTGCCTAGTCAAAGCACAGACCTCAATCCAATAGAAAATCTGTGGTCAGACTTAAAGATTGCTGTTCACAAGTGCATCACCCTGATGAATATACAATATTTCCCTTGTATCGACATGCGTAGGGGAGGGGACTGGACGGCGCAGGAGACAGCTGGTCTACCTTATGGAGTAGGAGCACACAATCTCATCCACGGCTTGGCGCTAGTAAGGCATGCTATAGAGCGGTGCACTAACGCACCAGAACCATGTGAGTAGCCTATAATAGGGCTTTGTTTGCAGTAAATAAAATCTTTAAAACGGTATCACACAATGGAGTTTCTTTTTGATATTTATATGTGAGGAGGCTACATCTTTGAGCAGTATTTGGACCTTGCAACCTGACCTGGAATCCGTTTTGATGATTCAAAAGCGTGTATTGACGAAACTTAATTGTGAGGTCACACGCTCTGAGGTGAGCAGCCATTACCTTGGGGTGGGGAGCACCTGAGTGTAATCACTGCTGCAGATCACTATATTCACAGTCACCTATCAAATCACGTTTATTATTGCGGTATTAAGGACACTGAAAACTGATCCTGGGTGGTCAGAGTATCACGGACTTATATGCACTTGAGCACTTTGTGGATCACTTTTGTATCAATATTTATATTTTATGAAATGTATGTATATTTACGTTATATTATGTTGTAAGCTGAATGACGATTTTAGTCGCTTATATATTATTATTATATTCTTGGTTTTGATTTATAGGCACATCACTTTAATTAACAAATTTGTTTTTTAGGTTTTTACTGCAGGTTCAGCACATCATTAAGGGGATAGCGCAGCGCATGATTTATTTATTTATATGTATATATTTAAAGGTTTAACTTGGGGTTTTACATTTGAAGTTCATTTTCCTACATAACTGAGTGTGCATTTTGGTTTTTATCATAATCCCAATCAAAGATAATTAAGTTATTTCAATAGGAACAATTTTTAAAAGTAAGTCTTTCAAGATGAGGTGTTCTAGTAGTATACTGTATATACAGTCAATTATATCTGACACACTCAACGATCCATTGGCCACTACAATTGATACTTGATTGCATTTTCATAGTATTTTCTTGGTAAATCATAACGAAATAGTTTCCCAGGTTTGGTTTTTCTCAATTCACCCCGCTTGCTTGGGTGTGGGACTGGCATGTAGAGTACGGCGACACACATGCATGGGCAATTTGTACACGCATACTGGAGTCAGTGTAGACAAGAGCCAGTTAGCCTGCCAGAATGTCATTCGAGTGTGGGAGGAGACCGGGGTACACAGAGGGAACACACATTAAGTATTTTGAAGTTGGGACTAAAGTTTGAGACAGTTTAAATTAGATACTTTTGATAATCTAGAGTAGTGCAGAGTTCAGGTGGGAGATGAATAACATACCTGCAATAATATTTCATGTTTAACGTAAAAAGCTGAGTTTTTACTTTAGTGTTAGGCCAGGCCACTAGTGATCATTGATTTGCCTGTTCAGAAATCTATAATGGGGTATATGGGCATTGTTGTTAATTATGAATGTTGGACTGACAGTTTTGGTAACGCCTGCCTTGACATCAACCAGAAGCATGTTGGAGAAGGAGACAAACACTTTTGTCAGCTACAACCATCTATAAAGACCTTGGCACTTATTAGCAGATGAACTGTTTGTGCAGGTTCCAAGTTCCACCTGCTATGATGGTCAAGTACCTGAACTGTTCCATCTGCTCTGATGGTCAACTACCTGAACTGTCTGTACAAATAAGCTGAAGTTCCACAAATTACCTGCACATCTATGACTTGTGAACTGCAATAATCCAGAGGATAAAATGGACTTTGTACATTACAGTTCTTTGAGTTCTATAGCGTTGCAATTGCTGTGCTGCAGTTGCGATCTGATGCCTTATCTGCTGTTCATCGCCAGTTATGGAGGACTTTGACAAGTTTCTAGGCTTCCAAACTCTTGAAAAGGAAAGTTTGATCTTCATATCTGCTCTTGTGCTTTCTAATTCCACAAAACAGAAAGTTTGATGCTCTTATGTTAGTACAACATGTAGTTTTTTTTTTTAATGTTTTTTGGAAGTTTGGATATTTTTATATTCTTCAGCCCTAACCAAATGAGATTTCCTGGACAGTAAATCAGACAGAGATAGTGGATCAAGAGATAGAAATCTAGAAAGATAAGATTAGGGTGGAAGGATGTAAAATTTTGTATGCATTAATTTACATGTGGAAGTGATCTGGGTGGAGAGGAGAAACAGTCAGCCATTTGTGTGTTGGGAGAGGGAGGTGTGCTGTGCTGTGTGGGGGAGGGGGGACATTGAAGCTGCTTGTAGGGAAATTCTTGATTGATATATCGGCAAAGCGATAGGGACAGAGATGACTTGTATCTCAGTATAGGGAGAGAACAAACTTGTATATCAGTACAGGGAGATTAAAAAAAAAAATAATAATTTACATGCGGAAATTATACCCAAGGGGTGGAATATATGGGAGATGGACACTATTTAGAAAGTGATGATCAATAGTTATTGATTTACAAGAAACTTAGTAATAGTTTTTATGTTATCAATTATGTATAAAAGTAATCAATTCTATCTATATGCAACATGTTTAATATATGAGACCTCTGATCTGAGTTATTGTTCTGTGGGAAGTTGGGAACATCTAATCTATTCTGTGAAAAGTTGGGAATGAGGCTTAAACTGGTTTGAACTAGTTTTGGGGCTGCTATATACAGTATATATGTCACGTACCTTACCGGAGTCTGAAGTGACGAGGTCGGCCTCCCTTGTATCTCCAACCCGGGTCCCGCTAAGAGTGGGAACAGAAGGACCCCAAGGAAAGGAGGAACACGAGTGCCTGTAGAAGTAACCCAGAAAGCTTGAGGCAGATGATGCGACTTTAGGTATGCAGGAAGTCGCAGCAGATCGCAGGAGCCAAGATGCAGCAACTTGACAGGCAGCTTGGAGCCAAACAGGAGACAAGAGCGGAGTCACAGGAATAGCCGGGTTCGGAAGCAGGCGGACAGTAAGGTACCAAATCATCAGGCGGGAGCAGAGTCAAAATAGGAAGCCGAAATCAGGAACCAGTGAATCAGGATATGGGAGAGTCCAGAAGCAAGGTCAGGGGAGCCAGGGTTCAGCAACGGATATCAAGCAGGCAAGCAAACACAGGATACAGATACAGGAACAGCTGAAGATCAGTCAGCATCTGTTACAGTCAGTGTGTCCTTTAAATAGGCTGTCTGGCGCCAAAGGGCCGCGTGGACGAACTCCCGCGGGTGCGCCCATTCCTTTGCGCACGCGCATTGGCACGTCTGCGATCCGAAGAGTCCTTCCCGGACGCATGCGTGCGTGAAGAGTCCTTTACAAACGTATGTGCACGCGAGTGAACCCGGAACGCAACAGTTCTCTTACCTTGCCCCCTCTTTATGGGCAGCCTCCGGATGCCCCTCAGGGGCTTCTTGTCTGGATGGTGCTGAAAAAATGCTTGTACCTTTTGCGGGGCATGTACGGTAGAAGCTGGTTCCCAAGAATTGTCTTCAGGGCCATAGCCCTTCCATTTAATCAGAAACTGTGTTAGGCCATTCCTGATTCTGCAGTCGAGAACGGCTTCTACCTCAAACTCTTCACTGCCCTCAACAAGCAGTGGAGGAGGGTTTTCTGGATCCCGGTTAGAAAAGGGATTGGGTACTGATGTTTTCAACAAAGAAATATGAAAAACAGGGTGAATTTTGAGATTCTTTGGTAGGATAAGTTCAAAGGCCACAGAGTTGATCCTCCTCTTTACAGCAAAGGGCCCCAGGTATTTTGGACCAAGTTTCTTGGAGGGACACTTAAGTTTCAAATTAGCAGTGGATAGCCAAACCTTGTCTCCTGGTTTCAGATTCAAGTTACCCCTCCTTTTCCTGTCAAAAAATCTTTTGTTATTAGCCTGAGCCTTAGAGATGGTGTCCTGAAGCACTTTATTGTTGGAGATGAACCAACTCAGTCTGTCTTGAACAGCAGGCACAGCAGAATCCACGGGTAATTCAGGCAAAAAGGAAGGGTGGTATCCATAATTGGCGAAAAAGGGTGTTTGCTTGGTAGCAGAGTGGATGGAATTGTTGTATGCAAATTCCGCTAGCGGAAGCAGAGGTGACCAATCGTCCTGTGAAAAAGAGGAGAAGCAACGCAAATATTGCTCCAACGTCTGGTTGGTTCTCTCCGTCTGTCCATTAGTTTGAGGATGGTAAGCAGAGGACAGACGGAGCTCGATGTTCAATACTTCACAGAGAGATCTCCAAAATCTGGACGTGAACTGTACCCCTCGATCAGAAGTGATATTGTCGGGAATACCATGTAGCCTCACTATCTCTCGGATGAACATGGAAGCAGTCTCAGCGGCAGACGGGGTTCTTTGCATGGGTAAAAAGTGTGCCATCTTAGTCAAGCAATCAACCACGACAAATATGGTGGTAAAGTCTTCAGACGGGGGAAGTTCAACAATGAAATCCATGGATATCATGCTCCATGGTTTCTTAGGCACAGGAAGACATTCTAATAGGCCCCAAGTCTTGGCTTGGTCAGTCTTATTGCGTTGACAAGTCACGCAGGATTTGACGTATCTTTTACAGTCTTGAATCAAGTCTGGCCACCAGAAAGAATGGGAAATTAGGTCGATACTCTTGTGAATCCCAAAATGGCCTGCCAAATGATGATCGTGGCAACGCTTCAGGACAGAAACCCTGAACTGCTCCGGGACAAAGACCTGTTCCTTATGGTAATAAAGCCCGTCCTTGAGTTGAAGAGATAAGTCTTGGGAAGGGGGATGCTCCAACAACTCAGCTCTTATTTGGGACGTCAGGTTGGTTTGGAGAAGAAGAAAGTTTTTGGCAGGTAAAATGGTGTCTGCTTCAGAAGGATAAACAGGATCATGGAACATGATCATTCTTAGAACCAGGGCGGAAGGTTATGTGGAATGTGAAGCGGGAAAAGAACAATGCCCATCTTGCCTGCCGAGGTCTGAGTCGTTTAGCTGTTCTCAAATACTCGAGATTCTTATGGTCGGTGAAAATGAGTATAGGGTGCAAGGCTCCTTCTAAAAGGTAGCGCCACTCCTCGAGGGCAGCTTTAATGGCCAACAGTTCCCGGTCCCCTACATCATAATTCTTCTCAGAGGGATTCAATTTCTTGGAGAAGAATGCCACAGGATGGAGTAGGGATTTGGGGCCCTGTCGCTGCGATAATATGGCTCCCACTGCGATCTCAGAGGCGTCCACCTCCAGAATATAGGGCAAGGAAGGGTCAGGATGCTTTAAGATGGGAGCTGAGGTGTACAAGGCTTTCAACTGCTCAAAAGATGTTTGTGCTTCAGTACTCCACCGAACATGCTGTTTGGTCAAAAGGGTGATAGCAGAAATAATACCAGAAAAGTTCTTAATAAATTTCCTATAGAAATTAGCGAATCCCACAAACCTTTGTACCGCCTTTCGATCTGTAGGAGCTGGCCATTCCAAAACAGCAGCGACTTTCTGGGGATCCATGGAGATCCCATCAGCGGAGATGACAAGTCCCAGGAATTGAATTGTCTGTTTTTCAAAATCGCACTTTTCAGCCTTGGCATAGAGATGGTGTTCACGAAGTTTACTCAAAACTTTCTTCACATGGGTACGGTGGACCTCGATTGAGTCAGAAAAGATAAGAATATCATCGAGATAGACAATGATAAACAGGTCAAGAAAGTCCCAAAAAAAACCCATCATTTACCAGATGCTGAAAGGTGGCTGGGGCGTTGCAGAGACCGAAGGGCATAACTAGGTATTCAAAATGCCCAAAGCGTGACCTGAAGGCAGTCTTCCATTCATCCCCCTTTCTGATTCGCACCAAATTGTAGGCACCTCTCAGATCTAGCTTGGAAAAGACTCGTGCTCCGCGCAGTCTCTGAAATAACTAAGGAATTAAGGGAAGTGGGTACCGGTTTTTGATAGTTATTTTGTTAAGATCACGATAGTCAATGCAGGGCCTCAGGGAGTGATCTTTTTTCTCCACAAAAAAGATACCAGCTCCTGCTGGAGAGGAAGAGGCCCGAATAAAACCTTTTTCTAGACTTTCATCAATGTATTTGCGTAAGGCCTCTAGTTCAGGTTCCGAGAGAGGGTAAATTCGGCCGAAGGGAATTTCAGCCCCTGGTAGAAGTTCAATGGGACAATCGTAAGTCCGGTGGGGAGGTAAGCTCTCTGCACTCTTTTTATTAAATACGTCCAAGAATTCATGATAGACTGTGGGTACAAACTTCAAATTTTCAGGGTCCGAGTGGATGCTGAGGAGAGGAGCAGGATTAACAAACTTTTTCAGGTAACAATGTCTCTGACAATAATTAGAGGAAAATGAGATATCTCCGGTAAGCCAGTCAATATGAGGGTTATGGGCCCTTAGCCAGGGTAACCCCGGGATAACAGGAAACATGGGGAAAGTTATGACGTCCAAACGGAGCAGCTCCTGATGTTCCGAAGAGGCTTGGCAAAGAATGGGTTCAGTCTCTTGTGTAACAGGCCCAGACTTGAGACCAGAGCCATCTGCCAGATGCACAGTAAATTCCTGCCTCTTGGTACATACAGGAAGTTGATGTAAAGTGACAAAGGCTGAGTCCACAAAACAACTGCAGGCTCCGGAGTCTATAATTGCGCTTACAGGAATAGTCCTCCCTGGCAACTGAAACTGGAGCGAAAGAGGGAGGTGTAGCAGATCCCTCCCAGGAAGATGCAACATGTAAGGTGACGTAGGAGACGGCTTGGCAAGTCTTATGGGACAAGCTTGAATGAAATGGCCCACTCCTCCGCAGTAAAAGCATAGTCCGTCATGTACTCGCCGGAGGCGTTCAGAGGAAGATTGTGGTCGTCTTGGAAAGCTTTTGCGGGGAAACTCAGGGGGCTCCTTATTCTTGTAGGGACCCCTTGGTAATCTGGACGTGATTGTGGAGACAGGAGCAAAAATTCTTGAGGAAGTAGCTGGCTTGGTACTAGCTTTCTCAGATTGCCTTTCACGCAATCGACGGTCAATTTGGATAACAAGATGGATCAGATCTTCCAGGGATGAGGGCACTCCTATTCGGGCAAGTTTGTCTTTTAATTGGTCAGAGAGTCCAAGATGAAATTGATGATGTAAAGCGGCTTTATTCCACTGCGTATCTAAACTCCAGACACGGAAATCTGTTACATAGTCCTCCATGGATCTCAAGCCTTGTTGGAGTTTTCCCAGTGTAAATTCAGCAGTCTGTTGGAGGAAGGGGTCAGCATACAGTTGGGACATGGCTGAAAAGAAGGAGTCAGCGGTAGACAAGGCCGGATCATGGTGTTCTCTAAGATGATGAGCTCAGGAGAGTGGTTCATTTCGTAGGAGTGTAATGATAAATCCCACTTTAATATGCTCGGATGAGAAGGTTCGTGGTAACAAGGAAAAATAAAGTTCACAGGCATTTTGAAAAGTGCGAAACAGTTTGCAATCCCCTGAAAAATGCTCTGGCAAGGGTACTCTGGGTTCAGGAGGCAGAGAGGCTTCGTTGAGCAGGCAAAAGTCAGTCTGCACAGACGTATTTACAAGTGCAAGGAGAGCAGAGGCAGATGAGACACCAAGCAGATTCGGTAGACGATCTTCCATCTGGCCCAAGTCTTCTTGGAGATTTTGTACAGTATGGGCTAGTGCAGAAATTGCTCGGCAGATGTCCATAACAGGTGAGGCCTCCCTTTCAGACTCCATTGCTGGCTGACTGATACTGTCACGTACCTTACCAGAGTCTGAAGTGACGAGGTCGGCCTCCCTTGTATCTCCAACCCGGGTCCCGCTGAGAGTGGGAACAGAAGGACCCCAAGGAAAGGAGGAACACGAGTGCCTGTAGAAGTAACCCAGGAAGCTTGAGCCAGATGATGCGACTTTAGGTATGCAGGAAGTCGCAGCAGATCGCAGGAGCCAAGATGCAGCAACTTGACAGGCAGCTTGGAGCCAAACAGGAGACAAGAGCGGAGTCACAGGAATAGCCGGGTTCGGAAGCAGGCAGACAGTAAGGTACCAAATCATCAGGCGGGAGCAGAGTCAAAATAGGAGGCCGAAATCAGGAACCAGTGAATCAGGATATGGGAGAGTCCAGAAGCAAGGTCAGGGGAGCCAGGGTTCAGCAACGGATATCAAGCAGGCAAGCAAACACTGGATACAGATACAGGAACAGCTGAAGATCAGTCAGCATCTGTTACAGTCAGTGTGTTCTTTAAATAGGCTGTCTGGCGCCAAAGGGCCGCGCGGACGCGCTCCCGCGGGCGCGCCCATTCCTTTGCGCACGCGCATTGGCACGTCTGCGATCCGAAGAGTCCTTCCGGAACGCATGCGTGCGTGAAAAGTCCTTTACGAACGTATGTGCACGCGAGTGAACCCGGAACGCAACAGTTCTCTTACAATATATATAGCTGGAAGACAAAGAGCCAATGGAATTAGATTCAGTACTGTAGAAGAGACGTCCTGAATCAAGGACTATCGCCTCCAGGAACTTCAAAGGAGGTTGTGAACTCCCCTGGATTGAATGCCATATTTATCTATTTTATCCTCTGTAATACATCTTTAAACAAAGCTAAGTAAATTCCTTTTATTACTATTCTTTGGAGTTGCCTGAAATTATTGCATTACATCATCATATCTGAAAGGTTAAACATAGAAACTTTTAAAGAGGAGCTGCACCTTAAACAAAAAATATTAAAAGCCAGCAGCTACAAATACTGCAGCTGCTGATTTTTAATAAATGGACACTTACCTGTCCCAGGGTTCAGCGATGTCGGCAGCCGAAGCCGATCGATCGCTCGTTTCTCGGCTGCCCCCACCGCCATTCTCAGTCAGGGAATCAGGAAGTGAAGCATTGCGGCTTCACTGCCCGGTTCCCTACTGCGCATGCGCGAGTCGCGCTGCGCGTCTACACTGGTCCCCGTTGTGTTGTGGGAACTGTGTGTTTCCCACAACACAACGGGGGGGGGGGGGGGGCGGGCATTTGCGGCTAGCTATTCCCGGAAGTGGGTGCAGATACCTGTATTATACAGGTATCTGCACCAACCTCCCCCCTGAAAGGTGCCAATTGAGGCACCGGAGGGGGGGGGGGGAATCCGATGAGCGGAAGTTCCACTTTAGGGTGGAACTCCGCTTTAAATAATAAAGCTAACCCTTTATTACAGCATACCATAGATGCAGCTACAAACCTAAAAACACTGCCATCTACTGGTTGTAGAATATTTATCTACTATATACCAATGTACAGTAGTTAATAAGGAAAAGTAGAAGGTTGGGACTTTATATGAGGCTTTGAACAAGGTAGAACAAATGCCCCCATCCCTGTAATATGGAAATAGAAGAGATTTTGGGACTTTGTATGAATCGTGCAACCAAGCAGATACCACGACAGAGTGTGTCTGGTGGGTAATAGATACCCCTCTTGATTACATTTCAGGATTATTATTAATACTACATATGCTAAGCCTATTGGAGTGTACCAATTCAACCAAGAATATTTTTATCTATTATCTTGGAGACACACGTTAATGAGTTTGGTGTTTTTTATCAATGCTTATAATATGAACTTATATGTTATTATGTTATTATCATGGTATCATTTTGTATGCAATAAATTACATGTACTTTATTTATCTATTTGCTATACATTGGGCTATTATGTAACATATGTGGTCCTTATTGATTATCTATTACCCACCAGACACAATCTGTCATGGTATCTCCTTGGTTGCACAATCCATACAAAGTCCTAAACTCTCTTCTATTTCCAATGTACAGTATTGGAGTGTACCAATTCAACCAAGACTATTTTTATCCATTATCTTGAAGACACACGTTAATGAGTTTGGTGTTTTTTATCAATGCTTATAATATGAACTTATATGTTATTATGTTATGTTATTATCATGGTATCATTCTGTATGCAATAAATTACATGTATTTTATTTATCTATTTGCTATACATTGTGCTATTATGTAACATATGTGGTCCTTATTGATTATCTATTACCCACCAGACACAATCTGTCGTGGTATCTCCTTGGTTGCACAATTCATACAAAGTCCTAAACTCTCTTCTATTTCCAATGTACAGTAGTTGTTGCACAAAATAAAATTCTGTATCCCAACACCACCACTCAACACCTACTCCTTATGTTAATCCCATTTCAGTTCTCAGTTCTATAAATCAATTTCTTGTAAGCGGTTTTGTCAAAACATCTTATCCACTTTTGTTTCTCATAAGTTGAAAGTCTTTGCATCTCATCCCATGAATCTGGCTTTGGTTTTAATGTTATTCAAGCAATGTAGCACAGACGTTTGACTGTGATGCCTTTATTGCTTCTGGTGGAGTTAATGATTGAAGCGTCTTGTGGATTGGTTTCTTATTTTACAACATTTGGATTGTCTGCATTAATTTCCTTTTCTGTGTCACTTTGTTGCTTATCTGCTTGCGACACTGATGTTGAATTTCCCTCAGGTTGAAATGTTTGTGTTCGTTGAGGAAATTTTGAACACACTGAAGTTTCATCGACAATTACACTTCTACTGGTGGTTACCTTGTGTCTTCTGTAGCTCTTTTTTGATTTACTGTACTCCACAAGTACATCTTCCTTTGGGCAAGCATTCCATTTTGTACGCTTTTCTTTAGGGATGTGCACATAAGCTTTGCTTCCAAAAGTTTTTAAATGGTTCAAATTCAGAGCTTTTCCATTCCACAGTTCATATGGAGTTTTCCTGGTAGTCAATTGTTGAGATAGCATGTGTGTTATGACCTGTATATTCAGTTCTATTGTCAATACACTTGGCATTTTGCCAAATTTGTTGCTTACTTGAGCCAAATACTGTTCAAGTTTCTCTGTTACTTCACTTTTGTTGTGTAAGAGTTTAGGGCAGTCTACCTGGAGTACACATCTATAAAAGTGGTCTGTCATCTTGGAAGGTCACTAAATTGCCTTGTTTTGTGAGCTTCTTCACTGACAAAAGATTAGTCTCAAGAGCAGGGACATGGAGGACATTTTCACAGCTATCTTTCTGATGAAACTCTGGGAAATAGGACAGTAAAGAAAACCGTCTCCTATTCCTTCTGATTCCATTATTTGTTTATTAGCTGTGGTGATTTTTTCTGTTTTGCTCTGGCCAAGGTGAATAAAGGAATGTCTGTTATTTGACTCGTAGCTCCTGAATCAACACACCATGCATGCAAAGATGAGGTGCAACTTGTGGATTGAAAAACAAACATATATGAAGAAAAGTCACTTTCTTCCTTCACACTTTTGGCCTTTTGTAGTTTTTTTTTGTTTTTGCATTCTAGCCTTCCAGATTCTTCAGTCTGCTTTTAAATTACCTTGTTTCTTCTTGCATGTTACTCTTTTTATTTCTATTTTTTGTCTTTAACCACTTCAGCCCCGGAAGGTTTTACCCCCTTCCTGACCAGAGCACTTTTTACAATTCGGCACTGCGTCGCTTTAACTGCTAATTGCGCGGTCATTCAATGCTGTACCCAAACGAAATTTGCGTCCTTTTCTTCCCACAAATAGAGCTTTCTTTTGATGGTATTTGATCACCACTGCCGTTTTTATTTTTTGCGCTATACACGGAAAAAGACCGAAAATTTTGAAAAAAATTATATTTTCTACTTTTTGTTCTAAAAAAAATCCAATAAACTCAATTTTAGTCATACATTTAGGCCAAAATGTATTCGGCCACATGTCTTTGGTAAAAAAAATGTCAATAAGTGTATATTTATTGGTTTGCGCAAAAGTTATAGCGCCTACAAACTAGGGTACATTTTCTGGAATTTACACAGCCTTTAATTTATGGCTGCCTATGTCGTTTCTTGAGGTGCTAAAATGGCAGGGCAGTACAAAACCCCCACAAATGACCCCATTTTGGAAAGTAGACACCCCAAGGAAATTGCTGAGAGGCATGTTGAGCCCATTGAATATTCATTTTTTTTCCCTAAGTGATTGAATAATGACAAAAAAAAAAAAAAAATTACAAAAAGTTGTCACTAAATGATATATTGCTCACACAGGCCATGGGCATATGTGGAATTGCACCCCAAAATACATTTAGCTGCTTCTCCTGAGTATGGGGATACCACATGTGTGGGACTTTTTGGGAGCCTAGCCGCGTACGGGGCCCCGAAAACCAATCACTGCCTTCAGGATTTCTAAGGGCGTACATTTTTGATTTTACTCCTCACTACCTATCACAGTTTTGAAGGCCATAAAATGCCCAGATGGCATAAAACCCCCCCAAATGACCCCATTTTGGAAAGTAGACACCCCAAGCTATTTGCTTTGAGGCATGTTGAGTCCATGGAATGTTTTATATTTTGACACAAGTTGCGGGAAAGTGACAAATTTTTTTTTTTTTTTTTTTCTTTGCACAAAGTTGTCACTAAATGATATATTGCTTACACAAGCCATGGGCATATGTGGAAATGCACCCCAAAATACATTTAGCTACTTCTCCTGAGTACGGGGATACCACATGTGTGGGACTTTTTGGGAGCCTAGCCGCGTACGGGGCCCCGAAAACCAATCACCGCCTTCAGGATTTCTAAGGGTGTAAATTTTTGATTTCACTCTTCACTGCCTATTACAGTTTCGGAGGCCATGGAATGCCCAGGTGGCACCAACCCCCCCCCAAATGACCGCATTTTGGAAAGTAGACACCCCAAGCTATTTGCTGAGAGGCATGGTGAGTATTTTGCAGCTCTCATTTGTTTTTGAAAATAAAGAAAGACGAGAAAAAAAATTTTTTTTTTCTTTTTTCAATTTTCAAAACTTTGTGACAAAAAGTGAGGTCTGCAAAATACTCACTATACCTCTCATCAAATAGCGTGGGGTGTCTACTTTCCAAAATGGGGTCATTTGGGGTTTTTTTTGCCACCTGGGCATTCCATGGCCTCCGAAACTGTGATAGGCAGTGAAGAGTGAAATCAAAAATTTACAGCCTTAGAAAGCCTGAAGGCGGTGCTTGGTTTTCGGGGTCCCGTACGCGGCTAGGCTCCCAAAAAGTCTCACACATGTAGTATCCCCGTACTCAGGAGAAGCAGCAGAATGTATTTTGGGGTGTAATTTCACATATTCCCATGGCATGTTTGAGCAATATATCATTTAGTGACAACTTTGCGCAAAAAAAAATAAAAAAAATAAAAAATTGTCTCTTTCCCGCAACTTGTGTCGCAATATAAAATATTCCATGGACTCGACATGCCTCTCAGCAAATAGCTTGGGGTGTCTACTTTCCAAAATGGGGTCATTTGGGGGGGTTTTGAACTGTCCTGGCATTTTATGCACAACATTTAGAAGCTTATGTCACACATCACCCACTCTTCTAACCACTTGAAGACAAAGCCCTTTCTGACACTTTTTGATTACATAAAGATTACATTCCCTCCCACTGCTTGTAAAAGCAGTCTAGAGGCTAATTAGCCGCTAGGATTGCTTTTACATGAAAGCCGACCGCTGGCTGAAAAGAATGATACCAAGATGATACCTAAACCTGCAGGCATCATTCTGGTATAACCACTCAAAGTCGTGAATGGCGTACCTGAAGACAAAAAAATGGTTAACAATAAAGCGCAGTAAACGGTAAAGTATAAAAAATTGCATACCTGAAAAGCAAACATGATAAAACATAATAACAATAAAACATTGCAGAATAGAATACAGTAAAAAAGAGCAGAACAATAGAGAGAATAGAGAGAGAGAGAGAACAATAAAACGACAACTATTTTTTTTTATTTTATATTTTTGTATGTGTTTTTTTTGGGTTTTTTTTACACTTTTTTTTGTAACTAACTTTTATAACTGTAACCGGTTCCAGGTTCGGGTCTCTCAAAATGTGATGGCATCTTGGGAGACCCTGTGAAAGTGTGCCTAGTCTGTGCAATGCTGTACCCTACGCTAATACTCAACTAGTGAATGGTAGCGTTCAAAACATTCACCAATGCAAAGACCAGGATTGTCAGGACAGGAGGGACAATAATAGCGGGTGTCACGCCTATATCTGCGCTTGCTGCAGACACAACATCTTTTTTGGGGGGGTTCGCTGGGTAGGGGTACTCGGGAGGACATAAAGAAAATGCCTCTCATGCAGCCGACTGCATTTGGTTGGGGATGTGAATGGGGGAAGTACGGGTGCTGCAGAAGCGGTGGGTTCCCAATTAGGATTGGCGAATGCAGCAGGAAGGGCACTATGGGCACGACGGGCCTGTGTTTGTCTTTTTGGTGGCAGCGGGACACTACTTGTGCTTGCCACCTCACCAGCTTGAACTGCACTTATGGGACTCGCCACGTCACCAAGTGTTACTGCAGTGCTGGTTTGACTACGACCGGGGTGTACTAGGCCGCTGGTGCTTGCCAGTTCACCAAAAAGCTACAAAAAAAACTGTTAGCGATCGCAGGGATCAGGCCTGACTCTGCGAACGCTGCAGTTATGCATTTAGTGTTTTGTAAGTGTCAGTGATCGATTGATACTGCACTTGGGTGGGCTGGGCTGGGCCGGGCGGAGGGGCAAAACGCAGGTGCTAGCAGGTATCTGGGCTGATCCCGCTAACACTGCATTTGTGGGAACCCTAAACTGCTGGGGACGCTAGTATAGATCTGATCAGATCAGATATTGATCCAATCAGATACTATACCACTAAGGGAGGTGTACGGTGCGTGCGTGGGTGTTAGCGGTACTGACGCTAACCTGACGCTGCCTGGGGCTGGTGCTTGCCAGTTCACCAAAACGCTACCAAAAAAACTGTTAGTGATCGCAGGGATCAGGCCTGACTCTGTGAACGCTGCAGTTATGCGTTTAGTGTTTTGTAAGTGACAGTGATCGATTGATACTGCACTTGGGTGGGCTAGGCCGGGCGGAGGGGCAAAACGCAGGTGCTAGCAGGTATCTGGGCTGATCCCGCTAACACTGCGTGTTTAGGAACCCTAAACTGCTGGGGACGCTAGTATAGATCAGATCAGATATTGATCCGTTCAGATACTATACCACTAAGGGAGGTGTACGGTGCGTGCGTGGGTGTTAGCGGTACTGGCGCTAACCTGATGCTGGTGCTTGCCAGTTCACCAAAACGCTACCAAGAAAACTGTTAGCGATCGCAGGGATCAGGCCTGATTCTGCGAACGCTGCAGTTATGCGTTTAGTGTTTTGTAAGTGGCAGTGATCGATCGATACTGCACTAGGTTGGGCTGGGCCGGGCGGAGGGGCAAAACGCAGGTGCTAGCAGGTATCTGGGCTGATCCCGCTAACACTGCGTTTTTGGGAACCCTAAACTGCTGGGGACGCTAGTATAGATCTGATCGGATCAGATATTGATCCGTACAGATACTATACCACTAAGGGAGGCATATGCTGCTTGCGTGGGTGTTAGCGTTACTGGCGCTAATCTGACGCTGCCTGGGGCGACGCATATCACCGCCGGGCGATCAGGGGGCTAAACCTTTATTCGGTAATAAACGGCGGGTGCCCTGACACTATAAAAAATAAACGAACTAACCAGCGTCACCCGTAACGGTTATATGGTGATCAGTGGTGAAAGGTTTAACTAGGGGGCAATCAAGGGGTTAAAACATTTATTAGATAGTATATGGGGGTCCCTGACGCTATAAAACGCTGACGGCGAACCTAAATATTTACCTCCCTAACTAGCGTCACCAGCGACACTAATACAGCGATCAGAAAAATTATCGCTTAGTGACACTGGTGACAGGGGGTGATCAAGGGGTTAAAACTTTATTAGGGGGGGTTAGGGGGGTACCCTAGACCTACAGGGGGCTACCACTCAATGCCCTAACACTGTAACTGTCACAAACTGACACCAATCAGTAATCAGAAAAAAAAAAAAAATACTGCTTGGTGTCAGTTTGTGACAGGGGGGGGTGATGGGGGGGGATTGGGGGGCGATCGGGGGGGGGATCGGGGTGTTTTATGTGCCTGGCATGTTCTACTGTGTATGTGTGTGTGTTGTGTACTCACATGTCTTCTCTCCTCGGCGCTGGAACGGAAACTGCCAAGCCGAGGAGAGGACGCATCACATCCTCTGTCTGTGTGAAACTACACACAGGCAGGGGAGGATTCCCATTGGCTGGGAGCGATCGCGAGGGGGGGGCCACGATCGGATGGTCTCCCCCTCGCCTCCCAACGCTCACAGTCAAATGCCGACCGCCGCTGGCACCGGGGGGGGTCCGATCGGACCCCCCGCCCGCGGGAGGCAGATCACTTATGGGTACGTGATTCTGCCTGCCCGTGCCATTCTGCCGCAGTATATCTGCGTTAGGCGGTCGGCAAGTGGTTAAAGCAGACGGCGACAGAAGCACCATCAGCAATAATGCTGTCTGTTTTATGCTTATATTCATCCACTTCTCCTCTTAATCCATTATAATAAGCTCCTCACAAAAAGCTGACGACTTCTTCCCAGAAGGAAGAACAAGGGGAGACACCAACTTTCTATTAGAGAGTAGTGAAGGGGATCCTTTTTGTAGCACCTCCCAGAAGGGCAACAGCACCCATGAAAGCTCCTTTCCTCTCTAGTGCTCCCGACTATTACAAGTCCCTGAGATTAAGCCCCACCCACCTTAAATAGGCACTCCCATGTGACACTCCTGCAGTAGGTGGAGCGACACTTAAGAGCACAGTAAACGCTCCAAAAAGCCCATTATTTCTCTGAAATGCAGCAGAAATTTTGGGACATGGCACACTTGACAGACTATTCAGGGCATAACATTAGTTCTATATGTAGCACGGGGGTTTGCTACCAAAGTGATCATGTTAAGTAATGTATTGTTTCTTAACCCCATGCCGACCGAGCCATAGCCAAAAGATGGCTACAGCGCGGTTGGCTTATTTTGGGTGGGCGTCCATGGACGTCTTCACAGAATCGCAGCACCCGAGAACATCCGTGACATCACGGATCACAGTAAATGGCCGTTGATAGCGGCCATTTACCACGTGACCGCTCCGTCAAATGACGGAGCATCACTTGTAAACAAACCGGCGTCATGTCATGACGCCGGTTCCTCCCTCCCCTCTCTGTACCAATCGGTACAGTGTGAGAGGAGAGAGGGAGAGATCGTTTGCAGCATTGTGGGCACTACAGATCCAGCCCACAGTGCTGCTCAGTGACCATACTCTGCCATACTATGCAATACTCTGCAATACTATGCAATACTCTGCAATAGGGATGGGCCGAACACCCCCCCCCCCCATTCGGTTCGCATCCAGAACATGCGAACAGCCAAAAACTACGTTAGAACACGCAAACACCGTTAAAGTCTTTGGGACACGAACATGAAAAATCAAAAGTGCTAATTTTTTAAGGCTTATATGCAAGTTATTGTCATAAAAAGTGTTTGGGGATCCGGGTCCTGCCCCAGAGGACATGTATCAGTGCAAAAAAAAGTTTTAAAAACAGCCGTTTTTTCGGGAGCAGTGATTTTAATAAAGCTTAGGGTGAAACAATAAAAGTGAAATATTCCTTTAAATTTCGTAACTGGGGGGTGTCTATAGTATGCCTGTAAAGTGGCGCTTTTTTACAGTGTTTAGAATAGTCTGACAGCAAAATGACATTTCTAAAGGGAAAAAAGTCATGAAGTAATAGCGGCTATGGTGAATTGTCTATGGGAGAAATCAAAAGTGCTAATTTTAATGGTTAATATGCAAGTTATTGTCATAAAAAGTGTTTGGGGACCTGGGTCCTGCCCTAGGGGACATGTATCAGTGCAAAAGAAAGTTTTAAAAACTGCAGTTTTTTCGGGAGCAGTGATTTTAATAATGCTTAAAGTGAAACAATAAAAGTGGAATATTCCGTTAAATTTCATACCTGGGGGGTGTCTATAGTATGCCTGGAAAGTGGCGCATGTTTCCCGTGTTTAGAACAGTCCGAGTGCAAAATGACATTTCTAAAGGAAAAAAAGTCATTTAAAAGTACTAGCGCTAGCGCCGGCTATAATGAATTGTCGGTCCGGCAATACACATAAAAGTTCATTGATAAAAACGTACATACAAAGAAAAAATTGTGCGCTTGCATTACATATTTAAATCTATATTACTACATGATTATCATAAGTCACTCACAATTAACTTTGATGGTGTTTTTTATTTATTTTTTATTTATTTGTTTATCTACTTATGATAATCATGTAGTAATATAGATTTAAATATCTAATGCAAGCGCACAATTTTTTCTTTGTATGTAATTTTTCACCTCATTGATATTTGTGGTTTTGTTGCAGCTGCAGTTATATTAATTTTTTGCTTGATAGCGCAGGTTTTCTCTTTCTTTTTTTATTGATAAAAACGGCATGGGATTTCCCCACAGGGGAACCCCTAACCAAAATTTAAAAAAAAATGCGTAGGGGTCCCCCCAAATTCCATACCAGGCCCTTCACGTCTGGTATGGATATTAAGGGGAACCCCGCACCAAAATTTAAAAAAAAATGGCATGGGGTCCCCCCAAAATTCCATACCAGACCCTTATCCGAGCACGCAACCTGGCAGGCTGCAGGAAAAGAGGGGGGGACGAGAGAGCCCCCCCCCTCCTGAACCGTACCAGGCCATATGCCCTCAACATTTGGAGGGTGCTTTGGGGTAGCAGCCCCCCCAAAGCTCCTTGTCCCCATGTTGATGGGAAAAAGGGCCCCATCCCCACAACCCTTGCCCGATGGTTGTGGGGGTCTGCGGGCAGGGGGCTTATCGGAATCTGGAAGCCCCCTTTAACAAGGGGACCCCCAGATCCCAACCCCCGTGTGAATTGGTAATGGGGTACACATGTACCCCTACCATTTCACAAAAAATGTGTCAAAAAGGTTAAAAAAGACAAGAGACGGTTTTTTTTTTAACAATAATTTTTATTTAGTTTTTCTGAATACAAAGAGAAAGAAAAAAACAAAAAAAAATAAAAATAAAAAAGGGGGGGTGCACATCGTATATCATACATCGACAGGCAACATAGACTGTAATAAAGATAATGTATTATTGATACATGGTTAATGCTCCATAGGTCAACCGCAAAGTGGTTGGTTCACATGTACTGTCTAGCTTACTTGTTATAATTTTCGTCTAGTCAGGTCAATACCTAGACCAGCTCTTTAATCCATTAATTGGGTCCTCGCGCCTGCCCCCCACCTCCTCGAGGCGTCAGGGGCCCGCGATTCCCATTTTTCCAATAGAATAAGATGAAAGAGAGGTAGGAGAAAAGGAAAGAAAATGCAGTAGTCCAAGAACTGCTAATAAAAGAGAGAGGAAAAGAAGAAAACAAACAAAAACAAAAAAAAAAAAAAAGGGAAAGGGGGGGGTGAGAGGTGGGTAAAGAGGGGAGGTAGATAGGGTGTATGGGGTGGATGCACTCCTACTAGGTGTATAATGTTTCACCTATCAGGTGTCTTATGAGGTTGTAAGATATCCAATCCAGGGTTCCCATATTTTATTGAACCCAGTTAACTTATCCTTCAAAATTGCCGAAAGACGTTCATTTACCATTATCCACGAGAGTTTTGCTTTTAATAAGTAGAAGGGAACCGAGCAGGACTTCCAAGATTTCGCTATCGAGATTCTGGCCGCCATAAATATAAATGCTATAAGTCTGCGCATTGATTTTGATGCCCCCTCCACTGGGCGTCCCAACAGTGCGTGCAGAGGCAATTTAAGTAGATTCACTTGCGTGAGGGAATAAATAAGGTTATATGTTCGTATCCAAAATCTCCTCACTTTAGGGCATGTCCACCAGGTGTGGAACATGGTGCCATCTGTATTACATCCCCTAAAGCACCGGGGGGACGCCCCTGGGACGAAGGTCGCTATCCTATCTGGGACCATGTACCATCTCATCAATACTTTATAGTTCGCCTCTATCAAGGAGGTATTAATAATCGATTTAGATGCGTTTTGTATTATTTTGCTCCATTCTTCAGGTGATAGGACTGTGTCCATATCCTGTTCCCATTTTTGCATATAAAATAATTTTTGGGAGGTCGAGGCCAAGATGTTGTATATCATTGATATGTGACCCGTGTGCCTATCGAAAGTCCTGCAGAGATTTTCCATTGAGGAAAAGGTAGTGAGGTCTGAGGTGCGATTCAGTGTCGCCAAAAAGTGTGATATCTGTGTATAACGAAAAAGTTCCGAATTTAGTAGGTCATATTTTTCTCGTAAGGAAATTTTCGATAAGGCACCTCTATGGTCACAAAAGTCTGCTATACGCATCAAGCCCTTGTTAGTCCACCACGAGAAATTTTTGGGGTGGAGACCCGGGGTGAACCTAGCGTTTCCAAATATCAGAGCTAGGGGGGTGTGCTGGCATTTGAACTTGTGGGTAACTGCCAGTCGATCCCATAACTCTAATGAAAACGACAAGCTTGGGCACAAGATTACCGGCCTGTCCTTCGCCTTCATCCACATAAAGTGACTAATCTCTTTGTCTGGATATGGAGAGGATTCTATCGACATCCAGAGAGGTTTGGATTGTTGTGTGTGGAATCTGGTTAATTGGGACATTTGTGCCGCCTGAAAGTATTTAAGTAAATCAGGCATTCCCAGGCCCCCGTTTAATTTTGGGGTATATAGTGTTCGCCTGTTCACCCTAGGTCTCTTGTGTCCCCAGACATAATCCAACAGCCTATTCTGGAATTTCTGTATGTCTTTTTTTATTATTGCTATCGGAAGAGTTCTGAATAAATATAGCACCTTTGGCAAAACGTTCATTTTTATCGAGTACAGCCTTCCAAGCCACGACGGGGGATTATTAGACCATTTTTTGAGGTCTTCTAAAATTTTCTTAAAAAGGGGGGGGTAATTATGTCTGTACAACGTTGTCAGAGTAGGAGTCAGGTATATACCTAAATACGGTAGTGTCTCACTCTGCCATTTAAATGGGAATGATTGTTGCAGGGCTTGAATTATATGTGTCTGCAAGGAGACCCCAAGTGCCTGTGATTTAGAGTGGTTTACTTTGAGTCCCATGAATTCTGTGAAGTGTCTCAGTACTACCTGCAAATTAGGCAGGGAGGTGACCGGGGATGATAAAAGTAATAGTATATCATCCGCGAACAATGCGCACTTGTGTTCGCGCTCGCCGCAGCGCACTCCCAGTATATTCTGGTGTTCACGAATTTTGGTGGCCAGTGGTTCTAGGGCCAAAATAAATAGTAAGGGGGACAAAGGACAGCCCTGTCTGGTCCCTCTGAGTATTTTTGTTTTGGGATTGATGGCCTTTTATTACAAGATTTGCCGTGGGGTCGCGATAGATTGTTTTAAGTGTGGTCAGGAATTGCGGTCCAAACCCGTATTTCCTTAGGATGAAAAAAAGGTAGTCCCAGGATAGCAAATCGAACGCTTTGTGTATGTCTAATGAAACCAATAATGCCCCTCTCCTTCCCCCCCATCCCAGCCCGAGTTCAAGGCCGAAATTATATCAATAATGCGTCTGGTCTGGTCCGGGGCCTGTCTATGTGGAACGAATCCTGTCTGGTCTGGGTGTATGTATTGTGATATAAACGAGTTCATGCGGGTTGTCAATATTTTTGTCAGTATTTTAAGGTCGACGTTAATCAGCGAAATGGGGCGATAGTTTGTGCAGTCTCCGTGGTCTTTATTAGGCTTAGGGATAACATGTATGAAGGCCTTGTTTTCGTGAAGTGGTAAAGGGGATCCTTTTCTTAGTGAATTGTAAAAAGCGCAAAGATGTGGAACCAGAGTTTCCGCAAACTTGCGGTAATAGTGGCCCGAAAATCCGTCAGGGCCAGGTGATTTCGACGGGTTCAGGGATTTTATAGCTTCCGCCACTTCATTCGCTGTAAACTCTGCCTCCATCATCTCTGTGTGGTCGGTAGATAGTGTAGGGAGTTGGATATCTTTTAGGAATCCTTCTACCTTATCCTCACAAAAGTTGTTTTTAGGGGAGTCGTAAAGCTCTGAATAAAACGTATAAAATTCCTGTAATATGAGCTGAGGGTTTTGTGTCACTTGTCCAGTCTTTAGTCTTAATTTAGGGAGTGCGGGATTATATGGTCTAGGGTTGAGTTTTCTTGCTAATAGCCTATTGGGTTTATCTCCCATTGTGTAGTAGCGATGTTTGGTCCATCTTACATATTTTTCTGCTTTTGTAGTGAGATTAAGGTTTAATGCTGTTCTGGCTATGTCTATCTTGTTCCTCAAATCTGTGTGTGGGTCAGATTTTTGTTCTCGCATTAGTCTGTACAACTCTTCCTCTTGTTGTTCGATATCTTGTGTGCGTTCCCTTTTGACCTTAGTAGCTAGCTGTATTAGTCTGCCACGTATGGTAGCCTTGTGGGCTGCCCATATCATCTCTGGGGAAGAGATTGACGACTTATTGTCTTGAAAATATTGTCGTATTGCTTTTTCCACTTCTGTGAATATTACAGGATCACTCAGTAGCGACTCATTCAATCGCCAGGTCGAGTGACGTGGCTTAGACCAGAGGTCTGATAAAGTAACTTGGACCGCTGAGTGATCCGACCACGCAATGGGGGTTATTTTAGTTGTCAAGATATAAGGCAACAGGGAAGACAGCGTGAGGAGATGGTCAATGCGGGAGTATGTTTTGTGGACATGTGAGTAGAATGTGTAGTCCCGAACCGTGGGGTGTGTGTCCCTCCAGAGATCGATAAGATCATGGCTATGTAATAAGCGTGCTAAGTTATTGCTTTGTTTAGGAGTATGTTTCAGGATCGCTTTTCGGGGGTCTGATTTATCTAGAATCTGGTCCAGGGAGGTATTGCTGTCTCCACCTAGTATCACGTGTCCCACTAAGTGGGGTGCTATAACTTCCAGCATATTTTGAAAAAAGTTTATCTGACCGACATTGGGGGCGTAATAGGAGAGAAATGTGACCACACTCTCGTCAATCTTACCAGCGACCATTATGTAACGACCCTCTCTGTCTCTTATCACGTTGGTGGGTGTAAAGGGGACCCGTTTGGCAAAGCAAACGGCTACTCCTCTTTTTTTGTCTGGTCCGTTAGACAAGAAGACTGTCGGATATCTTGCACTGAGGTATTTTGGGGCTGAGGTTCGTGAAAAGTGTGTCTCCTGTATAAACAGGATGTCTGTCCCCATCTTGTGGTATTGTTGGAAGGCCTTGGTCCGTTTTACTGGGGAGTTCAAGCCCTGTGCGTTATGTGTCATTATAGTGTAAATAGGTTTATTCCTACCCGTCATGGTGTTTATGAGGAAGGCTGTACTCACGTTTTAGATGTCGCAGGATATCTGGTCGGAAGTCTGCTGAATTATATTCGTGGATCTTTGCGTGGGGTAGGAGTGCATCCAGAGAGTAGGTGGGATAAAGGGAAGGAAAAGAGACAGAATTAGGATTATCAAAACATTTATAATAATGCATTATGTTTAATTGTTTTAACAAATAGAACCCATGGAAAAAAGAGAGTTCCAAAAAATAAAAAGAAAAGAAGAAAAAAATCAAATAAAGTAGAAGGGGCGCCAAAAAGGCGCCTGCACACCGCATCACAGTGTGACTGCAGGGGTTGTACTTCCCCTGTGTAGTAGTCGTGAAGTTGTCTCCCCTGTCCAGTTGAGACAAGTTCACCTTAAGTGGCATGTGGTTCACCTCCAGCTCAGATTTTTTTTTTTATCGTCAAGGGGGGACGAACGGGTCCACCCGTCATTAAATTATAAGAGGCAGAGAAAAAAAGAGAAAAGACAAAAACAAACAAATAAAAGAGAGAAAAACTCTCCTTTCTCTCCCCTTCTCTCCACTCAGGAATCAAACAAAAAGAAAAAAAAAAAAATAAGAAAAAATTCAATAGTGTAAATTTGAATAGCAGCCATCTTCCCATCTGGGAAACATTTTTAAACCTTGTTTATAACCTCAAATAATGTCTACTTTTAAGTCAGTGTAGAACAGGAAACTCAGGAACTACCAGATACAGATATCTGGATTTTTAAGTGTGGTTGCCAACCACCAATGTGAATCACGGTCCCTTGGACCTAATTGTGAAATGAGTGCCTTAGGCTGGCTTCAGGTGCCTGATGGGGAATTCCTGGCTCTTGATCTTTTCTGCTGGGACCACAGGGGGGAAACAGGTCGTCCTTCGTCCATCCGGGCACTGGTCTCTTGCGGTTCTGAGGGGATAAGTCCCAAATCCTGGAGAATAGCTTCCCCTGACTGGAAGGTAGCAAAGGAATGAGATTTGCCTTTGTAGGAAAACGACAGTCTAAATGGGAACGACCACCTGTATTTAATATGTCGAGCGATGAGTTGGTTAAGAAGCGGCTTCAATGCTCTCCTTTTCTGGATCGTTGTCTGGGCTATATCTGCGAAGATCTGGATCGGGTATCCCGAAATATTTATGTCTCCTTGGTTTCTTGCCTCTTGCATAATTTTTTCTTTAATACGGTAGAAGTGAGGCTTCACTATCACATCGCGTGGTAAACCATCCGATCGAGGGGCCGCCAGGGCCCGATGTACTCTGTCTAGTTCTAACTGATGGGGGGCGATGTCTGGTATCAATTGTTTCATTAAGGTGTGAATCGATTCTTCTAGATCCATTTCCGATTCTGGGAGGCCCCGCACGCGGAAATTATACCTCCTTGATCTATTTTCTAAGTCCTCGATTTTTGCGTTTGCTTGATCCAATTGGTCCTGTAAGGATATGATCATTTTGGAGTTTTGGTTCACACGTTTTACGGTCCCGTCCATCTTAGATTCAATCGTGTCCAGTCTCTCCCCTATGTTTTGAAAATCATCTCTCATTCCTGTGGTGATTATGGTGCATGCTTTGGATAGTTCCTGTTGCAGGAGTGCTGAGAATCTAGCAAGAAGTACTGTGTCTCCTGAGTATCCCTCTGTGGGTGCAGGTGGTTGTAAGGAAGCCGCACTTCTTTGGCTTAGGGCTATTTCAGCAATCTCAGCCATATGTCTGTCCGTGGAGGACGCTGGGGAGTCAGTGAATAGGGGTCTGTCCAGAGAGCCTGACAGGGGGGATAGCTGTGGCTGCTCGCTTTGTGGGGATAAAGGCCCCTCCTCAGATTGTGATGAGAAGGGGTCCCTGTGTACTTCAGCCAGGAAGGTGGTTGTTGGGCAGCTTACCACAGCCTGCTGTTTCTGTCCTCCCCCATAAGGAGTATCTCCTGTAGCTGACGCCATCTTGGGCTGGAGGGGTCTGTGCTGTGTCTGGGGACTGACCTGTGCTGAGGTTCCCCGGTTTGTCTGATGATCTGTCCAACTCTGGTGGATGGCTGGGGGGCTGCTGCGCTCTATAATCCCTTTGGCCGGCTGTGCTGAATTCTGCGGGGTTTGCTTCCGCACGTCGCCGCGTGCAGTGTCTCCCTTCCCCGGCGCCATTTTAGGTGAGGAGGAGGGCTGTAGCTGCTGGGTCCTGGAGGCCCGAGTCGCTCTGGGGGGTTTGTAGCTGTTTTTTGTGTTCCCCGCTGCTCCCCGCCGCATCGTCCGCTCCCGAGTGTCGCCGTGGAGGTCGGGTGGCGGTCCGATCGTCCCTTAAGGCTCTTATTTTAGCTTTCTAGCCAGAGGTGAGCGGAGCCCAGTCAGTTCATGACCGCTCTCGGCGCCACGCGCATGCGCACTCTGACAAGAGACGGTTTTTGACAATGCCTTTATTAATTTCTTTTTCTTTCCCCGCTTCTTCCATCTTTTTTCTTCTGGTCTTCCTTTGGTGTTCTTCTTCTTCCTCCATCTTCTTCTTCCCCCGCTTCTTCCTCCGCTTCTTCCTCCGGTCTTCTCGTCCGGCATCTTCCTCCAGCTTCTTCTCCGCTTCGTCCTCCACACGATCCGCCTCAGTGGGAGTCTTCCGCTGTGTGACGCTTCTGTTCAGGTTACAGTTCTTATATAACGGAGGGCAGGGCCACCCGGTGACCCCGCCCCCTCTGCTGCAGGGGGACTTCCCTATGGCTTTCCCCGTGTTGTCAGAGGGGGGCGGGGTCACCCGTCTGTGACTCCGCCCCCCTCTGACAACATATTAACCCTTAAAATTAGCACTTTTGATTTCTCCCATAGACAATTCACTATTGCTGACAATTCACTATAGCCGCTATTACTTCATGACTTTTTTTCCCCTTTAGAAATGTCATTTTGCTGTCAGACTATTCTAAACACGGGAAATATGCCCCACTTTACAGGCATACTATAGATACCCCCCAGGTACAAAATTTAAAGGAATATTTCACTTTTATTGTTTCACTTTAAGCTTTATTAAAATCACTGCTCCTGAAAAAACGGTCGTTTTTAAAACTTTTTTTTGCACTGATACATGTCCCCTTGGGCAGGACCCAGATTCCCAAACACTTTTTATGACAATAACTTGCATATAAGCCTTTAAAATGAGCACTTTTGATTTCTCCTATAGACTTCTAAAGGGTGTTCCGCGGCTTTCGAATTTGCCACGAACACCCCAAATTGTTTGCTATTCGGCGAACGGGCGAACAGCCAATGTTCGAGTCGAACTCATGTTCGACCCGAACATAAAGCCCATCCCTACTATGCAATACTCTGCAATACTATGCAATACTCTGCAATACTATGCAATACTCTGCCAATACTCTGCAATACTATACAATACTATGCAATACTATGCAATACTCTGCCAAAACTCTGCAATACTATGCAATACTATGCAATACTCTGCCAATATTTGCCAATACTCGCCAATACTCTGCCAATACTCTGCCAAAACTTGTCAATACTCTGCAATATATTTTTACAGAAACAAAGAATTTATTATTTTTTTTAACCAATATTTCAGTCTCTTTTGATTTATAGCGCAAAAAATAAAAACCCAGCGGTGATTAAATACCACCAAAAGAAAGCTCTATTTGTGTGAAAAAAGGACAAACATTTCAAATGGGTACAGTGTTGCATGACTGAGTAATTGTCATTCAAAGTGTGAGAGCACCGAAAGCTGAAAATTGGTCTGGTTAGGAAGGGGGTTTAAGTGCCCAGTGGTCAAGTGGTTAAGTAAGGGTTTGGCTCCCTCTAGTGACCGCTGAAACTTGGTCAGGATTTTCTGTTAAGAAGCAAACAATTATGCATTGTGGGATATTTAGTTTGATGAGGAAGTGGCTCATGTTGTTTAAATCAGTCTGGGGACTACAGAATCCACAATGGCAAGTCAGAGACCCACAATGCAAAGTGCGCAGCACTGCACGCTGGGAGCAAAGATAAAAGGAACAGCGCGGCCATCTTTCAGCCTCTCTGGATGCCATTCAATACCTGCCAGCAGGAGGTCTATGTGTGTGTGACCAGGAGACTGCAGCCTATACAGCCCGGAGCAGGATCGCCAGCCTCTGAGGGACTTCAGAGTACAGCCCTGCCAGCTTAGCAAGCAGATCGGTGTGCAGTGCCAGGACATCTGGAAGTTTTCTGCATCCGGAGGAGCGGTACAGCATGGCAGCGCCATCTTTTCATCAGACTGAGACATCATGAGGGGAGTCTGGATGGAGCCTCACAGCCTCTGAGTCTATTGTGATGAGAGGGCACCTGCCCATTTCAGTAGAATGTACTGTTTGCTGAGTGAGTTATTTTACAGACTGTTGGTGAGACTTGTAGTTCCACAGAGGTGATTTTACTTGTTCACAGGCTACATGCAGCTGAACCCTGGGGTTTGTTGTTTCCCTGTGCTGTAGGGTCAGTACTGTATTACACTCACACATAAGATGGAAGTGCCATATTTCTTCAGTTACACAGTTATCAATGTACCATTTATTCTACAGTTTGCTTTCTCTCTTTTGCCATGTTGGATTACAATTACTGCAGTTTAACAGTCTACAGGCTAGCTGAAGATATCTGGAGTCAAGGAACTTTTATCATCTTCTGCAAAGCATCATGATTCTATTTTGTAGTTGAACACTGAATTACAACCTAGGGGGAGCCCTTGAGTACAGGTTAAATATTGCATTAATAAAGTCAATGACAAAGTCCAACAATATAATAAAAAGTGAAATCTGGTAATGTGGAAAGGTCTCCTAGTGTGTGATTCATCAACATGGAAATCTTGAGATGGAGAGAGACTAAACACTCTTACCGGAACCGGTGGATTCGGATGTCGGTGACACCGAATCAAACAGGCTTAGAGATCCAAATGGATGGCTTTCCTGGAAGGAAATGGAGGTGCCGGATCTCGAAACACATCTCCACTGGTTGGGAACAGCTACCACGATATCCACCGCCCGGAAGGAGTCCTTTGTCCAGCCAGGGGATTCAGATCTCACATCACATGAAAATGTGGAAAGAAATCAATGCAGTGCTCCAATCGTGCAGATCAAAAGGGTAGGTTTATTTGGACAAACCAGTATACAAGAATAAAATTGTGATCACATGGATAATATAAATGGAAATAAAACAAAGTGTAGGGAATGATATGCCTAGCCAATTGAACTTCTACAGGGGCAGTAAACCATTCTCCTACACTGCATAAATATATATAAACTACAATAATAGTGCAACCAATCAGAATCAATCAGGAAATCTAGAAATGATCTGACTGGGGATAGGACGAAAGAGGGTCAGCTGGTGTTCCACATTTTAAATAACCAATGAGGAGGGAGCAAGAAAGGTTTTTTACCAATGACCTGATCTTTTATTCAAAACGTACAATACCTCTCACATATTGCGGCAAATGCCACGTGAAAAACCAGTGAAAATGGGGGTATGGTGATGTAATGAATGGCCCCCCACTTATCAGGGATCTGCAAGTCCCACACATGAATAGCATGATGGCGCGCCACGTCAAAACATAAACAAAGAGCACATGATTGGACCCGCAGGCTCCGATCATGTGACTAGGATCACGCCGGTGACGTAACCCAACAGGACGCAGCGGCGCACACGAGACGCCGCAAGAATCCACTCTATGAGACACGCGACCGCGTTGCAACCAAGGCAATGCCAGTGACATAATCTCGCAGGACGTCAGGGCGCTGAACATGCCGCAAACGTCCACTGTGGGGGAACATGACCGCGCTGTGAGTTCGGATTGGGTGACACCGAAGATCAAAATAACCGGTGTCACCCGAACGAACATTACTATGAATTTGCCACACAATCTACAAGGATGCGTGGCCATAGGTCAGACAAAAAAATCTCAAAAGGACTAATTGCGCCGCGCCATCTAACCAAAAAGTGGGCAGCAAACATATATGGAATGCCAAAAAAAAGTGAAAATAATGAAAATTAACATATAGTACATGGTAATTCTCTTATTATACTCCGTCCTGCCGATGGCAAGAAGTTGGAGTGTTACCAATATAGGAGACATAAATATATTAATAAAATATTATGGATCAATATAAAAATGATAACATAATATGTGGACAAACTAGAAAACCTAAATCTCTGACAAGGAAAGGAATGTAAATATAGTTTAAGCCTGATTGATAAAAGAGTTGATGTCCCACTCTACATTAAGCCTATAAGGCGAATAGGAACGCAACTCGTGTATCCAATAAGTCTCGAGACTCCACAGATACGAGATTCTCCTCTCCAGTTAGGGACAAACTTATCTATGATCTTCATTGTCACCCAATCCGAACTCACAGCGCGGTCACGTTCCCCCACAGTGGACGTTTGCGGCGTGTTCAGCGCCCTGACGTCCTGCGAGATTACGTCACTGGCGTTGCCTTGGTTGCAACGCGGTCGCGTGTCTCATAGAGTGGATGCTTGCGGCGTCTCGTGTGCACCGTTGCGTCCTGTTGGGTTACGTCACCGGCGTGATCCTAGTCACATGATCGGAGCCTGCGGGCGCGATCATGTGCTCTTTGTTTGTGTTTTGACGTGGCGCGCCATCACGCTATTCACGTGTGGGACTTGCAGATCCCTGATTGGCGGGGGCCATTCATTACATCACCATACCCCCATTTTCGCGGGCTTTTTCACGCGGCGTTTGCCGCAATATATGAGAGGTATTGTACGTTTTGAATAAAAGATCAGGTCATTGGTTAAAAACCTTTCATGCTCCCTCCTCATTGGTTATTTAAAATGTGGAACACCAGCTGACCCTCTTCCGTCCTATCCCCAGTCAGGTCATTTCTAGATTTCCTGATTGATTCTGATTGGTTGCACTAATATTGCAAAGTTTATATATATTTATGCAGTGTAGGAGAATGGTTTAATGCCCCTGTAGAAGTCCAATTGGACGAATAGTGTCGGGCTAGGCATATCATTCCCTACACATTGTTTTATTTCCATTTTTAATATCCATGTGATCACAATTTTATTCTTGCATACTGGTTTGTCCAAATAAACCTACCCTTTTGATCTGCACGATTGGAGCACTCCATTGTTTTCTTTCCACATTTTCATGTAATGTGAGATCTGGATCCCCTGGCTGGACGTAGGACGGTAAGAGTGTTTAATCTCTCTCCATCTCAAGATTTCCATGTTGATGAATCACACACTAGGAGACCTTTCCACATTACCGGATTTCACTTTTTATTATATCGTTGGACTTTGTCATTGACTTTATTTATACTCACATTATGGTGGGGGCCACCCACAGATTATTGTATCACATTTATTTTAATACATGTTTTTTACACTTTTTTTTTTTTTTGCCACTTCAGTCGACCTTTTCGAGGGGATTTAATCAACTTTGTAGATCATATTGTACAATCACCCTCTCGGTGTCTCATCATCGTAGCCTTATGCCATAACAAAAACAAATAACTCTAATATAACAAAACATTGCACCTCCCTGGGAACAATAACTGGCCCCAAACTCATATTGAGTCTCCTCTCTTCATTTATTTCCCCCCCCATGCCCTCCCTCCCAACCCATTTCCCCTCTCTCCAAGGACAATTCCTCTTCAACTCTCCGTTTCTAATTCAAGGCATTCAATTCTTTAGCATATCTCCAGGTTTTTTTTAATTTTTTCCAACCTTCCCAAGCCTCTAAATTCCCACTACCTGCTTCCTCTGTAGTATTCGCCAGTATCTCATTGTTATATGTTTCCTCTATTGCGTCAAACCATTCTCATGTCTCTGGGCCCTCCTTCCTCTGCCAACCCTTCGGTATCAATCTCTTTGCAGCATTCAAAAGAAACGGTACCAGGGTCTGCTTATATTTATTTGTTTCTCCCTCCCCCCCATGGAACAGGACCACCCACGGGTCTTCTACCACCTCTATGCCAGTAATTATCTTTATTAGAGCAAGAGTCCTCTTCCAGAAAATTTTTATTTTGGGGAAATTCCACCAGATGTGGCCGATTGTTCCTATAGCTTGGCAGCCACGCCAACAGAATGCCGAAGCACCACTCTGGTATTTACTTAATATCTCAGGGGTTATATAGCTTCTGATTATACATTTATAGTTCATTTCTGCTGAACGTATATCTATTGTTAAATTAAAGATCCTATCTAGAATTTTACTAATTGTGTTTTTATCTTTCTTCGTGCCCAAATCCCTCTTCCATTTCTCGATGAATGGCTGTATCTCCAACTTTTCTGTCCTCATCAGGATTTTGTATATTTTCGAAATTGTGTTTCTCGGGTCTTCAAGATCGCATAACTTTTCCATCTCTGTCAGATCTTCCCCTGACCTGATGGGATGTGGTAACCTACTCATGAAGTGTTTTAATTGCAGGTATCGCCACTCATCTATTCCACGTGTTCCCCTACCTTGTCTAAGTTGTTGAAGTGTTATTATTTTACCATCTTTAACTATTTCTCTTACCTGTGTTATCCCCCCAAATGCCTCCGTTCCTCCTACACTTTCTGTACCCGGTGCAAAATATTCATTTTCTTTAAGTGCCAATAATGGTGAGTTATATTTCCCTATCACTTTCTTGTATACCCCATCCCAAACTTTAAAAACATTTTGTGTAATAACGTGAGTATTATCTAAAGTTCTAGAATGTGGGGGATTCCAAATAATATTTCCTAAATGTGCTTTACTAAGTGTATTTTCTATTTTTACCCATCTTTTTTCATTATCTCTCTTTGCCCACTCTACTGATCTTGATAGGACTATGGCTTTATAATAATTCCGAACATCTGGTACGGCCAGTCCGCTGTCTACTTTGCTTTGTTTTAATGTCTGGAAGGAGACTCTTGGCCTTCTATTTTTCCAAATGAAATTCATTATTATCTTTTTTAATTTTGTTAAGTAGTATTGGGGGAGTGTGACAGGGATCATCTGGAATTGGTACGTTATTTTAGGGAGCAGGACCATCTTTGTGATATTAATGCAGCCTATCCATGAGAGGGATTTACTGGCGAATCTCTTACAGTCTAATCTGATATCATCAAGTAGGGGAATATAATTTATGTTATATATCTTCTCTATTGAATTTGTTAATTTAATTGCCAGGTACCCTAATTCCTTGGTCCACCCGAAGTCTGATATCCTCTTCACGTTCTTTACCTCTGTTTTGTTTAGATTAATATTTAATATTTCAGATTTTGCTGAGTTTATTTGAAAGTTGGAGAGCTCTCCATACTTTCTCACAACTTCCACTAATTTGGGTAGGGAGGCCATTGGTTCTGTTATATAGAACAGCACATCATCAGCAAATGCTGCGATTTTGTGTTCGTCTTCCCCCACCTTTATGCCTCTTATGTCAGGGTCTCCACGTATTGTTGCCAGGAGTGGTTCGAGGGTCAGGACAAAGAGCAGCGGGGATAAGGGACAACCCTGTCTCGTGCCGTTTCTCATCTCAAAGGGTTGAGACTTCAACCCATTGACTTTTATCATGGCCGTGGGGTGATGGTACAGCGTTTTTATCCGCCGGATCATCTTGGGTCCTATTCCCATAATCTCCAAGGTTTGAAACATGAACCAGTCTACTCTGTCAAAAGCCTTTTCGGCGTCAATTGACAGCAGTAGTCCTGGGGGTCCACTCTCCCTCAGCCTCTGCAGCAGAAGAAGGGTCTTAACCCCGTTGTCCCACCCTTCCCTTCTGGGGACAAACCCCACCTGATCTGGGTTAACCAAAAGGTTCATAGACTCCTTTAGCCTCTCTGCCAAGACCTTCGCATATAATTTTGTGTCAGTGTTGAGCAGAGAGATTGGATGATAGCTTGAACAGAGTGTTTTCTCTTTGCCCTCCTTCAGGATGATTGCGATGGAGGCCTGAAGGACATCTCTGCTCATCTCATAGCTATCCCCCAAACCATTCATATAGTGGCAGAGTCTTGGGACTAGTATCTCTTTAAATTTTTTATAATATAATAATGTGAGCCCATCCGGGCCAGGACTTTTCCCGGAGGCCCCTCCTGTTAATGCCCTTCTAATTTCATCTTCCGAGATTGGCGCCTCCAAGAGTTCCCTGGTTGAGTCTGAGACTGTGGGTAACTTAGCTTTCTTTAAATAATTATTATTTTTCTCTCTCCTGGTTTTAGAGTGAGGATCATGTGTGTTAACAGAATACAAGCCTTGATAGTAGTTCTTAAAAATTTCTGCTATCTTTCTAGATGAATATTCCAAATGACAATCTTTAGTCTGAATTTTCTCGATAAAATTTCTAGTTTTATTCTTTTGTACCATTTTTGCCAAAAATTTACTTGGTTTGTTGCCCCAGCGGTATCTGTCCCTTATGAATCTACTGTATGCTCTTCTTGAATCCAGCTCCAATGCCTTTTTCAGCTCTGTCCTTTTAGTTATCAACTGTTGGTATACCTCACAGGTTTGCTGTCCTGGTTGTTTTTTATGTTCCTGTTCCAGCTTATCTACTTCCCCTGTTAAATTTAGAATTCCCTCTCGTCTCTCTCTCCCTGATATAGGCTTTATGTGCCTCCCACAATGTGGATCCTGAAACTTCCCCGTTGTCATTTACTAGGAAGTAATTCTCCAGTTCCTTTCTAAACAAGGCGTAACCCTCCTCCTCCTGAATCAATTCCTCGTTAAGGCAACACTGACCCCGGGTCCCCACCCCACCTCCTATTTTCATTTCCATGATCATAGGGGCATGATCTGAAAAGGTCATGTTACCTATCTTAGAATCCACAACCTCATCTATTTCTCTATGTTCTATGAAGCCAACATCAATCCGAGAGTAAGAACCGTGCACAGGGGAATAGAACGTATAGTCCCGTCTACTTGGGTGTTGGACCCTCCAAATATCTACCAATTGGTACCTGGATAGTTTTTGTTTCAGCACCTTTAATTGGCTATTGTTCACCTCCTGTGCACGGGCCGTACTGTCCATTCTTGGGTCCATACAGAAATTAAAGTCCCCCATCAGGATCAAATGTCCTTTCCTAAACTCCATTAATTTCTCTAGGATGTGCCCGAGATATTTCATTGGATTTTTATTAGGTGCGTAAACATTAGCCAGGGTGTATTCCCCTTCACTTAATCTGCCTCTAATAAAGAGGAATCTACCCTCTGGGTCCACTAATCTATCCTCCAGCACAAAGCTTGTTCCTTTTGCAAACCAAATGGCCACCCCTCGAGTTCTACTTGAAATGGTGTCACCTTGGTACCAGGATGGGAAATCACTTGAATACAACCTTAGCTTGGATTGTTGTGTGATATGTGTCTCCTGGAGAAACACCACATCAGGGCCTAAAATTTTAAGCTCATTAAAAATATTTCTTCATGTTTTAATCATATTTAGGCCTCTGACGTTGTACGTTATAAATTTTAACATGGACCTAGCTATCTTTCTGCTCTAATGAATAAACCCTTTTTCTTTTGGCCTTGGAGAGATTCCCCAGCTTAATTTTATGACATGAGTGTCTCCCCTTCCCTTGCCCTCCCCCTTCCCCCCAAGTCATCACACCCCTATTCCCCTCCACATCACCCTCCTCCCCCCCTTTGGTCCCCATTGAACCCTTCCCACCCCCATCTCCCCCATTCCCCCAACCCCCTTTCCCACCCATCCCCCCCTCCCTCTCGCCCCGGTCCCAAGTGGACCCCTAGACCTCCGAGGCACCCGCATATCGTGAGCCTCTCTCGGTCGCCACCTCCAAGGGTGGAGCTCTCGATGTGTATCATGACAAGCCGCCGTTTAACACGGTGACCCATTGGGCTGACCAGCTCCAAACAGCTCATTTACTTTAGCAAAATTCATCTCTCCCCACCCCCCCCCACTCAGCGCCCCAACTAGCCCCCAGAGATTTTACATAGACCCCATTAGTTAATCTACCCACTGATCATTAAACCAGTCCAGTAGCGGGGGGGCTTGGATACCCAATTTCTCACAGAAGTCCTCCAGTTCTTCTGGAAATCTAAGCCTTGCTGTTCTGCCATGTTTACTTCCTAGTAAGCAGGCTGGGAACCCCCACGTGTATTTTATATTTTGCTTTATCATTTGGTCTAGGAGGGGCTTAAGGTAGCGCCTTCTCACCAGAGTGTCTTTAGCTAAATCAGCGAAAACTAGTATCCTTGCCTCCTCGTATTGAAGTGGGGTTTTCCCTCTTAACTTTATCCATAGATTTTCTTTATCTTCATAGAATCTGAACCTCACTATTATGTCCCGGCTTCTTTCCATTCGTCTAGTATCAAACCTTCCTACCCGGTGAACCCGCTCAATTTTTGGAAAGTCTCCTCCATCTAATTCCAGGATGGGGGTAAAGATTGCTGCGATGATCTTCCTCAGGTCTTCACCCCTCATTTCCGGTACCCCTCAGATTCTTAGATTTTGTCTACGATTTCTATTTTCCTGATCTTCTAATCTATAGCGTATTCTTATTTGGTTTTGTTGAATGATTTTAAATTGATCTTTTAAGTCAGAAAGGTCCCGCCCATGTTTGTCTTTTGTTTTCTCAACTGGCCAATATATTCCCCAAATCTATCCTTAGGGCATTTATTTCCAGTTTAATTGAGGTTTCTAATGATTTAAACATTTCAGAGATTTCATTTTTCGAGGGGTATTGTGTATCCAATCTATGTTCTTCCAATCTAGTTGTCTCTAGAGTATTCTCCGCTGAAAGCTTGTCTCTGGAGTGATCGGGCGTCTGAGCTCCCCTATTATTCTCCCCCGTCTTCCTATCCGCCGTATTTAACTTTTGGGACTCAGGGTGGGTATTTCTCGGGCTGCCTCCCCGGTTCATGTATTGCTTAATTGAGCTCCCCGTGGCTGTGCTCCCTGCGGTGTTATCTTTTGGGGTCTTAGGTACCCCCCCTTCCCGTTTTTTGTTGTGGCTCTGCTCATGGTGTATTTCCGTACCCTGGAAATGTTTTATATATTATAGTTTTATATTCCTGTGCCGCGATTTGGGATGACCTATGGGTTCTTAGGGGTACTCTGGGGTTTTCTAATACTGCCAGAGAGGGTACACATTAACCCCGGGCTTTTTATTGGTACTTTGTTACACTAGGATTACTGCCAAAGATATTACTCAAACAGATAGTATCACTAGTATTGCGGTCACAAGCAGCATAGAGGTAACCATCAGCAGCAGCCACTCAATCCACAGAATACCAACAGAATGCTAACAGTAGTGTTCCAAAAATCTCTTTCACCGTTTTCAAGAGAAAAATATATAGCTCATACCTTCAGCCTTTCTTCATCTTTATTTAACATAGAGAGCGCTGTTTATTCTCTTACCTCTTGAGCTGGGTTCGTGAGACAATTCTTACCCCAGTCCCTAAGCCAGTGTGTGCGGCGTCTTCTGGCATAGATATCAGTTCTCTGTTACTATCAGGCTCAGGTGCTTGTGTGCCACTTCATCCGCTCAGAACTCCGCTCTGTGTCCCTGTCAGCAGGGATGATTCTTAGATCCAGAGCCCTTTCGCTTCACTGCTATGATACAGAGAGGGGGGAGAGGGGAGGGAGGGGGAGGAGGACCGAGAGACTCAGGACGGACGGCAGGGATCGTCACGGCGCCGCGACCGCATCAACTGCTTCCCACAGAGAGTCTATCTGTGTTTGCACAAAGCGGCACTCGGAATCCCCTCTTCTCCCTACCCTCCGCTGTGCCGTTCGTTTGTTCATCCACGAGGCCACTCAGCGCCGGCCAGCCCACACACCTCCATCTCCTCCCCTCCCGTCCGACGTCCTACATCATAACCACTCCCACCCCCTCGTTTTTTACACATTTTAGCGCTACATTTTTACACTATTCTATTTTTGAAATATTTGTCACATTTTTGTGTAGCAGCTTTATTCTCTCTCACTGGGATAGCGCAGTTATATTTTTGTTTACCTTTAAATATTGCATTGTATTGTCAGTTGGGAAGGTGTTGGGAAGGTGTTTATTATAGGTTTTGGAGCATATTGAACACTTGTCCCATTGTACACCTGTCTGCATATGCTCCCTACTGTGATTATTGAATCCACCGCTTTCATATCTATACTGACTGTTATCAACTGTCTTTTATTTTTTCCTTTTAATCACATTGTTCATTGTGTTTAATATCCACATTAGTAAACTTTCTGAGTGGTTCACTGATATTGTGTGCAAGTCTCTATTTACTACCACAGCTGGTGAAGTGACGGAACCAGGGCTTTGGTAAATATACTTCATGGTTTATCATTACTGTGTTTTCTCTCTGTTGCTGGGTCTCACACTAATATTATCAAGCAGGTGTGCCAGAGGGGTTGAGACTGTTCTTGGGGTTGAGAGGCAGGGTGCAGAACCAAACATACATTAAGCGGCTCCTCAGCGGGTAGCGCTACATAAAGGACCACTGTCTTAAATTTTTCAAGTGACCCACAAAGGTTTAGGTCAAATGCCTCCCCCCCTACCCTCAAGCAGCATATAATTACCTTCCTTCATAGCTTCCTGTGTAATATGTGGGTTACTAGGTTTGTAACTTGGGTGGGATTTGGGCTCCATGTATGCGCTGAAAGTGAGGAAATATGGCTACAGCTGACCCTCTTTCTTTAGAGGTACCAACAGCCATAGTCGTCTGCAGAACTTTTTTAGGGGGGGGGGGGGCGATTCGGCAGCGGCGATACACAGTCGCATTTAACCTTTTCTTGGACCGCTAGCGGGGGTTAAAAGTGCCCCGCTACCGGCCCAATAGCGCCACTAAAGCGATGGTAAAGCACCTCTAAAACTAGTGGCGCTTTACCGATAACACGGCCAGATGGCAGTGTGAAATAGCTCTTGAGATAATTCAGCTTCACTCCATGCCCATATAAATAAAGCCTAGAGAATGTACATCTTTCTATTTGCAATGTATCGCAATACATCTGTTGTGGCCATATTTTGATCTTTATGAAAACAGCCTATACTGTCTAGGTTGTTTTCATCAAGATCAAAATATGGCCACAACAGATGTATTGCAATAAATTGCAATATAGAAAGATGTACATTCTCTAGGCTATATTTATATGGGCATCATGGACTGGTATGCCTGAGAGACCGAGTAACTTCCATAGAAAGTGAAGAAGATATTATAACACACAACACAAATATTTTTTTCCAGCAATAGCTCAGCTGTCCAACTTTCCAAGCAATACATATATATATTCTCCTCCTAACTGGCACAGTGGCACTGCAGTGCTGTTACCTGTGGTTCTTCAGTGATGCGATAGCACTGGCAGCGTATTCTCTCTCGGCCACTGCATGCACCTGTGGGAGGAGCCGGCGCTACGCCGGCCGGATCGGCATAGCGACGTTACATGGGCAGGCTGAGGCAGCCAATCACGTTCTGGAACAGCTGAGATTTCGAGCAGAGGCCCGAGCAGCAGTCAGAGCCAATCCGATGATCAGGCCGGGGGGTGAGGGAGGGACGGATGGATGTCTGTATCAATCTGTGATAAGTCGGAACAGACTGAGAGCAGCTCCAGGCAGCAGACGTAGAAAAAAAGTCCATGGCTGCCGCGGAGGCGGCCGCGGCGGCCATTGCGTTACACAGAGCAACTGTCTTCACTCTTCAACACCTTCTTATAGAGGTCTACCGATATGGGTTTTTCTCTGTCCGATGCCGATATTTAGAAATCGAGGCGGCCGATGGCCGATATATGATGCCGGTTTTTGCGGCCAATATTTTAGGCCGATTTTTTTTTTGGCAGGTGGCACTGGCAGGCACTGACAGGTGGCACTGGTTGGCACTGGCAGATGGCACTGACTCGCACTGGCAGGTGGCACTGACAGGTGACACTGGCAAGTGGCACTGGTTGGCACTGGCAGGTGGCACTGATTGGCAGGTGGCACTGACAGGTGGCACTGGCAAGTGGCACTGGTTGGCCCTGATTGGCAGGTGGCACTAATTGGCACTGGCAGGTGGCACTAATTGGCACTGGCAGGTGGCACTGGATGGCACTAATTGGCACTGATTGGCACTGGCAGGTGGCACTGACAGGTGGCACTGGCAGGCACTGATTGGCACTGGCAGGTGGCACTGACAGGTGGCACTGGCAGGCACTGATTGGCACTGGCAGGTGGCACTGATTGGCACTGGCAGGTGGCACTGGATGGCACTGGCAGGTGGCACTGGTAGATGGCACTTGCAAATGGCACTGATTGGCACTGGCAGGTGGCACTGGTTGGCAGGTGGCACTGTCAGGCACTGGTTGGCATTGGCAGATGGCACTGGCAGGTGGCACTGGCAGATGGCACTGGCAGGTGGCACTGGCAGATGGCACTTGCTTGGCACTGGCAGGTGGCACTGGTTGGCAGGTGGCACTGGCAGGTGGCACTTGCAGGCACTGGTTGGCATTGGAAGATCCCACTGGCAGGTGGCACTGGATGGCACTGGCAGGTGGCACTGGCAGGTGGCACTGGCAAGTGGCACTGGTTGGCAGGTGGCACTGGCAGGCACTGGTTGGCATTGGCAGATGGCACTGGTTGGCAGGTGGCACTGGATGGCAATGGCAGGTTTCACAGCCTATAGTGTAACTGTGTGAAACTGTATGGAGAGAGGGGAGCTGACAAATTCAGCGTGATGTCGGAGGTGGGCGGGACCTGGGGTGGGCGCGACCCAGCAGCTATCCAGCCAATGATTGGGCTGTTTAAAAAAGGGGCGGGGTCACATACACGTGGCGGCCCGCCCAGATCCCATCCCATTGGCTGGTGTTGGATAGCTGGGTCCCGCCCACCCTTGGTCCCGCCCACCCCTGGTCCCACCCACCCCCAACATCCAACCTCAATTTTGACAGCTCCTCTCTCTCTCCATACAGTTTCACACACTGTGGCGCTGCTCTGCCAATAGCGTGTGGAGAAGGGAGGAGGAACCCCACGTTCCTCCACCCTCCTCTGATATATCGGTCGACCTCTACCTTCTTACGATTTAAAGGGGGCAATTGCCCCCCCTTGCCCTATGCTGCGGACGCCCATGCCAAAAGCTATTCAGAGCACAGGCTGACCTGGTTGGATGCAAACTAGATGAATTGTTTAGATATACCCACACTTAACATTGTTTTGGTAAATTTTGTAATCTGCATGGCCCACCTTATAAGGATCTCATCCTTTAGAGAACTGCTCTTTTTGGGGTGGGCAATAAATGGTTGATTCATCCTATTTCTTCTCATACTTCTTGAAGGTGAAATGATATGCAGTAGTATATTCTTCTGATCCCTTACACAAGGCCAATAATAAAGGGGTAACTCTATCATAACTGTACTAAACCAAATTTGTTCATTCTACATTATGAAGCATCTATTGAGACAGCATAACACGATCATTTGACTTCAAAATGGTATTCGCATATGAGCAGAACTGGAATTTGTAGTAGTGATATTTCACCACTGGAACTGCTCAGCTAACAACCATGAAAAACTAAAACTAATTTTTGACGACCGCCGCACATACATATACATCAGCAGAATGGCACAGGCTGGCAAATGGGCGTACCTGTACGTCCCTTTGAATCTGCCACCTATTGGCCGCGGCAGGAGCGTGCCTGCGGTTGCCCCAAACTCGGTGTTCGCCGAACATGATAGGGATATACTGCTCCCTGTCATCGGGAGCAGTGATCTCTGTCATGTTGTAGTGAGCCCATCCCCCCCACAGTTAGAATCATTCCCCAGGACACACTTAACCCCTTGATCGCCCCCTAGTGTTTAACCCCTTCCCTGCCAGTGTCATTTATACAGTAATCAGTGGCTATTTGTAGCTCTGATCGCTGTATAAATGACAATGGTCCCAAAATAGTGTCAAAAGTGTCCGATGTGTCCGCCATAATGTTGCAGTCCCGATAAAAATTGCAGATCGCCGCCATTACTATAATATTAATAATAAAAATGCCATAAATCTATCCTCTATTTTGTAGAAGCTATAACTTTTGCGCAAACCAATCAATATATACTTATTGTGATTTTTTTTACCAAAAATATGTAGAAGAATACATATCGGCCTAAACTGTGGAAGACGTTTGTTTTTTTTTTGGGGATATTATAGCAAAAAGTAAAAAAAAACTATTGCTTTTTTTTCAAAATTATCGCTATTTTTTTGGTTATAGCGCAAAAACTAAAAATCGCAGAGGTGATCAAATACCACCAAAAGAAAGCTCTATTTGTGGGGGAAAAAGGACGTCAATTTTGTTTGGGTACAACGTCGCACGACCGCACAATTGTCAGCTAAAGCAACACAGTACAGAATTGCAAAAAATGCTCTGGTCCGGAAGGAGGTAAATCCTTCCGGGGCTGAAGTGGTTACGTGGCAATTACCTTTAACTGTACAGATCTACACTCTTAGAAATTGTTCTTTAGTTTGAATCTGTTCATTTAATGTGTGATTTTACTGACAAATGAAGAGTTTTCTGATCTCACCTTTGGGATGCAGTAACCTCGGAAATACACATCATTTGGAGTTGTGTGTGACAAATTCAAAGGAATGATGTTAGCAAACCTCTGAACCTCATGTATTACTGCTTCAGTATAAGGCATATTCCGGCGATCATCAGCTCTAGGCATCTGGCCTTGTTTAATTTGTGTCCGGATTTCCTCTTGTATCTTTTCTAGAAAATAAAAGTAAATAAATTACATTAGCATGTCCATAATATGTGAACATAATTATAATAAATTGCAGCTTACCAGTCCTTAGATATAGTGACTGATCTGTGAAGAGAAGAGAGGCAGATTGCGAGTTCCTAATAGTTAGGAACCACAATCTGTCATCTTCTATAGTCAGTCCCCTCCCCCCACAGTTAGAACACACAGTCAGGGAACACAGTTAACCCCTTGATCGCCCCCTAGTGTTAACCCCTTCCCTGCCAGTGACATTTACACAGTAATCAGTGCATTTTTATAGCATTGATTGCTGTATGAATGTCAATCGTTTCAAAATAGTGTCAAAAGTGTCCGATGTGCCCGCCATAATGTCGCAGTCCCGATAAAAATCGCAGATCGCTTCCATTACTATAATAATAATAATAAAAATGCCATAAATCTATCCCCTATTTTGTAGATGCTATAACTTTTGTGCAAACCAATCAATATACGCTTATTGTCATTTTTATATGTAGAAGAATACATATCGGCCTAAACTGAGGAGAAAATTGGCTTTTTTTAAAAAAAATGGGGATATTTATTATAGCAAAAAGTACCAAATATTGTGTTTTTTTTTATAATTGTCGCTATTTTTTTTGTTTATAGCACAAAAAATAAAAAACGCAGAGATGATCAAATACCACCAAAAGAAAGCTCTATTTGTGGGAAAAAAAGGACGTCAATTTTGTTTGGGTACGCGCAATTGTCAGTGAAAGCGACGCAGTGCCGAATCGCAAAAAATGGCCTGATCATTGAGCAGCCGGGGCTGAAGTGGTTAACCTGGTGATTCTACCAGTAACATACTTCCTGTCCTTGGGTGACAACACTTACTGACCCTTCTGTGTTTAGGCAACGTAAGACAGGACTAAGTTCACAGTTATGCATGACATGCACAGACGCGCTGTTCTTCTGCAGACATATGAGTGTGCCATTAATTCTTATTGGCACCCCCATGCATCAGCAACCATTGTGCATTTTTGCACGCAAATCACATGGTGCTTCAGTGCGGCACAATTTTACAAAAAGGGTCAGGGACTTCTTTCTCCACGTTTTATTGAAATGAATGGGCTAGCCTACACACCATATGTGATAACATACGTAAACTGCACCCATGCATCAATATATGTGAACCAAGGCTAAGGACCCCCACCCCTCTCTCTTTCTTCATAACATACAGGAGCGTGGAGTCCTCATAGAAAGCGAAGAACAATGTAATTGATTCAATTGATTGTAACTGAAACAGTCAGCGCACAAAAACTGATAATATGAGCACACAGTGAATTTATCTAATCTGTGAAATAAAACATTTAGTAAAAAGAAAAACTTTTCAATCTGTGAAAAATAACTAAAATAATGGGGCTACTGAGGGGCACAAGAAACAGTCTAGGAAATTTGAAAGGAGCTTCCAAGAACTAAAGTCTATTGCACCATGACAAAGCACAAAAAAGAACCTTAAAGTGACTCTGTCAGCACTTTTATACAAGTGACATACCATCTAGAAAAAGAGTTACTATACTTACCTTTTTTTGGTGACCCATGTTATAAAATTCTGCCACTTCAGTGCTTCCCAGCCACTGTAATGCCCCGTACACACGGTCGGACTTTGTTCGGACATTCCGACAACAAAATCCTAGGATTTTTTCAGACGGATGTTGGCTCAAACTTGTCTTGCATACACACGGTCACACAAAGTTGTCGGAAAATCCGATCGTTCTGAACGCGGTGACGTAAAACACATACGTCGGGACTATAAACGGGGCAGTGGCCAATAGCTTTCATCTCTTTATTTATTCTGAACATGCGTGGCACTTTGTCCGTCGGATTTGTGTACACACGATTGGATTTTCGTTTTTGTTGTCGGAAAATTTTATATCCTGCTCTCAAACTTTGTGTGTCGGAAAATCGGATGGAAAATGTGTGATGGAGCCTCAGGGCCGGTACAAGGCAGGGGCGGAAGGGGCGGATGCCCTGGGCGGGACAAATTACTAGAGGAAGGGGGGCGCAGGTGAAGTGGCTGGACTGTACACACAGAATACTGCACAGCCAGTCAGAGCTGCTATGATGTCTGTGCCATGCGCTAGTGCACAGCGAGGACGAGCCCTTCACTTCCCTGTCAGACAGAGCAATCTCCGCCCGACTGCCGTTGTTCTGACAAGAAAGTCCCCCCCCCCTATGGGATAGTGTTGGGCTGTCCGCCCTGTACTGCGCAGGCGCAGCGCTGTTCCGACGAGAAAGGTCCGCCCTGAACAGCCGTTCATCTTCGGAGACTTTCGGCGTCTCCTTTGTGCGCATGCGCAGTACAGGGCGGACACTATCAGATAGGGGACGTTTCTCGACAGGAGCGAGTGTGATCTAGAGGAGGAGGAACCGAGCAATAGTAAGTAAGCCATCTGCAGATGAATTTGTTAACTCCTTTTTTGGGGGGCGGTTGATATATTACCAATGGTATTTTTTTAATATGCATGAAGGGTAGTTAATGTGTATTATCAATGCTGCATTAGTGACAAGTGGCAGTTATTTAACCCCTTTGGGCTGCATTAGTGGCACCAGTGTCAGTGTTAATTAACCCCTGCATACTGCAGCAGTTAATTATCAGTGATGCCACTAATGCAACACAAAGGGGTTAATTAACTGCCACTTGTAACTAATGCAGCATTGATAATACACATTAACCCCTTCATGCTGCATATTACAAATACCATTGGTAATTAACCACTTGCCAACCCGTCTCACCCATTCGATCTGATTCCTGTCCGAATCCACAGTTCGCACCGCAATCTGCAAACCGATCCGGGGGTGTCATTAACATTCTATTGACACCCGCAGCAGTTCTCAGAGGGCAGCGTGAACTGCCTGCGGGAGAGATGCGATGCGGGAACCGGCGCTGGAATCGCACTGGTTCTCACATTGCTATAGTGTGAATCTAGGCTTAGGGTTTCGGGTACATGCCCCTGCCCGCCTACTCCCCTGTGATTTGACACAGTGGGAGTATGTCAGCAGATCCCAACCAGTGATTCATGGCCGGGACCTATTGACTGGCTGTGTCACAGCCCAGAGCCCTGTGTTGACAATCAACACAGGGCTCTATACAAAGGAAATGTTCGCTTGCAAAGCAGGGAAAATAAACAAGCCAGTCAATGGTAAAAATCAGTACACACATTACACATTGTTGGGCACACAATTAACCCCTTGGATGCCCCTAGATATTAACCCCTTCTCAGCCGTTGTCATTAGTACAGTGTCGGTGCATATTATTAGCACTGATCAGTGTATAAAGCTACATTCATGACCTAGGTATTCCAGAGCTTCTTTTGGGCAACAAGCGTCCCGCAATTTTGTCGCAATTTGTTGAGGGACAATTGCCACAAAATCGTCTGTGTCTGTGCGTCAATTTGGAAATTGCAGGCAGAATCACAGCAATCCGGAATGCCTAGGTGTGAACTGAGCCTTAGTGTCACTGGGTCCCACTATAAGTCGCTCCTTCTTTACAACCGGGGGGGGGGGGGCGCAGTTTGCCATCTTTGCCCTGGGCACCAGATGACCTTGTCCCAGCACTGTGGAGCCTACACACGGTCGGAATTTCCGACAACAAGGTCCTATCACACATTTTCCGTCGGAAAATCCGACCGTGTGTACGGGGCATTAGTATTTCACATTCACGAGTGCATGGAATACCTGCTCTCAAGCTGCACAATGTAGTTGTACATCACTACAGGATGAATGAGCAGGTGGGAGGAAGAACAATATACAGCAGGGAAAACAGGTATTTGACCCATTATTTGAATACTTGCAGCAGCTAAGGATTAGTAAAGCATCTATGCTAAGTTTACGGATGGGCTGCTGGCAAGGTAAGTATATTGCCACTTCATTTAGTAGGCATGCTTTTGGATACCAATGACCCTGTACTTACTAGGTCACTTTAAATGTTTGCCTTCCCCATTCATTCCAATACAATTTGTCAAAATTTTGAAAAATCTCCTTTTTTGGCCAAAATTTGGGTGATAGGAAAACTCAAAAAATGAATTACGCTCATGCCTAGTGATTATGTTCTTTAGATTTGGTCATTTGCGTTCAAACTTCAGAAACAAAGATAGTTCTGCTTATAAAAAACATTGGGGATGCATGACATTGAGAGTTTCAGCAAAATGTTATTTTTGTAAAATGTATTGGAAACAATGGGGAAAGCTAAATCAAGGTGGTTTTTGGTGGTTTCCAAGGGTACAACTGTCTTTAAATGTCTCATGGAGGTTATGGAAGTCCTCATTAAGCATTTTACAGTGCTCAAATAATGATCAAATACACAAAAAAGACAACACACAATTGAATTAACTAAACTCCCAAAATGCACCTACAGTAGGGATGAGCCGAACACCTTCCGGTTCGGTTCGCATCCAGAACATGCGAACAGGCAAAAAATTTGTTCGAACACGCGAACACCGTTAAAGTCTATGGGACATGAACATGAATAATCAAAAGTGCTAATTTTAAAGGCTTATATGCAAGTTATTATCATAAAAAGTGTTTGGGGACCTGGGTCCTGCCCCAAGGGACATGTATCAATGCAAAAAAAGTTTTAAAAACTGATGTTTTTTCGGGAGCAGTGATTTTAATAATGCTTAAAGTGAAACAATAAAAGTGTAATATTCCTTTAAATTTCGTACCTGGGGGGTGTCTATAGTGTGCCTGTAAAGGGGCGCATGTTTCCTGTGTTTAGAACAGTCTGACAGCAAAATGAAATTTCTAAAGGAAAAAAAGTCATGTAAAACTACTATCGCTAGCGCCGGCTATAATGAATTGTCGGTCCAGCAATACACATAAAAGTTCATTGATAAAAACGGCATGGAATTTCCCCACAGGGGAACCCTGAACCAAAATTTTTAAAAAAATGCTGTGGGGTCCCCCTAAATTCCATACCAGACCCTTAAGGTCTGGTATGGATTTTAAGGGGAACCCCGCGCCAAATTTTTCTTAAAAAATGGCGAGGGGTTCCCACAGAAATCCATACCAGACCCTTATCCGAGCACACAATCTGGCAGGCTGCAGGAAAAGAGGGGGGGAAGAAAGAGCGCCCCCCCTCCTGAACCGTACCAGGCCACATGCCCTCAACAGTGGGAGGGTGCTTTGGGGTAGCCCCCCAAAGCACCTTGTCCCCATGTTGATGGGGAGAAGGGCCTCATCCCCACAACCCTTGCCTGGTGGTTGTGGGGGTTTGCGGGCGGGGGGGCTTATCGGAATCTGGAAGTCCCCTTTAACAAGGGGACCCCCAGATCCCAGCCCCCCTGTGTGAATTGGTAATGGGGTACAAATGTACCCCTACCATTTCACAAAAAAGTGTCAAAAAGGTTAAAAAACACAAGAGACGGTTTTTGACAAGTTCTTTATTAATTTCTTCTTCTTCCATCTTCTTACTTCTGGTCTTCCTTCGGTGTTCTTCTTCTTCCTCCATCTTCTTCTTCTCCATCTTCTTCTTCCTCCGCTCTTCTCGTCCCGCTTCTTCCTCCGGCTTCTTCTCCGCTCCGTCTGCACGATACGCCTCAGTGGAATCTTCCGCCGCGTGACGCTTCGGTTCTTCTGACACTCCTTATATAATGGAGGGTGGGGGCACCCAGTGACCATGCCCTCCTCTGACGCACGGGGACTTCGCGGGGGCTTCCCTGTGGCTTTCCCTGTGTTGTCAGAGGGGGGAGGGGTCACCCGGTTACGTAAACTAAATTTTATTTCAAAATGGCAACATTTATTTAGCAGAAATCACTTTAATGGATAATAGCCTTTTTCAAATCTGCTAAATAGTTCACAAATAATAGGGTTCAATCACATCCTGTGTGCCATCTGTAGATTGTCATGCCTGAGCAGGACCCCCCAGTGTTTAGAAACATTATGCTCCATTTGAACTTGCACCATTGGTCTCGCAATCAGCTTCTAACCTCAGTTTGTTCCATTAAGCTTTGGCAATAAAACCTTAGAAGCTGTGACATCAGAGGGGGGAAAGGGTCAACCGTTTACATCACCGGGTGGCCCCGCCCTTGCCTATAAAACAGCTGTCACAACCAAGAGACAGCAGTCAGCGAGATGCCTCCCATCGAGGCAGAGCTTTTTTTTTTTCTATTTTTCAGGTTTTTTTAATAAAGGAATTGGCAAAAACTGTCTACTGTCGTTTTCACTTTTTTTTTTTTACACTTTTTTTGGTCAATGGGTAGGGGTGTGTTAAAGGGGGCTTCCAGATTCTGATAAGCCCCCACCTGCAGACCCCCACAACCACAGGGCAAGGGTTGTGGGGATGAGACCCTTGTCCCCATCAACCTGGGGACAAGGTGCTTTGGGGGGGACCCCAAAGCACCCTCCCCATGTTGAGGGCATGTGGCCCATTACGGTTCGTCCCGCCTATCCTGGCCTGCCAGGTTGCATGCTCAGATAAGGGTCTGGTATGGATTTTGGGGGGGACACCACGCCATTTTTTCTTAAATTTTGGCGTGGGGTTTCCCTTAAAATCCATACCAGACCTGAAGGGCCTGGTATGGACTGGGGGGGACCGCATGCCGTTTTTTTCAATGGTTTTTCATCTATATTACCGAGAGCCGACAATACATTACAGCCGTGAGCAAGTTTTCCTTTGGAAATTAAATTTTGTCGCGGGACTGTAATAAACATTGGAAAGATGCGCTACTTTACATGCAGACCAAGGGGACCCCCAGGCACGATATTTAAAGGAATCTTTCATTTTTATTGTTTCACTTTAAGCATTATTGAAATCACTGCTCCTGAAAAAACAACTGTTTTTAAAACTTTTTTTGCATTGATACATGTCCCCTGGGGCAGTACCCGGGTCCCCATACACTTTTTATGGCAATAACTTGCATATAAGCCTTGAAAATGAGCACTTTTGATTTTTCATGTTCATGTTCCATAGTCTTTAACAGTGTTCGCATGTTCGCACACATTTTTTGCCTGTTCGCGTGTTCTAGTGCGAATCAAAACGGGGGTGTTCGGCTCATCCCTACTTGCGGATGACACTGGCTCATTTGAGGTGCAGGATCTAAGCACCAAACAAAGTTAACCAAAGCGACAGATGGTGGAGATGGGTTTTCCTGCGTGTTAGCAGCTGGTCATGGTCCTCACGATCACCACACCAGGAGTGGGGGTCCAGTAGCAGATACAGCAGTTAGAGATCAACCAGAAGTGTAGTCAGTAAACAAGCCAAAGGTTGGTAACAAGTTGTAGTGGAAATAAAGACAGCTGCAGGTATGCAAAGAAGCAAGATATCGGCTGGGACAGGTGTCACGTACAGGAAAAGTAAGAACACGTTGTTTTTCCATTTAAGGGGCCCCAGGATGGTAATATTGCCTTCTGCCATGATGAGTCACAAGCTTGCATGCTATCAAGTGGTTCAGGAAATGAGGTGAAATTTCCCCAAGGTGTCAGACAAGGATATTTACTTTTTCCAAACTATCAAAACCTAAAAAAAAAAGTTTGGCTAAAGACCCACATGCTAAATAAAGGTGGAGCAGAATGGTCAAGCAGACGTTTCCCCAAAATGGCATTATTTGTAAAAACAAAAAATTACTTTGTATTTCTGGATACTTCATCATCAATAATATGCCCCAGCGCAGTGTTGTAGATGTTGTCCCTGTCCCTGCTCCAAAGAGATCTAGAACTGAGTACACCAAATTTTCATCATCAAAATGCGTTTCAGCTTTGGTTGACTCCTAAAAACACAAATATCAAATGATTCAGAAACAAATTCTTTTATCATCATCTTACTTTTTTATAAATATTTTCATATTCTCTTCTATGGAGGAGCCTTGTCCCATTAGTAAAAGAGAAAAAGGCAAAGGGCCTCCAGCATAACAACAGCACATTTGTTTGGTAATGCTCTCTTAATTTATGGAACTTACTAGTTGTACATTTAACAGATGAAAAGAAAAAAAAAAATCCTGACATTCACCAGCATCTGTACTTTAGTGGGGAAGGGTGCTCAATAGACCTTTCACTCTATTTATTAAAGGGTGAATGTAACCCCTGCACATTTCTAGGTCACATTTTAAATAAAATTTCACCAGCCTATAATTAAAGCATAGCTAAATTTTAAAAAAATAGTGCAGGGGGGCGTGTCAGGAGCATGGTGGAGTGAGCTGCACATGAATGAAGTTTGTGTGCTGTCGGCCTAATTTTCATCATACCTGCCATGAAAACAATGTATCTGAGCCACGTGCACACATGGCTCAGATACATTGATGACGTGTTTGTCATATGGATAGGTGACAAAGATTCTCTTAGGGAATTCATTGATACCCTTAACTGCAATGATCGTAACATCAAATTAACCTTTACATGTGATCATACAAGGATTCCCTTTTTGGACCTCTTCATTGGGATTGAGGACCTCTCCCTGGTCACCCGTACTTATCGAAAGGAAACATCGGCCAATACACTCCTGCGAGCCGACAGCCATCACCCACACTGGCTCAAGGATGGCATCCCAGTGGGCCAGTTCCTCCGTATTAAACGCAACTGCACCAATGCAGATGATTACAGACGGGAAAGCAATGACCTATACCGACGCTTCCGTGAGTGTGGGTACTCCCACAAACAGATCCGCAGGGCTAAGCGAAAAGCGGCAGCACGGGACCGTTCGGCCCTTTTACAAAAATCTGATCAAGTTCATTCCACCTCTCCCCCTCTCGCTACCGATCCTGGACCGGTGAGGATTATCACACAATACGGTGCCCAATGGAATACCGTTAGATCTATACTACAAAAACACTGGGGGATCTTGATTAACACTCCTGGCCTAGCACAAATAGTGGGACCTTCCCCGACTATGACGGCTAGGAGGGCACGCAATCTAGGTCACTATCTCATCCAATCAGAACATGTCAGGAGCCAGGACACCACCTGGCTCTCCCAGTTTCCCAGAACCAATGGGATGTTCCCCTGCGGGCATTGCCAAGTATGCCCATTTGTTCATAGAACTGCGGTTTTTAGTGACTCCCAAAATAAAACAGAGTTCCACATAAAAAATCGAATTAACTGTGCCACCAAGAGGTTTATCTATATGATTACCTGTCCATGCAACAAAATGTACATAGGTAAAACAAAACAACAATTTAGAATCTGTCTTGGTGAACACATGAGAGAAATTGAAGAAAAAAATCCGGAAAAACTGCTAGCTAGGCACTTCGCCCAATTCCATCAGGGCAAAGTCTCTGGCATGAGGGTGAAGGGTATTTATGTCCTCAATCTCTCCTCTAGAAGGGGTGATTTTGACCAGATACTCCAGCAACAGGAAAAACGATGGATTTTCCGGTTGGGCTCTCTTGTACCTATGGGCCTCAACACTGAATTAAATCTACAACCTTTCCTGTTGTCCTAGGTCTTTACACCCCTGGGAGACTCTCTCTATGGACCTTACATAACCCTATGTCGGAGCCCTCAATGACCAATGTGGCATACTCTACTCCAGCCATACACGCACAGATGGGTGAATGGGCATCTTAGCTGATTTGGTTTGCCCACACCCACACTGCACTATGGCCTGCTTCCTGTCTATGTACTGTCTGAGTATGTTGTTTCCATGTTTTTCCTTTCCCCTTCCCCTCTCCTTTCCCATCCCCTTTCTCTCCCCTTTCTCTCCCCCCCCACCTTTCTCCTCCTCAACTTGGACATGCAATTTCCTCACCCTCTATAAACAATGGACGATGGTAAACGTACCATGCCAATCAACAATGGGAAATTCACCCCTCTCTAACATCATGCCTGGGCTTCTAAACATCCTATATTAATTATAGGTTTGGAATTTGTTACACGACTTTAATAGTATCAACTACAATCAAAAGATTCCCAGATAAGTAACGCTGAGCGATTCACAGCAATCCGATTAGTACACAGTACAGGGATAGCCCCTCCTTTTTTGTTATTAATCCTCCTAGGTGGGTGTAACCGAGGCGGGAACATCACTACAAAAGGAGCCCTCGGGAACCACCCACTACGTCAGACGAAGCTACACACTCTCAGTTGTGAAACGCGTTATGTCATTTCCGCCCGGACGCCATGCTTAGGCACCATTCCCTATTGGTGCTCAGGGGCACATGACTCTATGGGAGGAATCCGATCATGTGATCACAGGATACTGAGGAGGAACAGAGGAGGAGACCGCTGAGACCGCATACCGAAATGACTAGCTGAGCCTCTCAGAAATGTTGAACTCCGTGCACTCTGCACTCAGCGCAAGGACCCTGAATACCACATAGCGGTGCAGCGATTCCGCGTGGAGGACGCCAGTTCTTGTACATGCACGATTTCACCCGTCTGAGATGGTAAAGTAACCAGGTCTTTCTATTGCCCTGTCTACACAGCCCGAAGTATTGAACTCTTTACAAGCTGATAACTGTTTCCTGCTACTTGCTGCTGCGAGTGTGATGCATTTCCACACAGCAGGATACCTAGGTACTACATGTCCCTTCATTGTAGAATACATGGACACACTATCTGATGTACATCAGCAAGATAACAATTTTTGACACAATCATCAGCTCTCAGATGCTTTACGGACTTTTCTAAGATCCTTCCAACAGTCTCCTGCCCTTCCCCCCCCCCTGTGCCCCTCCACCCCTGGGATTGATGTCAGCCCTGTAACCTTACAGAGCACTGGCTCCTTTACGCCCCATTGGACAACAGGACTGACATCAACTTACTGTGCGTCCGGACGCTGGTTTTGTTTTGTTTCATGTTTTTTGTATTATGTCAGTTTGTTCCCCCTGTCTGTAGACACGGCAGATCCACCCTCACAGGTGGTCGGCGTCATTTTTATAATTACAGTACTGCACTGGGTCATTACCCTGCTACCTGTTAATATGTGTTCATGCCAATAAATTGCTATTTTTTGCTACTTAAACTTGGTCGTTGCTCCGCCGTTCAGCCCTGCTTTTCTCTTTCCCCACCTGTTTGGGATATTTTTTACTGCCATGAAAACACCTTATAGCAATGCCTCAAGACACATGCCCAAGCAGAAGCAATCCTGGGAACATAAGAGAGAGGCCTCCAAACCAGACGTCCACCACTATTTTGCCTTTCAAGCCTCTGACTTGCCGGCCGTATCTCTTTCCAACATAGTGCCTTACAGTCCTTTCCAACCAGAAAAGGCATGCTCACTGGACTCTCCATAGCCTGCGCTGATGTTAGATGAGGAGGAATTGTTTAAGCCTGACACAGCTGGCAGTTCTGTACCAGCCAATCCTCCTAACCTTCCTGCGGAGCTCTGAAAACTCCTGAAACACCTACCAACCAAAGGGGACTTTGATGCTTTTGCTGAGCGAGTGGAACATTATTTCAGAGAACACATTGCTTCTCTCCAACAGACGACCTCTCACCTAGACGAGAGACTGGAACTGGTGGAATACACTGTAATGCCCTGTACACACGGTCGGACTTTGTTCGGACATTCCGACAACAAAATCCATGGATTTTTTCAGACGGATGTTGGCTCAAACTTGTCTTGCATACACACGGTCACACAAAGTTGTCGGAAAATTCAATCGTTCTGAACGTGGTGACGTAAAACACGTACGTCGGGACTATAAACGGGGCAGTGGCCAATAGCTTTCATCTCTTTATTTATTATGAGCATGCGTGGCACTTTGTGCGTCGGATTTGTGTACACACAATCGGAATTTCCGACAACGGATTTTGTTGTCGGAAAATTTTATATCCTGCTCTCAAACTTTGTATGTCGGAAAATCCGATGGAAAATGTGTGATGGAGCCTACACGCGGTCGGAATTTCCGACAACAAGGTCCTATCACACATTTTCCGTCGGAAAATCCGACCGCGTGTACGGGGCATTACAGATAATACACACCTATAGTGGTCTTGTATATGAAATGCAATGGGGTCCCTGTCACTTCTATTGCAAAGACAGCCTTTCTTGCTCCTTACTATCTGTATTGCAGTCTTAGCTGCTTGGTTTTTTACTGAAACATTAAACGAATGCAACTCAGTCTGCTGCCATATAATTATTCATCCATTTACAGATACCTTTTTCATTGTATGTATAATGCCTACCTACAAAAGCTACTTCTCCTTTTCAAAAGAACTACTTGGGAGCTTTATGCTTCAATTTGAGGTATGAGATCCTGATAGACAAACTTTTCTGGCTTATTTGAAACACTTTATTTGTTTTTCTTATATATTTCTTAAATCTTCTCCCTTTATGTCAGTGCTAGGTGGTCTCAGTGTACATCTGGCTGGCTTGCTCTGGCCGAGGAACAGAATTTCCTCTTTCTTCCTCCCCACCTACCTATGTCCATACTGGCTTGTGTGGTTTCACATGTTTTTATATGATTGCTTTTCATTTCCACTTGTTTTTATAAAATCCTAGATAGACACCTATTGAGGCATATAACTACATCCTGAATGTCCGACGCGTTTTGTGTGAAAACACTTCCTCAGGGGAGGATGCTATGGGGTATCTGAAAAAACAGAGTATAATAAAGTCAAATGTTTGACTAAGCACAACCAGAAAGAACAAGATTGTCATTCCTGGGTATTTACATGATACACGAATTGTAGTGTGTGTGGGGCCTGGGGCAAAAGGGTTGTCCATTCTGGGAGCTGAGGTAGTCTAGAGCCCCGCACCAAACAGGGCGCATGCGCATCATCCCCAATCTTGCCAATCTCCATAGTGTATCCAAATGATGGACAAAAGTCATGACTAATAAATGGAATTTGTAGTGGATAAATAAATCCATTAAGATTGTGTAACAGAAGTGAAAGTGAGATGAGACTGAGTGCCCAAAAGAAAATGTGAAAAAAGTAAAAAAAGTGTGCAAATGTGATGGTGATGTTGAATAACACATCATGAGGGGAAGTGGAAGTCATATAGGAGATATACAATAAACACCATTAGAAAGTCCAAATCACCATAGACATTAAAGACAATCAGGGAATGAGTGAAGAACTAGGAAGGTGCAGGGCGCCACAAGTGGGTGGGTTCAGGATGCAAAGCTCTTCGCCCCGAGGCCAACCTTTTTCAGGCCAATTAGAGCCTCAGGCTCTAGTCATGTGGATTGAAAAAAAAAAAAACTCATACAAACGTATGAGTCCGTCTCCCTGGAGGACCCCTTAAAATGGAACAGACTCTGTCAAGCATATCCGCCAGCTCAAATTAAAAAAAAAAAAAACGAAAACATAGAACATAGTAAGACCCAGTGGCGGCTGGTGTTAAACTTTTTTTTAGGGGCGGCAAAAAAAACCCTGGGGTCCCCCCGCACTCAACCTCTCCACGGTGACAGTCCCCCTCCCCCTCCACACTCACCCCTCCACGGCTTCCTCAACTCCAGACCTCAACCCGATCTGTCCTGATTGGCCAGGAGGAGAAGCTGAAAGACAATAGCGAATATTAATTCGCTATTGACACAAATAGGTGGGTTCAGGGTGCAATGCTCTGCGCCCCGAGCCCAACCTTTTTCAAGCCAATAAGAACCTCAGGCTCTAATCATGTGGCTTGAAAAAAAACTCATACAAACATATGAGACCGGCGCCCCTAATGGACCTGCCACTCCTGGTAAGACCCCTTTCACATGGAGCGGACTTTGTCAAGCAGATCCGCCTGCTCAGCAGGGGATCTGTCTGCTGATCCCCGCTGAGCAGGTGGATGACAGGTCTGTGTCCGCTCTGCTGATGCAGAGAGGACGCGAACACAGCCCAGATGCCCCGGATGGAAATGGACCGCCTGTCCAGTTTCATTGGATCCGATCTGCTGGATGGACGGGGAATGGAATCCCCATCCGTTTGTTTTTAACAAACTGGACTGGATCGAATGCAGTGAATGGGTGCACATGTCCATTTACATCAGTCTCTCCATAGAGAACAATGGCTGGTCCGATTGGGCCTGCCTGAAAAACGGACAGGCAGACCCGATCGTTCTGCTTGTGTGAAAGGGGCCTAAGGCCTTGTTCACATAGGGCATACACAGCGTACCTTTACAGGGATGCACAGGTGTTCCGTGCACCTCTGTGCAGGCAGTTCTATTGATGTAATTTGGGATGCAACAACTGCACAAACAGAGCCATTGCTCCCAATTTTATATCCTTGTTGGTCCGCATGCATGTCCCTGAGCTTACACTGTCTGCTTTTGAGAACATGTACCCACACCCACACGGATGTCAGATTGGGAACAGCAGCTATGCCTGTGCAGCCATTGCATCCCAATTGACATAAATGGGGCTGCCTGTATAGGGGGATACACGGAAAACCTGTGCATTCCTGTGCAGGTAAACATGGCCCTCCATTGCCGTACGCTTTAGTATGCCACATGTGAATGATGCTTTAGTAGCAATTTAGCAGGAATTTTGTAAGTTATGTTGTGTTTATGTGCTCTATTAATGATTTTAGTGTATTTTTAGCAAAAATATTGTTTTGATAAACATTTGCGCAAATATTGCGCTGCCTTAAAAATCAGTAGCACCTTATTTTTATTCTACTGGTCCTATGCTTTCAGAAAATATATGGTTTGGGGGTCTTTCACAAATTCTGAATACTGTAAGGGAAAAATGAAAACCTTCAGATTTTTAGAGAAATTTGTATATCTACATTTTTGTGTACGTTCAATTTTAAGCATTTTTGCAAAAAGGCACAATCTAAAAACTACAAATATCTGTTATGTAACTCCATACTGGTTAAGCTTTTATATTTAGTTGGAATTTAGCAGGAATTTTGTAAAATTATCTGTGTTTTTATCTCCTACTAATGGTTTTAGTGTATCTTTAGCAAAAATATTGTTTTGATAAACGTTTGTGCAAATGCTGCAGGGCCTAAAAAATAGGTAGCACCTTCTTTTTTTTCCAGAGGTCATATGCTTTTATAAAATATATGGTTTGAGGGGTCTTTTACAAACGCTGAAAGCTGTAAGTGAAATATGAAAACCTCCTGCTTTTTATAGGGCGTACACACGGTCGGACTTTGTTCGGACATTCCGACAACAAAATCCTAGGATTTTTTCCGACGGATGTTGGCTCAAACTTGTCTTGCATACACACAGTCACACAAAGTTGTCGGAAAATCCGATCGTTCTGAACGCGGTGACGTAAAACACGTACGTCGGGACTATAAACAGGGCAGTGGCCAATAGCTTTCATCTCTTTACTTATTCTGAGCATGCGTGGCACTTTGTCCGTCGGATTTGTGTACACACGATCGGAATTTCCGACAACAGATTTTGTTGTCGGAAAATTTTATCTCCTGCTCTCCAACTTTGTGTGTCGGAAAATCCGATGGAAAATGTCCGATGGAGCCCACACACAGTCGGAATTTCCGACAACACGCTCCGATCGGACATTTTCCATCGGAAAATCCGACCGTGTGTACGGGGCATTAGAGAGATTTTTGGGTACATTTGAGTCTCACCATTTTGCAAAAAGGCACAATTTAAAATTTACAAATATTTGTTATTTATTAACTCCATACAGGTTAAGCTTTTATATTTAGTAGGGATTTAGCAGGAGTTTTGTAAAATTTGCTGTGTTTTTATCTGCTAATAATGGGTTTAGTGTATTCTTTGCGAATATATTGGTTTGATAAACATTTGCGCAAATACCACGGAGTCTAAAAGCACCTTCTTTTTATTCTAGAGGTCATATGCTTTCAGATAATATATGGTTTTGGGGTCTTCCACAAATTCTGAAAGCTGTAAAGGAAAAATGAAAACCTTCAGATTTTTAGAGAAATTTGGATATTTACACTTTTGTGTCTGTTCAGTTTTCACCATTTCGCAAAAAGGTGCAATTTAAAAGTTACAAATATTTGTTATTTATAAACTCAATATAGGTTAAGATTTTGTATTTAGTAGGAATTTTGTAAAATGTGCTGTATATTTATCTGCTAATCATGAACTTAGTGGATTTTTAACAAAAATATTGTTTTGATAAACATTTACGCAAATATCGTGGGACCTTAGAAATCAGTAGCACCTTCTTTTTTATCTACTGGTCATGTGCTTTCGGAAAATATATGGTTTGGGGGGTCTTTTACAAACTTTGAAAGCTATAAGTGAAAAATAAAAACGAAAAGGAAAAATTGCAAAAATGGTCTGCCCACTTGAGTGTACAAAATGGAGCACAGGGCCTGGCAGCGAAAAGGTTAAAGTCCCACCCTTGGGGGAATTATAATTCTTGGTAAAGACTGCAATATAGGGATGTGGCCAGCATAACAAGAAAACCTCTAAACCGCATACTAAAATCTTGGATACGCTAGTTCTGGTGACCCTGGTGACAACCAAAAATTCCCTCACTTTGAAGGGATTTCCTCTTACGTCCTGTTTTGGCACATGAAGTGAAATTTGTGACATGAAGTGAAATCTCCCAAATGGAACACATATTGCAAAAACTGACAGGGTTTATAATCCTCCCTTACTCTATCCAAAATGAAAAAAAAATCTACCTTTACAGGTGATAAAATACATCTACAAGTGATAAAATACAGAGGGTGGGGTTATGTGCGCTCATGAGCATACACGAAAATATTTGGAGAGGGAGAATATGAATCTGCACTTTAAGAGAGAGACTGTCATGAAAGAGATGCCAGGTAAGAATAAGAGGGACTGACAGACTGTCAAAGAGTTCTTTCTAGAGAGAGAATTTGCCACGTTAAAAATGAACACCACTATTAAGCCTCATTTACATTGTAAAAATTCCAGCCATGGCAGGAATCCTGGATGTACAGGTGGATGCACACAGGGCTGCTGGACCAAGCTATGATATGCCGAACACGGTATCAGCTGTATGCTGTTGTTTGGATGTAATCATAGAGCCAGTGGTTACCTGTGGCTGAGGACAGATGATCACCCCTAAACACAATCTTGCAGATGTGTGAATGAAGCCGATTAGACAGATCTGTCAGAAACAGACTACTATGTAAGAGACTTTACATTAGACTTTGCATTAGACTATGCCCTACAGAAACTGGAGGATGTGAAGAACAACATTTGGAATGATTTACTTGCCTTGTCACTGAGTGCCAATAAATTCTCATAAATGTGAAGGAAACTGCAAAATTATACAAGGTTTGTTTAAAAAATCCAGCATATTATATTAGAAAAACATATACCTGCTCTTGTTTTAAAAGGTATGCATCTATATATCCAGAAATGGCATTTGTATCAAGCATTTGTCTCTGATGTTTGATGCGCTTTAAAACAAACTCTTTGACCTCATCAAAATTCAGCATGAGCTGTTTGTGGGCTCCAAGAAAGGATGAGATTCGAGGAAAAAAGTTAAACAGCTGTGGAGACAAACCAGTAATTCTTATAACATTGGTCTATGTACATAATAATGTTGAATCACAACTAGCACCATATGTGGCATCCAGGCCTTGCCCCCCTGACTTTCAAACACTCCTTTAAAAAAAAAAACTGCAAAAGAAGGCAATGTATACTTACAGGAATCTTTGCTCTCTTGTAGAGCAAAGTCATTGAAATTACTCTCATGTTCGCAGGTACAGTATGTCAGATGTCTGTGTTTCCTGCTATGCCTTTGGTTCTATCCATGAGCCCTTATGTCATTACCGGTCAATTGTTGCCTGGGGGCTTCACCAGTTATACATTTATGGTAGCAGGGCAAAAAGAAAGCCACTGGTAAACACAGTTTGTCAGAAGTCACATAGGAGATAAACACTGCAGATTATTCTAAACACACCAACCCCACCAAGAAGCATGGTGGTGGTGGTAGCATTGTGCTTTGGGAAGGTTTGCATAGGTAGATGGTTAAAAAAAAACAGTAAAATACTGGAAATCCTGAGGGAGAATCGGATGCAGCCTGCAGGAAACCTAAGCCTAGTCCTGGGATCCAGTGTCTTCCAGCGAGATGATGATCCCGAGTATAAAGCTAAAACTAGATTGAAACCTCTAATGAGCAGGACCTTCTGATTCCTCCTGTATTGAATTGTATTGTAACTGTACTGTCTGCCCTCATGTTGTAAAGTGCTACGCAAACTGTTGGCGCTATATAAATGCTGTATAATAATAATAACGACACAAGAATTGCAAAAACACCACTGTCCACACCCTGATATAGTATACAAATTGTGGATGAACTAGAAAAGGCTTGTTTACTTACAATCCACGTACAAGTGGACAAGACTTGAGAAAAGGGGATTGGAGAAACACATGCCGTGTCCAGATTTGCAAAGCATATAAAGATCTAATGACACAGATTCAAGGCTATAATTGCTACCAAAGATGCATCTACAATATTCTAATGAATGGTGTGTATATTTGTGCAGTCAATTTTTTTTTTTTTGTAATTTAAAATGTACCTAAACCCAGGAACAGTTCAATATGTTGCAGATTCCAGCTTTCCTTTATTTTCACCAGATGAAGTAACATACTTCCTGTCCTAGGGTGAAAATGCTCATTCAGCATATCGTATCTATTAAGGTTACCACAATGGATGAGCGCTAGTTATCAATATATGTCCCTATACATTCAACGCCACGTGAAAACAAACCGCAAACAAAAAACGCGTAGAGGGGGTTATGTAACTGCTGACATCACTTCCGGTGGCGAGGGTGGAACACACACCGCTATGCCATATTGGGACAGTGGCGGTTAGAATTTTTTGGATAGATTACGCTGCTGGAATCTCAGGCACTGGAGCATGTGAGTGGATGTTTTTACCTTTCTTAAAGCTTCACTCATTCTAATAAACTGGTTCCACAATGATCCTGTGTTTGGTTTTCCATCCCTGAGTTGCAAAGACAGGGAAGGGGACTATAAGGGAGGTGGGTATCCAGATATCCTGATCCGGCAAACAACACAAGCACATACTGTATAGACCCACTTAAACCCTGGATCCAAAAGTCTGGTGAGTCTCAGTGTATAAAGCCGCGTACACACGGTCGGACTTTTCGTCTACAAAAGTCCGACGGACGCCGACGGACTAAAGCTGGCTGACAATCCGATTGTGTGTGGGCTTCCCCGGACTTTCAGTGGACTTTTCCAGCCTCAAATCTGACGGACTTTAGATTTGAAACATGCTTCAAATCTTTACGTCGTAACTACGCCGGACCCAGAAATACGCTCGTCTGTGTGCTAGTCCGACGGACAAAAACCCACGCTAGGGCAGCTATTGGCTACTGGCTATCAACTTCCTTATTTTAGTCCGGTGTACGTCATCACGTACGAATCCGTCGGACTTTTGTGTGATCGTATGTAGGCTAGTCCGTTCGTAAGAAAGTCTGCCGCAAGTCCGCCGCAAGTCCGCCAAAAGTCCGTTGAAAGTCTGTCGGACAGGCTGTCGGACGTTTGTAGACGAAAAGTCCGACCGTGTGTACGCCCCATAAGGGGGATGGAGTGGAATCACTGATGAGAACCATTTGGAGAGCACTTTTGTCTCCATGAATTGTATGGAGCATGTTTAACAGGCTTGTTAAGGGCACATTGATTGAATTATTTTCTCATGAACATTTATATTTTTTGAACATGAGAATTAGTATAACTTAATTTGGTATCATAACACGTTTCTTGTTTGCGGTTTATGTTTGTGCGAAGTTGGATGTTTAGTGGCATATATCGATATCTAGTGCTCAGCCATAGTGGTAACCTTGAAGTTTAACATCTAAGTGCATTTAGCACACAATTGTGGGAAGAGCTGCAAGGGTTGTGAATGTAAATATAATATTGTATCTATGGAAAGGCACCCCCCCCCCCCACACACACACTCACTCATTGTCTCCATAGCATTGTGGGGGTGCTCTGTAGTGCTAGGAGCAATATAACTGATGAGTGCAGCACAGCACAGGGGTGCCTCTTTCCAGCCACCCCTCTATGACCAATGGATAGATTCATGCATTGCATGAATCTATCCATGGCCGCCGCTGCCACCCTCTATTCAGGCACCCGGGACCTTTCCGGGCATCTGAATTACAGCAGCGGGGGATATTTTTGAAGCACCTGATTAGAGCCATAGGCTCTAATAGGTGACCTGCGAGTGCCATGCTTGGCGCTCGCAGCTCACCAGGTGTGTTAGAAAAGCAAATTAATATTCGCTTTCCTAACACTGAACCGTCTCTCTGCCAATCTGGTGTCCAGGTCTGTTACCCATCACCTGATTGGCTGAAACCACAGGCACTGTGATTGGCATCCAATCGCCTATAGGAGAGGACGGGAGAAGACATGGAGGACACTGCTCGTCGCCGTCACCCTCTGCCCCACCGAGACAGGGTAAGTGCCGGGCAGGCGGCGAGCAGGCGGGGGGGGTGGTCACAGTGACAGTATTCAATGGGCACAGTGGCTGCATTTGAGGGCACAGTGGGAGCATTTGATGGGCACAGTGGCAGAGTTTGATTGGCACAGTGGCAGCGTTTGATGGGCACAGTGGCAGCATTTGATGGGCACAGTGAGGCTGCAATTGATGGGGTTTTTTTTAGAATTTTTTAGTTTGTTTGCGTCCCCCCAAAAATTTTGAGCACCAGCCGCCACTGCTTTCACTGGTTTTTCTAACAGACCAAAATGAAGCAAATCAATAATTTTGCACAGATATACTGTCATCGAGACATGAAAAGACACTATTTCTCTTTATTATTAGAAAACAACCTAAATTCACTATGATTCAGTGTTCTATAATTGTAAAACATGAAAACTTCCAAAGGGACAAATCCTTTTTTGGACTTTGTTTATGTTAACATTTGTAATAATAGGTCTAAGCTAATGACCATAAAATATTAAAATGCGATGCTTACCACCATCTTAGGTGAACCAGCCAGTTTTTCATTTACACCCATTAATCGAATAAGTTTTTTAAACCTCATGTCTTTGTATTCAAACCTTTCTCCAAAAATGATAGAGCAGATAACATTAGACACCGCGCAGTTCATTATGATGTCTGTGTCAAATGGCTTCTCTGGAACATGTTAAAGAAATGGAAAAGAAAACCCTGCATTAATTTAATCTGAAAGAGTCTCCAGGAAACAATGTTGTGTCTTGGATATTTATTTTTGGTTAGGTTCATAGTATGTTGGTTTCCAAGGGGCTGCATTTGTACAGGCAAACCTACAGAAAACACAGGGAAAAGGTTGTTGCATCTCTTCCAAAATTCCAGCCACAGGGGATATGCATAGTGCTATGTGGTTCCCAGTGGAGGATCCGTGTCTGCTCCACTTATGCAGAGTGGACACAGCCAGCTCTGCTGTATGGGCAGTCGGATGTAAATGGACCGACTGCCTTCTGATCTAATCCGGCCAGGCAGAGGAAAATTGATTCCCTTCTGTTCGTTTTTGCATGCTTGAATTGGATCGGCGGTAGCCAGTTGTAAACGGACACAAGTCCAGTTACAACGGACTGCCCATAGGAGGAGAATGAAGGGTTTGATTGGGTCAGCCTGAAAAACAGACAAGTGGACCCGATCGGATCTCTCGTGTGCGAGGGGCCTAAAGCAATAACTCAGATTCTTCCCTTCAATTTAAACCTGTATAGAAACTTCTGAACTTATTGGTTGATATAAGCAACCCAGATAGGTATTTTTTTAGGCACCTTGATAATATGTGATTTATTAAAGCCACACTCATAAGTGACTGAAAACTGAAAAAAATGTGCAAGAGCAACACCCAGTAAAAGAGCAAGCTTTATGCTCATCTCTTCAGTTTTCTTAAAAAAAGAGACAAGGGTTTTAAAAAAACAAACATTTATACTCACCTAGGTGGACGCAGCATGGATTCGGTGCTGCATCTGTCCCCCACCGGCTCTGTAGTGAGAACTGAGCGATCAAAAAAGGCTGATCACTCAGCTCTCCCCTCCACTCTGAGCAGACAGCTGTGACTGTCAGTCAGTGGCTCTCTGCTCTCTCCTGTAGCACACTATGTGAAACTTAGCTTAAAACTAAACTGTTCCAGCACCATGACGTCCGCGCTGCAGCCGCTTCCATTTACACCTGTCTTGCTTCCGGGTTTGCGGGCTACTGCTCTTTGACTGGACGGAGCAGCGATGACGATCACAGGGGCCACTGTTCGCAGCACAGGGCTCAGAAGGAACGGCACCGGTGGTCATTCCTTCAGAGTGCATGCACTGGTGATGTCACTGGCTGCATGTAATGTAAATATCTCCTAAACGGTACACGTTTAGGAGATATTTACACTACCTATAGGTAAGCCTTACTATAGGCCTACCTATAGGTAAATGTCAGCAGAGGAAGTTTACTTCCTTTTTAAGACAACCAGTTACAATCCGATAAATGGCAGCTGGTAGACAGGGAACTCAAACACACTCTACAGCAGCCCGGAGTGTGTTTATTGTGGTAGAGTGTTTATTGTGGTAGTGCGGGTGCTGGTCTTTCATGTGGAACTCATTCTCTACAGCTATCTGATCACTTCCACAACCTGCTGAACTTAGACCCCTTTCACACTGGGGTGCTTTGCAGGCGCTACAGTGCTAAAAATAGCGCCTGCAAAGCGCCCCGAAAGAGCCGCTGCTGTCAGGGCGGACCGACAACTCATGGGGCCCCCGGGCAATAGGAGATTATGGGCCCCGCGGGCAATAGGAGAAGATTATGGGGCCCCAGGCAATAGGAGATTATGGGGCCCCCAGGCAATAGGAGATTATGGGCCCCCAGGGCAATAGATTATGGAGCCACACAGTATACACACACACACATACAGTATACACACACAGACACACAATATACACACACAGTATACACACACAGAATACACATACACACACTGAAAAGGTACTGGAGAGGCGGAGTAGCTATAATCTTGGGATTTTTAAAAAAACACAGATTTTTACATACTGTACCTGGTTTTATTGAGGCTGGCAACCCTGATGGGGCCCCTTAGTGGCATGGGGCCCTCGGGCAGTGCCCGAATGGTCAGTCCGCCCCTGGCTGCTGTGTCTCCAATGTGAAAGCCCCAAGGGTTTTCACACTGGAGTGGTGTGCTGGCAGGACGGTAAAAAAAGTCCTGCTAGCAGCATCTTTGGAACGGTGAAGGAGCGGTGTATACACCGCTCCTGCCCATTGAAATCAATGGGGCAGCGCGGCTATACTGCCGGCATAGCGCTGCTGCAGCAGCGCTTTGCGGTGGTTTTAACCCTTCCTCGGCCACTAGCAGGGGGCTAAAACCGCCAACACTAGCGGCCAAATACCACCGCTAAAACTACAGTAAATCCACTCTAAAAATAGCGCCGTTTTACTGCCAGCGCCGGCACCGCCCCACTGTGAAAGGGGCCTTACTGCACAATCTGTGCTTCATTAACTTCAGTGGAGGGCAGGTGAGAAATCAGGGGTCTAATAAAACCCTAGTATCTCAGTAAAGATAACCTGTCACAGCAAAATGCTACCACAAAGAGTGTTATTAGCCCCCTAGGTGACAGCAATAAAGTTAATTGTTAAAATCTTTAAAATCCCACATCCCCAAGTACACACGCATGCATACAAACACGACCACTGCTCTACTCATTTAGCATATTGCTGCAAATGAGGGAGTGAGAGCAATTAATATAGGACCACTATTTATGGTTAGCTATAAAACTGATAAACCTGTAAAAGTTTGTAAAGCAATGTCTATTGACAATTTTGGGTACCAAAGTTTTCGCTATTTTGCCGGTTTGCAGATATATAAAATATGTTGTATTTTTGTGCAAAAAAATTACATTTATTCTAAATTTGCATTTGATAAACATGTGCACTCAATATCATGTGACATACAAAACTGAAACTAGGAGCATTTTATTCTTCACAGTCTTTGCTTTCAGGAAATATACACTGTTTGTGGGGTTTACCTATTCCCCAGGCCCTAAAATATCAATTTTAATATGTGCACAAAAATGGAAACAATAGTCCTTATGGATACGTGGCTAAAAAAATAACAATCTATTTAGTATTGTGGAAATGGCTCCTGTGGAAAGCAGCTGCCTTATACTTGGCAACTATCCTGGTTTAAACTCCCTCGTTCCTTGAAGTTTTAGTCTTGTGCTGTGTCCCAATATCTCAGTGTGAAGTGCTGCTACTAATGATGCCCAGCTCTGCCCTATTGTTGTGTAGGGATGACTCACCTGCAGACCCTGTGTTTATATGTAAATAACCAGCATGCTTGAAAGTCCTGCCTACAACTGTGGTCATTAACCTTAACATCTGCCTGTTCTGCAAAGGCAAGCAAATTGGTGGGGGGGAAAGTAGTTTGGGGTGTGCAGAGGTTGGCAGAGAAGGAATTACAGTTTGGGGTGCACAGGTGAGCAAGGAGGGGTTGTATGGAGGTAAGGAAGGTGGGTCCAAAGATGAGCAGAGGAGGCAGGTAGAGTTAAAGGGGTGGAGGGTTTGAGTGGAGAGGATGGGGGAGTTTTGGGGTGCAGAGGTTAGCAGGGGTTTTAGGATGCAAAGGTGTACTGACAGGGTGGATAAAGATGTAAGTCACGTGTAGGGCAGCCCATTCATTTCAATGGGCTGCTCTATGCCCTAGAAATGCGGAAGAAAGTCCCTAACCCTTTTTCAAAATTACACAGTGCCAAGGCACATGTCAGCAGATGTGTGAGGGTGTCATTAACAATTAATAGCATTGCTGTGTATCTGCTAAAGGGCAGCACGTTTCTGTGGTGTTAGAAAAGTGATTTTGCATGCGTTCCTGACACACACAAATGTGAACACAGGCTAAATGTCTCAGTTACATTGGTGGTCAGTGTAAATCTCTTCATTACATTGGTGCTTGGTATAGAATCCTTTCATTCACAATAGTGGCCAGTGTGAATGTTCCCCTTACATTGGTGGTCAATGTAAGTCCCTTCTTACATTGGTGGTTACTGTGAATGCTTCTATTACATTAGTGGTCAGTGTAAACCAATATTATATTGGTGGCCAGTGTTGAAACTCCTCTTTATATTGGTAGTCGGTAAAAAAAATCAGCATTGCCATTGATCACACCCTCCCCCCAGCACTGCCACTGATTTCAGGAGTTCTAGGATCCCTAGGAGTTTTTTGTCTATTGATGGGTCCGCTTACCTCCCCAGTTCATGGTGTGCAGGCAGTGAGGAGATGATGTGCTGTAACCTCTAGCAACCAATCAGTGAGCAGTATTACTGTACAGTAATCTCTAGCAACCAATTAACAAGCAGAAATCATGTGCTGCAACCTCTAGCAACTAATCAGTGAGCCATAATGTGTGCTGTAACCTCTAGCAACCAGTCAGTAAGTGGTAATGATATGCTGTAACCTCTGGCAACAAATCGCAATCGCTGCCTGATCTGATACAGTAAACTGATTTTGAGTCTAGCTGCTATTTATTGTATGTCTTAGAGCAGGTGGAGAGTGAAATTGCAGGCAGGGGCTGGCAGGGGCCCCAAGAAAATTTTTGCCCAGGGCCCAAATCAATATTAAAGACGGCCCTGACTGTACATCATTACTTCAACGTTAAATACCGTTATTATGGCAGCAGATAGCTGCCATAGCCCATACCTCCCAACTTTTTGAGATGGGAATGAGGGACACCTATCAGCAAAAGTATGCAGGCATAGGAAACACCCCTGGCCACGCCCCCTTAAAGGGGAATTGTACAAAAAAAAGTGTTTTTTTTACCACTATCAATCCTTTATATTGGCTTTTGGAATTTACAAATGCAGAAATTTAGGTTTAGCGCTGGAAAACACTTTTTGATAGATAAAAAGTGCATTCTATATACATCTATATAGATCAGACCAAAATGAGGGACAAATAAGGAGGAATGAGGGACAGAGGGACATTGCTCCAAATCAGGGACAGTCCCTCAAAATCAGGGACAGTTGTGAGCTATGCATAACCCCTGTCTCTTTTTAAACAGCGGGCGGTCCACTTTCACATAAAAGTAGTCTCAGCGGCGATTCACTGCTCCCCCTGCCCCCCTCCCCCCGGTCATCTCCACGATTCGATTGTTGTGATGGATGGGCAGGAAGTCGAGTGAGGGCAAGATGGCCCCCACTCGACTCTATGCCCTTGGAGGACCGGAGCAAAGTCAAATGTCACTTCCATCCTCCGGCCTTATTTTTATAGCTTTTAAAGTGGTTGTATACTTATTTTTGAAACTTTTACCTACAAGTTAATAAGGCTTACCTGTAGGTAAAAAAAATATCTCCTAAACCTGTATGGTTTAGGAGATATTCCCCTCGCAATGAGCTGCTGACTGCAGCGGCGCATGCGCACTGGGGATTCTCGGCTGAAAGCCCGGCAAACTCAAGACCTTGCCAGAAAGGAGCCTCCCGCACGTGAGTGGCCGGAGCCGCGATACCCGGAAGACACGCCGAGGGGAAATGTCAGCTCCCTCAGCGTGGACCGGGTGAGATGCCGGCGCCTCGTTCTAAGGTAAGTAGCTCATAATGAGCTAGTATGCGGTGTATACTAGCTCATTATGCCTTTTCCCTTACAGGTGTAGGGGGAAAAAAAAAATTCAGCGGGTTTACTACCGCTTTAAGTGTAGATGGGAGATCTGAGGTCTTTTTGACCCCAGATCTCACATTAAAGAGGACCTGTCCTGCTTATTTCTATTACAATTTTTTTAGGGAAAAACAAAAATGAAAAGTAAAATAAAAAAAAAAAAAGTAAAGCGCCCAGTTCCTCTGAGCTCGCGCGCAGAAGCAAACGCATACGCAAGTCGCACCCACATATGTAAACGATGTTAAAACCACACATGTGAGGTATCGCTGTTATCGTTGGAGAAAGAGCAATAATTCTAGTGCTGGGCCTCCTCTGTTACTCTAAACTGGTAACCTGCAGAAAATTTTAACCGTTGCCTTTGGAGATTTTTAAGTGCCAAAGTTTGTCACCATTCCACAAGCGAGCACAATTTTAAACATGACTTGTTAGGTATCAATTTACTCGCCATAACATTGTCTTTTACAATATAGAAAAAAATTGGACTAACTTTACTGTTTTCTTATCTTTTAATTCAAAAAAGTGTATTTTTAAAAAAAATATTGTGTTTGTAAGACGGCTGCGCAAATACTGGGTGACAAAGTATTGCAACGATCTTCTTTTATTCCCTAGGGTGTCTGAAAATAAAATATATAATGTTTGGGGGTTCTAAGTAATTTTCTAGCATAAAAAAAAATGACTTTAACTTGTAAACAGCAACTGTCAAAAATAGGCTTGGTCCAGAAGTAATTAAACACAATCTCTTCTCAGGGAAAAATAAATTCAGTTGTAGACATGTGCAGAACATACAAATTTGTAATGGTTCATTTCAGATAGATTTGTTTTGTTACAAATGTAATTTCGATGATTCGTTTCAGAATTCGTTTCACTTCATTAAAATTTGTTTTGTTTATTCATTTTCTAACGAATTACAAATTTTTGGAACAATTCGAATTAAAAGAGAAGTATGGGTTTGGCTTTTTTTGGTGTGGGGTTCCCCTTAAACTTGCTGTGCCTTGAGTTGTACAGCTGTATGATATTTAAAGCACTGTACCTGTGACCACAATAATCACGTGAATAGTAACGAGATTTGGTGATGCCACTGCTGTGCTTCACTGTTCTCCTTGGTGGTGAATAAGCTGAATAAGGTGTAAAAAATTATTGCGCTAACCTGTGTGAAAAGAAAAAAAGGAGAGCTGCTACACACAAATGTGACAAAAATTCAAATAAGGGTGGAAGTGGAAAAATGTAGCGCTAAAAATGAAAAAGTGTTGGTAAGCTATATAAACACATGAGTGACCATGTATATAAATCAACAGTACCAAGTGCCATGTATAAATAAACAGTAAAAAAAACCTGTGTGAGTGCATAAAACCAAAAAATAAATATGAATAAGCTATAACTGAGGATATGTGGTGTCAGGAAATCCCTGTTTTGCTTCATTCATTTTGTGGATCTGTGATTTCTGCACCTAGACTCATTCTTGAATATTACCCACCAGTCATCACATCACCAATCATCAGGGGAGGTAGCTCTGATATGGTGAAACCCAGCCCTGCTCCTCCAAGATGGCCGTCTCCACACAAAAACACAGTGCAGGACAAGAAATGGCACATCAGTATTGGGAACATAATCAGCTGCAGGGAGACCAAAGGCAATACTTGGGATTAAACCTTTGCCCTCTGCTTGCCTTTTATAGCAAAACTTTCACAGTTCAGGAGCCATCTAAGAATTGCCATCTTCCCATGTAAATAACATGCATACTTTTTGAACAGTTTCTGTTTAATAGAATGTGTTACCATTGTGTGACTTGAAATTTTCTATAAGAGGAATTAATTCATCTTGTATCCTGGCTTCTATTGTTTTCTTTCCCATTCCAAAGTCTCGAAGAGTTGAGAGTGTGAACCTCCTAATGGCTTTCCAAAGTTCTCCGTTGCTAAACACAATGCCTGAAATACACATAATACCATGTAAGCAAGTGTTTATTATCATACACTGTGGCCTTCATTTAAAGCCTCAAGTCTATGAATGAAACGTTATCTATGAATGGAGGATGAGCGGATGATGATTGGAAGGTCTGCCCCCTCTATTCAAAGATCCTGTTTCATACATAGAAGCTGTAATTACTGTCTCTGAGGTGGGCAGAAATTGTGGACACATTTGATAAATGTCTGTGACTTCGTTCTATTAACCCCCACCTCACAGGACAATTACTGGGGGGGGTGTCAGAGGAAGAAGATTTCTACTCAACAAGGATACGGCAGCACAAAGGACACATTTCACCAAAGGTAAGTAATGCCCCTCGTGTTTATTCTCTGTATTTTATTTTCTAAAGTAAACTTTAAAAAGGTATAAGCACACAGTAAATAATTAGCAAACATCATTCACCTCTCAATGGGGAAATCCAGTTGGTTGGGTAAATTAATGGGGCGTACACACGGTCAGACTTTTCAGCTACAAAAGTCCAACGGACGCTGACGGACTAAAGCTGGCTGGTAATCCGATCGTGTGTGGGCTTCTCCGGACTTTCAACTGACTTTTTCAGCCTCAAATCCGACGGACTTTAGATTTGAAACATGCTTCAAATCTTTACGTCGTAACTACGACGGACCCCGAAATCCGCTCGTCTGTATGCTAGTCCGACGGACAAAAAAACTACGCATGCTCATAAGCAAAAACTAAACGGAAGCACTCGGTCTAGTAAAACTAGTGTTCGTATTGTAGGTAGAACATTCCTCACGCTGCAAAATCTGTGATCGTTGAATGCAGCGCATTTAATGTCTTCTTTACGAATGCTATATAAAGAACGAAGATGTTTTGCTGTTCATATTCAAACAGAGTTCTCCCAAACTGATTTCAGGATTCTTTTTCTCTTTGATCTCATGAATGATATGCTATGCTTTTTAAAAACAATGTTTCCATACTAATAATACTTTTTACACTTTTTTTTTTTTTTGGTGGAGTCATCTTTTCTTGTAATTTTTATCCAGATATTTATTTTATGATTGTTGTGGAACGGTTTTTCTGTTTATCTATATATTTATTTATTTTTTTTTTGTGTTTGTAAAGTTACCACAGGGAACCCATTTTATATATATATTTTTTTTGGTGTTTCTAAAGTTACCACAAAGAACCCATTTTTCTTTTTTTTTGTATTTATTTTTTGATGTTTGTAAAGTTACCACAAAGAACCCTTTATTATTTTTGTTTTTATAGTGATTTTTTATTTTTTGTATATAAAGTTAACCCAAAGAACCGTTTTTGGTTATGTATCTATTTTTTTTTAAAGACTTACCACTCGAATATTATTAACATTATTAATGTATTTTTGGTGTGTTTTTGCAAACTCAATGAGATTGTTGTCCCTTGTTAATTTAACATTGTGTCTAAAATCAATGATTTAAAATAAAACACAGAAAGTCTTTTCATAAACTCAAAAAAGATCCATTTATTCATGGTCTAAATAAAATAAAGAGGAAGTCAACGCTGGAAAAAGTCTGTGGACCAGAAAATTGGGATCTTGAGGAGTCCATATAAGAGGGAGCACAATCTGGTCCAGGAATCCCAGAGATCAACAGCACCAGCAGATGATATAGATGTCCCCAGACTGTGGTACTACAACAGCCTGCGTCTTCTGTCAGACCAGACTGAACCCAGGTCATCACTTTCTTCTCTTCCCTGCAGCCTTTCCTCCACGCTGCCCTGCAGCCTTCCCTGTAGCCTTCTTTGGAGGCTGTGGCTCTGGTGTTTCAGTTGTGGCAGGAGGAGGAGGAGGAGGAGGAGGAGGAGGGGGGCTGCCTCATGTAGTTGGGTGTTTCGTGTTAGCGTGCCCTGCAGCCCCTTCTGGATTGTTTCCCCAAATAGTCGCTCACAAATGAGGCGCTGCTCCCAATCCATTTGAAGAAGCCTGCTGGCTAAGTAGCAGCCATAGGACTCTTCCGCTTCGGGGGGGCTCCTCAAAAAACGGGTGGCCTCTTGCATCAGGCGCAGGGATGCCTTCTGTGTGACCGTCCTCTTCCTGGCCCTTTTTTTGGGAAGGCGGAGGGGAGGCACTTGGGATTCGGTCAGGCTCCTACTGGGCCCAGCCACCTCACTGGGACCAGCCACCTCACTGGGACCAGCCACCTCCTGCCTGACACTGGGCCGAGCCTCCTCCAGGATGATGGAGAATCCGGCCTCCTCCAGGCTGTCCATGGGCCCGGTCTCCTCCTGCCTGCCACTTTCCACACATTCCTCCTGGATGGACTCATCCTGTGTATAAAAAAAGGACATAGTTTTAGTATATTTTTTTGGGTTCATCAATGACACACAATTTGCTTCTCATGACTAGCAAATTCAATGTGAATACATCTCTTTAATAAAAGAGTCTAATCAGACACCCTAATTTTTTCAAGCAGGTGCCAAACATATTTAGCCACTACTGTCAATTGATATGTATACACAATTTTGAGGGCAAAATTATTTTAGACAATTATAACATCCAGTTAACATCATTAATATTAGTACAGTAAATAATTGTTAAAATAATTTACCTGACTCCAGATGGTCATATCCGGTTCATCCAGGATGGAAGACCCAGCTTGCTCCTCATCAGCCTCTGCTGGGGTGGAGGGAAGGGTGGAGGGAAGGGTGGAGGGAAGGGTGGAGGGAAGGGTTGAAAGTGATGCCCTGGCTTCAGTCTGGTCATCAAGAAAACGGAGTTGATTGTAGTACCACAGCCTGGTTACATAAACATCATCTGCTGATGCTCCTGATCTCATCGATTCCTGGATCTTCTTATGCTCCCTCTTATACATGTTCCTCGAGACCCCAATTTTCTTGAGCAATGTCTCCATTGTTGCTTCCGGGATGGTCACCTGGACAAAGGACAGAAGTCTCTCCAGCGTTGACTTCCTCACATGCTTTGCATAATACTGAGGGTGTTTCACCTCCCACAAATTCCTCATCTCTCTATATTTCGAAATAAAAGCAGTAAGGAACTCTGGATCCTTAAATAGGGGATTCATAATGTCTGTAAAAGATAAAGTCACAAGACAAAAAACACTTATTAGGTTTCTGCTAACCCTCATCATCTTATCCCTATGTAGGCCTCATCAATCTGTCAAGCCATATAGGCTGCTTGCTACAAAGTCTTGACCAAAAATATAAATTTAAAATTACCTTCGTTTAGTAGCGTCCCGGTCCACTAAACCTACGCACAGAACGTATGTACGACACGTGCACAAGGCCCCTCTTTATACACTACGCATGTGTGAAACTCCGCCTGCGTCGCCCGCCCCTGACGTTCAATTTTTACTCATGTTCTCCGCCCCTTAATTCTACGCACAGAACGTACGTACGACACGTGCACAAGGCCCCTCTTTATACACTATGCATGTGTGAAACTCCGCCTGCGTCGCCCGCCCCCTGACGTTCAATTTTTACTCATGTTCTCCGCCCCTTAATTCTACGCACAGAACGTACGTACGACACGTGCACAAGGCCCCTCTTTATACACTACGCATGTGTGAAACTCCGCCTGCGTCGCCCGCCCCTGACGTTCAATTTTTACTCATGTTCTCCGCCCCTTAATTCTACACACAGAACGTACGTACGACATGTGCACAAGGCCCCTCTTTATACACTACGCATGTGTGAAACTCCCCCTGCGTCGCCCGCCCCTGACGTTCGATTTTAACTCATGTTCTCCGCCCATTTTTATTGACGGCGCGTAGTGGGGTGAATAATGGCGGAGACACATCAGGTGTGTACTACCTCAGGTAGCGAAGAAAGCCCGGAGGCCGGAACGTCAAGATCTGTGATGCCTAGATTTAAGGCCTCCAATATGTCCTTTAAAGAAATAGTGGAAATGGTAGCCATTCTTAAAAAAAAGGACTATGATGGGAAGTATGGGCCGTATGCTCGGCCAAATTTGCGTAAAGCCAAAATAATGGCGAAGGTGGTGAAGACTTTACAGGCTTATTTTGGGGTACAGCGCTCCAAGGATCAAATTAGAAAAAGATGATCCGACCTCAAACTCAGGGAGCCGGATCAGTACAGACGGATCCGTAAAGTGCTGAAAAAAAGTAAGTACTTGTCGTGTTTTTATCTTGTGTTTATTACCTTGTATACTGCTCCATGTGCTTTTCATTCCTATACGATTTTTTTTCATCGTTTGAAACGATCTTTTAAAAAACCTTGTTACATATCTATAGATATATCTATCTATATATATAGATATATATATCCATCTATATATAGATAGATATATCTATATATAGATAGATATATCTATATATATATATATATCTATATATATCTATCTATGTCTCTATATCTATATACAGGTAAAAGCCAGTAAATTAGAATATTTTGAAAAACTTGATTTATTTCAGTAATTGCATTCAAAAGGTGTAACTTGTACATTATATTTATTCATTGCACACAGACTGATGCATTCAAATGTTTATTTCATTTAATTTTGATGATTTGAAGTGGCAACAAATGAAAATCCAAAATTCCGTGTGTCACAAAATTAGAATATTACTTAAGGCTAATACAAAAAAGGGATTTTTTAGAAATGTTGGCCAACTGAAAAGTATGAAAATGAAAAATATGAGCATGTACAATACTCAATACTTGGTTGGAGCTCCTTTTGCCTCAATTACTGCATTAATGCGGCGTGGCATGGAGTCGATGAGTTTCTGGCACTGCTCAGGTGTTATGAGAGCCCAGGTTGCTCTGATAGTGGCCTTCAACTCTTCTGCGTTGTTGGGTCTGGCATTCTGCATCTTCCTTCTCACAATACCCCACAGATTTTCTATGGGGCTAAGGTCAGGGGAGTTGGCTGGCCAATTTAGAACAGAAATACCATGGTCCATAAACCAGGCACGGGTAGATTTTGCGCTGTGTGCAGGCGCCAAGTCCTGTTGGAACCTGAAATCTCCATCTCCATAGAGCAGGTCAGCAGCAGGAAGCATGAAGTGCTCTAAAACTTGCTGGTAGACGGCTGCGTTGACCCTGGATCTCAGGAAACAGAGTGGACCGACACCAGCAGATGACATGGCACCCCAAACCATCACTGATGGTGGAAACTTTACACTAGACTTCAGGCAACGTGGATCCTGTGCCTCTCCTGTCTTCCTCCAGACTCTGGGACCTCGATTTCCAAAGGAAATGCAAAATTTGCTTTCGTCAGAAAACATGACTTTGGACCACTCAGCAGCAGTCCAGCTCTTTTTTTCCTTAGCCCAGGTGAGACGCTTTTCGCGATGTTTCTTGGTCAACAGTGGCTTGACACGAGGTATGCGGCAGTTGAAACCCATGTCTTTCAAGCGTCTCTTGGTGGTGGATCTTGAAGCACTGACTCCAGCAGCTGTCCACTCCTTGTGAATCTCCCCCACATTTTTGAAGGGTTTTTTTTTCACAATCTTGACTAGGGCGCGGTGATCCCTATCGCTTGTACACTTTTTCTGACCACAGTTTTTCCTTCCCTTTGCCTCTCTATTAATGTGTTTGGACACAGAGCTCTGAGAACAGCCAGCCTCTTCAGCAATAACCTTTTGTGTCTTTCCCTCCTTGTGCAATGTGTCGATGGTCGCCTTTTGGACAGCTGTCAAATCTGAAGTCTTCCCCATGTTTGTGTAGGCTTCAGAACTGGACTGAGAGACCATTTAAAGCCCTTTGCAGGTGTTTTGAGTTAATCAGCTGATTAGTTTGTGGCACCAGGTGTCTTCAAAATTTAACCCTTACACAATATTCTAATTTTGTGACACACGGAATTTTGGATTTTCATTTGTTGCCACTTCAAATCATCAAAATTAAATGAAATAAACATTTGAATGCATCAGTCTGTGTGCAATGAATAAATATAATGTACAAGTTACACCTTTTGAATGCAATTACTGAAATAAATCAAGTTTTTCAAAATATTCTAATTTACTGGCTTTTACCTATATATATATATATATATATATATGTATCTATCTAGATATCTATCTATCTATATATCTATATCTATATATATATATATATCTATATATCTATATCTATATCTATATATCTATATATATCTATCTCTATATATCTATATCTATCTATCTATCTATCTATCTATCTATCTATCTATCTATCTATCTATCTATCTATCTATCTATCTATCTATCTATCTATCTATCTATCTATCTATCTATCTATCTATCTATCTATCTATTGTAATGGAAATTTGTACGTTCTGTATATAATTGTATTGTATTTTGTATGTATTGCACACTGCCCTCACTGTGCACACAGCACTAATAATGTTTTCAGTAAATGTTTACATTCTTTCGAGTCCTGATTAGAAGTAGCCTGCCTATGTAACGTCCCTTGTTACCATAAACGTACAATTGTAATATTAATGTGATACCTACGTAATCATGTGCATAAAAACCTTCAATTGCGTCATAATAAAGCAGAACAGTTATTTGGAAAGATGCTGAGCGTATCTTTTGTGTCTGTGCCCTACTGCAGTAGTTATTAATTTGGAAACACTAATCAATATGAGGATAGGAGTTGCCTATCATCAATTTAACCGAGTCACTATCTATCTATCTATCTATCTATCTATCTATCTATCTATCTATCTATCTATCTATCTATCTCTCTCTCTCTCTCTCTCTCTCTCTCTCTCTCTCTATATTTATATATATATATATATATAGATATATAGATAGATATATATATATCTATATATATATAGATAGATAGATAGATAGATAGATAGATAGATAGATAGATAGATAGATAGATAGATAGATAGATAGATAGATAGATAGATATAGATAGATATATATATCTATCTATATATATATATAGATATAGATATATATGTATGTATATAGATATATATGTAGAAAAAGAGTCCAAGAGGTTGCTGCACTTAAAAATTTCTTTGCTTTATTTCTCAAATTGTTCAGTAGGGATTTACAAAGCAAGTATAATCCAAAAACACAGGCACGAAATGCCTACACAGTTTCAGACACAGGTAGATTCAGATATGGATGGATGGATGGATTACGTCTCGGGCTAGTCAGCTTACGCCCTTCCTAAGATCCATTGAAGCACATCTGAGGGTTTCAATCCAATCATTCATTTAAATACAGGTTAAGTGAAGTACTTCACATATGGAATCAATATGGCTAATTAGTTCAAATCGCATACCATTTAACATCTATATATGCATATATTTATCTATAACATGCCATTAAAACAAGGATAAGCAACAGGTGTCGAATCTCTCATTCTCTTCATTCTCATTATAGAATATTTGAAATACCTATAAAAACGCAGGGAAATGTTGCATTCATGAGTAAATACAAAAACAAAAAGAAAAAACAAAAAAGATATCCCCATCATGAAGTTATTTTATCTGGCTACTTTCATATACTTATTCCAACAGTTAAACAAATAAATAAAGATCCAAATCAACATTTAAGCCATATGGAGCAATTGTATTCAAAAAATGTATCCAGTATACTTCTCTTTTTCTTAGAATCAATTCACGGTTGCCCCCTCTCCTATTTTTCTCAATACCTTCTAGGACCATATACTTTAGTTGTGATACATTGTGGCCAAATTCCAAAAAGTGTCTCGCCAGCGGTAATTGGGTTAATTTATCTCGTATTGAGTATTTGTGTCTCGCTATCTCGCTATCGCTAGATATATATGTATGTATATAGATATATAGGTAGATATAGATATAGATAGATATAGAAATTTATTTAATTGTTTTTTAATATTTAAATTTATATATATTTTTATATTTAGATTTGGTTTGATATTTAGATTTATATTTAGTTATAGATATAGAGAGAGAGAGATCCAAAGATTTTTAACTATATTTAGATATTGATATCTAGATATCTATCTATCCATTATGTCTTTAGAAATTTAAATCTTTAAGTCAACTAGGAACTCTACACAGACAGACCATTTGTACACCACTTCACTACAAATGTTTGAAGATTACTATGTACTAAAATATCTGTGTGCTAAGTATATTAATTTTTTGCTTCACATAGGGGAAAAATCACTCAGCCAACAAGAAGAACCCAGTCCCCCCCAAGCAAAAGAACATACTTGGGAAATCAGCCCAAGCCCCACTGAGGATGTGGAGGAAGGAGAGGTGGGCGACATGGGCACCCCACCAGGTGAGTGTCTGACACACCAGCTTACGGTAATCTATGCATGGCTGCCTTTTCTTTTATGTAATTTTTCTACTATTTTAGGTGATCTGGTTGTGCTTGAGTCAAGCAACAGCGCCACCCCTGAGGATGTTCAGGAATTATGCGACATGGGCACCCCACCAGGTCAGTGTCTGAGACACCAGCTTTATGGTAAGGTAAACTATGTATGTGTGCATATTTCTAAACACATCTTTTTTTTCATTCCACTTTAGGTCCAAGTGACTATTTCACCACAGACAGTGCCCAACGGCTAATTGCTCAAATAATGGCCTGGAATGGGGAGATCGATCAAATGCGGAATCAGCTGGATCGTATGCAGCAGGAAATGAAGGACATGATTGATGTTTTGGGTCGAATCTAAATGCCCTTTTTGAAACCCCAAAACATCGATCATGTCCTTCATTTCCTGGTTTGCTGACCCCATTCTGGGCCTTCTCTTTATTATTTTGTGTTAAATTATATGCCAGTTTAACAACATTTAAAAAAGGAGGCCTGTTTGGCAAAAATACCAAAAAAATCTAAAAAATAAATACAAAAAATGTTTTTTTTTAAAAAAAAAGGATTTTAAAAAACCAAAAAAAAAAAAAAAAAGATTTTAAAAAACCAAAAAAATAAAAAAATAAAAGGATTTTAAAAAACCAAAAAAAAAAAAAAAAAACGGATTTTAAAAAACCAAAAAATAAAAAAAATAAGGCCTGTTTGTTAAAATCAAAGTGCCCAACAAATTTTATTTTTGACTATGTAAAAAAACTATAATTATATTATTCTAAATTTATTAATATATCATTATATTTTTGGCTAGGAACATTTTATACTAAATGCATAACTGAATGGATACGAAAGATTAAAAACATCTGCTTAGAAATTAAATAAATGTGTGGTTTGTTATTTCAATGCTCAGTATCAGTTTGTTTATAAATAGAAAAAAGTTGTTTACAGCGGCAATGGAGCTTATTTAGAAATTTACAAGGAAAATACAGTTGGCACTACAACTGCTCGACCATAACCTAGGAGAAAGCCCAAAAGAAAGGCAAGCAATAAATATAATTCAAGATTTCATCAAGATTGTTTTTATTTTAAATCTTTAGATATCCTGGCCCATTGCAATGGCCCCCCTACCCATAAAATAATTAACATATTGCTGTCTAACTTGACGGGCACTTTGGGGGGCCAAGCCAGTATGGACAGTATCCAGGCCCGTAAGATTCTCACCGATAAGTCCAGCCTCAGGCCCAACTGGCACCATATAATTTGGAGAATGTTTGTGTAAAAAGTTGTGCAGGATGCAGCACGATAAAATGATAAAATTAAGTTTGTATTCCGCCAAATTAATGGAGGTTTGAAACAGGCGGAACCGGCTGGCCAGAATCCCAAACGCATTCTCAACCACTCTTCTAGCTCTGGCCAGCCGGAAATTAAAAACCCTCCTCTCCGGGGTGAGGGTTCTTTGGGGGAATGGCCTCATGAGGTGCTTGCTCAGAGCGAAGGCTTCATCGGCAATGAAGACAAAGGGGAGTCCTTCCACGTTATCCGCATCAGGTGGCAATCCCAGGCCACCACTCTGGAGACGCTGGCAGAACTCCGTCTGGGCAAATACTCCTCCATCCGACATCCGGCCATTCTTCCCCACGTCCACATATAGAAATTCATAGTGTGCCGACACAACCGCCATTAAAACAATACTGTGGAACCCCTTATAATTAAAATAGTATGACCCCGAATGGGGTGGTGGCACGATGTGGACATGTTTCCCATCTATAGCCCCTCCACAATTGGGAAAGTCCCAACGGGTGGCAAAATGGGATGCCACAGTCTGCCATTCCTGTGGCGTTGAAGGAAACTGGGGAATCAAACAAGAAAACAAAAATCAGTCATTTTGAATATAACATTGCAAGAAAATTATACAATTAAAAACATTATTCCCCAGCATCAGTATAACATTAACTAATTTAAATCTTCTGGAAGAAATAATATGGAAAGGCACACTTATCAGATTGCTCACCCCCTCTGATGGAACATTGATTACATTTTAGGGGGTGGTGAAATTCCAAAAAAATATTAATTTTAGGACACGCAGGGATTTATGGACTAAAAAGGCTACAAGACTGCAGTTGTCGCACTCTGCAAGTGCAGTTGCTCCCCAGCTTCAAGTAAATGAGGTAAGGTAAAAAGGCTTTCATGTTGCAAGGAGTACACAATCACATGCAAGGGCAATTAATGAAAACACTTTGTGGCTTGCATATGATTTGATGATGGAAATCAGCAGAGCTTCTGCTCATTTACTAAAGCACTGGAGCAAATGCACTTGTAGAGTGCACATGCATTTTGCAAAGTGCAACATATATTTGCTTTTTAAAAATCAACACCACAGAACATTCTAGCAAATTATTGGGGGGGGGGGGTTGAAATCAAGCTAATTATAAGCACACTATTTGGATTGAGTTTAGGTGGGGGGGGGGGGTTGGGAAATCAAGCTAATTGCTAATTATAAGCACACTATTTGGATTGAGTTTAGGTGGGGGGGGGGGGTTGGGAAATCAAGCTAATTGCTAATTATACGCACACTATTTGGATTGAGTTTAGGTGGTGGGGGGGGGAATCAAGCTAATTGCTAATTATAAGCACACTATTTGGATTGAGTTTAGGTGGGGGGGGATCAAGCTAATTGCTAATTATAAGCACACTATTTGGATTGAGTTTAGGTGGGGGGGGTTGGGAAATCAAGCTAATTGCTAATTATAAGCACACTATTTGGATTGAGTTTAGGTGGGGGGGTTGGGAAATCACGCTAATTGCTAATTATAAGCACACTATTTGGATTGAGTTTAGGTGGAAGGGGGGAAATCAAGCTAATTGCTAATTATAAGCACACTATTTGGATTGAGTTTAGGTGGGGGGGGGGGAATCAAGCTAATTGCTAATTATAAGCACACTATTTGGATTGAGTTTAGGTGGGGGGGGAATCAAGCTAATTGCTAATTATAAGCACACTATTTGGATTGAGTTTAGGTGGGGGGGGTTGGGAAATCAAGCTAATTGCTAATTATAAGCACACTATTTGGATTGAGTTTAGGTGGGGGGGGTTGGGAAATCAAGCTAATTGCTAATTATAAGCACACTATTTGGATTGAGTTTAGGTGGGAGGGGGGAAATCAAGCTAATTGCTAATTATAAGCACACTATTTGGATTGAGTTTAGGTGGGGGGGTTGGGAAATCAAGCTAATTATAAGCACACTATTTGGATTGAGTTTAGGTGGGGGGGGAATCAAGCTAATTGCTAATTATAAGCACACTATTTGGATTGAGTTTAGGTGGGGGGGGGGTTGGGAAATCAAGCTAATTGCTAATTATAAGCAAACTATTTGGATTGAGTTTAGGTGGGGGGGTTGGGAAATCAAGCTAATTGCTAATTATAAGCACACTATTTGGATTGAGTTTAGGTGGGGGGGGGGGTTGGGAAATCAAGCTAATTGCTAATTATAAGCACACTATTTGGATTGAGTTTAGGGGAAACAAAATACAATGCAGCAGACTAAATACATTCAAACTGCGTAGACTAGGTGGATATGTGGCCAGCATTGTATGCTGTGGAGGTTATTGAAGGCAAATATACATGCATGACAAAAAAGAACAGGAAAAAAATCCAGCATGTGTGAGGAGAAAAAGGGGACATTCACACTATATTGCAATGATGGTAAGTAGTGTTTGAGCTAAGAAATACATTACATTATCAAAGATTAAATAAAAGAACATGTGATGCTAATAAAAGAAAAAATTCTTACCTTAATATAGTCCTTCTGCAGGACCTGGATGATGGCAGAACAGGTCTCTGGGATAATGATCCCCAGAGCCTGGGGGGAGATGCCTGTCGAGAACTTGAGGTCCTGCAGGCTTCTCCCTGTCGCCAAGTACCGCAACGTGGCAACTAGCCTCTGCTCCGGAGTGATGGCTTGCCTCATGCAGGTATCCTGCCTGCTGATATAGGGGGTCAGCAAAGCCACCAAACGGTCAAAAACGGGGTCCGTCATCCAGAGAAAGTTCCTGAAATCCTCAGGATTATTCTCACGGATCTCACGGAGCAATGGCATGTGACAGAACTGGTCACGCTGGAGCAACCAAATCTTGGTCCATGAACTCCTCCTCGCGCTGTTCATGGACTGGTCTTGGTCTGAAGAATAAACTACAGCACCAAACACATACAATGCACGAGCTCGACGACGAGTACGTACAGGTAACATGGCTTCAAAACGGTCGGCTGGTCAGAACGCACTTAACAGAACGCACTGAAGAACAGCAAGGCCTGTGAAGAGCGACCTGAAAATCAGGAACGAGCGGACAATAAAACAAAGATTTCTCAATGCCAACTGACCAAACGCACTGAAAAGCAGATACAAACCTCACAAGCACAGACTGAACAACAGTTAAAATGAACTGAAAAATACGAGTCTCACAAGCGCGAATCGTCTCTCACCAAACTTCTACTAACACGAGATAAACACGAGATTAGCAGAAGGAGCCCAAAGGGTGTCGTACGGGCTATTGAACTATAAAACTATTCCGTTTTATAGTCTCGCCGGACTTGGTGTACGTCACCGCGTACTAGGCTGTCAAACTTTTGTGTGGTCGTGTGTAGGCAAGTCCGTTCGTTAGAAAGTCTGCCGCAAGTCCGCCGAAAGTCCGCCGGAAGTCTGTCGGACAGGCCGTCGGACTTTTGTAGCTGAAAAGTCCGACCGTGTGTACGCCCCATAAGAAGAAAATAAAAGCCAGACAGTAATAATTTTGCACCTGCAACCTTTGTATAACATTGCTGTGTTAGGGCAGACATGCACACTAAAACCTTGTGCATGTAAAGTTTGAACTTCAAAATTGTGGACAAAATAAGAACTGATTTGGATTCGAAATTGTGCAAAAACTGCCACACTGGCCAACTGAGTTCAAAACTTGTGGCTTAAGATATCTTTGGCCCATACATGTTCCAAAAATTGTTGGATTAGGTCAAAATCAACCTACTGTGTGCAGTAATCAGGCCAAGAAAAAGGTTATTCCATTCAGAAAATTATAACTTACTTATGAAGCTTACCTTTTCCTTCACTTATTAGTTTGAAGAGCGGAGTATCTGCTCTCTCTCCAAAATCATCAGCTTGGTTGACAAGGGCATCCTTCACAGCCCTGTATCCAGCAATCACCACCGTCTTCTTGGGTCCAAAATGCATAGTGAAGATTTCTCCATACTTTTCATGGAGCTGCAATACCAGAGCACTTTCAGTTTAATTGTAAATTGGACACATAACTCTACTTCTTTCCCAACTATCAAATAGTATTCTGCCACAAAAACTAGACCTTTTTCACTCAAACATGGCACACCAAATGTGCTTCACTTGTCAATGTGCATATACTTAGTATAGAAGATTTATCCTACAGTGAGTGTATCTATTAGGCAAAGTAGATAACTAAGGCCCCTTTCACACGAGGCAGACTCAGTTTCTACGGAGCCCGCCTCGGTCCGCCGGCTCAGCGGGAGATCGGTCCGTTGATCTCCGCGGAGCCGGCGGATGACAGGTCCCTCTCTGCTCACTGAGCGGGGAGGGGCTTGTCAGGCGCCGCTGCCGCCTATGGAGGGATCAGATGAAAACGGACAGAATGTCCGTTTTCATCAGATCTCACCCGATCCGATCCGCCAGCGACGGACCTGGACGTAGGGCCATTCGTCTGCTTTTAGCGGATCGGACGGGGTCAGATGTCAGCGGACATGTCTCCGCTGACATCCGACACTCCAACGACTAACATGGAGCACCCGTTCAGGTCTGCCGTCAAAACTGACAGGCGGACCTGAACCGTCCGATTGTGTGAAAGGGGCCTAAATGTCTCCAAAACAAGCAAAGAATTCTAGGTTAAATTATGTTTAAATAACAAACTTGAAATGAGTACCCCCACCTAGTAGCCCTTTAACTACTTGAATCCTGGGTGTTGTTTTAAATAAGGCAGGAGCTATTTGTCCCAGTGCAGTTTTAAAATGGTACATGGATTCAAGGGCTCCATCGAGTCCCAGGAGGCCTTGACATTAAGCTCAGGAGCTGAAATGTTACATTGTGATGACCTTAACCACTTGCCGACCGCCTCACGCCTATATACGTGAGCAGGTCGGCACGGGCAGGCAAAATCACGTACCTGAAACGTGATGCCTTCCCGCGGGCGGGGGGTCCGATCGGACCCCCCCCCCCGGTGCCCTGGGTGGTCGGGTCTTGTTCGCGGGCGATTGGGGGTCAGGGGGAGGCCATCCATTGATTGCCACCCCCTCCCGATCGCTCCCACAAATCAAATGCTTCCTCTCCCTCTGTAATGTAAACAGAGGGAGAGGAAGTGATGTCATCTCTCCTGGAGCCGGTCTTTTTGATCCGACGCCGAGGAGAGAAGACATCCAAGTAAGTGCACCAACACCACACGCTCAGTAGAACACGCCAGGCACACTTTTCACCCCCCTGTCACCCCCCGATCACCCCCCGATCACCCCCCTGTACCCACTGTCACTCTGACACCAATAGCAGTGTTTTGTTTTTTTTTGCATTGGTGTCAGTTTGTCAGTTATAAGTGTTAGGGCAGTTAGGTTAGCCCCCTTTAGGTCTAGGGTACCCCCCCTTAGGTCCAGGGTACCCCCTAACCCCCCCTAATAAAAGTTAACCCCTTGATTACCCCCCGTCACCAGTGTCGCTAAGCGATCGTTTTTCTGATCGCTGTATTAGTGACACAGGTGACGCTAGTTAGGGAGGTAAGTATATAGGTTCGCTGTCAGTGTTTTATAGCGACAGGGACCCCCATATACTACCTGCTAAAGGTTTTAACCCCCTGATTGCCCCCTAGTTAACCCTTTCACCAGCGATCACCGTATAAGTGTTACGGGTGACGCTGGTTAGATAGTTTGTTTTTTGTAGTTTATTATAGTTTATTACAGTTTATTATAGTTTTAGGGCACCCGCCGTTTATTACCTTATAAAGGTTTAACCCCCTAATTGCCCGGCGGTGATAGAAGTTAAGTTTTTAGGATCAGATAAGGCATACACCTCCCTTAGTGCTATAGTATCTGAACGGATCGATATCTGATCCGATCAGATCTATACTTCCCAGCAGTTTAGGGTTCCCTGAAACGCAGTGTTAGCGGGATCAGCCCAGATACCTGCTAGCACCTGCGTTTTGCTCCTCGGCCCAGCCCAGCCCAGCCCACCCAAGTGCAGTATCGATCGATTACTGACACTTACAAAACACTAAGCACACATAACTGCAGCGGTCGCAGAGTCAGGCCTGATCCCTGCGATCGCTAACAGTTTTTTGGTAGCGTTTTGAATCAGTCGCTGACAGTCGGGAGCTTTTTTGCCTGTGAGTCTCACTAGTGTACCCCTAAATTTAGAGGCCAAAATGGCAAATCGAAGGTACACTAGTGAAGAGGCCTACAGGATTCTGAGCATGACAGATAGTGAAGAGGAAGTCACTCATCTGTCAGATTCAGGCTCAGAATACGATCCTGTAGAGGACAGCGGCTCCATGACAGATAGCTCTGACGACGGAGTTGTGGTCCCTGCTAAGGTCAGGCGTACCAGACCCCGAACTTATGCTGTCCTTGAAGTGCAAGAACCGCAGGGCTCTCGTATGGAGCAGAGAAGTACTAGCGCCGCTACTCCTTCTGGTGAACTGGCAAGCACCAGCGGCCTAGTACACCCTGGTCGTACATCCAGCACTGCAGTATCACGTGGTGACGTGGCGAGTCCCATAAGTGCAGTTCAAGCTGGCGAGGTGGCAAGCACTAGTAGTGTCCCGCTGCCACCAAGAAGACGAACACAGGCCCGTCGTGCCCATAGTGCCCTTCCTGCTGCATTGGCCAATCCGAATTGGGTACCCACCACTTCTGCAGCACCCGTACTTCCCCCTTTCACTGGCCAACCCGGAATTCAGGTGGAAACAGTTGACTTTATGCCACTGGATTTTTATTCGCTGTTTTTCACCGAAGATCTCTATAGATCTATTGTGGACCAAAGCAATTTATACGCTGGTCAACACATCGCCACTATGCCCCAGTCCACCCTTGCCAGAGATTGGAGACCAATTACGGTCTCCGAATTTAAGATCTTTCTGGGCCTTTCCCTCCTCATGGGGTTGAATAAAAAGAGTGAGTTGCGGTCATATTGGTCCACTGACCCAATTTACCATTCACCCTTGTTCTCTGCTTCCATGGCCAGGGCACGATACGAGCAGATTTTGCGGTTCATGCACTTCAACAACAATGAACTCTGTCGTCCTCGTGGAGACCCTGGATACGATCGGCTCTACAAAATTCGGCCCCTCGTAAACCACTTCAACCAACGTTTTGCAGACTTGTTTACCCCCCATCAAGTTGTCTGCGTTGATGAGTCCCTGGTTAAATTTTCTGGCCGCTTGTCATTCAAACAGTACCTTCCCAGCAAGCGTGCCAGATACGGGGTCAAGATGTATAAGCTCTGTGACAGGGCCACAGGCTATACATGTAGATTTATGGTTTACGAGGGAAAAGATAGTCACGTAGAGCCGACAAACTGCCCTGACTACATAGGAAGCGCTGGCAAGATAGTGTGGGACTTGGTGTCACCCTTATTCGGAAAGGGGTACCACTTGTACGTGGACAATTATTATACGAGCGTGCCACTTTTTAGCCACCTTTTTGATCATCAGATTGGAGCATGTGGCACCGTGCGACCTAATCGCCGGGGCTTTCCCCAGCGGCTTGTAGATTCCCGTCTTAGGCTGGGGGAGAGAGCCTGCTTGAAGTATAATAATTTGCTCGCTATGAAGTGGAGGCATAAGAAGAATGTTTTCGTTCTCACCTCCCTTCATGCAGACACGACGGTCCAAATTCCTACGGCGACTGGTGTTGTGGAGAAACCCCTCTGTGTCCACGAATACAACCTTAATATGGGAGGGGTGGACCTCAACGACCAGTTGTTGGCGCCGTACCTAGTTGCCCGTAAGGCCAGACGCTGGTACAAAAAAGTGTCTGTTTATTTATTTCAATTGGCTTTGCTGAACGCTCATGTGCTATACAGAGCTTCAGGACGGACTGGATCCTTCCTTACATTCCAGGAAGAGATCGTCAGAGCCCTTCTGTATCCAGACGGTGCTCCACCTCACCATCCCCAACCGAATGCAGTAAGCTGGCTGCATGAGAGGCATTTTCTTTATGCCCTCCCGAGTACCCCTACCCAACGAACCCCCCAAAAAAGATGTCGTGTCTGCAGCAAGCGCGGATTTAGGCGTGACACCCGGTATTGTTGTCCCCTCTGTCCTGGCATTCCTGGTCTTTGCATTGGTGAATGTTTTGAACGCTACCACACACTAGTGGAGTATTAGCGTAGGGTACAGCACTGCACAGACTAGGCACACTTCCACAGGGTCTCCCAAGATGCTGTCGCATTTTGAGAGACCCAAACCTGGTACCAGTTAAAAAAGTTAAAGTTACAAAAAAAAGTGTAAAAAAATCAAAAAAAGTAAAAAAAAGAAAAAAACACAAAAAAAATATAAAATAAAAAAACCAAAAATAGTTGTTGTTTTATTGTTCTCTCTCTATTGTTCTGCATTCTATACTGCAATGTTTTATTGTTATGTTTTTATCATGTTTGCTTTATAGGTATGCAATTTTTTTATACTTTGTTTTTTTTATTGTTAACCACCTTTGTGTTTTCAGGTACGCCATTCAGCTGCAGAGCGGATTTATTTATCTTGACAGCAACAGCGTTTGCTCCCACGATACATAAAGCCACGACTCCAGCGCTGTCGGAGGTGATTTCACCACCACAGTTACATACTTCAGCATATATGCCGAAGCGTGGGGGCAGCAGTGGGTGGAGGAGCGATTTGCTCCTGCCTTTTGCGGGAGGATGCCCCCATGCTTCGGCATATATATTTTTTAGGTAGGCACAGGTTGCGTTAAATGTTTTATTTTTTACTATTTTTTTTTGTATTTTGCTTTGCAGGTATGGTAAGTATTACTGTTATACTGTAATGTTACTTTGTTTTTTTGTTAACCATCATTTGCTTCGCAGGTACGCCATTCAGTTGCAGCACGGATTTATTTATCTTGACAGCAACAGCGTTTGCTCCCACGATACATAAAGCCGTGACTCCAGCGCTGTCGGAGGTGATTTCACCACCACAGTTACATACTTCAGCATATATGCCGAAGCGTGGGGGCAGCAGTGGGTGGAGGAGCGATTTGCTCCTGCCTTTTGCGGGAGGATGCCCCCATGCTTCGGCATATATATACGGTGCATGTATGCCCATCATTAGAAGTGGGTGGATGAAGGGAGGTATTCTAATGGTGGGCATACCCACCGATCAATATCTTTTTTTCGTTCAGCCCACAGGCTGCATGAAAAAAAGTTTACAATGTATGCCCAACAAGGACCAGCAACGTACTGGTATGTTGCTGGACTTTGAGTGGTTATACCAGAATGATGCCTGCAGGTTTAGGTATCATCTTGGTATCATTCTTTTCAGCCAGTGGTCGGCTTTCTTGTAAAAGCAATCCTAGCGGCTAATTAGCCTCTAGACTGCTTTTACAAGCAGTGGGAGGGAATGCCCCCCCCCCCCCACACCGTCGTCCATGTTTTTCTCTGGCTCTCCTGTCCCAACAGGGAACTTGAGAATGCAGCCGGTGATTCAGCCAGCTGACCATAGAGCTGATCAGAGACCAGAATGGCTCCAAACATCTCTATGGCCTAAGAAACTGGAAGCTACAAGCATTTCATGACTTAGATTTCGCCGGATGTAAACAGCGCCATTGGGAAATTGGGAAAGCATTTTATCACACCGATCTTGGTGTGGTCAGATGCTTTGAGGGCAGAGGAGAGATCTAGGGTCTAATAGACCCCAATTTTTTCTAAAAAGAGTACCTGTCACTACCTATTGCTATCATGGGGGATATTTACATTCCCTGAGATAACAATAAAAATGATAAAAAAAAAAAAAATGAAAGGAACAGTTTAAAAATAAGATAAAAAAGCAAAAAAAATAATAAAAAAAAAAAAAAAAAAAAAAAGCACCCCTGCCCCCCCCCTGCTCTCGCACAAAGGCGAACGCAAGCGTCGGTCTGGCGTCAAATGTAAACAGCAATTGCACCATGCATGTGAGGTATCACCGCGAAGGTCAGACCGAGGGCAGTAATTTTAGCAGTAGACCTCCTCTGTAAATCTAAAGTGGTAACCTGTAAAGGCTTTTAAAGGCTTTTAAAAATGTATTTAGTTTGTCGCCATTGCACGTTTGTGCGCAATTTTAAAGCATGTCATGTTTGGTATCCATGTACTCGGCCTAAGATCATCTTTTTTATTTCATCAAACATTTTGACAAAATAGTGTGTTTTAGTGTATTAAAATTTAAAAAAGTGTGTTTTTTCCCCAAAAAATGCGTTTGAAAAATCGCTGCGCAAATACTGTGTGAAAAAAAAAAAATAAACACCCACCATTTTAATCTGTAGGGCATTTGCTTTAAAAAAATATATAATGTTTGGGGGTTCAAAGTAATTTTTTTGCAAAAAAAAATAATTTTTTCATGTAAACAATAAGTGTCAGAAAGGGTTTTGTCTTCAAGTGGTTAGAAGAGTGGGTGATGTGTGACATAAGCTTCTAAATGTTGTGCATAAAATGCCAGGACAGTTCAAAACCCCCCCAAATGACCCCATTTTGGAAAGTAGACACCCCAAGCTATTTGCTGAGAGGCATGTCGAGTCCATGGAATATTTTATATTGTGACACAAGTTGCGGGAAAAAGACAAATTTTTTTTTTATTTTTTTTTTTTTGCACAAAGTTGTCACTAAATGATATATTGCTCAAACATGCCATGGGAATATGTGAAATTACACCCCAAAATACATTCTGTTGCTTCTCCTGAGTACGCGGATACCACATGTGTGAGACTTTTTGGGAGCCTAGCCGCGTACGGGACCCCGAAAACCAAGCCCCGCCTTCAGGCTTTCTAAGGGCGTAAATTTTTGATTTCACTCTTCACTGCCTATCACAGTTTCGGAGGCCATGGAATGCCCAAATGGCACAACCCCCCCCCCCCAAATGACCCCATTTTGGAAAATAGACACCCAAAGCTATTTGCTGAGCGGTATAGTGAGTATTTTGCAGACCTCACTTTTTGTCACAAAGTTTTGAAAATTGAAAAAAGAAAAAAAAAATACGTTTTTCTTGCCTTTCTTCATTTTCAAAAACAAATGAGAGCTGCAAAATACTCACCATGCCTCTCAGCAAATAGCTTGGGGTGTCTACTTTCCAAAATGGGGTCATTTGGGGGGGTTTTGTGCCATCTTGGCATTTTATGGCCTTCAAAAGTGTGATAGGTAGTGAGGAGTAAAATCAAAAATGTATGTCCTTAGAAATCCTGAAGGCGGTGCTTGGTTTTCGGGGCCCCGTGCGCGGCTAGGCTCCCAAAAAGTCCCACACATGTGGTATCCCCGTACTCAGGAGAAGCAGCAGAATATATTTTGGGGTGTAATTCCACATATGCCCATGGCATGTTTGAACAATATATCATTTAGTGACAACTTTGTGCAAAAAAAAAAAAAAAAAATTGTCACTTTCCCGCAACTTGTGTCAAAATATAAAATATTCCATGGACTCAACATGCCTCTCAGCAAATAGCTTGGGGTGTCTACTTTCCAAAATAGGGTCAATTGGGGGGGGGTTTGTGCCATCTGGGCATTTTATGGCCTTCAAAAATGTGATAGGTAGTGGGGAGTGAAATTACAACTTTACGCCCTTAGAAATCCTGAAGGCGGTGCTGGGTTTTCGGGGCCCCGTACGCAGCTAGGCTCCCAAAAAGTCCCACACATGTGGTATCCCCGTACTCAGGAGAAGCAGCAGAATATATTTTGGGGTGTAATTCCACATATGCCCATGGCCTGTGTGAGCAATATATCATTTAGTGACAACTTTGTGCAAAAAAAAAAAAAATTCTCACATTCCCGCAACTTGTGTCAAAAAATAAAATATTCCATGGACTCAACATGCCTCTCAGCAAATAGCTTGGGGTGTCTACTTTCCAAAATGGGGTCATTTGGGGGGGTTTTGTGCCATCTTGGCATTTTATGGCCTTCAAAACTGTGATAGGTAGTGAGAAGTGAAATCAAAAATTTATGCCCTTAGAAATCCTGAAGGCGGTGCTTGGTTTTCGGGGCCCCGTACGCAGCTAGGCTCCCAAAAAGTCCCACACATGTGGTATCCCCGTACTCAGGAGAAGCAGCAGAATATATTTTGGGGTGCAATTCCACATATGCCCATGGCATGTTTGAGCAATATATCATTTAGTGACAACTTTGTGCAAAAAAAAAAAAAAAAAAATTGTCACTTTCCAGCAACTTGTGTCAAAATATAAAATATTCCATGGACTCAACATGCCTCTCAGCAAATAGCTTGGGGTGTCTACTTTCCAAAATGGGGTCATTTGGGGGGGTTTTGTGCCATCTTGGCATTTTATGGCCTTCAAAACTCTGATAGGTAGTGAGGAGTGAAATAAAAAATTTATGCCCTTAGAAATCCTAAAGGCGGTGATTGGTTTTCGGGGCCCCGTACGCGGCTAGGCTCCCAAAAAGTCCCACACATGTGGTATCCCCATACTCAGGAGAATCAGCAGAATGTATTTTGGGGTGCAATTCCACATATGCCCATGGCCTGTGTGCGCAATATATCATTTAGTGACAACTTTGTGCAAAAAAAAAAAAAAATTGTCACATTCCCACAACTTGTGTCAAAAAATAAAATATTCCATGGACTCAACATACCTCTCAGCAAATAGCTTGGGGTGTCTACTTTCCAAAATGGGGTCATTTGGGGGTGTTTTGTGCCATCTTGGCATTTTATGGCCTTCAAAACTGTGATAGGTAGTGAGGAGTGTAATCAAAAATCTATGGAGTAGAAGAACAACAATGGCGCCACTCTAAGTGCAGTAATTAAAACAAATTTAATGAGTCATAAAAACAGGTACTCACAAAAGTACACGTATTCAGGCATGTAAAGGCTGGGCAGGAAATGCCAGGTGTCCCAGGGGTTTGTTCCGGTCACGTCCTCAGATGTAGTTCCGCTCGGAGACGGGATGTGCTGCTGTATGGGCGGCAGATCCGGCTGCTGGAACGCACTGTAGTGACGTGTTGATCTGTGGGAACGAAGGCACTTCCGGGTCTATGCAGGGGTGACGAATAGGCGACGCGTTTGCGGAGCTGCGCTCCTTCCTCAGGCCTAACGTGACCTGTGATTGGTCAATTGTGTTATAGTCTAACATGGGCTGCGATTGGAGGAAAGATCTGTCTATCACTGTTAGGCATAGACTGTGTACTGGACGCTGTGTGCTGGTATGCCAGCGTCTACAGCTGTATCGAATCTTAGTGCAAGACAGCGGCATGTGTTTGCAAGAGGAAAAAAGATGATGTTATTAATTGAGATCATGTAGTCTATAAGGAAACAAGGGGGAAAACGAAAGAGGGTTTTTAAATTAAACCACAAAGAAGGAAAAAGGATAGGCATATATTGGTAAATGAATGTGTAGCTGGAGTTACTGCTGTTGGATGAACTCCCTATTGTGACAATGTTGTAAATTAGGTATTATGCATACCCAATGAAATGGGGAATGGGAAATTTAAAGAGCTCAATAAACTATGGTACACAAGGATAATAAGAAATATTGTGTTATTAAAAATTGATTATGGTAATAGAATGATGGTGATGGATTGATGATTGGATAAATTATAAGAATTGTGTTGCTAAAAAATTATATATATATATATATATGTGTTGTAGAAAAAACGGTAAATAGATAAAAAATATGTATATAGATAAAAAATTAAAAAATAAAAGATAATAAAAATATGTTGGAGAAATATATATAAAAAATATATAAAATATATATAAAAAAGGAGTATTATATATATAAAAAAGGAATATTATATATGTATAAAAAAAGGAATATTATACATATAAAAGTGAAATTCTTGAGAAAATGATGAATAGATGTTTAATGTGTTGGGGTGATTCTGATATTTTTGGCAGTACTGCTGAATAGTGAAAGGGGGTTGGGGTATGGTTTGTTAGGAGGCCGCACTGGTAAGTTTTTGATTATGAAAAGAAGGGGGGAAGAGTATATCATACTCGGAATTGGAAATTGAACATGATGTATTAGTGGCCAATAATACATCGAATGGAAAAACCTGAGGGTAGGAGGGGGGGGGGGGGGGGGGGAAGAGGCGGGGGAAAGAAGGGGGAAAAAAGGGAAAAAAAGGGGGGGGGGGGAAAGGGGTTGGGGGGGGGGAGAAAAGGGGAGAAAGGAGGGGGGGGAAACAAGATGAGGGGGGGGGAGGGGGGGGGGGAGGAACAGATTTATTGGTGTTGCTGGGGTTCCTGATTCAGAATGCAAAAAAAGGGGGGGTTAGAGGACAGACCAAATGTTGGGAGTTGGAGCATTCGGGTGTGGCTTGGAGGACTAGGAGAGTAGTCATATGAGACTGCTTGTCTCTATTTCCTCATTGAGTCCTCCAGGGGTCAAAGTGTCCAAAGTGAATATCCAGTAAGTTTCCCTCTGGCAGAGGCGTTTAAAACGCTCTGCCAGTGGGAACGTACTGGGAACTGATTCAATGATCCAAACCTTGAGACCAGATGAAGAATGATTGTGTTTGCGTAGGAAGTGGAGGGGAACACTGTGATGGTCATCTCCTGCCTCTACTAGGCGGCGGTGTTCACCAAACCTCTTTCTCAACGTGCGTATAGTACGGCCTACGTAGTGTAACCCACAGGGACATGTCAAGCAATAGATGACGAATTCTGTGGAACAGTTATAAAAGTTACTGATCTGATAAGTCTGTCCCTTGATGGTGAATTCTTTCTGGCCATGATGGACATGGCTGCATGTGAGGCATAGTTTTTTACGGCATTGGTACATCCCAATGAGGGGGACGAGACAGAGAGATGTTGTCTTGGAATTTTGTTGACTTTTATATTTGCTGGGTGCTACTAGATTTTTGATGTTTCTGCTCTTTCGATAGGTGAATTTGGGTTTGGGAGTGATGGTGGATTTTAAATGTGGGTCCTGTAAAAGGATCGACCAATGTTTGGTGAGTATGCGTTCCATGGCTTTGTGTTTGGAGTGAAATTGGGTTACAAATCTCACCGGCTGTGTTGCGGATTGGGTGGTTTCACTAGTGGATATGGGAGGTTCTGACAGATAAAGATCAAAGGCTTCGTTTATGAGTTTTGGTGGGAAAGCCTTGTCTGAGAATTTTTGTTTTAAGTGGGACCCTTCCGTGATGTAGTCAGATTGTCTGGTACAGTTTCTGCGTAACCTGCAGAACTGGCTCTTGGGAATATTGGCAATCCATCTTGGATGGTGGCAACTCCGATGGTGCAAGAAGGAGTTGCCTGCTGTCGGCTTGTTATAGTTTTTGGCCAGAATTTTACCTTTGTCATGAAAAAGTAGGAGGTCTAAAAATGCGAGTTGGGACTGATCATGTTCGGAGGTGAAGCTGAGGCCATGTTCATTGTTATTGCAGTACAATACAGCACCCAATCACCCCATCTACTGTTACAAGTAGACCTATTACTGCTGTCTGACCATATTGAATATAGCGCTCACATCCACATGTTTCAAAAATCTATGCCCTTAGAAATCCTGAAGGCGGTGCTTGCTTTTCGGGGCCCCATACGCGGCTAGGCTCCCAAAAAGTCCCACACATGTGGTATCCCCGTACTCAGGAGAAGCAGCTGAATGTATTTTGGGGTGCAATTCCACATATGCCCATGGCCTGTGTGAGCAATATATCATTTAGTGACAACTTTTTGTAAATTTTTTTTTTTTTTTTGTCATTATTCAATCACCTGGGACAAAAAAAAAAAATATTCAATGGGTTCAACATGCCTCTCAGCAATTTCCTTGGGGTGTCTACTTTCCAAAATGGGGTCATTTGGGGGGGGGGTTTTGTACTGCTCTGCCATTTTAGCACCTCATGAAATGACATAGGCAGTCATAAACTAAAAGCTGTGTAAATTCCAGAAAATGTACCCTAGTTTGTAGGCGCTATAACTTTTGCACAAACCAATAAATATACGCTTATTGACTTTTTTTTTACCAAAGACATGTGGCCGAATACATTTTGGCCTAAATGTATGACTAAAATTGAGTTTATTGGATTTTTTTTAGAACAAAAAGTAGAAAATATCATTTTTTTTCAAAATTTTCGGTCTTTTTCCGTTTATAGCGCAAAAAATAAAAATGGCAGAGGTGATCAAATACCATCAAAAGAAAGCTCTATTTGTGGGAAGAAAAGGACGCAAATTTCGTTTGGGTACACCATTGCATGACCGCGCAATTAGCAGTTAAAGCGACGCAGTGCCAAATTGTAAAAAGTGCTCTGGTCAGGAAGGGGGTAAATCCTTCCGGGGCTGAAGTGGTTAAAGCAGGGGTATCAAACTCAAAATGACCTGAGGGCCACAGGGCAAGTTTTCATATCCCATGGGGGCCACATGCAAACTTTCAAATTTCAAAAACAACATTAACCGCTTGCCGACCAGCCGCCGTGATTATACTGCGGCAGGTTGGCACGTTCCTGCGAGCCGTCGTAGCTATACGTCAGCTCCTTTAAGCGGGATAGCAGGTGTGCGCATGCGCACGCTGCACTGCGGGGGTGCCAATGCTTGTGGCGAGCACGAGAGAGAGAACAGGGACGTGTGTGTGTGTGAACACAAAAATCCCTGTTCTGTGAGGAGAGACAGATCGTGAGTTCCTAATAGCTAGGAACCATGATCTGTTATCCCCTCTAGTCAGTCCCCTCCCCCTACAGTTAGAACACACAGTCAGGGAACACAGTTCACCCCTTGATCACCCCCCAGTGTTAAACCCTTCCCTGCCAGTGACATTTATACAGTAATCAGTGCATTTTTATAGCACTGATAGCTGTATAATTGTCAATCGTCTCAAAAATGTGTCAGAAGTGTCCAATGTGTTCACCATAATGTCGCAGTCACGATAAAAATCGCAGATCGCCACCATTACTAGTAAAAAAAATAATAATAAAAATGCCATAAATCTATCCCCTATTCTGTAGACATTATAACTTTTGCGCAAACCAATCAATATATGTTTATTGCGATTTTTATTACCAAAAATATGTAGAAGAATACATACCTGTCTAAACTGAAAAAAAAATTCTTTTTTTAAAAAAAAAAAATTGGGGATATTTAATATAGCAAAAAGTACAAAACACTGTTTTTTTTTTTCAAAATTGTCGCTTTTTTTGTTTGAGTCGTATGAAACCACAATTGTCAGTTAAAGCGACGCAGTGGAGTATCGCAAAAAAATGCTCTGGCCATTGAGCAGCCAAATCTTCCGAGGCTGAAGTGGTTAAACTAGTTAAAAAGAGGCAAGAGGTGCGACTTTATATGAAGCACACGGGAGCAGATGAATAAGTTGGATATATAAAAAACAACCTTTGATAGGTTCATATGTCATATAATTTCATATCTAAATTGTTTGCATATTACTATATATTAATACTTTTTACATTTCATTCAAACCTGATATTACACAAAGATTGACATTCCAACAAAAAATTCATTTATTTACAGATACATGGAGTAGTTGATACATATTTACATACATTGCAGTTGATACCTATGCAGACTATTAACCTACTAGTGTATCTCTTAATGGAGATGAAAAAGGGTGAAAAAAGGTTAAAAGAACGTCCATAAAAAAATTGATGAATATAAACATATATGGATTCATAGGGAAATCTTGACAGCCCATAATAGTTACTGTATACGGTAATTAGCTCAACGCGTTTCAGGGCCTTACAGCCACTCATCAGGAGAAAAACCGTAATGATTGTCTAAAAATGAGAATTTTTTTTTTATAGTATACTCAAAGGATTATTCTCATTCTCCCTCTTAACTGTGTGAGAAAAACATGGGATTGTGGGTAAATCTTATACCCATAAACCCATATATTTCCTTGTAGCTAAGAGGGCTGGGCTGAAAGGGAGCATTTGTCTTTTAGACACATGCCCCTTCTATGACACTACAGTGAGAGGTGTGCCTCCACTGCAGCATTTTTATTGGACAGCTGGGGCTAATGGCACCTTACCATTGGTTCAAGACTCAAAGCTGTCCATTGAGCTCAGTGCCTCTGACAAGAAGTGAGGAGAGGCACTGTGAGCTCAACCTCTCAGTCTGATGCAAACAGAGTGTGCCAGTTTGTATTTAAACTGGCTGCTCTGTATGTAGCTTCTGACATGCTGCACAAGGAGCCTCGTATCTCTGGAACAATAGGTTGTAAGAGCCCCAAAAGAGGACTTAGGCTACCTACCCCCCAAGTCACCAAACTACGACCCCCGAAGCTTGATTTTTTTTTTATTGTTTTAATGTTCATGGCCCTGCCTCACCTGACTGCATGTCCCTGCATTGCTGTATTAAGTAATTTTCTTGACAACTAATAAATAAGGCAAGAGGAGCTAAGAATGGAGTATGGCTGACACATTTTTTCACATTTCCAAAGGGGACTGGAGACGGACTTCAGTGTCCGGCACCCAAATTGTCCATGTAAAGGTGTCTTAAGCTAAGCTGTGGATTTGGGTATGACTACACAGCTCATGTTGCCATACTGAAGATACAAGACCTTGAGGGGAAAAAAAATTTGGGGTTAAGGAAGAGAAATTAGGGAAACTTGTTTTGGTTCATGGAAGGAAACTAGATCTGGGTCAGTTTTAGACTAAAGTAGATCTAAACTATGGATGACATTTAGTTTGCTAAAGCATTGCATATCATAAATCTCCTCTGTACAGTGTAAGTCAGGAAGCACTCAGCTTTGTTCAGTTGGATGGAGCAGAGGGTTGGGCAGACATTAGAGGCCTAAAAATCCCCTGGTGTTTCCATAAAGAGAACAAGTCCAATGATATCACAGAGGGCACCTTTTTTAACCCCTTGCTGACCTGCGCACGACGATATACGGCGGCACAATGGCACGGCTGGGAAAATGGGCGTACAGGTACGTCCCCTTTAAATTGCGGTCATGCAGGCTCGATGTCCGCCGGGGGGCCCACGATTGTGTCACGGAGCGGCAGAACGGGGAGATGCCTATGTAAACAAGGCATTTCCCTGTTCTTCCTTAGCAACATGACAGATCTACTTCTCCCTGTCATCGGAAGCAATGATCTCTGTCATGTTCCAGTGAGAAAATACTCCCTACAGTTAGAATCACTCCCTAGGACACACTTAACCCCTTGATCGCGCTCTAGTGTTTAACCCCTTCCCTGCCAGTGTCATTTACACAGTAATCAGTGAATTTTTATAGCACTAATCGCTGTATAAATGACAATGGTCCCAAAATAGTATCAAAAGTGTCCGATGTGTCCGCCATAATGTCGCAGTAACGATAAAAATTGTAGATCGCTGCCATTACTAATAAAAAAAATAATAATAATAAAAATGCCATAAAACTATCCCCTATTTTGTGTACGCTATAACTTTTGCACAAACCAATCAATATACGCTTATTGCGATTTTTTTTTTTACCAAAAATATGAAGAAGAATACATATTGGCCTAAACTGAGAAAGAAATTAGTTTTTTTATATATTTTGGGGGATATTCATTATAGCAAAAAGTATTGCTTTTTTTTCAAAATTGACGCTTTTTTGTTTATAGCGAAAAAAATAAAAACCGCAGAGGTGATCAAATTCCACCAAAAGAAAGCTCTATTTGTTGGAAAAAAAGGACGTCAATTTTGTTTGGGTGCAACATCGCACGACCGCACAATTGTCAGTTAAAGTGACGCAGTGCCGTATCACAAATTGTGCTCCGGTCAGGAAGGGGGTAAATCCTTCTGGGGCTGAAGTGGTTAACCCATGCACACACATATGAATACAAACTCATGAATAGAGAACACACTTGTATGTAAAAGATTGTGCCACATGTTATATATTGTTGTGTACCCAGTGTGAGAGCAATAATTCTAGGTCCCTCATTTACTGTATAGTTAACTGTAAATTATATATCAAACATTATTTTGAGTGCTGTCATTTTTTGCCACTTTGTTAGTCCACATAGCTTTGAGAGCAGAAGCAAATTATATTTCCCAGCACACTTACAAACAAGCCAGTTAAAACATAAATAAAAAAAATACACTGTCTAACAACCTGAGTTAAAAACAGAGGTTTTAGATGCATATTTGCAAATATATGTGGAAGCCGTCTCATCAAGGCGCCTCTGTATAGTCCTAGAGCTAAAACGGCACTATGCAGGGGAGCCTTGACAAGGCAGCTTGGCTTTCACATATATCTGCAAATATTCTACAACTAAAATCTCTGTTTTTATCTTAAAATGTTAGACAGTTTTCTGGCTAGCTGGTAAGTATCCTGGGAAATACATCTTGGTTTGTCTACTCTGTGCAAAGCCCTTCCATTTGTATCATATTATAATAGCTAGCAAAAAATTGGGGTTCTTGCCAGCTTTGTTTAGCACACAGCTTTGAGGCCTGACATATTCCATATCCATTTACTATACACTACCGCATCTTTTATTTTGTGCAAAAAAATTGGGGATTAGGCCTCATGCACATTGGACGTTATATTAACGTTAAAAAAAATGGCAGTAGCTTTGCAGTGAGTTTTTCAACGTTTTTGCAATAGCGCTTTTCAGCGTTTTTTTTTCAATGGATCAAAAACATTAAAAAACGCTGGTGAGCCACGTTTTTGAGCGTTTATCTGTGTTTTTAGACGTTAGAGCGTTTTTACAGCTGAAAAACTCTTCTCAGAACCCACCAGTTTTGTGTTTTGTTTTTTTTAACACCCAAAAAATGCCCTAGCCAAAAACAGTTGATAACAGCCTATGTGTGCATGGACACATAGGATAACATGCTGGAGAGCTTATTGACTGTAGAAAAAAACACTTCAAGCCAAAAACAGCAGCTGTAAAAACATGCAAAAACGTCCAGTGTGCATGAGGCCTTAAAGTGGGTTCATGAAATTTCAGCTGGGCACATATCTGCAGTGTTTTCTTATCTCACTCCAAAGCCCTAAGTCCCGTGGCTTTCTCCTGCTCCATTCCTCTGTTATCAGCCTGATAACTTCTGACATGTTCTCTGACATATGTAATAAAACCAGCCTAAAATAAAAAGGGAATATCGTTGTTATGGCAGCAGCTAGCCTCTTTTTTTTATTATTGCATTTTAGTGTAAATATGAGATCTGAGGTCTTTTTGGAGTCCCATGAACTCGATGTTCGTCAATGGCCTAGGATCACGGCGAGGAGAGGCAGAACAGGGAACTGCCTATGTGAACAAGACATTTCCCTGTTCTGCCTAATAACATGACAGCGATCTACTGTTCCCTGTCATTGGGAACATCGATCTCTGTCATTTCAGTGGTAGCCCATCCCCCCTACAGTTAGAACACGCTGAGGGAACACACTTAACCCCTTGATTGCCCCCTAGTGTTTAACCCCTTCCCTGCCAGTGGTATTTATACAGTAATCAGTGGCTATTTTTAGGTCTGATCGCTGTATATGTCAATGGTCCCCAAATAATGTCAAAAGTGTCCGATCTGTCTGCCGCAATGTCGCAGTCCCGATAAAAATCGCAGCTTACCGCCATTACTAAAAAAAAAAATAATAATAATTATGCCATCAATCTATCCCCTATTTTGTAGACACTATAAATTTTGCACAAACCAATCAATATACGGTACACTTATTGCGATTTTTTTTTAACCAAAAATATGTAATAAAGAACGGGCAGCGCTTCCGAATCGTGCTTTGAAAGCGCCGCAACACATGCGTTTTTAATCCCTTTTTCATCTGCTAGTGGGGGTAAAAATGGTCCTGCTAGTGGCCAAAAAGCGCTGCTTAGATAGTGGTAAAGCGCCACTAATGCATGGGTGGCTCCAGTGTGAAAGGGGTCTAAAGGAGTTGTAATGACAGAAGGTTTGTTATCATAATGCATTCTATCCATTAAGATAACAAACCTTCAGTGTGTAGCAGCCTCCCCAGCAACCCCCAATACTTACCTGAGCCTCACCTTTATCCAGCAATGTCAACGAATCCCTCGGCCGTCCGGGACTCTCCCTCCTGATTGGCTGAGACACAGCAGTGGCGCCATTGGGCAGCTCCGTGCTGGACCAATGAAAAGACAGCGGGGGGCAGGACCAAGCCACGCTCTGTATGTGAATGGACAATGTCCATTCACAGGTGCATGGCTCAGCAGCAAGCCTGCTGGAGTGCCCCCGTAGCAAGCGGTTTGCTATTGGGGGCACACGGCAGGTGAGAAGAGCCAGGACCACCAATGGTGGACACAAAAAGAAGAGGGTCGGGGCTGCTTTGTGCAAAACCAACTGCACAGAGCAGGTTAGCATAACATTTTTGTTTTTTGTTTGTTTTTTTAAAAGGAGACCTTACAATCACATTAAAGCAAACTTTTCCATTTTCCTACAATGTGGCAGTACAACATTTTAACAGAGTTCAAGCAAGGTGACTACATGCTTGCCAACAGTACAAAATACTATTTGATAACCAGTTCAGCTCTTGCACTGGTATACCCTTATGGACAACAGCCTGTTTGTTTAGCGATAAATTAGTCATAAATTAATGTGGTATTAACCACTTGCCTACTGCCCACTTTTACTCCATTCCCGCCCAGGCCAATTTTCAGCTTTCTGCACTGGCGCACTTTGAATGACAATTGTGCAGTGGTGGCCCATCCATAGGGGACGCAAGGGCGCCACCACGCCCAACCCCCCACCCCAACCCAGCAGTCACAAAAAAATAAATAAATATTTTTTTTTTAAAAAGGCCCCTTTAAAAAATTTTAAAAAAAATGTTCTTTAAGTGCACTGTCTTCGGGCACCGAACACAGTGCACTATGGGAAGTGCCACGTCAATGAGGCGAGGCACTTCATTTGCAGGATTCTGACCTGCTTTGCGGCACAATCCAAAGCACCGAGCAGCTTCCGCCCGTAGTATTACTTCGGGCGGGAGCTTTGTTGTTCAAGTTAAGAGGTTACTTCCGGTTTCCCTGTTCCACAGGGAAACTGGAAATGACGTCAGTAGCTCCGTGGAATGCACGGCCCAAGCAGAGCTGCCTGTAAGGTAAGTAAGTGAGGCTGCATTTGATGGGGCACAGTGAGGCTGCATTTGATGGGGCACAGTGAGGCTGCATATGATGGGGCACAGTGAGGCTGCATATCATGGGGCACAGTGAGGCTGCATATTATGGGACACAGTGAGGCTGCAAATGATGGGACACAGTGAGGCTGCATATGATGGGGCACAGTGAGGCTTCATATGGTGGGACACAGTGAGGCTGCATATGATGGGACACAGTAAGACTGAATATGATGGGACACAGTGAGGCTTCATATGATGGGACACAGTGAGGCTGCATTTGATGGGGCACAGTGAGGCTGCATATGATGGGCACAGTGGCTGCATTTGATGCTGCACATTGGCTGCATTTGATGGAGCACATAGGATGCATAGGATGGGAACATTCACTGCATAAGATGGGCACAGTGGCTGTATTTGAGGGGGCAAAGTGGCAGCATTTGATGGCACAGTGGCTGCATTTGATGGCACAGTGGCTGCGTTTGATGGCACAGTGGCTGCGTTTGATGGCACAGTGGCTGCGTTTGATGGGCACAGTGGCTGCGTTTGTTGGGCACAGTATGATTGATGGCGCCAATTGATGGGCACAGTGGCTGCGTTTGATGTACAGTGGCGCCAATTGATGGGCACAGTGGCTGCGTTTGATGGCACAGTGGCTGCATTTGATGGTACAGTGGTGGCAATTGATGGGCACAGTGGCTGCGATTGATGGGCACAGTGGCTGCATTTGATGGGCACAGTGACTGCGTTTTCTCGGCACAGTGGCTGCATTTGATGGTACAGTGGCGGCAATTGATGGGCACAGTGGCTGCGTTTGATGGGCACAGTGGCTGTGTTTGATGGCACAGTGGCAGCAATTGATGAGCACAGTGGCTGCTTTTGATGGCACAGTGGCTGCGTTTGATGGCACAGTGGCTGCATTTGATGGCACAGTGGCTGCGTTTGATGGGCACAGTGGCTGCGTTTGTTGGGCACAGTATCTGCGTTTGATGTACAGTGGCACCAATGGATGGGCACAGTGGCTGCGTTTGATGTACAGTGGCGCCAATTGATGGGCACAGTGGCTGCGTTTGATGGCACAGTGGCTGCATTTGATGGTACAGTGGTGGTAATTGATGGGCACAGTGGCTGCGATTGATGGGCACAGTGGCTGCGTTTGATGGGCACAGTGACTGCGTTTTATCGGCACAGTGGCTGCATTTGATGGTACAGTGGCGGCAATTGATGGGCACAGTGGCTGCGTTTGATGGGCACAGTGGCTGTGTTTGATGGCACAGTGGCGGCAATTGATGAGCACAGTGGCTGCGTTTGATGGCACAGTGGCTGCGTTTGATGGCACAGTGGCTGCGATTGATAGCACAGTGGCTGCGATTGATGGCACAGTGAGGCTGCAATTGATGGGGTTTTTTTTTCAGAATTTTTCAGTTTGTTTGCGCCCCCCCAAAAATTTTGAGCACCAGCCGCCACTGCAATTGTGCCGTCATGCAGCACTGTACCCATATAAAATTTTTATCATTTTTTTTTGCGAACAGATAATTTTTTCCTTCACTTATGTACGCTGATGAGGCTGCACTAATGGGCACTGACAAGCAGCACTGATGGGCACTGGTGAGAAGGCACTGATGAGGCTGAAATGATGGGCACTGACAGGCAGCACTGATGGGCACTGATTACTGGCACTGGTGAGAAGACACTGATGAGGCTGAAATGATGGGCACTGACAGGCAGCACCTGATGGGTACTGATAGGTGGCACTGATAGGCAGCACTGATGGGGAGGCACTGGTAGGCAGCACTGATGGGCACTCATTGTCAATGATAGGCAGTACTGATGGACCCTGTTGGGGCTGCACTGATAATCAGGACACAGTGAGACACCACTCTGGATGAAGGAGTGCAGGGGGAACAGCGGACAGCAGGGGGAGGACAGTGTTAAATGTATTAGCAGATTTCAATACACTAATTGAAACCAAACTCCACCCAACATTTTATAATCAGTTACAGCAAAAAAATAGATGTTCTTTAAGGATAAATGTTTTACTTGAATAAATAAAAGCTTATCATTTTAACCACACCTGCCAGTGTTAAAGTGGTTGTAAAGCCACTATCGTACTATCATGACATTCCCTCTGTTAAATAAGGACATGTGCCCTACACTATGTGTTTTATAAAAAAGATGCAGATTTTTACCTTCATTCAGAGCGTCTCCCAGTGCTCATGTGACTCCTTGGCTCTCTCCTCTCCTGGGCAGACAGCTCCAGCAGGCGGGACCGAGAACTCCCACTGACGTCAGCGGAGGAGTCACGTGAGCGCTGGGGGATGCTCTGAAAGAAGGTAAAAACTGGCGTCTTTTTTATAAAACACATACTGTGTGGCACGTCCTTATTTAACAGAGGGGATGGCATGATAGTACGATAGTTTTATAGCAGCAGGAGTGGCGCTGTCATGAGCTGACAGGCAGGGAGGGGAGGGGGGAGAGGAGGACAGGAGAGCTGCGGATGACGGAGGCACGTAAACTGACCACGATGTCAGGGCTCAGCAGCCATGATAAACCACGGTCAGTTTACAGGGGGGAGGGCAGAAAAAGGCAGGATCAGCCAGGTATTTCAGGTGATACAGGGGGCCAAATTACACAGCACAAGTACTGTGAGGTATAACATGCTTTAAGGGAACAGGATCTTTCTTTTTTTTAGGTTAACAAACACTTTAAATGGTTTGTCTGATCCATTTAAACTGATACAGTCTGCTGGAAAGCTTGAGCTTTTAAAAAACAACAGACTTGCTGGCAGGATCACCAGGTGAAAATAAAGGAAAGAAAGCCTAAAAAAGAAAATGAATGCAGCCATTACATCTAAGAACTGGTAAGCTGCAATAAAATACATGTTGCTTTTGAGTTTAATACTGCTTTAAGATAACAAAGTATTACAGTAAAACCTTGGATTGCGAGCGTAATTCGTTCCAGAAACATGCTTGTAATCCAAAGCACTTGAAACAGTAAAACTTAAAAAAGTATCTTAAAACAAATTTCCCCATAAGAAATAATGGAAACTCAAATGATTCGTTCCACAACCATTTATTCATAGGTCCTTCAGTTTATAGTCCATATAAAAAGATTATAACAATGTTATAGGTTGTGCAACCATAAAATGTCCATCAACAAATGGAAGCCTCCACAAGGGGATTAGAAGCAAAATCCAGCAGGAGCTTCAGAGTATATGGGGGGGGGGGGCAAGGTTTTCTTTTGGCAATATTGTCTTGCAAAAAAATATTTTATTTACCGCATTTATTTTATTTAAAAACAATTTACCTTTTAGAACTGTCATATGCAGATCAAAAGGTAATTCCTTTAACCACTTCAGCCCAGGAAGGATTTACCCCCTTCCTGACCAGAGCACTTTTTTTGGCACTGCGTCGCTTGAACTGCTAATTGAGCCTTCATGCAATGCTGTACCCAAACAAAATTTGCATCCTTTTTTCCCCAAAAATAGAGCTTTCTTTTGATGGTATTTGATCACCTCTGCAGTTTTTATTTTTTGCGCTATAAACGGAAAAAAACGAAAATTTTGAAAAAATTTATATTTTTCACTTTTTGTTATAAAAAAATCCAATAAACTCAATTTTAGTCATACATTTAGGCCAAAATGTATTCGGCCACATGTCTTTGGTAAAAAAAAATGTCAATAAGCGTATATTTATTGGTTTGCGCAAAAGTTATAGCGCCTATAAACTAGGGTACATTTTCTGGAATTTACACAGCTTTTAGTTTATGACTGCCTATGTCATTTCTTGAGGTGCTAAAATGGCAGGGCAGTACAACCCCCCCCCCCCAAATGACCCCATTTTGGAAAGTAGACACCCCAAGGAAATTGCTGAGAGATATGTTGAGCCCATTAAATATTACATGTTTTTGTCCCAAGTGATTGAATAATGATTAAAAAAAAATAAAAAATTACAAAAAGTTGTCACTAAATGATATATTGCTCACACATGCCATGGTTATATGTGAAATTGCACCCCAAAATACATTTAGCTGCTTCTCCTGAGTATGGAGATACCACATGTGTGGGACTTTTAGGGAGCCTAGCCGCGTACGGGGCCCCGAAAACCAAGAACCGCCTTCAGGATTTCTAAGGGCGTAAATTTTTGATTTCAACCCTCACTACCTATCACAGTTTTGAAGGCCATAAAATGCCAGGACAGTTCAACCCCCCCCCCCCTCCCCAATGACCCAATTTTGGAAAGTAGACACCCCAAGCTATTTGCTGAGAAGCATGTTGAGTCCATGGAATATTTTATATTTTGACACAAATTACGGGAAAATTACAAACTTTTTTTTTTTTTTTTGCACAAAGTTGCTCAAACATGCCATGGGCATATGTGGAATTACACCCAAAATACTATCTGCTGCTTCTCCTGAGTATGGGGATACCACATGTGTGGGACGTTTTGGGAGCCTAGCCGCGTACGGGACCCCGAAAACCAATCACCGCCTTCAGGATTTCTAAGGGCGTAAATTTTTGATTTCACTCCTTACTACCTATCACAGTTTTGAAGGCCATAAAATGCCAAGATGGCACAAAACCCCCCAAATTACCCCATTTTGGAAAGTAGACGCCCCAAGCTATTTGCTGAGAGGCATGTTGAGTCCATGGAATATTTTATATTTTGCCACAAGTTGGAGGAAATGACCAACTTCTTTTTTTTTGCACAAAGTTGTCACTAAATGATATATTGCTCACACAGGCCATGGGCATATGTGGAATTGTACCCCAAAATACATTCTGCTGATTCTCCTGAGTACGGGGATACCACATGTGTGGGACTTTTTGGGAGCCTAGCTGCGTACGGGGCCCTGAAAACCAATCACCGCCTTCAGGATTTCTAAGGATGTAAAATTTGTCTTTTTCCCGCAACTTGTGTCACAATATAAAATATTCCATAGACTCGACATGCCTCTCAGCAAATAGCTTGGGGTGTCTACTTTCCAAAATGGGGTCATTTGGGGGGTGTTTGAACTGTCCTGGCATTTTATGCACAACATTTGAAGCTTATGTCACACATCACCCACTCTACTAATCACTTGAAGACAAAGCCCTTTCTGACACTTTTTGTTTACATGAAAAAATTTTTTTTTTTTTGCAAGAAAATTACTTTGAACTCCCAAACATTATATATTTTTTTAAGCAAATGCCCTACAGATTAAAATGGTGGGAGTTTCATTTTTTTTTCCACACAGTATTTACGCAGCGATTTTTCAAACGCAGTTTTTAGGGAAAAAACACACTTCTTTTAATTTTAATGCACTAAAACACACTATATTACCCAAATGTTTGATGAGATAAAAAGGATGATCTTAGGCGAGTACATGGATACCAAACACGACATGCTTTAAAATCAAACACGACATGTTTTAAAATTGCGCACAAACGTGCAGTGGCAACAAACTAAATACTTTTTTAAAAGCCTTTAAAAGCCTTTACAGGTTACCACTTTAGATTTACAGAGCAGGTCTACTGCTAAACTTACTGCCCTCGATCTGACCTTTGTGGTGATACCTGTTGCTGTTTACATTTGACGCCAGACTGCCGCTTGCGTTCGCCTTTGCGCGAGAGCAGGGGGGGACAGTGGTGCTTTTTTTTTTTTCTTTATTATTTTTTTGCTTTTTTATCTTATTTTTAAACTGTTCCTTTAATTTTTTTTAATCATTTTTATTGTTATCTCAGGGAATGTAAATATCTACTATGATAGCAATAGGTAGTGACAGGTACTCTTTTTTTAAAAAATTGGGGTCTATTAGATCTCTCCTATGCCCTCAAAGCATCTGACCACACCAAGATCGGTGTGATAAAATGCTTTCCCAATTTCCCAATGGCGCTGTTTACATCCGGCGAAATCTAAGTCATAAAATGCTCGTAGCTTCCGGTTTCTTAGGCCATAGATATGTTTGGAGCCATTCTGGTCTCTGATCAGCTCTATGGTCAGCTGGCCGAATCAACGGCTGCATTTTTAGGTTCCCTGTTGGGACAGGAGAGCCAGAGAAAAACATGGAAGAAAGTGGGGGGGCATTCCCTCCCACTGCTTGTAAAAGCAGTCTAGAGGTTAATTAGCCACTAAGATTGCTTTTACATGAATGCCGACCGCTGGCTGAAAAGAATAATACTAAGATCATACCTAAACCTGCAGGCATCATTCTGGTGTAACCACTCAAAGTCCAGCAACATACCAGTACGTTGCTGGTCCTTGTTGGGCATATATTGTAAACCTTTTTTTCATGCAGCCTGTGGGCTGAACGAAAAAAAGAGATTGATCAGTGGGTATGCCCACCATTAGAATACCTTCCTTCATCCACCCACTTCTAATGATGGGCATACATGCACCGTTTATATATGTCGAAGCATAGGGGCATCCGCCTCAAAAGGTAGGAGCAAATCACTCCTCTGCCCCTGCTGCCCCCATGAATTCGGGATATATGCTCTTTTTTTTAACTGTTGTGGTGAAATCACCTCCTACAGAGCTGGAGTCACGGCTTTATGTATCGTGGGAGCAAACGCTGTTGCTGTCAAGATAAATAAATCCGCGCTGCAACTGAATGGCGTACCTGCTAAGCAAATGATGGTTAACAATAAAACAAAGTAACATTACAGTATAACAGTAAGACTTACCATACCTGCAAAGCAAATACAAAAAAAACATAGTAAAAAATAAAACATTTTTTAACGCAACCTGTGCCTAAAATATATATATGCCTAAGCATGGGGGCATCCACCCGCAAAAGGTAGGAGCAAATCGCTCCTCCGCCCCTGCTGCCCCCATGCTTCGGCATATATGCCTTTTTTTTTAACTGTGAAGTGAAATCACCTCCGACAGCGCTGGAGTCACGGCTTTATGTATCGTGGGAGCAAGCGCTGTTGCTGTCAAGATAAATAAATCCGCTCTGCAGCTGAATTGCGTACCTGAAAACAAAAAAATGGTTACCAATAAAACACAGTAAACAGTAAAGTATAAAAAAATTGCATACCTATAAAGCAAACATGATAAAACATAATAACAATAAAACATTGCAGAATAGAATACAGTAAAAAAGAGCAGAGCAATAGAGAGAGAATACAGAGAGAACAATAAAACGACAACTATTTTTGTTTTTTTTATTTTGTATATTTTCTTGTGTATTTTTTTTTTTTTACACTTTTTTTTGTAATTGTAACTTTTGTAACTGTTATGCCCCGTACACACGGTCAGATTTTCCGAAGGAAAATGTGTGATAGGACCTTGTTGTCGGAAATTCTGACCGTGTGTGGGCTCCATCACACATTTTCCATCGGATTTTCCGACACACAAAGTTTGAGAGCAGGATATAAAATTTTCCGACAACAAAATCCGTTGTCGGAAATTCCGATCGTGTGTACACAAATCCGACGGACAAAGTGCCACGCATGCTCAGAATAAATAAAGAGATGAAAGCTATTGGCCACTGCCCCGTTTATAGTCCAGACGTACGTGTTTTACGTCACCGCGTTCAGAACAATCGGATTTTCCGTCAACTTTGTGTGACCGTGTGTATGCAAGACAAGTTTGAGCCAACATCCGTCAGAAAAAATCCTAGGATTTTGTTGTCGGAATGTTCGAACAAAGTCCGACCGTGTGTACGGGGCATAACTGGTTCCAGGTTCGCGTCTCTCAAAATATGATGGCATCTTGGGAGACCCTTTGAAAGTTTGCCTAGTCTGTATGTAAGCGTTCAAAACATTCACCAATGCAAAGACCAGGATTGTCAGGACAGGAGGGACAATAATAGCGGGTGTCACGCCTATATCCGCGCTTGCTGCAGACACGACATCTTTTTGGGGGGGCTCGTTGGGTAGGGGTACTCAGGAGGACATAAATAAAATGCCTCATGCAGCCGGCTTACTGCATTTTGTTGGGGAAGGTGAGGTGGAGCACTGTCTGGAAACAGAAGGCCTCTGATGATCTCTTCCTGCAATTTAAGAAAGGATCCAGTCCGTCCTGAAGCTCTGTATAGCACATGACCATTCAGCAAAGCCGATTGAAATAAATAAACAGACACTTTCTTGTACCAGCGTCTGGCCTTACGGGCAATTAGGTACGGCGCCAATAACTGGTCGTTGAGGTCCACCCCTCCCATATTTTGGTTATATTCGTGGACACGGAGGGGTTTCTCCACAACACCAGTCGCCGTAGTAATTTGGACCGTCTTGTCTGCATGAAGGGAGGTAAGAACAAAACATTCTTATTATCCCTCCACTTCATAGCGAGGAAGTTATTACACTTGAAGCAGGCTCTCTCCCCCCAGCCTAAGATGGGAATCTACAAGCCGCTGGGGAAACCCAGGCGATTAGGTCGCACGGTGCCACATGCTCCAATCTGCTGATCAAACAAGTGACTAAAAAGTGGCATGCTCGTGTAATAATTGTCCACATATAAGTGGTACCCCTTTCCGAATAAGGGTGACACCAAATCCCACACAATCTTGCCAGCGCTTCCTATGTAGTCAGGGCAGTTTGTCGGCTCTACATAGCTATCTTTTCCCCCGTAAACCATAAAACTACATGTATAGCCTGTGGCCCTGTCACAGAGCTTATACATCTTGACCCCGTATCTGGCACGCTTGCTGGGAAGGTACTGTTTGAATGACAAGCGGCCAGAAAGCTTAATCAGGGACTCATCAACGCAGACAACTTGATGGGGAGTAAACAAGTCTGCAAAACATTGGTTCAAGTGGTTTAAGAGGGGCCGAATTTTGTAGAGCCGAACGTATCCAGGGTCTCCACGAGGACGACAGAGTTCATTGTCATTGAAGTGCATGAACCGCAAGATCTGCTCGTACAGTGCCCTGGCTATGGAAGCCGAGAACACGGGCATATGGTGAATTGGGTCAGTGGACCAATATGACCGCAACTCACTCTTTTTAGTTATGCCCATGTTGAGGGAAAGGCCCAGAAAGAGCTTAAATTCGGAAACGGTAATTGGTCTCCAATCTCTGGCAAGGGAGGACTGGGGAATAGTGGCAATGTGTTGACCAGAGTACAAATTGTTTTGGTCCACAATAGATCTAAAGAGATCTTCGGTGAAAAACAGCGAATAAAAATTGGCGTAAAATCAAAGGTTTCCACATGAATGCCGGGTTGGCCAGTGAATGAGGGAAGTATGGGTGCTGCAGAAGTAGTGGGTTCCCAATTAGGATTGGCGAATGCAGCAGGAAGGGCACTATGGGCACGACGGGCCTGTGTTCGTCTTCTTGTTGGCAGCGGGACACTACTTGTGCTTGCCACCTCACCAGCTTGAACTGCACTTATGGGACTTGCCACGTCACCACGTGATACTGCAGTGCTGGATTGACTACGACCAGGGTGTACTAGGCCGCTGGTGCTTGCCAGTTCACCAGAAGGAATAGCGGCGCTAGTACTGCTCTGCTACATACGAGGGACCTGCAGTTCTTGCACATCAATGACAGAAGAAGAAGATTGGGGTCTGGTACGCCTGACCTTGGCAGGGACCACAACTCAGTCGTCAGAGCTATCTGTCATGGAGCCGCTGTCCTCTACAGGATCCTATTCTGAGCCTGAATCTGACAGATGAGTGACTTCCTCTTCACTATCTGTCATGCTCAGAAACGTGTAGGCCTCTTCACTAGTGTACCTTCGATTTGCCATTTTGGGCTCTAAATTTAGTGGTACACTAGTGAGACTCACAGGTAAAAAAGCTCCTGACTGTTAGCGACTGTATCAAAACGTTACCAAAAAAACTGTTAGCGATCGCAGGGATGCAGTTATGTGTGTTTAGTGTTTTGCAAGTGACAGTGATCGATCGATACTGCACTTGGGTGGGCTGGGCTGGGCGGAGGGGCTAAACGCAGATGCTAGCAGGTATCTGGGCTGATCCCGCTAACACTGTGTTTATGGGAACCCTAAACAGCTGGGGACGCTAGTATAGATCTGATCGGATCAGATATTGATCTGTTCAGATACTATACCACTAAGGGAGGTGTATGCTGCGTGCGTGGGTGTTAGCGCTACTGGCACTAACCTGATGCTGCCTGGGGCGACGCAGACCCTATCTGACCCTAAAACGTAACTTATATCACCGCCGGGCGATCAGGGGGTTAAACCTTTATTAGGTAATAAACGGCGGGTGCCCTGAAACTATAAAAAGCAAACTAACTAACTAGCATCACCCGTAACAGTTATACGGTGATCACTGGTGAAAGGGTTAACTAGGGGGCAATCAGGGGGTTAAAACCTTTATTAGGTAGTATATGGGGGTACCTGACGCTATAAAACGCTGACAGCGAACCTAAATACTTACCTCCCTAACTAGCGTCACCAGCGAATACAGCTATCAGAAAAACGATTGCTTAGTGACACTGGCAACAGGGGGTGATCAAGGGGTAAACCCTAGACCTAAAGGGGCCTAACACTACTGCCCTACCACTTTTAACTGTCACAAATGACACCAATGCAATAATCAGAAAAAAAAAAAAAACTGCTATTGGTGTTACTGTGACAGGGGGTACGGGGAGGGGGGGGTGATCGGGGGTTGAAATGTGTGCCTAGAGTGTTCTACTGTAAGTGTAGTGTTGGTGCACTTACTTGGATGTCTTCTCTCCTCTGCGCCGGAACGAAAAGACCGACTTGAGGAGAGAAGACATCACTTCCTCTGCCGCTGTTTACATTACAGAGGCAGAGGAAGATTGTCATTCGTTGGGAGCGATCGCGAGGGGGTGGCCACGAATGAGTGTCCTCCCCCTCAGCACGGATCGCTCCCCTAACGATAGCCGCGGGAGGCAAATCACGTACCAGGTACCATTCTGCCGCAGTATATCTGCGTTAGGCGGTCGGCAAGTGGTTAAAGAGTAACTCCACTTTAAAAAAAAACATTCCCCTCTGAGTAATCTATGTACATTGCAAGGATTTTAACAAGCTTTGTTGCAGATGCCAACCTTTTGTTATTCTGAAGAAACATCTGTTTGTTTGTCTGTGTTCATGTGCAAGGTGAATCTATATGGGAGTGATTTTATATTTATATTTATCAATCAGCTGCTGCATCTGCAGGGCTTTAATGAGGAAAGTGGCAGGGTCGGCATCCCTTTAGAACTGCTTTCCCATTGGGAGCATCTCACCAAAAATTATATTTTTGTTGCAGAGGAGTCCCAAAATCTCACCGGCATCCTAGTGCCAATCACACAAGCAGGAAATGACATATCTGGAGGTGGGGGAGGTTGTACACCATCTGTGTACATAACGCTTCCAGGTAGATATATTGCATTGTATTTTACAGAAAGTGACAGTGCTGTAGATTGAGAATTCAATTACCAATTGTATACACTTTATTATAATTATTTTTTTTCCCACAAAAGTAGAGTTACCCTTTAATCTACAAATGAATGAAACAGTAAATACAATATAGCAATAATGTTGTTAACCCCTTCACACTGACCGTAGGTAAATATGCGGCTTGAAGGGGTTGTACCGGGGGGAAGACTGCAGCTGCATGCCTCACCCCGGTACAGTTTTTTTAGAGCCGGCAGTTGCCTTTCTTGGGATAACAACCGATGCGGCTAAGAAGTCACTCAGATGTTATCCCTCCTCCCGCAGCCTTCCGCAGCTCACTTGGGCTCTCCTGTCCCACTGGGAGGCCAGAGCGAGCAGCCGGCATGTCTGCTAGCTGGCCGGAGACCCGAACGAAGCCGGAATCGGGTTTGATCGGGTCTTGGATCTAGTAACCCGGAAGTGATGTCATGACATCTCTTCTGGTTTACAGAAGACTTAAAGGTGCAAAGGAGGGATTTGGGGTCCCTCCATAAAGAGTACCTGTCACTGCCTATTACTGTCACAAGGGATGTTTACATTCCTTCTGACAGCAATAAAAGTGATCATAATGTTTTTTTTCAAAGGGACGGTGTAAAAAGAAAAAAATTTTAAAGCGCCCCATCCCTCCGTGCTCGCACGCAGAAGTGAACTCATATGTAAGTTGCATCCGTAAATGTATGTAAACAGTGTTCAAACCACAGATGTGAGGTACTGCCGCGATCATTAGAGCGAGAGCAATAATTCTAACTTCCTCTGTGACTAAACTGGTAACCTGTAGAAATTTTTAAGGGATCTCCTATGGAGCTTTTTAAGTACCATAGTTTGTCGCCATTCCATGAGTGTGCACAATTTTAATGCATGGCATGTTAGGTATATATTTACTCGGCGTAACATCATCTTTCACATTACACAAAAAAATTTGGCAAACTTTACTATTTCTTTCTTTCTTTTTTTTATTAATGAAAGTGTATTTCTTTTCCAAAAAAATGCATTTGAAAGACCGCTGCGCAAATACTGTGTGACATAAAATATTGTAACGATTGCCATTTTAGTCTCTGCTAAAAAATATATACATAATGCTTGGGGGTTCTAAGTAATTTTCTAGCAAAAAATATGGGATTTTAACTTGTAAGCAACAAATGTCAGAAAAGGGCTGGAATGGGTTAAATGACATTTCTCAATGACACTTGGACACTATTTGTGAGTGTCATTTACACAGAAGTGGCTGGAGCCAGAAAGCAGGGTCAGGGTGCAGGGTGTAGAGATACAGCCTAGGAACATTTTATATTTTGTATCACCTATGTTATGTCTGGAAGTGGATAAAAGGTTTATAATCATAGAACTAAATATTGAATCTGCTATATATACTATATTGCAAAATACCTGTATATGTAATACACACACATGCACATTTACACATAGATAGATAGATAGATAGATAGATAGATAGATAGATAGATAGATAGATAGATAGATAGATAGATAGATAGATAGATAGATAGATAGATAGATAGATAGATAGATCCAAGCTCCCTTATTGTAAACATTTTTTCATGTATTAATATTAACTGGATCTACCTCCATCAGTGACTCATGTGGCTTTTTCAGGTTCACCAGATTGAGGTTCCCAATAATAGGAAGAGGTTTAGGGCCTGGAGGCATCTTTTCTTTGCTTTTCTTAGATCTATTAAACCAGAAGAAAAATAATAAAATGCATATTGTAAAATACAATAGCAAGTCAATCCTTGTCAGGACATAGGTGAGAAGAGTCATAGTGAACGGCTGTTATAGTAGTCTGCTAATAGCATCACTACACAGCATTTATACTCAGGGGATTAATTATCAACATATTTATCAGGGAACCTGCAAACGATAGCACCTTTTTTGTTCGTTGGCCAGTTTCTCTAGTTTGCGATTTCATAATCTTGGATTTGTACTTCTCAACCTGTATAATCAGTTTCCCTATGTTAAATGGCGGTTATATTTTTGGGGGTAGTTTTGATGCCAGAACCTAATGTTTACATTAATCGCGCTATGTTTACATTAATCGCGCTATGTTTACATTAATCACGCTATGTTTACATTAATCGCACTATGTTTACATTAACCACACTATGTTTACATTAACCACGCTATGTTTACATTAACCACGCTATGTTTACATTAATCACGCTATGTTTACATTAATCGCACTATGTTTACATTAACCACGCTATGTTTACATTAACCACGCTATGTTTACATTAACCACGCTATGTTTATATTAATCGTGCTATGTTTACATTAATCGCACTATGTTTACATTAACCACGCTACGTTTACATTAACCACGCTATGTTTACATTAATCACGCTATGTTTACATTAATCGCACTATGTTTACATTAATCACGCTATGTTTACATTAATCACACTATGTTTACATTAACCACGCTATGTTTACATTAACCACGCTATGTTTATATTAACCGTGCTATGTTTACATTAATCGCACTATGTTTACATTAATCGCGCTATGTTTACATTAATCGCTCTATGTTTACATTAATCGCTCTATGTTTACATTAATCGCACTATGGTGTGAACTATGAATAGAATATGTTCTGAGCATTACAGAACAAAGTCACTTTGATTATAAAATAAGCTACACAATTTCTAATAAGAGAGGAGGCAAAGGGATCAGCTGTCTATGCTGAATGTCGTTTTGGATACATTTATAAAATGACACAACCATCTTGACTGGGGTGGTGATATATCACTGGCTCCCCCCTACCCTCACCCCCCATAACTTTTTCACAATGCAGAATGCTATTTTGCTTGTCAGAGAAATATAGTTAATTACGTAAAAAGTCTGCTGCAGACATTTATATAAATACAATATATATTTTACAAGTGGACATTTTAAAAGGGTACAGATCCAGGATAAAAACAAATCTTGGTCTAATATTACATTAATAAGAGTCTGATTGAGTGTGAACTGAGAGAATGAATTAGGTTTCCGCCAATCACACTCTCTTCTATCTCTCCTCACTCCTCATACATCGCGCCCCGCCCCTTCTACACACAGCATGGCACATTGTGACTTCTCACAACTACCAATAAAGTTGGATGGACAGGAACTGATGTCACGCGTCGTGTCACCATGGCTCCTGTGGCCATCCAGGAAGTGTAGCGGAGAGAGGAATCCCCGGGAGCCGGAGAAGTGGGTGAGGGGCCGAGTGTCACCGGTATGTAGATCTGCAGAATGGCTTGTAGAAGATTATACACGGGGCTCCTCATGTTATCTGCTGAGGAGGTACAGAGGTGTCATGTCTGAGTGTAGGGATGAGGGATGATCAGAGCTGTCATGTCTGAGTGTAGGGATGAGGGATGTTCAGAGAGGTGTCATGTCCCAAGTGTAGGGATGAGGGATGATCAGAGAGGTGTCATGTCCCGAGTGTAGGGATGACGGATGATCGGAGCTGTCATGTGCCGAGTGAAGGGATGAGGGATGATCGGAGCTGTCATGTCTGAGTGTAGGGATGAGGGATGATCAGAGCTGTCATGTCTGAGTGTAGGGATGAGGGATGTTCAGAGAGGTGTCATGTCCCGAGTGTAGGGATGACGGATGATCGGAGCTGTCATGTGCCGAGTGAAGGGATGAGGGATGATCGGAGCTGTCATGTGCCGAGTGAAGGGATGAGGGATGATCAGAGCTGTCATGTCTGAGTGTAGGGATGAGGGATGTTCAGAGAGGTGTCATGTCCCGAGTGTAGGGATGACGGATGATCGGAGCTGTCATGTGCCGAGTGAAGGGATGAGGGATGATCGGAGCTGTCATGTCTGAGTGTAGGGATGAGGGATGATCAGAGCTGTCATGTCTGAGTGTAGGGATGAGGGATGTTCAGAGAGGTGTCATGTCCCGAGTGTAGGAATGAGGGATGATCAGAGGTGTCATGTCCCAAGTGTAGGGATGATCAGAGAGGTGTCATGTGCCGAGTGAAGGGATGAGGGATGATCAGAGCTGTCATGTCCTAGTGTAGGGATGAGGGATGATCTGAGCTGTCATGTCCTAGTGTAGGGATGATCGGAGCTGTCATGTCCCAGTGTAGGGATGATCGGAGCTGTCATGTCCTAGTGTAGGGATGAGGGATGATCGGAGCTGTCATGTCCTAGTGTAGGGATGAGGGATGATCGGAGCTGTCATGTCTGAGTGTAGGGATGAGGGATGATCGGAGCTGTCATGTCTGAGTGTAGGGATGAGGGATGATCTGAGCTGTCATGTCCTAGTGTAGGGATGAGGGATGATCGGAGCTGTCATGTCCTAGTGTAGGGATGATCGGAGCTGTCATGTCCCAGTGTAGGGATGATCGGAGCTGTCATGTCCTAGTGTAGGGATGAGGGATGATCGGAGCTGTCATGTCCTAGTGTAGGGATGAGGGATGATCGGAGCTGTCATGTCTGAGTGTAGGGATGAGGGATGATCGGAGCTGTCATGTCTGAGTGTAGGGATGAGGGATGATCGGAGCTGTCATGTCCTAGTGTAGGGATGAGGGATGATCGGAGCTGTCATGTCCTAGTGTAGGGATGAGGGATGATCGGAGCTGTCATGTCTGAGTGTAGGGATGAGAGATGATCGGAGCTGTCATGTCTGAGTGTAGGGATGAGGGATGATCGGAGCTGTCATGTCTGAGTGTAGGGATGAGGGATGATCAGAGCTGTCATGTCTGAGTGTAGGGATGAGGGATGTTCAGAGAGGTGTCATGTCCCGAGTGTAGGAATGAGGGATGATCAGAGGTGTCATGTCCCAAGTGTAGGGATGATCAGAGAGGTGTCATGTGCCGAGTGAAGGGATGAGGGATGATCAGAGCTGTCATGTCCTAGTGTAGGGATGAGGGATGATCGGAGCTGTCATGTCCTAGTGTAGGGATGAGGGATGATCTGAGCTGTCATGTCCTAGTGTAGGGATGATCGGAGCTGTCATGTCCCAGTGTAGGGATGATCGGAGCTGTCATGTCCTAGTGTAGGGATGAGGGATGATCGGAGCTGTCATGTCCTAGTGTAGGGATGAGGGATGATCGGAGCTGTCATGTCTGAGTGTAGGGATGAGGGATGATCGGAGCTGTCATGTCTGAGTGTAGGGATGAGGGATGATCGGAGCTGTCATGTCCTAGTGTAGGGATGAGGGATGATCGGAGCTGTCATGTCCTAGTGTAGGGATGAGGGATGATCGGAGCTGTCATGTCTGAGTGTAGGGATGAGGGATGATCGGAGCTGTCATGTCTGAGTGTAGGGATGAGGGATGATCAGAGCTGTCATGTCTGAGTGTAGGGATGAGGGATGTTCAGAGAGGTGTCATGTCCCGAGTGTAGGAATGAGGGATGATCAGAGGTGTCATGTCCCAAGTGTAGGGATGATCAGAGAGGTGTCATGTGCCGAGTGAAGGGATGAGGGATGATCAGAGCTGTCATGTCCTAGTGTAGGGATGAGGGATGATCGGAGCTGTCATGTCCTAGTGTAGGGATGAGGGATGATCTGAGCTGTCATGTCCTAGTGTAGGGATGATCGGAGCTGTCATGTCCCAGTGTAGGGATGATCGGAGCTGTCATGTCCTAGTGTAGGGATGAGGGATGATCGGAGCTGTCATGTCCTAGTGTAGGGATGAGGGATGATCGGAGCTGTCATGTCTGAGTGTAGGGATGAGGGATGATCGGAGCTGTCATGTCCTAGTGTAGGGATGAGAGATGATCGGAGCTGTCATGTCTGAGTGTAGGGATGAGGGATGATCGGAGCTGTCATGTCCTGAGTGTAGGGATGAGGGATGATCGGAGCTGTCATGTCTGAGTGTAGGAATGAGGGATGATCAGAGCTGTCATGTCCCGAGTGTAGGGATGATCAGAGCTGTCATGTCCGAGTGTAGGGATGAGGGATGTTCAGAGAGGTGTCATGTCCCGAGTGTAGGGATGATCAAAGGTGTCATGTGCCGAGTGAAGGGATGATCGGAGCTGTCATGTCTGAGTGTAGGGATGAGGGATAATCAGAGCTGTCATGTCCTAGTGTAGGGATGATCGGAGCTGTCATGTCTGAGTGTAGGGATGAGGGATGATCGGAGCTGTCATGTCTGAGTGTAGGGATGAGGGATGATCAGAGCTGTCATGTCTGAGTGTAGGGATGAGGGATGATCAGAGCTGTCATGTCCTGAGTGTAGGGATGAGGGATGATCGGAGCTGTCATGTCCTAGTGTAGGGATGAGAGATGATCGGAGCTGTCATGTCTGAGTGTAGGGATGAGGGATGATCGGAGCTGTCATGTCTGAGTGTAGGGATGAGGGATGATCGGAGCTGTCATGTCCTAGTGTAGGGATGAGGGATGATCGGAGCTGTCATGTCTGAGTGTAGGGATGAGGGATGATCGGAGCTGTCATGTCCTAGTGTAGGGATGAGAGATGATCGGAGCTGTCATGTCTGAGTGTAGGGATGAGGGATGATCGGAGCTGTCATGTCCTGAGTGTAGGGATGAGGGATGATCGGAGCTGTCATGTCTGAGTGTAGGAATGAGGGATGATCAGAGCTGTCATGTCCCGAGTGTAGGGATGATCAGAGCTGTCATGTCCGAGTGTAGGGATGAGGGATGTTCAGAGAGGTGTCATGTCCCGAGTGTAGGGATGATCAAAGGTGTCATGTGCCGAGTGAAGGGATGATCGGAGCTGTCATGTCTGAGTGTAGGGATGAGGGATAATCAGAGCTGTCATGTCCTAGTGTAGGGATGATCGGAGCTGTCATGTCTGAGTGTAGGGATGAGGGATGATCGGAGCTGTCATGTCTGAGTGTAGGGATGAGGGATGATCAGAGCTGTCATGTCTGAGTGTAGGGATGAGGGATGATCAGAGCTGTCATGTCCTGAGTGTAGGGATGAGGGATGATCGGAGCTGTCATGTCCTAGTGTAGGGATGAGAGATGATCGGAGCTGTCATGTCTGAGTGTAGGGATGAGGGATGATCGGAGCTGTCATGTCTGAGTGTAGGGATGAGGGATGATCGGAGCTGTCATGTCTGAGTGTAGGAATGAGGGATGATCAGAGCTGTCATGTCCCGAGTGTAGGGATGATCAGAGCTGTCATGTCCGAGTGTAGGGATGAGGGATGTTCAGAGAGGTGTCATGTCCCGAGTGTAGGGATGATCAAAGGTGTCATGTGCCGAGTGAAGGGATGATCGGAGCTGTCATGTCTGAGTGTAGGGATGAGGGATAATCAGAGCTGTCATGTCCTAGTGTAGGGATGATCGGAGCTGTCATGTCTGAGTGTAGGGATGAGGGATGATCGGAGCTGTCATGTCTGAGTGTAGGGATGAGGGATGATCAGAGCTGTCATGTCCTGAGTGTAGGGATGAGGGATGATCAGAGCTGTCATGTCCTAGTGTAGGGATGAGGGATGATCGGAGCTGTCATGTCCTAGTGTAGAGATGAGGGATGATCGGAGCTGTCATGTCCTAGTGTAGGGATGATCGGAGCTGTCATGTCCCAGTGTAGGGATGATCGGAGCTGTCATGTCCTAGTGTAGGGATGAGGGATGATCGGAGCTGTCATGTCCTAGTGTAGGGATGAGGGATGATCGGAGCTGTCATGTCTGAGTGTAGGGATGAGGGATGATCGGAGCTGTCATGTCCTAGTGTAGGGATGAGAGATGATCGGAGCTGTCATGTCTGAGTGTAGGGATGAGGGATGATCGGAGCTGTCATGTCCTGAGTGTAGGGATGAGGGATGATCGGAGCTGTCATGTCTGAGTGTAGGGATGAGGGATGATCAGAGCTGTCATGTCTGAGTGTAGGGATGAGGGATGATCAGAGCTGTCATGTCTGAGTGTAGGGATGAGGGATGATCGGAGCTGTCATGTCTGAGTGTAGGGATGAGGGATGATCGGAGCTGTCATGTCCTGAGTGTAGGGATGAGGGATGATCGGAGCTGTCATGTCCTGAGTGTAGGGATGAGGGATGATCGGAGCTGTCATGTCTGAGTGTAGGGTAGAGGGATGATCGGAGCTGTCATGTCTGAGTGTAGGGATGAGGGATGATCGGAGCTGTCATGTCCTGAGTGTAGGGATGAGGGATGATCGGAGCTGTCATGTCTGAGTGTAGGGTAGAGGGATGATCGGAGCTGTCATGTCCTGAGTGTAGGGATGAGGGATGATCGGAGCTGTCATGTCCTGAGTGTAGGGATGAGGGATGATCGGAGCTGTCATGTCTGAGTGTAGGGTAGAGGGATGATCGGAGCTGTCATGTCCTGAGTGTAGGGATGAGGGATGGTTAGAGAGGTGTCCTGTCCGAGTTGTCGTGGAAATTCCACTATACTCTTGGGAGCAATCTTTATTTATATAACAATAGAGCCTGATGGTTTCAAAATCGACCAATCAAGCACAGGCATTCCTTCGAACAGGAGGGGTTATACAACAACCAAAGAACAATGACTAGGGGAGTCTTATGGGCGTGTCTGGGCAGGGGCAGGGTGTATACAGATCTTTTATACGCAGGATGAGCAGGAGGAAGGGGAAAGGAACTTTAACCACTTGACAACTGGGCACTTAAACCCCCCTCGTGACCAGACCAATTTTCAGCTTTCAGCGCTCTCACACTTTGAATGACAATTACTCAGTCATGCAATACTGTACCCAAATGAATTTTTTGTCCTTTTTTTCATACGAATAGAGCTTTCTTTTGGTGGTATTTGATCACCTCTGGGTTTTTTATTTTTTGCGCTATAAATGAAAAAAGACTGCAAATTTTGAAAAAAAATGCATTTTTCTTAGTTTCTGTGATAAAATTTTGCAAATTAGTAATTTTTCTTCATAAATTTTGGCCACAATTTATAATGCTACATATCTTTGGTAAAAATAACCCAAATTAGTGGATATTATTTGGTCTTTGTGAAAGTTAGAGAGTCTACAAGTTATGGTGCAAATCATAAAAAATTGATCACATCTGATGCACTGACGGCCTATCTCATTTCTTGTGACCCGAACAAGTCAGGAAAGTACAAATACCCCACAAATGACCCCTTTTTTGAAAGTAGACAATCCAAGGTATTTAGTAAGATGCATGGTGAGGTTTTTGATGTTGTCATTTTTTCCCACAATTCTTTGCAAAATGAAGATTTTTTTTTTTTTTTTCCCCACAAAATTGTCATTGTAATAGGTTATTTCTCTCACATGGGATGTATATACCACAAATGACACCCCAAAATACATTCTGCTACTCCTCCTGAGTATGGGGATACCACATGTGTGGAACTTTTTCACAGCCTGGCCACATAGAGAGGCCCAACATGCAGGGAGCACCATCTGGTGTTCTAGGAGCATAAATTACACATCTAATTTGTTGACTACCTATTACACTTTTGAAGGCCCTGGAGCACCAGGACAATGACACGTGACACTGACGTGGCACTGATGACAAATGGCACTGATACGTGGCACTGATGTGGCACTGATGACAGATGGCACTGATACGTGGCACTGATGACAGATGGCATTAATACATGGCACTGATGACAGATGGCACTAATACGTGGCACTGACAGATGGCACTAATATGTGGCACTGATGACACATGGCACTAATATGTGGCACTGATGACATGTGGCGCTGATGACAAATGGCACTGATATGTGGCACTGATGACACGTGGCACTGATGAAAGATGGCACTAATACATGGCACTGATGACAGATGGCACTAATACGTGGCACTGATGACACACGGCACTAATACGTGGCACTGATGACAGATGGCACTAATATGTGGCACTGATGACACTGATGACAGGTGGCACTGATACGTGGCACTGATGACACTGATGACAGGTGGCACTAATACGTGGCACTGATGACACGTGACACTGATGACAGATGGCACGTGACACTGACAGGTGGCACTGATGACAGATGGCACTATGTGGCACTGATGACAGATGGCACTATGTGGCACTGATGACAGATGGCACTTATACGTGGCAGTGGGGACAGATGGCACTGGGGACAGATGGCAGGGGCAGATGGCAGGGCAGATGGCAGGGCAGATGGCAGGGGCAGATGGCAGGGCAGATGGCAGGGACTGTTAACAGCGGGACACCTTTTTTTTTTTTTTTCTTTTACACTCACCGCCGCAGCGGTTCCGCTCTCCCTCCTCACACGCTGTCTCTGTGTGAGGAGGGAGAGCCGGCGATGAGAGATGATCTCATATGTTTACATATGAGATCCTCTCTCATTGGCACCGCCGATTGGCAGCGGCCGTTTACGGTGATCTGTGACTGGCTGTGTCCGAGGGACACGGCCAGCACAAAACTTCCGCGATGCGCGCTCGCGGGAGCGCGCAATGCGGAAGTAAACAGGAGGCCGTCCAGGGACGCCCTCCCGGCAATTGGAGTCCGCGCTGTAGCCGTCTTTCGGCTATAGCGCGGACGCCTAGTGGTTAATTGGGCTTTACTTTTACGGTAATAAGTAGTTTTGATTTGGTTAAGGTACTTATATAGTGCCATCGATTTATGCAGTCATGGCCGAAATTGTTGGCACCCCAGAAATTTTTCAAGAAAATCAAGTATTTCTCACAGAAAAGTATTGCAGTAACACGTTTTGCTATACACATGTTTATTCTCTTTGTGTGTATTGGAACAAAACAAAAAAAGGGAGGAAAAAAGCAAATTGGACAGAATGTCACACAAAACTCCAAAACTAGGCTGGTCAAAATTCTTGGCACCCTTAACTTAATATTTGGTTGCACACCCTTTGGAAAAAAAATAACTGAAATCAGTCGCTTCCTATAACCATCAATAAGCTTCTTACACCTCTCACCCGGAATTTTGGACCCCACTCTTTGCAAACTGCTCCAGGTCTCTCTTATTGGAAGGGCGCCTTTTCCCAACAGCAATTTTAAGATCTCTCCACAGGTGTTCAATGGGATTTAGATCTGGACTCATTGCTGGCCACTTTAGAACTCTCTAGCGCTTTGTTGCCATCCATTTCTGGGTGCTTTTTGACTTATGTTTGGGGTCATTGTCCTGCTTGAAGACCCAAGATCTCGGACGCAAACCCAGCTTTCTGACACTGGGCTCTACAGTGCGACCCAAATTCCTTTGGTAATCCTCAGATTTCATGATGCCTTGCACACATTCAAGGCACCCAGTGCCAGAGGCAGCAAAACAACCCCAAAACATCATTGAACCTCCACCATATTTCACTGTTGGTACTGTGTTCTTTTCTTTGTAGGCATCATTCTGTTTTCGGTAAACAGTAGAATGATGTGCTTTACCAAAAAGCTCTACCTTGGTCTCATCTGTCCACAAGATGTTTTCCCAGAAGGATTTTGGCTTACTCAAGTACATTTTGGCAAACTGTAGTCTTTTTTATGTCTCTGTGTCAGCAGTGGGGTCCTCCTGGGTCTCCTGCCATAGCGTTTCATTTAAATGTCGACGGATAGTTCGCACTGACACTGATGCTCCCTGAGCCTGCAGGACAGCTTGAATTTCTTTGGAACTTGTTTTGGGGCTGCTTATCCACCATCCGGACTATCCTGCGTTGCAACCTTTCATCAATTTTTCTCTTCCTTCCACACCCAGAGAGATTAGTTACAGTGCCATGGGTTGCAAACTTCTTGATAATGTTGCACACTGTGGACAAAGGCAAATCTAGATCTCTGGAGATGGACTTGTAACCTTCAGATTGTTGATATTTTTCCACAATTTTGGTTCTCAAGTCTTCAGCCGGTTCTCTTCTCCTCTTTCTATTGTCCATGCTTGGTGTGGTACACAAAATGCAAAGACTAAGGCTGGCCATACACTATACAATTTACTTGTTCAACTTTCCTTTAGATTTACCAAAACCATATAATATGAGGTCAAACCTAAACCCTTTCAACTTGTATTTCATCAGGCAGGCCCTTGCACTACATAGTTTAAGGTAAATCTAAAGGAAATTGACTAAGAATATTGTATAGTGTATGGCCAGTCTAAGTGAACTTCTCTCCTTTTTATCTGCTTTCAGGTGTGATTTTTATATTGCCCACACCTGTTACTTGCCCCAGGTGAGTTTAAAGGAGCATCACATGCTTGAAACAATCTTATTTATCCACAACTTTGAAAGGGTGCCAAGAATTTTGACCAGCCCATTTTTGGAGTTTTGTGTGACATTATGTCCAATTTGCTTTTTTTTTCCTCTTTTTTTTGTTTTGTTCCAATACACACAAAGGGAATAAACATGTGTATAGCAAAACATGTGTTACTGCAATACTTTTCTGTGAGAAATACTTGATTTTCTGGAAAAATGTCTGGGGTCCCAACAATTTCGGCCATGACTGTATATTGTACGCTCACATCAGTCCCTGCCCTCAAGGAGTTTACAATTTAAGGTTCCCAACTCACATTCATACATATACATACTAGAGCCAATTTAGACAGGATCCAATTAACCTACCACAGCATGTCTTTGGAGTTAGAGGGAGAATCCATGCAGGCCCAGGAAGAACATGCAACCTCCAGGCAGGTAGTGCCATGGTGGGGATTCAAACCAACGACCCTAATGCTGCTAGGTGGAAGTGCTAACCACTTGGCCATTCATTTCTAAATGATCTGTTATCCCTTGTTTTGTGATTCTTTCGTAGCCCCCCAGGTGTGTCCTGTGCAATGGATTTCTCCCGATTTCTAGCAGATGACTTTGAGGTGAAGGACTGGGTGAACACCGCCTTTAAGTCGGTACAGAAAGATGCTCCCGGAAAGGTAGATGCACATGCTGCAACCTTAGTTATGAAACTACAGCTCTTCATCCAGGAGGTGAACAACTCAGTTGAAGGTATTTATAATAGAGTGTTTTTTTTTTTTTTTAAGCTGTAGCGTTAATTTATGGGAGAGCTAATGACTGTGGTTTCTTTTTTTCCTATAGAAAGTAGCCATCAGGCGCTGCAGAACATGCCAAGAGTCCTGCGTGATATAGAGGCCCTCAGACAGGAGGCCGCCTTCCTAAAGGAACAAATGATTCTCGTTAAAGAAGACATAAAGAAGTTTGAACAGGACACCGCCCAGTCCATGCAGGTCAGCATTGAGAGGCTCTCCTTTATTATTTCTGGACATAGACTTCATAAATTTCAGCCGCTCAGCTTGCTAGAGACAAGAGAAAATCGCTTGATTCCATTTAGGCCTCTTTTACAGGGGCGATACGATCAGGTCTGCCTGTCAGTATTTCAGTGTGTTGATTATAATCAATAAATCGTCAATGCTAATTGAATAAACATTATCATACATCCTTCACCAAGATAGACATTGGGGTTGATTTACTAAAACTGGAGATTGCAAAATCTGGTGCAGCTCTGCATAGAAACCAATCGGCTTCCAGGTTTTTTTTGTTTTTGTTTTTTTGACAAAGCCTAAAGTGGACCTTCAGTCATTTTTTTTCAACTTTCCATCCATTAAATCCTCTGCTCTTGTTTTAACTTTGGATAGTAAAACATTTTTTTTTCCACTAAATACCTTATACAGCCCACTTCTTCTCTCTTCTCTCTCGTGAGCTGGAGGTGTAAGTCTGTGTAAATCAAGGAAGTAAACAGGCAGCAGCTTCAGCTGCCCACAGTTAAAATGGCTGCAGCCAGTCTTAGTGGAGGGAGATTTCTGCAGCATATTTGGCAAGTACAGAATCACAGTATATATAAAATAATATGCAGAGAGGTTGGAGGGAAGTTTCAGAATGGCAAAGATCTTTTTATTACAAATGATGTGAGCAGACTGCAGTTCCTCCTTAAGTGAACAAGCTGAAGTTAGAAGCTGATTGGCTACCATGCAGAGCTGCACCAGATTTTGCACTCTGCAGTTTTACTAAATCAACCCCACTGTGCCTTGCCAACATAGAAACTTCCACATTGGAATTGTAACATATAAAGCGCGCCAATGGATCAGCAATCAACATAATTCTTGGGAATAAACTGTATAGCATTAAGTAGAATAATTTATTGATTTATATTGATATATTTGCAGTAATTACAACTGCCACATGCAGATGTGCTTTTTTTGCTTGCAAGGATCCCTTTGCGTTTTTTCCTGTATAGAAACTGTTAATTAAGCTATTCTTCGTATGTCACCTGCCTACAGTATATACTGTTATAGGAAGTGGTCGAACAAACCTAGCCACTTGGGGGAGTTCCCAGTATTTAGTAGGGGTGCTGAAATTAATCGATGCATCGCGATTCGGGTGTCCCCGATGCGGCATCGGTGCATGCGACCATAAAAATCGATTGCCGGTCCCGCCCCTCCCAGGAGAGTGCTCCGAGCATATCCTCTGTTGTGTACAATCCATGCTGCTCATGTGACTGCCCAGCCCATCCCTCTCCTCTCACGTCTCTCCTGACGTCAGCAGAGAACTCTCAGCCCCGCCCGCTGACTGTCGCTATCAAATTTAGAAAAGAGGCGGGCAGCGATGAGTATTCCCCGCTGACGTCAGGAGAGACGTGAGAGCAGAGAGGCGGGCCAGGCAGTCACATTGGGGGTGCCTTTGCTCATGGCCGACGGTCACGATGACCGCCGACCAGGAGCGATCGCGGGCACGAGAGGCAGAACAGGGACGTGTGTGTGTGTGTGTGTGTGTGTGTATAAACACACACACATTTCTGTTCTGTGAGGAGAGACAGATTGTGAGTTCCTAATAGCTAGGAACCACGATCTGTCATCTCCTATAGTCAGTCCCCTCCCCCTACAGTTAAAAACACACAGGGAACACAGTTAAACCCTTGATCACCCCCTAGTGTTAACCCCTTCCCTGCCAGTGAAATTTTTACAGTAATCAGTGCTTTTTATAGCACTGATCGCTGTATAAATGCCAATGGTCCCAAAAATGTGTCCACCATAATGTCGCAGTCCCGACAATGAACGCAGATCGCTGCCATTACTAGTAAATAGGGGTGCAACGGATCGTCACTGTGCCGTCACTGTGCTGATCCGTGGAGCGCTCGGCGGCCTCGGCCATAGGAAAGGCCGCAGCTTCTGCCTAGCTCGGGAGCGGCGGCCATCTTGGTACACCCGGCGGTGGCCGCTGTATCATCAGGAAGTGACGTTTCGTTGCCGCCATCTTGCTACACGCCACACTCCAGCACACTACTGTAATGATAGAGTGAGAAGGGGGCATCTTGTTACGCCCACCGGAGTTTTAGATTTAAAAGCTATTTTCCACACAAAACAGAGCTTATATGCATAAATACAGTATTTGTCAATCGGACAGACTGTTTAGATGTTAAATTTTAAAAGCAGCAGCAAACCTGCTGACCTTACATGGTTGCTAATGTGACAGAACACCTCTGATTTTCACATTTAACATTAAACTGTATTTATGCATATAAGCTCCGTTTTGTGTGGAAAATAGCTTTTAAATCTAAAACTCCGGTGGGTGTAACAAGATTTGTCTTTTTTTTTTTTTTTGCTGATCCGAAAATGATCCGATCCGTGACTCTGATCCGAGGATCGATCCGATCCGTGAGTTTTTTGATCCGTTACACCCCTACTAGTAAAAAAAAAAATAATAATAATAATAAAAATGCTATAAATCTATCCCCTATTTTGTAGACGCTCTAACTTTTGAGCAAACCAATCAATAAACGCTTATTGCAATTTTTACCAAAAATATGTAGAAGAATACATATCGGCCTAAACTGAGAAAAAATTTGCTTTTTTTTTAAAAAAAAAAGGGGGATATTTATTATAGCAAAAAGGACAAAATATTGTTTTTTTTTTTTTTTTTTTTTCAAAATTGTCGCTCCTTTTTTTTTTTTTTTTTTTTTTTTTTTTTTTTATAACGCAAAAAATAAAAACCGCAGAGGTGATCAAATACCACCAAAAGAAAGCACGACCGCGCAATTGTCAGTTAAAGTAACGCAGTGCCATATTGCAAAAAAAGGCCTGGTCATTCAGCAGCCAAATCTTCCGGGGCTGAAGTGGTTAAGGGAGTGAGGTTATTTTTAATTCAAAGCGGAGTTCCAGTAAATTTTTTGTTTATTAAAAGTCAGCAGCTACAAAAAAAGTGTATCTTCTGACTTTTTTAATAAAAAGACACTCACCTGTCCCACAATCCAGCGACGTGGCCACCCAAACCCTCCCTTCTCTCCCCCGCCTGTCCACGGCGCTGGAAATACTACTGTGGGCATCCGGCTGTGACAGCTTGCAGCTTCACAGCGGTGTGCGCATGTCTCACTGCGCTGTCTTGAATAGCCAGGCAAACTTTTGGGATCTGTGATTTGTCCCAGAAGATTGCAGGGAGGAAGGGCTGCCTAGGCGACCCAAGCGGAAGTGGGAACTCGTCGGTAATCGTGATGCATCACTGAATTGAATCGTTGTCCAGATAATCGTACTCGAATCGTGAGACCAGTGAAGATGCGCACCTCTAATGTTTAGATACCAATATTTATTCATCACTGTGTGTGTGTGTATATGTATGTGCTTTTTTACTCGTTTCATACTATTGTTACTAAATAAACTATGTTTACCAACTACTCTACCTCCACAAGTCAATTGCCTCATTTAAAGTTCCTTTCTTATTTACCGAATAGGATGCAGGTGCTATCCAGCCAATAATGTTCTACCTGGTTTGGTTGGTTTTCAAATCGACTTTTGGTGCTTGCAGGGTCACCCACAGCTGACTGCTGTATCTCCCAAAATTGAAGCTGTGGGTGACTCTGCAATTCTAGCCATTTGTGAAAGTTTGAAACAAAGTGATGTGCAAAGTAAATGTATAAAATGTACAAAGAGATAGCCTTTCCTTATAGCTAAACTGATGGAATGGAAGATATAATTGGCCACTGCCGCCACTTGCTGCACATCATTGTTACCAATGCAGTTGCAATTGAAATGCAGTTACCACATCTAAGGACCAGTAATCTGCAATATATATTTTTTTTCTGTTCATGGGTTAAGCTGTATATATATTTTTTTTAATTCAGTCTGATATTTATAAAATGTATTTATTATATGCTGACATGACTGTTCTCTGTGCAGGTCCTAGTGGAGATGGATAAAGTAAAGTCACGCATGCAGTTAGCGGAGGAGTCCCTGCAGGAAGCTGATAAGTGGAGTACACTTAGTGCAGACATTGAGGAAACCTTTAAAACTCAGGTGAGTTCCCTGTGGTATATGCTTGAACACATAATTTTTTTTATTTATTGTACTATCTCACTTCTGCTAATGTGTTTTTTTTCACAAGGATAAAAATGGTTCTTCGGTCAGTTCTGTAAAGATTAAAAGTCAGCAGCTGCTCTCTTGGTCCTGCTGGTCCAAGGATCCAGCACCATCCTCACCCAGTCCTGTTGTTCACCAGTCTTTAGGTCCCTGGTGCCGGCATGTTAATTGTAGGCATCCAGCTGTGACTCCTTGTGTCTTCACAGCCGGTTGCACATGCACAAAATGGGCTGCGCTTTTATTGTCCCACAGCCTTCTGGGACCTGTGACATGTCCCAGAAGGCTGTGGGCAGGAAGAGGGGTAGGAGAACTTCCACTTGGATCACCTATGCAATCCGAGTGGAAGTGGGGGCGGGTACCTGTTAAAACTAGGTACCCCCCAATATGTTCCAAATATGGCGGGGGGCAGTAGGAAGAGCAGAACTTCCCCTTTTGGGTGAAGTTCTGCTTTAAAGCAGGCCAGAACTATTATTTTAAATGTTTACCTGGCAGCAGCTCCTTCTAGCTGTTGGTTCCTCAGTAAGGCAGGTCTCATGGGCACTGTCAAAGGGTGACGTTCAGGAAGGGTCAGCCAATCAGTGATTTCAAACACAGATCCTTCCTGTTGTCGGGGTCCACATGTCTTGTTGCTCCGGATGTAATTGGGAACCCAATGCCGTTGATGGGTTAGTATGAGATGGCAATCATTCTAGATAATGAGTTTGTTTAGACTAGGTTAAGTGTTTATAACAAGGCTTAGGTCTGTCTTAAAGGAGAAGTACAGCCAAAGGTCATTTGACTGTACTTCTCCTGTGGATCACAGGAGTACTGTTCGTTCTGCACTCCTGTGACTTGTTTTCAGCAGACAGTGGGCTGAAGCCACAGAGCCGGTCCAGTCTTGGAAATGATTGTAACCATGACTTAAACTAACCCCTTCCCGCACTAAATGTATTATTACTTGAATTGGAGGACCAAGGCCTACAGGAATCTCGAGAGCCTCTAGCTAATGTCTTCTTTCCTTTTGCTGTGGCTGTTCATTAGAACCTCCACAGACTTCTTTTGAGGTTCTACTGTGCAGGCACAGACAGAGAAAACAAAATTTTGGCCAGTGTTGCTCAAGGTGGACCCCAAGCGCCTGATTCAGGAAGTATGTACAGATTAAAAAAGGGCATGTCACACTCGCATTTAGATCTTCTGTTTGCTCATTTTACATCGGTCGGCCATAACATTATGGCCACTATTACTACCACAACCAGTAGAGGCATGGACTCCACCTGACCTCTGAAGGTATGTTGTGGTATCTGGCACCAAGCCTTCGGTAGCAGATCCTTTAAGTCCTGTAAGTTGCGAGGTGGGGCTTCCGTGGAACCATGGAACAATCTTGTTTTTCCAGCACATCCTGCAAATGCTCAGCTGGACTGACTGAAACCTGGAGAGTTTGGAGGCGGATTCAACACCTCAAACTCATTGGGGTTGATTTACTAAACCTGCAGAGTGCAAAATCTAGTGCAGCTGTGCATGGTAGCCAATCAGCTTCTAACTTCAGCTTGTTCAGTTAAGCTTTGACAAAAAACCTGAAAGCTGAATGGTTTCTATGCAGAGCTGCACCAGATTTTGCACTCTCTACTTTTAGTAAATCAAACCCATTGTGTTCCTCAAACCATTCTTGAATTCATGAGAACAGGACACCTTCTTCCATTGCTTTGTGGTCCAGTTTTGATGCTCACGTGCCCATTGTAGGTGCTTTTGGCTGTGGACTCAGGTCAGCATGGTTACCCTGACCGTTTTGCAACAACGCAGCCCCATACGAAACAACTGTGATACACTGTGTGTTCTGACACCTTTCTATGGTAATCAATATTAACTTTTTTTAGCAATCTGTGCTACAGTAGCTCTTCTATTAGATCAGACTATACAGGGAAGCCTTTGCTTACCAGGTGGATCAGTGAGACTTGGTTGCCCATGACCCTGTTGCTGGTCTCTGGTTTTCCTTCCCTGAACCACTTCTGGTCAGTCCTGATCACTGCAGACCGGGGACGTCCCGCAAGAGCTGCAGCTTTGGAGTTGTTCTGACCCAATTATCTAGTCATTACAATTTGGACCTTGCCAAAGTTGCTCAAATCTTTACACTTGCCCATTTTTTTTTTCGTTCAGCACATTAACTTCAGGGACAACATGTTCACTTGCTGCCTTTATATTTCCCACCTATTTTTAGATGCCATTGTAATGAGATAAGCAATGTTCTTCACTTTACCTGTCGGTCATAATGTTATGGCTGATCAGTGTATGTTCAGAATGAATCAGATGATTTTCTTGGTTTTTAGGTTGGGGCAGTGCCAAGGAAAGCTAACAGAGTTCAACTCAACAAAGCTCCTGTGCCTTGAAAAAGTATTCTACCCCTTGAAATTTTCCACATTTTGTCATGTTACAACCAAAAACATAAATGTATTTTATTGGGATTTTATGTGATAGACCAACACAAAGTGGCACAAAATTGTGAAGTGGAAGGAAAATGATAAATAGTTTTCAAAATTTTTTACAAAAAAATATGTGAAAAGTGTGGTGTGCATTTGTATTCAGCCCCCCATCAACGTCATTACTTTAGAACCACCTTTCGCTGCAATTACAGCTGCAAGTCTTTTGGGTGTCTTTACCAGCTTTGCACATCTAGAGAGTGACATTTTTGCCCATTCTTCTTTGCAAAATAGCTCAAGCTCTGTCAGATTGGATGGAGAGCGTCTGTGAGCGTCTTGTGAATTTTCAAGTCTTGCCACAGATTCTCAATTGGATTTAGGCCTGGACTTTGACTAGGCCATTCTAACGCATGAATATGCTTTGATCTAAACCAGGGATATGCAATTAGTGGACCTCCAGCTGTTGCAAAACTACAAGTCCCATCATGCCTCTGCCTCTGGGTGTCATGCTTGTAGCTGTCAGAGTCTTGCTATGCCTCATAGGACTTGTAGTTCTGCAACAGCTGGAGATCCGCTAATTGCATATCCCTGATCTAAACCATTCCATTGTAGCTCTGGTTGTATGTTTAGGATCGTTGTCCTGCTGGAAGGTGAACCTCAGCCCCAGTCTCAACCTTTTTGTAGACTCTAAATGGTTTTCTTCTAAGATTGCCCTGTATTTGGCTCCATCCATCTTCCCATCAACTCTCCCACATGACTTCTTGCAAACTGCAAGCGGGAATTCTTATTTCAACAATGGCTTTCTTCTTGCCACTCTTCCATAAAGGCCAGATTTGTGGAGTGCACGACTAATAGTTGTCCTGTGGACAGATTCCCCTACCTGATCTGTGGATCTCTGCAGCTCCTCCAGAGTTACTATGGGCCTCTTGGCTGCTTCTCTGAATAATGCTCTCCTTGCCTGGCCTGTCAGTTTAGGTGGAGGGCCATGTCTTGGTAGGTTTGCAGTTGTGCCATACTCTTTCCATTTTCAGATGATGGATTGAACAGTGTTATGTGAGATGTTCTAAGCTTGGGATATTTTTTTATAACCAAACCCTGCTTTAAACTTATCCACAACTTCATCCCTGACCTGTCTGGTGTGTTCTTTGGCCTTCATGATGTTCACTAAGGGTCTCTAACAATCTTCTGAGGGCTTCACAGAACAGCCGTATTTATACTAAGATAAAATTACACACAGGTGGACTCTATTTACTAATTGGGTGACTTCTGAAGGCATTTGGTTCCACTAGTTTTTAGTTAGGGATATTCGAGTAAAAAGGGTCTAAATACAAATGGACGCCACACTTTTCAGATATTTTTTTGTAAAAAAAATTGAAAATCATTTTCCTTCCACTTCACAATTTTGTGCCACTTTGTGTTTGGTCTATCACATAAAATACCAATAAAATACATTTACGATTCACAATTTTAAACAATATATATTTATATGTGAACTGTATATCATGTCAAAATGACCATATTTATCGTGTGTGCGCGTGTTATACGCCAATATATGCTGCCACCGAGGGGAAGGATAGAGCCGGATCTCCTGTGTACTTGGCTCGGCTCACAGACACGCTCAGTCCCGCCCCATGGACGGCTCCTAGCATGGACGTCCCAGCATTGGACCGGTGTCCATCATAGGAATTGGGCCAAGGGGCGGGCTGGGCGTGACGCCGAACCCGAGTACACTGCAGATCCGGCTCTATTTCGGCAGCGCTCCTCCCCACCTATCCCTCGATGGCAGCATATATAACGGCAAGGCTGCAGATGGACACTGAGCAATGCTGCAGGTGGGCACGGATCAGGCTGCAGATCAGCACAGATCAGGCTGCACTGAAGCTGCACATGGGCACTAATCAGGCTGCATTGATGCTCACTGACCATTTTTTTGCTTCAAAGTGGTTTATTTAAAAAAAAAAAAACATTTTTTTTTCTGAAACTTCCCTCTTAAATTGGGGTGTGTGTTATACGCCGATAAATACAGTACTTGTCAGTTTGAACACTCCTGTTGCACCCTTTGCTACACTTTTCACTCTTGCAATCTTTATAACAGATTTCTACTTGAAGCTTTGATATTGATGCAGGACTAGCTAAGTGGTAGGATATATATTCATTATCCCCAACTGATCAGTCTTAGTAAAGGTGGCCATACATGGATCAAAAATCAGCCATTTCATCAGGGACCAGCCAAATTTTGATCCATGTGTGGCCACTGCAGTTGAACAGAAGTCGATCTACTGACTTCACTTCTGTTCAGCCGCCTTGCTGGATAAAAGCTGCTTGATCAGGGCTGCATTGCTTATTCTGACAGTAGGGGAGTCTCCCTGTTGTCAAAATACCATAGCGCAACAGAGGAATCCCCCATTTACCGCAAATGTGTGGATAGGGGAATCAGTTCAGTTTTTTTTTTTGTTCAGCCCAGTGGCTGAATTAAAAAAACCTGAGCCATGTCTGGTCAACTTCAGAAGCAGCAGCCTCAACAATACTCTTGCAGTATAACTGAACCTAAAAACAAAAATGTAATGGGGTTGATTTACTAAAACTGGAGAAAGCAACATCTGGTGCAGCTGTGCATGGTAGCCAATTAGCTTCTAACTTCAACTTGTTCAGTTAAGCTTTGACAAAAAAAAGACCTGGAAGCTGATATTAATAAAAATGGCTCGCATCATTTTTAGAGATCGAAGTTACATTTTCCTTTAATGCCTTTTATAATTAGGTGGGTGGCAACGCTTCTTTTCCTGTGACTAACTGCTGAACATATTAGGAGGACGGCACAGTAAAATGTACTCTGCCCTTTTTACTATATACAGTATGTCTATGTGCTAAAAGTCTCAGTGATTGGTTCTCAGAGCAGGACAGTCCAACTCCCAGCCTGGTGTATAGAGAGTTATGAAGAGATGTTATAAAAGATGGAATTTAGGCATTTATAGAGCTCTTATTTATAATAACTGGATGACTTCATAACTGAGCTAAGGTTTTTATATTTTTATATTTAATGGCACTTTTGTTTTGATGAACATGCCAGCCTAAGGCTTGGCTTCAGCTGATCAGTACAATGCTTGTCTCTCTTACAGAACGTTACAGTTATCTCTGAAAAGCTGACCAGTATGCAGGTGAGCCTGGCAATGCTGGTGGATACTCCAGATTATTCAGAGAAATGTGTGTACCTGGAAGCATTGAAGAATCGTCTGGAAGCTATGTGCAGTCCTCAGATAGTTGCAGCTTTTAACAGCCAGTCTGTGGGTAAGAAATACAGCTGTATAGCCAAAATGGGGGTTTCTTGACCAATATTTCTATGAAATAAAAAGCACGTTTCAACCTTCTAAATAGCATTCAGTGTTTTAAAGGCAAGCTCATGAAAAGCTGATTTAGCTGGCAGAACGCCAGCCTGGTCTCGTTTTAAAATACTAGCTTAATGACTGTCTCTGGCTTCAATATTTTGAGTCCATGAAATAGAAAAATCATACAGATATGAAAGCTGAGGTGGAGTCCTAAAGCAAAGTTGTACCAGATCAAGCATTAAAGCCAAACCGCCATAGAGGAAACTCATCAGCCCATTTTTTTTTTGTGATTCACACAATACTGAAGTGTCAATTTCTATTTCAGTCCTTGAGGCCTTGATACCAATGCTTTCTGTTGGACTCTTGATTCGACGTGGCCTACGATCGCTGGGATATTTCTTCCAAGGTGGTCACCTCAAATAAGAGTTCATATTACCAGTGTCTGCCCATTTCACATGTACTCGTATTCTGAATTTCCTGAGAAGTTACCCTGTACCCAAGGCCAAAGTATGGCATTTTTATAACAGTAACAGATCTGCTGGTAAAGGCATAAAACTGTTCTACGGCCTTCTACAAGCCAAAACGTCGTTTTTGGGAGGCAGACTTTAAAACTCAGTTCCTCCCTTCACAATGGTTAGTAGCTTTTTGTTCTGTTCAGAAATCTACTCATTGCCTCAATCACTGAGAACTAGCTTTCAAAATTACTAGCAGATGGTATCTTACCCCTCACAGGACTGCGTAATTCTCCTCTTCCAATTCCCCATTATGTTGGCATGATTGCGGGCAATTAGGTAACCTTCTGCTATGCCCCAATCTCACAAGCTTCTTGTGTAAAATCTTCTCTGTGATAGCGGGGGTGACAGGAATTCTTGCCGCTCCTAATGCAGCCTTGGCAATCTTAAGTTTAGGAATTGATAGATTTTCCCCCCATTTATAGATCAGTTGTCTCACATATTTTATTGGCAGCACGCGTCGTCATAGCAAGGTACTGGAAAGCTAACTTGGCCCCAAACCAATCGGAGGTGGTAGGTTTGGTACAGCAGAACTACACTCTTGAAAGATTGCTCTCACTACGCTCCACTACTTTTGTTAAAAATAACTACTTCATGGCGAATATGGGTAAAATGGTACAGGATGTAATTGTTGTTGCCTACAATACCTTAATCTGCACTGTGCTGGTATGATTTGTAAATTTTGATTATACACTGTTCTTTATCACTCTGTAAGAGGCTTTTTTTCCCTTTCATTGTACTTCGCTGTCATATGGCATCATTTTCTCCTTTGTACTGTGAAACTTTTTTAATAAAAAAAGAGAGCAGCACATAGTCCATTCAAAAAGTCTTTTAGAGGCCTTTTTGCACCCCTTTATTACCCAGTAAAGCAGAGCAGCAGAGTTTTCCCCCACAGATGTATATTTAACACTAGGACAACTTTGGGAATTCAGCCATGTGAACTTCCTGTTTTATAAAACTTTCCAAGCAGGTGAAAAACTGGTTTGGAGTGATGACCTGAGACTAGACTCTAATGCCTTTAAAGCATAAAGATCCCATAAAAAAACCAATAAGTTATTCTCCCATGTATTGGGGCTGTGCCCGCACTACTCGAGTCAACTGCTCATTTTGTCCAGGGGGAAAAGAAAGCTGTATGCTCACCTGGTTCTCCGCTCCACCGGTAAACCGCGCTCCCCCATGATCCAGTGGTTGACTGGTCCTGACATCCTCATGTCTAGAGCAGGTCTATGGGTGTGATGATAGCAGGAACAGTCCACCACACAAGACTGATAGACCGTGGGGGAGGAGGGGGGGGAGAAGCCACAGGGACTGGTCTTGTGCGGGGGAGGATTGGAGAATTAGGTAAATAAATCTCCCTTCTCCAATCCCCTAGACCAGGGGTGTCCAAACTTTCTAAACAAAGGGTCAGTTTACTGTTCTTCAAACTTTAGGGGGGCCAGGCTGTGGCCAGTGGAAGTAGAAAATGTCCTGGTGTCAGTGGGAGTACACAATGGCCCATCATTGGTATTAGGGGGAGTAATTGTGCTTCATCGGTATCAATGTGAGGAGTAGTGCCCCTCTGTTGGTGTCAGTGGGAGGAATAGTGCCCCTCTGTTGGTGTCAGTGGGAGGAATAGTGCCACATCCTTGGTGTCCGTGGGAGGAAAAGTGCCACATCCTTGGTGTCCATTCGAGGAAAAGTGCCACATCCTTGGTGTCCATTCGAGGAAAAGTGCCACATCATTGGTGTCAGTGGGAGGAAAAGTGCCACATCATTGGTGTCAGCGGAAGGAATAGTGCCCCTTTGTTAGCGTCACTGGAAAAATAGTTCCCCATCATTGGTGTCAGTGGTAGGAATAGTGTGCCTTCATTGATGTCAGTGGGAGGAACAGTGTCCCATCATTGGTGTCAGTGGTAGGAATAAAGTCCCATCATTGATGTCAGTTGGAAGATTAGTGTCCCATCGTTGGTCTCTCTAGCAGAAACCATGCCCCACTGTTGCCAACAGTGGGAGCAATGATGTCCCAAGTGCCAGATAAAAGTAAACAAAGAGCTGCAGTTTGGAGACCACTGCCCTAAACAAAAATGAGCAATTAACCCAAGCAGTACAGGCATAGCTGCGTGGGGGGGGGGGGGGGGGGGGTTGCGTGGAGTTGGGCTTTAAAAAAAAAAAAAGTCAGCAGTCTTAGGTTTAAAAAAAAAAAAACTTTCTAAAAATAAACTCTTTAAAAATCAAATTAGCAGCCCCAAGCAGTCTCCCTGAAACTTACTGATAAGCTCACCCATCTATTTTTTCTTCATGTTGCTTATTTGAAGCCATTTTGGTTAGCAGGATATAAACTGTCTTATAAGCCATTTTTCCCTGAGCGATAAAGGGCCGCTGGCTCCTTTTTTCCACCTGCTCTGGTTCTGCCCACAGATACCAGCTTACTGGAAGCAAATAATGTTTTTGCGTGAGGTCATAGGTTCCCTGTACAATCGACCCTTGATTGTGCCTGCATGGGTCCTCCTGAGTTTATTTATTTTACTTAATTTATAAACATATACCTGCATACAGTACCTTTTGTAAAACATTCAAAATGTTTTAAAACCCTATTAAAGCTTCTTAAAAAAAAGTAGATGCATGCAATAGTTTTAGCCCAAAGTACAAGGCTTCAGAGAAGGGCCACTGGGCTCTGTGAGGGAGCTGCCACCTTCTTGGTCTGATTTCTTCCAAGTCAGACCAATAGTTCTGCAGACAGCAAAGCTTACACTTCTTGCTGAATGCACAGCTGTAGTTGTGACTCATTGGGAGGCCTGTTGGACAACTGCAGATTATCGTGACTCTTCTCTGCAGCCTTGGATTTTGAGCTTGTTCTGGGGAGCAATTTAACCAATAAGAACAGTAAGAACATTACTGTTAAAGTGGTTGTAAACCTAGTTACACCACTTGTACCTACAGGTAAGCCTATAATAAGGCTTACCTGTAGGTACTGTAAATATCTCCTAAACCTGCACGGTTTAGGAGATATTTACCATATACGCTTGCGCCGACTTCATCGGCGTATGCGCACTGAAGTAACAGCTCGCTCGTGCCGTTTCTTCAGCAGCCGTGCTGTGACCGGCGGCTCCCGGCCAAGTTACATCATTGCGGCTCCGGCCAATCACAGCAGTGTGTGGGGACCGCTGCAATAGCTTCAATCTAAGGTAAGTATTTCATAATGAGCTAGTATGCAATGCATACTAGCTCATTATGCCTTTGTTTTACAGGGTTTTTTTTTTATTTTTCGGGTTTACAACCACTATAAAGTGGTTGTAAAGGCAGCTATTTTTTATCTTAACGCATTCTATGCATTAAGATAAAAATCCTTCTGTCTGCAGCAGCCCCCTTAATACTTATCTGAGGTCCTTCTAGATCCAGTGATGTTGCAGGAGTGTCTCGGCTGCCTGGGACTCCCCTCATCATTGGCTGAGACAGCAGCATGGCGCCATTGGCTTCTGTTGCTGTCAATTAAAGTCAGTCAGCCAATGAGGAATGAGGAGAGAAAGGGGGCAGGATGGGGCTGGGCCTTGGCTCCGTGTCTGAATGGACACAAAGAGCTGTGGTTCGGCTTGGGTGCCCCATAGCAAGCTGCTTGCTGTGGGGGCACTCAATAGAAGAGGGGGGGCCAGGAGCACCGAAGAGGGATCCGAGAAGAGGAGGATCTGGGCTACTCTGTGCAAAACCATTACACAGGGCAGGTAAGTATAATATGTTTGTTATTTTTAACTAAAAAAAAAGGAGACTTTACAATCACTTTAAGCTTTTAGATCACTATTTGAATGTATCTACCTACTTTTTAAACGTCAAGTGAGCTGCACCAGTCTTTAAGTGAGCAGTAGGTTCAGATGAGAATGTTATGCTTGGGTAGAAACATTCGATACATGGAGAGAGGGGGATTTTGATAGTAACCAGATGAAGTTCTAGACGTTGGTTTTTCTAGTGCATGTCATAAATTTAACAAGAACATCTAATTGTATAATAAAAGTACTTTGTGTTTCTTTCTCGTCTATTGGTGGTCATAGGAAGTCTTTAATCTTTGAGTTATACTGCAGGAGGATTGGACACTGGTAAACAAAAAACTGTAGGCCAGCCCAAGGTAGCCCCTTCTACTACCAGCATGCCTCAATTTGTTGCTAGTGTCCTAGGAGGGTGGACATCTTTTGTGCATCTCCATTATGTGAACCACTTGCCGACTGCCGCCGTTGATTGACGGCAGCAGAATGGCACTCCTGCGCAAATCGCCATAGCTGTACGGCGGGTGCTTTAAGGAGTATACGGGGCGCGTGACCGCCGCATCCCTAAGGAGCTGATGCATGGCACCCGTGATCGCTTCTAACAGAGCGAGAACGGGGATTTGTGTAAACACACAAATCCACGTCCTGTCAGGGGAGAAGAGACAGATCGTGTGTTCCTAGTATATAGGAACAACGATCGGTCTCCTCCCCAAGTCAGTCCCATCCTCCCACAGTTCCAACACACAGTGAGCGAACACATTTAACCCCTTGATCGCCCCCTAGTGTTAATCCCATTCCCTGCCAGTGACATTTATACAGTAATCAGTGCATTTTTATAGCACTCATCGCTGTATAAATGTCAATGGTCCCAAAAATGTGTTAAAAGTATCCGATCTGTCTGCCGCAATGTCGCAGTCCCCATAAAAAACACAGATTGCTGCCATTACTAGTAAAAAATAAATAAATAATAAAAATGCCATAAATCTTTCCCCTATTTTGTAGACGCTATAACTTTTTCACAAACCAATCCATATACACTTATTGCAATTTTTTTTTTTTTTTTTTACCAAAAATATTTAGAAGAATATATATTGGCCTAAACTGAGGAAAAAAATGTGTTGTTTTTTTTTTTTTAGATTGGGGATATTTATTATAGCAAAAAGTAAAAAAAATTGTGTTTTTTTTTTTTTTTTTCAAAATTATCGCTTTTTTGTTTATAGCACAAAAAATAAAAACCGCAGAGGTGATCAAATACCACCAAAAGAAAGCTCTATTTGTGGTAAAACAAAGAACATAAATTTTGTTTGGGTACAACGTCGCACGACTGCGCAATTGTCAGTTAAAGTGACGCAGTGTTGTATCACAAAAAATGGCTTGGTCAGGAAGGGGGTAAATCCTTCCGGGGCTGAAGTGGTTAAAGACTAACATTTTTTTTTTGGTTGGCACTTTTTTTCCTGCTTTTGATTTTATTTCTTTCAAAGAAGGCTCTTCTGTATGTCATTGCTGGGACTTTGCCTCTTCTGTTTGGAAACTGTTCAGTAACGTCCCTTTCATTTCTCCACTCCCTTAAACTCTACATTGAGAACCCCCCCCCCCCCCCAGCTTGGTTCCCCCAACCACAGACATGCCTTTCTCTGCATGAAGGTATGTCTCCCACTTTTCAGAGTCGGGTGGTGTTTATTAACCTTTGTGGATACTTGGGCTGCTAGAATCTCAAATGATTAGGTTCACAAGGTGTTATCCCAGGGCTACAAACTGGCATACCATTTCCTGACCCCTCCTTGGTTTCACACCTCCATACTTCTGTGGCACACACAGATTAGCAAATCTCCATTGAGCCCCCATAGGTCATCTGGATCAAGCTGCCATTACTCTAGTTCCTGTGGCAGAATGAGTCCCAGGGGCTTTACTCTACTCTATTCACTGTTGCCAAGCCCAAAGTTGGCATTCACCACATTCTATGTCATAGCTGTGAAAGTTTTCATTCAGATTTAAAAATTCTGCATGGAGTCTATACAATGACTTCACCAGGAAGACTTTCTGGCTTCTGTGGACAAAGATGCTTACTTGCATGATCCTATCTGTCCATTGCATTAGTGATTTCTACACTTCCAGTTCATGACCCTGCACTTCAGCCTCTCATCTGCATCTCAAGTGTTCACCAAGGCATTGGCCCCAGTACTTGCTCTTCACTCCAGTGGGATCCTCTTGTTGTGGGAACAGTCAGACAATGTAAAACTGACCTCCAGATGTTTTAGCAGTTCAGATGGATCCTGAACCCACAGGTGAAAGTTCAGACACTCTGGTCTCGGATCTAAATCCTCCGTTGCAGGAGCTGTCCAATTCTCTGCTTTGAAATGAGAGTCCAAAGTCCTGATGATAGCCATTTTCAAGGCAGTTCCATTTGCCCAGTTCCACTCTAGACCTCTACAACTCAATGTTCTGTCATCAAGGAAGTTGGTTTAGTCTCTGGACAGACCGATTCAACTGTGACTGAGGAATGAGTCTGGGGAGGAGTTCTGGGCACTTTGTCAGTGGATTGGCCCAGATGAATGTGGTCTACTGACCTGATAAAACTCCTGGCAGACATTTCATGGACTCATTTTCAGGATCTTCTATCCCAAAGGGTGGTTTCCTTTCCTCTCTTATGCCACTGGCTTTAACAGCATGGCTGGTTCTGAAGGACAAAGGCATCTGAGTCTACGATGCTGAAAACAACAAAGTCTATTTCTCGCAAAGTCTGTCATCAGAACTGGAAGGTGTACTTTACTCAGTGTGAGTCTCGGGATGTCCATCCAAAGAGTTTTAGAACAGGGTTTTGCAATCCGCACTATCAAGGGTCAGGTTTTTACCCTTTCTATTTTGTTTCAGAGACTGTTTATCTCTCACTCTTTGATTAACACCTTTTTGTAGATCCTCCCTGTCACTTCCCATGTGATTCTTTAGGATATGAATTTTGCTTTCTCTGCACTTCAGAGACTGTCTTTTTGTACCCATTAGAGACATTTCTCTCTCTACTCTTTACCCACAATGTGGCATTCCCTGTAGCTATCACCTCTGCAAGGTCAGTGTCTTAACTGGTGGCCTTATTGTACATGGAACCCTTTTTGGTTTTGCATAGGGACGAGGTGGTGTTGAGACTCGGGACTTCCCTCTTATCTAGGGTAGTTCCTTCCTTTCTTCTCAACCAGGACATTGCTCTTCTGTCCTTCAGTCCCACTCTAGTTCACCAAAAAAAAAAAATTTCCTTTCATTATCTACTGTAAATGTTAGTCAAGCTATTATCTCACAACCACTACTTCTTTCAGGAAAACTCATTACTTTTTTTTTCTCCATCCTGGATGGACATTGTTTTCACTGGCTTCTCTTTCTACAATTTCTAGGTCGCACAGGCAGGCCATCATCTTAAAAAAAAGAAAGAAAGCTGGGAACCTGAAGGATAGATGGATGGTGCCACCCAACGTGCGGGCAGGGTGTGTAACACAGCAAATAACCATAGAAACGAAAAATAAAAATAAAAAAATTGTGTACACTCAAAAGGCTACCTTATCACATTTTATTAATCATATGCAAAAATAGTACATATAAAAACAGCACAGACCATGTAGTGAACACTTCCCAGTCCTATCCCTCCCCCTCCTCCCTCCCAGACAATCCTACAAACCCAACCACTTCCCTCACCCCCTAGACCTATGAACTGCCTCACCGGGATCTCCCCAAGGAGCTAAGAATGTGTGGCTATGCTGCTAACCCCTCACAGAGATGAAACAAACCCCTGGTGACTACACCTGCAAAGATAGTTACTTAAACAATGGTTTAAGTAACTATCACCAGGGGTTTGTTTTATCTCTGTGAGGGGTTAGCGGCATAGCCACACGTTCTTAGCTCCTTGGGGAGATCCTGGTGAGGCAGTTTATAGATCTAGGGGGTGAGAGAACTGGTGATGTTTGTAGGGTGGTGGGGGAGGGATAGGACTGGGAAGTGTTTACTACATGGTCTGTGCTGTTTTTATATGTACTATTTTCGCATATTATTAATAAATGTTATGAGGTAGCCTTTTGGGTGTACACAATTTTTGTTTTTTTCGTTTCTAAGGCCATCATCTAAGCTTGGGATCTCAAGGGTCAGGGCTCCACTAGATCTGCCAGTGCTTTTTGCCACCAAGCAACTTTTTGCGAAGATTTACAAGGCTGCCAGCTGGTCTTCTGTTCACACATTAACTAAATTCTCCCAGGTGGATATTTCGGGCTCATCTAATACCAGTTTTCAGTGTAAGTGCCTTCAGACAGCTCTTAGAACTGCACACATTCTTGGTTGGACTGCTTTTGGACATCCCAAAGGTTAAAGACTTTCTGTGTTCTTCGAAGTACGAGAAAGAAAATTCTTATCTTGTAGTCTATTGAAGGACACAGATCCCACACTCCTTGTTTCTGATCATGCACTAGGTTCTACTTTGATATAAAATTGAGACATGCTGGTAGTAGAAGAGGTTATCCTGGACTGGCCTACAGCTTTTATTATTTGCCAGTGTCCAATCCTCCCATAGGCAGCAGTATAACTCAAATTTTGAAGACTTCCTGTGTCTCTCAATGAACTTCAAGCAAAGGATTTTACAGTGAGTACAAAATCCTTTTCTTTTTTTCTTCTACTTTCTTTTTTAATACAGTACTTTGAAAGCTGCAGAAAATGGCTGAGACACTAGGGCAGTTTTAAATTTATTTGTGCTGTTTTTTTTTTTTTGTTTTGTTTTTTTTGCGTGAAGTTGTTTAGATTATGTGGCTGTTTAAGGATGTAAGCAATGTTTTTTAACCCTTCTTACAGACCAGGCCAAGATGTTTGTGAAGGTATTCAGTGAGATTGACAGGATGCCACAATTGCTGGCCTACTACTATAAATGCCACAAGGTATGTACTCTTCTCTTTATGGCATAGTGTTACTGTTCATGTTTTCGTCTACTAGAAATTCTTGCTCCCCTCTAATGTGTAGAAATGAAAATGCTGTTTATGTTGTGGAAGTCTTCCCTTTGCTGTGTCTCCAGCCTTCAATCTGACAAGTTTTCCTGACTCATTAAAGGCAATCTTCTGGAAAACTCCCCCCACTCCAAACACCCATACCTATTCTCACAAGCTTAAAAAAAAACCTAACATCTTTTTTGTACTCGCCTAAAGCCAGCCATAGACTGTTTGGATCTCGCCATATTCAGCAGGAACCGGACGAGTTTTGAAACCATGTACGGTCAGGCCGAGTGTACCCAAGTTGGATACAGTTGGTCTGCCGGATTTTGCATGCAATTATTGCCAGTAACTATAGCTGCTAGTAGTAATCGCTGTGCGTTCACAATAGCTCCATGGGAGGGACTCCCTCAATGACTGTGTTGATGGGGGAGTCGAGTGATTTTCTTTCCTGCAGCCTGTTGCAGGAAAGACTATCTCTCCATCTATGGTCACTTGTTGCATGAGCCACTGCAGCTCCTCTTCTGCTTCTGGTAAAGACTGGTCATTCACTGCGAAAGTCTGAGCCCTCTATCAACCTGTTGCTGCCCCTCATTAGGACATCAGCACATTGCTGGGGTCTTCTAGACCCTGCTGATGGTCAGTCATCAAACTGGTGATGGTTCCTGACCATCAAACACCTTTTTGTCTTCCTGACCATCAAAATCATCCCAGTGGTATGCGTAGACATTGACCTTTAGCTCTGTGTCTTTCCTTGCTGCTCCTTAGCTGCACTTGTCCCTCCTGGACTTCCTCTCAGGCTTGGGCCTTCTTCTGTCCCAACCTGACCTTGATGCATGGCAGCATCCCACATGGCTCCCGTCAGACACACTGACCTCCCTCAGGAGGTTGGGCCCTGAGCTCTAACTCTGGCCCTAATATGAAGCCAGCACACACCTGAATAATCAGTGTGCTTGCTTCTCTCAAAATATGATGTAAACCACCATCATACAGAGTAGCATGGGGTCCCCCTGCTACACCCTTTTTACTACCACCACTGTATGTGTAACAATAGCATCCACATATTTACCTTTTATGAGAGCTGGCTTCCGGCTCTCTCTAAAATAAAAAAAAAATAAAAAGATTCCTGGGCTCATCTGTGTCTTGTGGGAACCAAAGAATCATTTTTGTTAGGGTCAGGTTCCACCTAGCTGTTGCCATTACTTGTATCATGCAGATAGTCTTTTACTATACCCTATTGTGTCTCTGCTGTCTTTGATGCTTAATTGTAGCTACAGCTCTTTGTTGATATCAAAAGCCGCAAGTTGAGACCCCCCCATATCATGAAAGTTGGCCACCATTGTGCTAGAGGTTTGAATGTAGAGTTTATCTAAGTATGACTCTAAACTGCTTTCTTTTCTTTTTTTTATGATTAGGTAAAGCTGGTGTCTGTGTGGCAAGAGTTGTGTCAGAGTGAGATGTCCTTGGATCGACAGCTGATGGATTTCTATGATACCTTGATAAGTGCATGGCACACACAGCTCCAGTGGGTCTCCCAGGTATGCCCAGTACACCTGACTTGCCTTCACTGAAGACTATATACCATAAATATTACTATCAGAGAATGTGCAGTGTCTTTAAGGAGTAGCACCATGATTAAAAGCATTTTGACAATGTGAATTGCTCCATTTTTTTAAATGTGAGCTTTATATAACCTAGTGCAATGTTTCTCAAACTTTTTACAGCCAAGTCACCCTTTAAAATGATGCATTATTTTCTTTGGGCACCCCATTCTAAAATGTAAAAACAGCTAAACCAAAAAGTTTTTACATAACCCAGCAACATTCACACACCCAACAATAGAGGTAATTTATCCTTTCAAAGCACACTGGCACTGACTAGTATTCCAATGTTTCTCTTCTCCCTCACTCGGCTAATATGACTCCAGTGCTGATGGAGAAGGGCAGGGAAGGTTAACTTTTTAGACAGTAACACTGTTTATGTTTACTGCATTGTTCTTTCATATTTTGCCTTTTCCCTTTTTAGGAGGTTAGGTTTAGAAGATTGCAGTCTGCATTGCAGGAATGTAAGAGAGATATACATCTCTTTTGCCCTTCACACTTCAGCTTCTAGAGCCATACATTTATTACAAGTGTTTTCCTTTACCTCGAATGCTGGATGTATTCTACATCTGTTGGCTGATAGACAGAGAGCTCATTCTGAGTTGCTCATGAAAGTCTTGTGGCAGAATGCAGCCAGTTGAATATACTTATTATGAGAAAGTGGCCCTCTCGTTGCTTGCAAAGTGAAAGCACTTTGTACCTGAAAAAATATGTAGTCTCTTCCTTCAGAAGTAACCAATGGTAAAGCTTATATGAGGTACTGGCTATGTGGGGTTAAGTTCACTTTAAAAAAATAAATAAATAATGCACATCTTTTTGCAGGTAAAAAAATGTGCATTTATTATTTTTCTACACTGGAGCCTATAAAGCATTGTAAAGCATTGCATGGTCAGCAGATCATGGGTGCAATGCCAGGATCCTGCAGACTCTCAGTACACTGTCTGCCCCTACCTCTAATACAGGCAGAAAGTTATTTAAAGAGAAGGTCCGCCCACCCCTGCAAAAATTAAAAGTCAGCCGCTACAAATGCACTAACACTTAAAGCAAACACTATTACTCATCCAGCGCTTAGGTAAATTATATACAATGTAAAAGAACAGGCTGCTGCTATAATAACAATCAAATTATTAAACATAATCCTTTAAAGTTCATCTCCAGTGATCCATAAACCTAAAGCAGCGCTCTTGAGTGTGTTACACCCAAAAATTATGATGATACACTCTGTGACAAATGAGTCCAGCTGAAAACTATGCTCTGCTGAATGTTTGTTGGGGGATTATTGGATGTGTAGTAATAAAACCTTCACCACACCGCGTGATTCCACTCCCCTCAGAGTTTACACTCACCAGATCAATATAGGGTAAATGCTTGTTCGGTATGTCTTTCCCATTTAGCAGTCAAAATCCAGAGAGGCAACACCATGGATATTTCAGTCAGATCACCTGAACAGTTGAATCTTAAATGGCTCATAACATAGGGAAAAAACAGTCCTCATAGTGTGAACCTGTTTGAGTATTTATTCCCATAAAATAGCCCCCCTTTCCATATTGCACTTACAAGAACAAAAATTAAAATTTGCAGCCAATGGTATAACCAAAATGACTGTACAGCATGACACGATACTCGCTCACCGATCCTAGGATTCTCGTCCGCGGTGATACCCGGGTGGAGATCGGGGCAGCTGACAGATTCACAAGCCATATGGTCACTCCTAGACGTGTTTCGTCATTACAACTTTTTTAATAGGCGTGGCCATACGGAACAATATTAACCCCTTCAGTAGCTGCGCCGGACTCCTCACCGGTTCTCACTGCAGGTCACTGGGGTTTCACAGACAGTTGGGCACAAAATACTGGACCCGTGCAATAATATAATATGTAAACCCAGCAACACTGGCAAGGGTCACAATATTCATCTAATGCAATTGTCTAATACTACTACAATCCTTGCTTATTACATTATCATTTTTACATGACAGATACATGATACATAAAATAAAAATTATAAAACGTCTCAATGAATCATAATGCAGCAAACTGTTAAAAAGATTAAAACTCCACAGAGTACCTATACCATATCTAATCTTACCATTTATTACTTGATTCATAGGTAGGATTCAAATCTTAAACATCTCAATAAATGTTTGCGCAAACAAACTGAGGATTACAGCATGCCTTTTAGGCTACAACTTTCAGACAGCTAATGAATTTAACTTCAATAGGATGCCCAGGCTAATATAGCCATTGCGTATATGGGAAACATGTCCTTATTTAACCTAATCATCCGCCTCGGTTGGAGGGTATCCATGAGACAGATCCATCTGGTCTCACTCTTTGATATCTCCCTTACCATGTTGGAATATATATATATATATATATATATATATATATATATATATATATAATTATTCCAACATTACTCCAGCTTTTTTATTCAGGAATATTGAGCCAACCAATATTTGTTTTGGTTTGACATATGGTTTTAGTGTATTACAAACGGATCAGGTTAAAAGAGGTGTTTTTGTAATTCTTTTTATATTTAAGTCTAATATATGACTAATTTGGTGTATATATAGAGTTTATACTCATCCTGAATATATGTACAGATGTCATGACGATCAGTGTTCGTTCACCTACCCGTAAAGATTATAGCAACAAAACATCCTCACTTAACATTGTGGTATGATTAGGTTAACTAAGGATATGTTTTCCATATACGCAATGGCTATATTAGCCTGGGCATCCTATTGAAGTTAAATTCATTAGCTGTCTGAAAGTTGTAGCCTAAAAGGCATGCTGTAATCCTCGGTTTGTTTGAACAACCACTTATTGAGATGCTTAATATTTGAATCTTACCTATGCATCAAGTAATAAATGGGAAGATTAGATATGGTATAGGTACTCTCGTGTGGAGTTTTAATCTTTTTAACAGTTTGCTGTATTATTATTTATTGAGATGTTTTATGATTAATGCTTTTCATTTTATGTATCGTGTATCTATTTGTCATGTGAAAATAATAATTTAATTACCAATGATTGTAGTAGTATTAGATGATTGCATTAGATGAATATTGTGACCCCTGGCAGTGTTGCTGGGTTTACATATTATATCTTTGCATGGGTCGAGTATTTTGAGAGTGGAACTCTGTGTGACCCGCGGTGAGAATCAGTGAGGAGTCCGGCGCGGTTACTGAAGGGGTTAATATTGTGCAGTGACTTATGCTGGCCATACACTATTACGAAAAATCGGCCGAAAAATCGTTCGTATGGACACTTCGTTCGTTTTTCGGCAAGTTAGTGGGTACAAATCGATAATCGTTTGTGACGTTTTTGTGGAAAAAAAACGAACGGCATGTTTGGAAAATTTCTGCCGAACGTACGATAAATTGCAAGGTTAATGTGTTTCCCGTCCGAACTGCCTGCACTAGGTATATGTAAAAAAACGAACACAAAATTATTTATTCATGTCCACTGAACAGATTATCGGTCATTATATGATGGCACGATCGTTTGCGGTCACGGTCGAACGTTCGTTTTTCAAAAAGGGGTTCGGCCGATTTTCTGTATAGTGTATGGCCAGCATAAGGCTATAAAGTTGCACGTCCAATCCGTATGGCCACACCTATTGATAAAGACGTAATGATGAAACACATCTAGACATGACCATATAGCTTGTGAATCTGGTCTGGAATTTTTTTTTTTGTTCTTGTAAGTGCAATATGGAAAGGGGGGCTATTTTATAGGAATAAATACTCAAACAGGTTCACACTATAAGGACTGTTTTTTTCTCTATGTAATGAGCCATTTAAGATTGGCGGCAGTACCAGAGTCTGAATGAACAGCTTAATGAAGGATATGAATCAACTGTTCAGGTGATCTGACTGAAATATCCATGGTGTTGCCTCTCTGGATTTTGACTGCTAAATGGGAAAGACATACCTAACAAGCGTTTTATCCTATATTGATCTGGTGAGTGTAAACTCTGAGGGGAGTGGAATCATACGGTGCGGTGAAGGTTTTATTACTACACATCCGATAATCCCCCAACAAACATTCAGCAGAGCATGTTTTTTTTAGCTGGACTCACTTGTCACAGAGTGTATCATCATAATTTTTGGGTGTAACACACTCAAGAGCGCTGCTTTAGCTTTATGGATCACTACAGCAGCTACAAATACCTCTGCTACTGACTTTTAATAATGGGACACTTGCCTGTCTTGGAGTCCAGCGATGTCGACACCGCAGCTGATGTTTCCATCAGTTGTCGGGGAACCCGGCAGTGTAGCATTACGGCTTCACGCTGGGAACCCTACTCCTCCCCACTTCCACTTGTTGTAAACCTGGAAGAGGAGCACCATCTAGCAGATCAGTGGACCACAGTGTCGGATCACAGGTGAGTATTGCTTTAAAAGCTGCATTTTTTTTATTCTTATCTCTACCAATCATCTCTTTTTGTTTGTTCTTGCTTTAAAAAAAAATGCTTTGATGACTTTAGGAGTCAAATTTTCTAAAGGATTTGGTAATTTTGTTCCTTGAAACCTCCCTTTTCATAATATAAGATCCTCCCCAGTTAGATTCCACTTGCTCCACAACACATTTAGATAAAGATGTGGAATCTAAATGAGGTACCTTTTTTAAAAGTTTAATCATAATCTTTGTCTTTACCATTATGTATTATAACTATCCTTTCTTAACCAAGCTTCTAACTCCCTTTCTGACACCTCCTTCAGTGGAACCCTAGGGTTCTTCCAGAGGTTACCAGAGGGGTTCCTTGAGCAATGAGCAGCTTCTCCTGAGTAACCACTGACGATTATCTTCTTAGCTATCTGTAATGCCGCGTACACACGGTCGGACTTTTCGTCTACAAAAGCCAGACGGACCAAATCCGGCGGACAATTCGACCGTGTGTGGGCTTCATCGGACCTGTAGCGGACTTTTTCGGTCGAAAATCTGACGGACGTTAGATTTGGAACATGCTTCAAATCTTTCCGACGGACTCGAGTCCGGTCGAAAAATCCGCTCGTCTGTATGCTAGTCTGACGGACAAAAACCCACGCTAGGGCAGCTATTGGCTACTGGCTATGAACTTCCTTATTTTAGTCCGGTGTACGTCATCACGTAAGAATTCGACGGACTTTTGCGTGATCGTGTGTAGGCAAGTCTGTTCGTTAGAAAGTCCGCCGCAAGTCCGCCAAAAGTCCGTCGAAAGTCTGTCGGACGGGCTGTCGGACTTTTGTAGCCGAAAAGTCCGACCGTGTGTACGCGGCATAAGGGGGAGATTTTTCCCACTGACCACAGATGTAATGTGCATTCTTCCCAGTGACCATCACATCAATGTGCTGTGAGCTGTAGATATAGCAATTATTAGCAGGGGTTCCCTGAGCCTAGAAAATTATTTCAAGGGTTCCTCCGTGTTATAAAAATTTGAGAAAAGCTGGTCTAATGGTTCTTTCCATATGCAACAGTGTTCAAGGATACTGTAGAAGGTAATTAACCAATATCCTTTAACATGTAACAAACTATTAAGTAATTATCTCTCTTCAGTTTGAGAGAAACTTACCTAAAATTTGCACAGTTTGTGCCATTTTGTACAATCATAACCACAACATATAACAATGTTTGGAGTCTTGCTGTCATTCAAGTGTTGTTTGTGTGTATCATCTATCACAACAGGTATTTAAGAAACCTCATGAGGTCGTGACAGTTCTGTTGATCCAGACCCTGGCTGCCATGGTACCATCTATTCCTGTGTGTCTCAGTACAGCCATGGAGCGGGCCAACCCGGAGCACAAGCTCAGCAATTTGTTAGAATTGTATGAGGCCACGGGTCACTTTGCTAAAGCTCTGGAGGTGGCCATGCTGCCTAGCATAGGTAAGTTCTCCTTCCTACCTGACTGGTAGATACTTTTTCACTTCTGTTATGTTCCTTTCAACCACCATTCGTGAAAGCAAAGCTGTAGGTAATCTCCATACTTTAGCTTGCATAGGACTGTGGACTCCTCTGCTTTGATTGACCCAATGCTGACACATGGGTGAGTCTTTTTTCCTTCGGCTCGAAGCACCCCAAGGAGAGGCGGGGGAGTGAAGGAAAGGTAAATATATACTGCATGTATGGGCACTCTGGTTGTACACAAGTCGATCTGTCGATCAACTTGTGGGCAACCAGCCTGTTGGGTTTTTAACACAACAAGTAGTG